>JAECWQ010000089.1:14325000-14925000 GCA_018150835.1 Drosophila repletoides
TGTCTGTCTGTCTGTCCGTTTATTCGATCTATCTATCGCCTGGTAACTCGATGATATTATTGCCTAGAGAGTTGGTTAAAAGGCATTTAGATTATATACTCAAAAGGTATGAAAGAAAGTATTATCGCTATGGAAGAGCTGACTGTAGAGTATTTCCAAGTCTTGTACGCTCGACCTGAGCACTCTTACTTGTTCCATATACATATTGCTTTATACATATATCTTTATTCTCGTCTTCCATCTGCAGGTGCCACAAACGGGCGATGGTTTCCTCAACTTTACATCCATTAGACGAGAGCATTCCGGCTGGTATAAGTGCACATCACGACATCTGAACTTTCAATATTCCTCGATTGGCTATTACCTCAGTGTGCGCTGTAAGTAAACGAAAGTACTTGATATAAATTAACGCTCGTATGCGTGAAATTGCCTCAAAAAAAAAAAGGAAAGAAAAAAAAAATGGCGCGTGATAATATTTTCGCCATTAGTTGTGATATAATAAAAATCATGTTTTCCCTCCCATTTTAAAACTCCGAAAAATTGGCAAAAATTCTGTGTAGATTTTATGACACTCGCACATGCTGCTTCCCCTAATCGTTAACATCCTCATTCTCCCTGCCAAGTCCTCCTGTTCAGGGGTTGTGCTGATGATGCTGCATACTTTGAGGCGTTTTCTTTTGCCCTCCTCATATGCAAAATGTGGCAAATTTCATTGGCATTGGCAGTGGCAGTGGCAGTGGCATTGGCAATGTGAATGGTTTGGTGGCTGACAGTGTCAACCCTCTGTGTCTGTGCAGCACCAGCAGCTGATCCCCTTTAGCACCCCACTCCGCCCCCAATTCACCCACTATTTATGCAAGAGCGCCATTTTGCTGTCAATATTTTCTCGTTTTGTGGCTAAAGATTTGAGTATGAGGCTTGAGCTGAGTTTGAGGCGAATTTTATGCTCTGAACGCGTGTTAATGCTTGTAAATATTTTTATTGAATTTATGTCGCCGACAGACGACAGACGCGCGCCACTTTGTTGCCTAAAAGCAGACAAAATTTTTTTTATTTTTATTTTTTTTCTTTTGCCGCTAAACAGAAATTAAATTTGATTAGCTTAAAGCGCCAAAAATGTTGTCTCCATGTGCTGAAAGTCATTTTCAGGCTCATTACGTGGCTAACAGAAATATACACTGCCAGAAAATTAGTAGCGAAGCTACATTTATTCAATGATTAACTAACACTAATAAATTTATCAGATCAAGGTAAAAAACGAAGCAAAGTCGAGTCTACAAGTCTCTACCAAATTTCACACAAAAACTGAAGCATACTTTTAGGCTTACTTCTAAATTAATTGTTAGTCCAAAGTAATTCAAAAAGTAAAGTAAAATATGGAATAGGACTGTAATATTTTTCACCTCACACTTTTTGTTTATAGAAATTTAAAAATAACTTTCATAAATATCTAAAATGACTGCTTAATTTTAATATTTAAGGTTTAAAATATTTTTCATATCTAAGATAATTCGCATATTTCCAAAGAACCTTTCCACTTTTTTATGTTTTACGCTAGAAAAATAAATACATTTGTTTATCAAGCTGCCTGCCTGCTATTATTACTAGAAGGCAAAAGTCACTTGCGATTTCACACCTAGAAGAATAACAGAAATGAGGCGAGCGCCCCGAAGCAGGCTACAAAAATTCGAACGTAAGCCAAAACGCTCATCAATCATGACAAACACAAAATGACTGACAGAAGCCGCTCGAAGCAAAACAGAAACTGCAACAACAATGGCAAAGGAAAGGAAGACAAAACAGAAAAACCGAAAAACAAAGTAGAATAAATAAAAATAAGAAGACAAAAATTATTGGTAATAACAACTTGACAAAGTGTTGCCACTTTTTTATGTGAATCCCATTGAAAAAGCCTCTGCCCTGCCCCAAAAAAGCTGACCCTGGGGAGAGATTTTTCTTCTATGCTGAAATTTTAATGCGTTGGCAAAAAAAAGCGGCGAAAAGCCCAAAAACAAAAAAAAAGAGAGAAAAAAAAGAAAAGAAACCTGACAGGCGGCTGTCGTTGCTCATTATGGGAAAACAAATGCTTTATTAATAAAAATAAAAGCGCCCAAAGAGAGGCCAAGAAGTGAAGTCAGAATGTTGGACAAACACGAGCCACACCCCCGCTGCAGACCCACCGCCCACCGCCCACCGCCTGGGCCGACATATCGACATTTATCGATGATTGATGTGCCAGGCCACCGGCCGGAACTCCGGCGCTGCTCTGCTCTCTGCCACTCCTCTGCCTTCTCCTTTGGCCAAAAACTTTTGCTGTTGATTTTGCAGCGAAATCTAATTGTAAGAGACGTTTGGTGGGGAGTTTCCCAGCGAACGAAACTGGCAACATGTTAAGCACATAAATCAATTTGTAAAACGTTTACGAAAACTGCCAAATGGCAAATCGAACTGGCAGCAGTCGGCACATATATATCTATACATATATATATATATATATATATATATTTAGGAGTATAGCTACTCAGATCCAGTCCATTTATGACAGCCGCTGTGTGTGTGTGTAGATAAAGTTTAAGGCAATATCTATAAGAGATATAGTATGCAAGAGGATTAGCTGTCATAAACTAGCGAACAGCTGCAGAGCTTTGATAAATGGAGCTTCAAATAGAATCGAGAAAATTGCAAAAATGTAAGCCTTAAAAACCCTACAAGAAATAACTGCAGGTCCCCAAGCAGAACAACAAGAAAAACTGATAAATCGCATTTTGATTTTAAGCATCCGCTGGCAACAAAAAGGATACCCCAAGCTATATAGAATCGAAAGGAAGAAAAACCTTAAATCCAGGCAGACGTTTGAATGCGCGCTTAATTGCTGACGATATGTTTTCTACCT
Source organism: Drosophila repletoides (assembly GCA_018150835.1). Taxonomy (NCBI): domain Eukaryota; kingdom Metazoa; phylum Arthropoda; class Insecta; order Diptera; family Drosophilidae; genus Drosophila; species Drosophila repletoides. Next base: position 14,327,894 of record JAECWQ010000089.1, read on the forward strand.
CGTCCTTTGGCCATTGAGCAGGAAAATGCGACGCGGCCAGGTAGCAAAAGAAAACTTTTGCTGTCGACAACAGAACAGAGCAGAACAGGACTAGGACAACAAGGACAGCGGACAGCGTACCGCGGACAGAGCGTCTGACAAAATGCAATGAAAAAGCAATCAGCGTCGTCCCAAAAACTACAGGACATGCTCAGGAACGTTGAAAGACGACGAGGACGAGTAGGACTGACAGACTGCTGGACTAACGGCTAAAGTCAACAGCGACAGCGTCCGACGACGACGGTTACAAAAGTAGGCAATTTGACGTAGTTTCTCAAACTTTTGCGCTAGCCACTTTCACGTGATTGATTTGCCGGCTGAACGAAGGACGAAGGACTGCGCCCAACCAGGGACAAACTGTGGACTGACTGACGACTTACGGACGCGCTGAGCTTGTTAAAACGTCGCTAATTTGACACGTACGTCAAAAGAGAGAGAGAGGGAGAAAGGCTTTGGGCAGCAAAAAGTGCTAGTGAATGAGACGCATCTGCGATTGGCTATAGCCAAACACCGACATATATCCTGGCTTAGTCCTGGGCAGGTAGCATGTTAGGGCCAGAAGGCAAAGAAGCCAAGTTTGTTGTTTGCCTGCTTCATTAATGAGTTAAAGTTCGAATTGAGGCTAATTAATGCTGAGTGGCTTGCATCATGTTGCTGATGTTTGGCTAACAAAGTGCAATTAGTGAAAGTTTCTGGCCCATAGAAAAATGGGCATAGTCGATAACAAAATAAAATCGATAAGGCAGAGTCTAAATCTATTCTCTTATGAGTACTTTTTGGGGCTGATAATATTGACAAGCGTTCTCAATAGCTCAAACCTCAAGTAATTGGTTTAGGGACTTCAATTGTCAAGCTTTCTCCTGACGGATCTTCAAAGAGTTCGCAGAGCTCTTTCGATAACCCCAGAGTAAAGCTAACCACTAAACTAATTCGCCCAGCCAACTGTTATGAAAATGCAACCCATCGAAAGAGGAAAAACTTGAATAGCTCACCCTATGTCCAAGTACAAGTACTTCCCTTTGAGAGTAGCAAAAAAAAAAAAGAAAAAACAAAAAAATACAAAAACTACAAAACATTTGAGACGAAAGTCCCCCCGCAATTGGACAAACACATTTGTCCTTTAGCTCTCGGGCTCTGTGGCACTCTGTGGCTCTAAGGGGGCATTACAATAAAATTTAATTTTACACGCTATCGTAAGCATTTATCCTTCGCATTCCCGAATTTGTGGACGGGACTTTCTCCGCTTATTTCTTACGCCTCAACTGGCGGCAATGGCTAATCGGCAATGTCCTTGCGCATGTTGTTATACATTATCGTTCCTTTGTCATGCTGGTTATCGTGGTTTAACTTTATCGTTTAGTTCGCCGGAGAGATATGAAGCATTTTATTCTCCTCCTTTGCCCTCTTCTCCCCCTCCCTTAGGGAGAAAGTATTCTTGGACTTTCCCTCCGTTTGAATTTCAGTGTTTGCTGCTTTTGTTTTTATAGCCGGCGATTACATTTCGGTATGTGTGTTGGTCCTTCGGCTTCAAAAAAGTTCCTTGACGGGAAAACAGGCGCAAAAGGAGCGGGAACTGGAACTGTTTCTGAAGGCAGCACAAAAAGATTTGCAATAAAATTTTATTTGATTGTTTTTTTTTCTTTGTTGTTGTTGTTGCTCCGAGCTTCAGATGAAAGGCAAAACTCATTTGGTATTTTGTTCGTCTTTGTTTTGGCGCCCTCGTAACTTAAAGAAATATTAAAAACTCATTGCAGAAAATAATGTGGATTTCTTTATCGCCTGAGCTAAGCGAGAATTAGTGTATAGTTTACAGTTGATGATTATGACCACGAAAAAGGACATTTCTTTCGAAAAAGCGTTTTGTATATACTCTCTTTTTAAAGAAAAAAAAACTCTAACCATATCCTTGCGGATTGTGGCAGGACTTATTGCGTTAGGATTGCAGAAACCAACTCTAGCGATTGCCATCTAAGGATAAGGAAATCGAAATGTTTAAGGAAACAGGAGATAGAAATATGTTAAAAAACATTTATCAGCTTGTTCCAAAATTCTGGTCAGCTGTTATTAAAAATCCGCCGCTTGAGGAGTCAAATATGCAAGACTGTCGGGCTGAAATACCAGGCAAATAAATTCGGCACATGTAAAAATGTTAATTAACATTAACACTGTTAACTAACATTTGCAGTGTTAAAATAACATTATTCAGGCTGCAAAATTCAGCCTCTGGGGAAACCAAAAATCGAAGATTTGTGGTCAGGAGTACCAGGCGAACAGAATCATTAAAAAGATGACATTATTTCCGACCCACCCTAAAAGTATACAATGCAGAAATATTGTCAGTTAAGTTAAAGTTTTTGCAGCCCACCATAAAAGTAATCAATGCAAAAATATTGTCAGTTAATTTTTAAATCTTTTGCTGCATTTGGTGACATTGTAAATTTGATAATAGACAGGACATAAGTTCCGTAAATCCTTTCAGATTTTGAAGCAACTACCTGCGTTCTACTCGTAAGGACCAACTCTATCGATTGGCGTCCAAGGATATAGGGGTCATCTAAGGATTATCGACTTGCAAGTTTTCAGTCGACATCCGCAAGAAAAACGTCTGAAAACACAGAATCCAGGATAACTCAAGAACTACAAGGACGATCCGAATGTCCTTTGTTTAGAAGATAGCTTTCATGAATACCTACCGTTTGATGTAGGACTCGCCAGGATCCGTAAGGATATGGCAGAGTTATAACGAATTTTGTATATACAAAAACGTCCTTTTTTCTCAGTTCCTTGAAGGACTTTTGATCTTTTTGAACCATATTCTTGTCAAGCAGAATAATAACTATCTGGTGGCCAAAGGACATCTTGATAGTCCTTCAAACAACCGATTTACAGGCGAATTTCTATTTTTAGGACAATTTTCCTATGCTACCCCCTTGCAAAATTTACAAGGGCATTTTTTGACTGAAAAATAGCTGTAACTTAGCCAAATCCTTACGCATTTGACCAGGACCTGTTTTGTTAGAATCGTAAGGGCCATATCTATCGATTCAAGGATATTGGGGTCATCTAAGGATCATCGACTTGGAAAATTTCAGTCGAGATGAGCAAGAAATCAGGCCAAAAATAGAAAATCAAGGATAACTTAAGAACTATAAGGACAATCAGAATGTCCTTTGGTCAGGCGATACCCCTTCTGAATACTTACCGTTTGAGACAGGACTCGCCAGGATCCGCAAGGATATGGCCGAGTTATAGCCAATTTTCTATATACAAAAAAGTCCCTTTTTCTCAGTAACCTGAAGGACTTTTTTCCTCTTTAATAAATATTCTGATTCGACATTATACGGCGCATCTGTTGGCCAAAGGACATCTGCATAGTCCTGCAAATGTCCGAGTTACAGACGATTTACTGTTTTTTGTGCAATTTTCCTATGCTACCCCCTTGCAAAACTTACAAGTGATTTTTTTTTGTAGAAAAATAACTGTAACTCGGTCGAATCCTTACAGATTTAGCTAGGACCTTTTGCTTTAGGATTGTAGAGACTAACTCTATCGATTGGCATCAAAGGATATAGGGTAATCGAAGGATCATCAAAATGCGAAGGAATATATGGAAAAATGTTAATTAACATTGACACTGTTAACTAAAAGTTGCTCTGTTAACTAACATTATTTGGCTTATTGCAAAATTTCGGTGGGCTGATAGATTCTGTTAAAAATCCATAGCTGGGGAAGCCAGAAATCGAATATTGGAGGCTTGGAGTACCAGGCGAACAGAATCGAACAGAAAGCTGACGTTAATTTAAAATTTTTTGTGACCCACCCTCAAAGTATGCACTTAAAAAAAAAGTTGTCAGTTAATTTTTAAATATATTGCCACATTAGTTTACATTGTAAATATGATATTAAAATAGGCATATCTCCAGTAAATCCTGACGGATTTTGAAGCAAGTACCCGCGTTTTACGCGTAAGGATCACCTCCATCGATTGACGTCCAAGGATATGGGGGTCATCAAAGGATCAACGGCCAAAAAATGTCAGTCGAGATGTGCAAGTCAAAAAACACAAAATTCAGGATAACTCAAGAACTGCTAGAATGACACTGATATCCTTTAGCTTGTCGATAGGTCTTTTGAATACTTGCCGTTTTAGACAGGACTCGGCCGAATTTCTCTCAATTTAACTCTTAATTTTTATTTATTTTATTATTTTATTTTATTTATATGTACATTGCTATAAGGAAAGGAATTTTTTCATTGGGTTTTCTTTAGCCTTTAGCTTTTATTTAGGTCCTTGCATTTTAATAGACTGAGTTTGCCTTTCCACACACGCGCTCATTTACATAGCTCCAAAGACTTTTAGATTATCTGCCGGTCTTCCCCGCTTCTGCCGGCATCTTCATGTACAATTTTATTTTATTTTTAAGGACTTTCTTTTGTTGTTGTTGTGCACATCACATCCACTGCAATCATCTTCAATTTCAGCTCATTGCAAATTAATCGCGTATACTGAATACCTAACCCCGCCAAGCAGCCAGCATACGCCCAAACTTCTTGCTTTAGCAGCAACAAAAATAATAACAGAAAAAGGCAGCTGAAAAGAGAAAAAAAAAACAGCTAAAAATAGCGGCAAATTCTATACAAGCTGAAAGTGCACAAAAAAATTAAAACTTATAACCAAGACACAAACGCAATCAAATGCACCCACCACACAGCAGTGCATCCACTTCCACTTCACGGGGCATGCAACCCGCCCCCCGCTCGACCAGGGGTTGCACGTTTCTTGCTGCTTCCGCTGGCTGTTTATGAAGCTTGTAAGTTAAGCTGATTGTTGCCGCTGCTGCTGCCTTTGCTGCTGCCTCTGCTGCTGCCTCTGCTGCTGCTGATGCAGCTTCATATTCATGAATAAATACGCGAATGAGTATGATGATGCATTTTTGTATTCACTCGCAGTCTCGTCTCAGCTCTTCCACCAAAAGAAAATGAAACTGGCGGCAAATGAAAACAGTAAACTAGTTAATATATAAGTAAATATTATTAAATAGATAATTTAATGCTTCAAAAAAATACTGCAAACTTTTCTTCGAGCAGTTCAAACGGCAAGCAAGAGTAAAGCTTTGAGTCCTTGATGACTTAATAGAAGTATTAGTTATATATTTAGTAATCAGTCGTAATTATATATTAAATTTAGTACTTTATTAACCTTAAACAAGTTGCCCAAAATACTTGGTTAGAAGACCGCTCTCTGAGAGAGTCAAAAGCTTTGTGTTGCCCTTTATTTTTGATTATTGAATCCTTTACCGAATATCTTAATCAATTCAGATTCATAGTTTTATTCAGTTTGAATGGAAAATCTAACCTTTCTTTGCTCCGAAGTTTAGCAATAGTTTAAGAGGATTTTAAACGATTTTTACGCTCTACTTTCTTTCAAAATACAAATCGAAATAGTTCTGATATTCTATGCAAATTATTTCAACTAATGTGAAGCACATTTCGCTCGTCTACTTTCGGATAAATCCCATTAAAAAGTATTAAACCTACTCATTGGATCATGTGATAATTAAACTATAACGTAAAATATCTCTCGATTTTAATCTACTTAAAGTTATTCATTGAAATTTACCCTGAACTAAATATTCTTTGGTTTTGTAAGCAAAAGCTTCAGCTTGGATCCTAGCGATTGTCTCTTGAAAACGTTCAATTCCGAGAGTGGAGTAAGCAGCTGCTCAAAATGCAAATCGAACCGGTTCAGAGCCATTTTGCCTGCAACAATTTAATCAGTTTTCAATATGTTAATGACAGCAAATGCGCGATGGTGCTTTGAAGGATTTATGATCAGAGAAACACGCATTTCAAACAAGGGATGTGTGGACATATTGACGTGCTTGATACACTTTGCTGACTGCTGCTCAAGCAGGGGATAGAACTACGTTGGATTTCAGGGGGGATTTTGGAACTGAGTAACTGGCCTGCAGTTGGCAGGCAGAGCTACCCAACTTAACCCAAACTCGAACTCAAACCAAAACCGAAACCCAAACCGAAAGCTCAACTCAATTCAACACACTTCAGAGTCCTTCAGGCTGTTCGGAAGGGCAGGCACTACTTGAAGCCAATGCCAACATGCTGATGATGATGCTTTATGATTAATGGTTGGTGGCGAGAACGTAACGCCCCCTCCAACCCCCCGCCGTTCTGCAGAAATATGCTGCCTTCATCTTTCCCTATATATATATACATATATATATAAATGTGTATCTTTCCCACTCTGTCTGGCATATTGATTCCTCTTGTTTGCATTAGTGTTTGTTGTTTGCTCTTCATATTTGTTGCCTTTGTTGTTCTGCTACGGATTTATATGCCATGCGGAGGAAGACATTCCTTGCCCCTCCTCCCTTTTACCCATCACTCCATATGGACGTTACTTGATGCACATTTGTTTGCTTTTGTTTATTTGCTTTTTCTTTCTCCCTTTTCGGAGAGGAGTACGTCCTTATGAATGGCCATTGAGCAAAATATGCGTGGAACAAGTGCTGGGAATTATGTTATGCTTTGTGGGGCGACTCGGGAGTTAAGTGAAGAGTGCAGAGAAGAAACTTGAGAAAATGTTAAATAAAGTTATGTGGCATACTTTTAGTTCGAGCAGTTGGCTTAAATGATGTGGAAAATATGGCTAAAAAGACTAGAGGAAAAGTCGTAGACCCAAAGCACTGCTCTCTAATTTCTTCAAGTGCTTCAAACACTTTTGGCTTTATTTGTATGTTGAATAAAGTACAGAAACATAAATTCACTATAAAAATTAAAGCTTCAACAAGAAACTGACTTTTCAGGTAAACAAATAAGATTTTTAATTGACCAGAACCTGAGCCATTTCGAAGGCATCCGGACTCAAGCAAATTCGTGTGCTAGTTTGCTGTGGTAAATTTGCTGGCAATTCGCATATTGATGGATTTATAAAGACGCACATCTCTGGGACAAGAGCGTAGCCTGCAATGGGGCCATTAATGCTGGTGCGGGTAAAGTTTCCATATAGGGTCAGGCAATCTCCGGTTGCTAGGCCAGTTGAACTTGTAGCCCAAGGCAAATATTCGGCTTTCAGGCCTGTGTTTTGCCAGTAGAAGACATTATCTTGGCCCAAACTATTGCCAGAGGTCCAGTAGTCCAGTACATAGGGTTGATTCATTTCAAACCAATTGTTGAGCTGTTGCAATTCCGATGGACTTTCTAGGCTCATCAAATTGGCGCCCAGCGAACGGCAATTGCGGTCTGCTTGGTACCAATTCAGTAGATTTTTCACTACCAAAAGACACTTGTTGCCCACCATGGTAAAGTTGCCTGAACAACCCACAACTGAGCCGCTGCTCTGGCCACTAACACTGGGTGATAGGACCAGAAGCAGACCTACAACCGCAAACCCAATCAACTTTTGCCAGCACAACATTTTATCAAAGTATCCACTGACCGAATAACTAAGTAGCTAATTGCAAATGCTCTTTATATACTTTTACCTACTCAATAAAATAGTAGCGGCTTCTTATCAATAAGAACGATGATAAGAATATTAAAGACTACACGTGTAAATTACCTTTAAGAAAAGTACAATTTTGCTTTGAAGTTGATCGATTAATGGGCATTAATAATTTCAAAGTAATTTCAGTAATAGATAGCTTTAGGATTGAGATATTCGGAATATTCACCGTACGAGATAAGATAAAAACCGATAGTACTTACATGCTGCCAAATAATTATTCATTATTTTTTATCTATCTATTTTACTTTATCTTTAGGGCAATCTATAATACCTGTGTTGTTTGCTATATCAATTTTTAAACTCTTAACACTTCTTTTTTTTCTATTTTTAACATACTTCAAATGTTATTAGAGGCTTTAAATCTTTCACCTTCATTTTATAACCACTTTTACTATAATTTTTATTTATTAAAGTTAAAGGATCATTCAAATACCCTCTCCTCTACCTGTATTCCTCTACTTATATTCATTATTCAATTTTTATGAGTAATGTTCTTTTGTTTCCATTTTTTATTATCTTGAATTACTTCCGGTCCTTCCCTGTGCTATCATATTATATTAAATGCTTTCCTGTTCATATTATGCCTTCTGTCTCTTGAAAATTTCTCACACCAATTCAGCAATTCGTTTGTCAATTCTACAAGTCGTTTTCGTCCTCGCACCCCGCTGAAGGACTGAAGTCTCAAGTTCTTATCAGTTGCCTTCAAACAATGTTCATTGACAAATGTCTGTCAGTCGAGCTGAGCTCATTAGACACTTTATAGACATCCAGGGAGTATGGGAGATTTATATATATATGGGGAGAACGAGTGAGAGTATTCTCTCAATTTACCGAAATACCCTCAGTTTTCACTTGTCAATTTGTGAGCTGCGTCGCGTCGCTTTGTCTTCGAGCAATAAAAAATGTTTATAACTACGTGATTTTGACTGAGCAACACGCCTACAGAGCCGCCCACTTTTTTGTGTAGCCCTGTGGCACCCTGTAGACAACATTTTGCGCTATTGTCAGCAATAAAATTCGCAGGGGTTGCTGACCGCGCCGAGGGTTGTTTCCCTCTCTGTCCCCTGTTCGCCGGGCAGGGCAGTGTTAGCTGATTGACATGCGACGAAGGCTCCTGGCTCGCAATGAGCTTACAATTAATTGTTACTTTGCCTTTTAGTCGGAGTATGAGTCGAAATCTCAGCTCAATGCTCTGAAGTTGTGTAACTTTAAGGGTTTCTTCAGTTCTTTAATGTGTGTCTGGGGTGTGTTTTTATTAAGGGGCTTGGACTGTTTGTAATTAGTAGTTTTTGTTAATTGTGTGGTGGCTTGAGACGGGTTTGGGCTTACAGCATTGGGTACAAAGGCTAATTTTATGAGCGCTTTGAGGTGCAACCTCAAATTGCCAGACATTTCAGATGCCAGCAAATGCGGCCCTGATAAGTAGGCAACACTTTGTAAGGCTTACTTACGTATGCCCAGAACACATACAGACAATTTGCTGTGGTCCTTTGTCATGATTTTTGTGGCAGGCATCGCATCCACTTGGCAACTTATTGTTATGATATCCGGTCTCAAACAAAGGCCGCACGCTGCATACTTTTAGGCGCATGTCAACGTAAATTGTAATTTATACGTAATATGAACAGCGCCATAAAGTATGTGACACAAAAGGCAGCGTGAAATTTAAAGCACGCACACACAGAGCACAGCACAGTTGCCTCTTAAGCCCAAGGTCCACTTTGTCTGAAATGCTAAAGAAAAAGTTCAGAAGAAAAAGGAAGCTTGGAAAATGCTTTGACAACTGTTCTCTTATCTCAAAGTGGCATTCAAAATTAAATTAACTATAATATTTCATATAAAAATCCAAAGTGAATAATACTAAGAACTGTAACAAGTGAACATGCGGCTTAAAGCACAAAATATGCGAATATGTCGCATAAATTTCATGTCATTTTCTTCAGGCAACGAAATTAGAATGAAGCATCGTAATGTCTTTGCCTTCTTTCGTTATTCCTTCCTATTAGAATATATTTATATATATATATATATATATATGTGTGCGTATTTACGAATATGCGTATTTATTTATGAATTGTTGCTCTCAAGTTCAGCCAATTTTCAATTTTCCAGCTGCCTGCCTGCCTGCACAGCGATTTACTCACTTTTAGTTTGAATAGTCAATGCGAAAATCATATACAAATCGGAAGTGCCAACTCATTGCGTATGGCCCGTTGGGAATGATGACTCAGGTGCTTTCCCAGCAGCCATCCTAAGTGTCCTCCCACATCCTGTCAAGGCAGCGCAATTTGTTTTGCTTAAGGCTCTGACGAACTTCCCTCACTTTCCCATAACTCCCAACTCCCCCCCACCGACTCGCTTTTTGTCATTGAAATATTGTCACATTTGACAATTGCTGACAAGCTTATCATATTTTATGCGCTTTCACATGTGCGAATACTCTTTAAATTTTCAAAAGATTTTCACACAATTTCCCAAAATTTTTCTATCAACCATTGCAGATGACTCAGTGGATGTCACCTCAGAGCCCGATGATCAGGATGTTTCCGTAGCAGCTGCCTCACACAATCCCAACAAAGGGCAGCTCGAGGTGCAACTGGGCGGAGCCGTGACGCTGCAGTGTCCACAAGGTAAGCTTCAAATTTCATAGCATACTCTCAGGCGCCACTTAAAATGGCTCGCTATACTCTTAAAGTTATAATAATAAACCAGTCTACTTATTTAAATGAATATCCACAGTCTTTGCTACAATTTGCATTGAATATTTTTGTAATTTAATACAGAAGGACGCCTAGAAAGTCTTTCTTACTGATTAGAGAGTGTGACCAGGTCTTAAATATAAACTGCCTGCGGCATGGCAAATAGATCAAAGCGATTTGGCAAAAATTTTAACAATCTCTGGGTCAAGGGGGGGGAGAGAAATGTGAATGTGCCTATGAGAAAGAGAGAAATCTAATTACATTTTACATTTTGCCATAGTACTAATTGAGGCAGAAGAGATCGAAGAAAGGAGGTCTATTCATTAATTAGCACAATTGAAAATTAATTATGCGTGCAATTTACTTTGCTCACTTTTAGCCAGTCGACAAATACTCCTAGACAAATGGCCCCGAAAATAAATTTTAGTTTCGAGGAAGGGGAAGGGAAGCTAGCAGGGAGAAGGCCCTCTGCTTTGGTGAGCGCCTCTTTGACAAATGGAAGTGGAATTGGAAGCTTTTTGTTGTTTACGACTCGGGGAACGCATCAATTAAAGAAATTAGAAGAACTTGCGTGCCCCGTTTTGGGCCAAAATTCAATTAATTAAATTAGAAACGGCGCCCACTCGAATTATGCAATGGCTTTAATGTTTTCTATTCTCCATCTTCATCCTTGTTCCATTGGATAGGCTCCCTCGGCTGCTGGTCGCATTTGGATCCTGTTTCGGCCAGGCTGCGCGGCCTTGGCTATGGCAGCTCTCAGCCAACGGGTCAATTCTCGCTTAAGGATGTCATGTATCAGGATGCGGGCACCTACAAGTGTGTGGGTCAATCGCTGGCCAACAAAAAGAAGCTCGAAGTCCTTCAAAGTGTCATCGTCTCAGTCAAGGGTAAGTTTAATTTCAACTCAATTTAATTACTCGGCTTTAACTGTGATTGCGAACTGAACAAATACGCAGTTTTCGACTGCTGTATACTCTATCTAGGAGATATCTACGACTGAAATTTGGTAAATTAAAGAAAGAGAAATCTTTGTAAAACTCAGCTAAGCCTCACATTATTTCGGCCAACTATGTTTCGGCCCATCGAGTAGCTGGCCCTGTTTCTGTAGCCTACTTATTGGGGTTTTGGCAGGTGACAGCAGCGAGTTAAAAACATTAAAAACTTTGACAGCAGTTTTCAGCACGTTGCAAAACAAATGAAAAACTTTTGCTTCTCAGCTTTGTGTGTGATTTTGCTCTCTTTTCTTTTCTTTTCGTTTCGTTTTTTTTTTATTTTATTTTTTGCCTGTCAAAACTTCGACATTTTACTTTGCATGTGATTTTCCAAAGTTGCCCAAAGACTTTTCCCATCGCCTTCTCCTCTGCTCCTTTATCACTCTCAGTCTCTGTCTCTGTCCCTGTCCCTGTCTCTGTCTCTGTCTCTGTCTGGCGCTCTATCTTGTCGCATTGACACTTGTCAAATCTTTGGCTGGGCGTGTGGAAAAACGACGCATGATTGATGACTCGGCAAAGGAAAATGCAGAGGAAAAGCCATGCGGGCAGAGCGAGAGTCAGAACCAATTCCAATCAGTTCTTGTGAAGGCATTGAGAAATTACGTATACGCCATGAATAAAATGTGTTCAATTTTCAGTAGTATTCAGTTTTCATCGTTCAGCTGTAGCTGACAATGCCAACGTGTTCGTGAATTCGAATTCTTAAGAAAAATGGAAAATCATGCGACCGGAAATTAAAGAAAATGCGCACAGCTTTGATTTCATATTGTCACTACCCAACTATCTTTCCCGGTCCCTCCCCGCTCCTTCGCTCTTTCTGTGGCGAGTGAGCATTAAGTTGTCTTGAGGCGAAAGCTAAGTGGACACTGAGACAATAAAACTTGCCAAGTGGGGGCCTTTGGTGGGTTAAGCGCTGCCAGTAGCAGTACAAGGAGCAAAGAGCAAAGAGCAGGAGCACAAGCCGAAGCCGAAGCAGAAGGAACAGGTCCAGTCAGAGGAGCAGCAGCTAGCCTGGCTTAGAGAACCCTCGAGTGCAATACAAACATGACAGCTCACAGTTGCTCCCGAGCTGCGGCCAAAGCAATCAAACAAAGTCTGCTCAAGTGATAACCAGGAAGGGAGGAGAGCAAGGAGAAAACACACGCATACACAGAAAAAAAAATATGTATAAAATATCCTGATTTAAGTAAGGATATTTTGTATAAAAAGTATCAATGTGATCGGTGAAAAATAATTATATTTCATCCCAAATAAATTGGTTCAGTGAGATGTGTATTATAAAGGAAATTATTGATAGATTGAAGGAAATCATTCCAAGATTGAAGCCAGATTAATTAAACGGATTTCATTCTATGAACTTAACGTTCCTCTTACTATAATTAAGTCCTTAAAAATAGAAAAATATCGCGTGCACCTCATTTTATAGGCTTGCTAGAAAGAATTCTTCTTTCGAATAAATGATGAATCTTTCTCTAAAACAAAGTGTATTAGCTTTTTTCTGAGTGTACACCCAAGACAAGCACAAAGCACACTTATAATGCTCTCTCGCATGCAATTTCAAGGTAAGACATTTTGTCATTAAAACTGCGAAATTGAGTGCTGTATAAACAAAATACGCAGTCGGGAGCAGGACTACATGGGAAACAGGACCAAAACTGACAGGAAGAGCCAGGCGTTGCTGCTAACGCTTAACGCAAATAAACAACTACAAAAGGAGCAGAGTACAGAGTATTGTGGAGTGTGGAGAGGGTTGGGAAATGGCAGGAAAGGGAAGGGAGCGTGAAATAGTCATATTTATCAAGTGGCAGCAGCCAGAAAGGATTGCCTGGCAAAGACGACAGGATATGGGATATGCGAGAGACAGCAGCTGAAAAGGTAGCCAAACAAGCTAAATAAAACCTGTAAACGCGAGACACACACATACAATAGATTAAATTTACTAGAGAAAAGCGAGAGAGAGAGAGAGAGAGAGAGAGAGAGTTGAGTTGAGCCAGGATAAAAGAGGAGCTTCTTCTAGACATATAGAAGTCAGGAATATTGTGTGCGTGTGTATTAACCCGCTGGGAAAATGGCTTCACTCTACTTGTATTTCTCTACTTGTACCTTCTACTACTCTACGTATTTGTGTTTGCTTCTAAAATTAAACAAAATTCAAAAAAAAAAGCAGTAGAAACTTCAAACTGCCAAGGCAAAAGGCGAACAAGTTTCTCAGTCTACAAAGTTTCCGGTTCTTTTCTATGGTACAAAAAAAGGAGACTGAAAGGAAGAACTAACTCCAAAAGCAATTGTTGGCAGTTGCTCTCTCTCTCTCTCTTTCTCCCTTTCTCTCTCTCTCAGTCTATATTAAATTTATAAATTTACCCAAGTGATAAGCAGTAAATTATCTCGAGAGTTGACTGTAATAGAACTAAATCTTGGCATATTTTTAAATACTTTTGTAAGCTTCACTTTGGCTTGAAAATATGCTTAAATTAGAAACGATTCTTCAGTGATTTTCTTTGCTAAGAGAGCAAGAAAAATTATATATTTAAGGAATATAAATTTATACCAATGTGTAAAACATACCCTGTAATTTATTTATATTCTTTGTCACATTATTAATAAATTTTAATAGCTTAGCTAATAGCCAACAAAGTCCAGCAATCTGAAGCCTTTTTTACCATAAAAAAATACTTTAAAATAATGGTAAAAATAATTTTAAATACATTTTTAATATATATAATTCAATATAGTTTCTTCAAGCCTTAGCAGTCAGTCACTTTTTAAATTGTTTTCTTCCACAAACCAAGCCACGTTTCTTCTCAAAAAATCCTCCAATTTAGGGTAAAAATATTAAAAAACAAATATTAAAGAATTCCTTTTTAAGCCACAATTAATTCTGCATTTTTAATATAAATATTTTAATTAAATTTATTTCCTTTCAAAAGTTAATTGAATTCAGTTTAATGTCTTTCTAGTTTTAGCTCTTTCTATGGCAGGCGAACTAAGCCACTTTTTTATTACCATTAAAAATACTCTGAATTTAATGCAAAGAGCGACGACAGCTGACTCTTTTTTTTTCACTCAGAAAGCTACCAAAAATATCTTCATTAAACTGCACTTTAGAGCTAATAAAAAATTCTCTCTTCAAAACTCTAAAAAAGTTGTGCTGCTATAAAAAAAAAGAAATGAAGAAGAAGGAACAAAAATAGAAGGAAAAATGAAAGCAAGTTTCAAACTGAGCGCTGCATTTGTTTAAATTACTTAAAATAAAATGTAAACAATACGCTAACCGACCGACTGGCGACCAAATGGGACTCCCAAAAAGGGGGCCAAGAAGTAGCGGCAAAGTCTACTGAGCCACTTTTCAAGCAGCCAGTTAACATATGCAGACTTGGCCACGCCCACAGCCCCCAAACACACACATACACACACATAGAGACACACATTGTCAACAAGAACGCCCACATAAAGTTAACGACAAAAAGGGGAGCAAAAAGAAAAAAAAAAAGAATAGAAATAAAAATAAGTTAAAGAAAAACGCAGCAGAGGAAAAGCCAAAGCCAAAGCGAAAACGTAGCGAAATTCTGAGAGAAAATTGTTATTTAATTTGTGTGAGTGCTGAACATTTTTGCAGCTGCTGTTGCTAAAGTTTTTGCTCACAAAACTTTTTGGCCAACACACACACACACACACACACACACACGCGCAGGAGAAACTTTAACACAAGCATAAATTTAGTTCATGTGTGAGTGTGTTAGTAAGTGCACTTTTGCATTGGCAACAGCCGCGAATCCTTTGCCGTTTCTTCAAAATTCATATGCACATTTATTATATCCTGTAGTCGGTATAAGGATGCAAAGGAAAGGGTATACTCGGCTGACGAACAACTTATATAAGAGACAGAGGGCCACCTCATCTGCGACAGCATTGAGGATCAGCAACCGTCTCGAAGTAACCATTTCCGTGCCTTTATTCATCCCTCTGTCTGCCCACCCCTCTGACTGTAAATACGGCTGTCCAGCTGTCTGTCTAAGTCTGTTCATCCCTCTAAGCGAACAAATGTATCTCGATCTCTCCATAAGAGCCAGGAAAAACCGATGAATAATAACAGAAATGATTGAAGAAGCAATCAGAGGTATTCACAGCTATTTATAGTATCATAGGGTATTTGCTAGTCGTGTATTTCTCCTTGACTCTACTCGCTGCTGGCTGCCCTCTTCAAGCAGTGGATGCTGCTGCATATGCAAGTAGTTGCTGCTTACGTATTTGCTGCATAATTTCAGGCGCTTAAACGAAGCGTTCTAGGACTTCATTATGTTGCCACGCCCACAACAACAAAATAAACTTTTATATTTATGTGTGTGTGTGTGTGTGTGTGTGTGTATGCATAATGAAACTTTTTTTTTATTTCGGTTTTTTTTTTTTTTGTTTGTTTTAACTGCAGCTAATCAAGAGCCACAGGACTAATTATCGAGCTGTTGTCAGGCGTTTTCCCTTTGACTTTTGCTCAGGAATTTGTAATTAAGTGCTCTCTGCCTACTCCTGTGGGGCTTGTTGATTATCATCTAAGCAGGTAATCAGCCGCAGAGTTTTCTCTTTTTTTCCTTGTTATTTCCATCTCTCTTTTGTTGGCCTACTCATAGTTTTCCGACTTGTTAGCTTGGCAATTTGGCTTTTAATAAGCAATAACGTCGAAGAGCTCTTCAGTGCAGCTGAAGCTACTCATCTGAATTTTATGATTATGCAGCAAAAAAGGTTCTCTTTATATGGCATCCCCCAAGCAGGATAATAGGGAAAAAGGTAATCAGCAATTTATAGCTTTGTTCATATACCAAAGTATAAAATATTGTGTAAAATTGCTTAAAACTTAAAGAATTTATCAAACTAATATAAAATAATGTTTATAATTTTCTGATATTTTTTAAACAACCTGAATTATAACTGAATATACGAAAAATATTCATAGAGTCAGTTAAAGCTTTTTGATAATATCTTAAAATCATATTAAATTATTCAATTGTTGATTGAAGATCAAGAATAAATTAATTGTAAAGTATGAAATTCGATCCGATTCAGTCATAAATTATTAATCAACTTTCAATGTTTTTTTTTTTTATAGTTTTAAAGCTGAAAAATCATCAAAAAATATTTAATTTATTGTATAAATTAAAATATTTACAAATGATCCAATATTTCTTATACTTTTTTACTGGTATATAAATTAGTTTCTATTCAAAGCCAAGGCTAAGTTTTACTATATTTTTATAGAGTATTTTTATAGTCGTTGGCTGTCAGTTTTCGAATCTTAATGATTTTCTGTGGAATTTTTATTACTAAACAAGCGAAACGCAGAGCAGAGCTCAAGTGCTGCTGCTGTCTTATGCAATATAAACCACCAATCCACCACTCCATTCATTACCAATCTCTTAGCAAATCAACCACTCTGCCAATCCCCTGCACCACCTCTCCACCCCTCGCTCTTTATTTCCACTTCTTGGCTGATTTCTAATAAAAGCGCTGAGCATATTCCATGCTTAATTTGAGTGAGAATCAAGGCGGGGAAAAGGGAAATAAAAAGGAGCCGACTACTCCAAAAATATGCGTACATGAGCATAAATATTGCTTTATGCACAGACACACACACACACACATACACACACATAAATATTGCCACGCCTCTAGGACTGAGAATGGGGCGTTGTTTTATGCATGCTAATTTGTTATGTGCATGTTCCTTTTGCCGCATGCCTTTTGATCAACATAACATATCTCGTACTACATATGAGGCAGAAAACTTCCCCAGCTTCCTCTCCTCGCCTCTCCACTCTTCCCTTATCCTCTCCTCTGTGTCCTCTGCTCTTTTCCCTGGTTTGCTGGCAGGGCTCGTAAATATTTTCATTGGCGTTTTTTCATTTTCCATGCGTAATTTTTCTTCTTGGCAAAATTTTTGCTGCGGAATTTGGCGCGTTGCTGGCAAATATTGCTTTGTTTCTACTCATTAGGCCAGACTCAGCATGGCTAAAAGCATAAAGTACTGCCATATACGGTTATACACTCAGAGAAAAGCTGCTTAACAGCTCCTCAAGAAGAATATTTTTCTTGGTAACGAAACTCTTAAAAGCAGCCTGATTCGTATTACTTTTAAGTAAGATTTAATATTAGAGTAAGAATTTAAACCAATGGGAGTAAGTTAGAAACAAACTTGATTTAAGAATAAAAATTTGTTGAGTTTTTTAAGACTTTCGGCTTTTAGTTTCTGGCTTTATAATGTTCTTTCCTACCTTTCCTTTTAGCCTCTAGAATAACTCATAAATCCTTCATTTAATCCAGGAAACTTTCGTATTTCATCACAGACCTTTAGCCCTCATTTTCACAGAATCAACCAAACATTCTTTAGACTGACTTTGAAATACTTTCAAATTATATGGTGAAAAGTTGATAAGCTCTTTCTTGGTCAAGATTACACCTTATTTTTGCCAGTGTAGACATATATGTACGTGTGTGCGTGTTTCCGCCTTTGACGTTTTTCATTTGTGCCTCATTTAAATGGCAATTTATGAGTTCTGGTTCGGGTCTTTTCAATTTTTCACAGCAGCTGCGTCAAATTGCATGTTAAATGTTTACAGCGCGTATCCCCGCATGCCACACCCCTTGCCAGCCACCTTGCCGCTTACCCCTCAACCCCTCAAGTCCTGGAACACATCCTTATTCCTAACCCAGAGTAGCGATCTTGAGCATTAGATAAACGTTTTCTAAATGTATTTTTTTCTCTTGCTCTCTTTACGAGGGTTGCTGAGCCGCAAACGAAATGAAAATTAAACCCAAAGTCGCTGCAACTTCAAAGCGCCGTTTTTCATCAAAACCCAACCAGGAAAAAAAAGAAATGAGGAGAAAAAAATTAATCTTATATTACGAAACCAGTCGAACCCTGGGGAATTTGCAATAAATTGTGGATAGTAGTTCAAATGCTACTTGCTAGAGCCATATGCAAAATAGCTTTGAAGTTATTTGCATTCAGCAGCTGCCTATGCCATTCAGCGTGTAAATAGTGGATTTCCTTTAGGAATGAGTAGGATATTCCTTACAAAGCATAAATTAGAAACTAATCAGAAAGGCTCTCTTTCACGCGCCGAAGATTACATGCCCTTACGGCCTGGAATAACCAATTGAAATGTGGTTTAACTATTAAGATACATAAAGATGTCTTCAGAAACAAAACAACAACTTTTGGGCCGATTGTTCCTATGGAAGCTATATAATATAAGATGATTTTATAAATTGTAACCAGCCAAAAGAAAACCTACTCTCAGATTCGATCTTCAAGAATAAGCAATATATCTGAAGAAACAGAAAACAACTCTCTTTGATCGATTGTTTCACAGGCAGTTTTATAGTATAGATGTCTGATCTGGCCGGATCCAGGACTAGTTTCAAGAGAAACAGACAGACAGACGACCAGAAGGACATGGCTATACTTGTCTTCTAGTCCTGATCCACACATAATAAGCATACTATAAATATTTCAGAAATTACCTCTTTAATTTTTTACATATTCAAAGAGGATATATTCAACAAGGACATAAAAAATTAAGTTTATATTTTTGTTAAATATTTCACAAAAATTGCAGCTGCTTTTCTTTATTATTTATTATACTTTCACCCTACTTTCTCCATTTTTATGCAGCCAAATTGAATTAATTTCTCATATATTCTCATTATAACATAATTGTCCTGGCAACCGGCCTAATTTCCTGGCTACCAACTTTTGTCAATTTCCGTAGAATGCTGCAGCTCTTTGTTTGCATTCTTTTCGAAGAGAATAAAAATTATTTTTATTATATTTTCTCTTTTTTTCTAGCTTTTTCAAGAACAAAAATAGTTGCAATGCCAAAACTATTCCTTTTGCCCATTTTCTACCAATTCTCTCGCCATTTTTCTCTGTTGTTCTTTCTCCTATTTGTCGTCCCCAGTTACACCTCTTCTCCCGTTTATTTCTCCATTTATTACTGGGTGTGTTTGGGTGTGTGTGTTTGTGTGTGTGGGTGTATGTGGTGGGTGTGTGTATTTTTTGTGTGTTGTCTTTTGCACAAATGCACTCAAGCATTAATTTTTACGCTTCAATTTTCATAGAAAACATACAGCCAGAAAGAGACAGGAAGAGCGAGTGAGAGAAAGAGAGAGTCAGAGGAAGAAAAGGATAGAGTAATGGCTACTAAAAAAGGCAACTTGCCTTGTTGACTAAATTATAATTTTCCATATGCGTACGCAGAGAGAAAAAGTTCTTCATTTCTGTTAATTTATATGAGACTTTTTTACAGACAGAACGGAAAAATCCTTTCAGAATATACATATACATTTTAGTATTAAAAATCAGTAAAAAATCAAACAGGATTTTCTATATATAGAAAATTATATTGGAATAGGGTTCGAAGATTATCTGACTCCCAGTTTTGTTCAAAAGGAAAAATTCTCTTCTTTTGAATCGGCTCAATTCTGGCTCCTATCGTAAAAAGAAAACATCACTCAAAGGAAAATTGTAAGCATTATTTTTGATATCAGAGCAGATTGAATTCCATTGAAGAAGCTGAATCCTGCTTTAAGGATCATCTGAGCTAAAGAGTAATAATTGCTAAGCTTTTTAAAGCAGAGCTGCTTGAAGAAAGAAACTTGCATTTAAAAGAGATGAAAACTTATCATAATAAATAATAATTTTTGAACTTATTTTTTTTTTTGTCACTGTATCTGAGAGTGTGTGTGTGTGGGTGTATGTGTGGGTGTTAGTCCTGTGAGTCGTTAGTTAAAATATGAACTCAAAACTTGTCATCAGAGCGGCAAATGGCAAATAGCCGCCCCAAAATGCCCCATCTACAAAATGGCTGCCTAGGCAGCAGTAGCAGCAGCAGCATGTAAAAACTTTTCAGACAGTTGCAGAAATCATTTTGGGCATAGCGAAAGAGACAGAGAATTTTTGGGAGGGGAGAAGGAGATCGAGCGAGAGAGAGAGAGAGAGAGAGAGAGAGATGTCCTTTATATGTGGGTGACTGTCTCGCAACTGCAGCGGAAATGAGTTGAAAAAGTTGTGCAAATAGACGCCAACAGACGTCGTAATGTCGCCCCCTCCCTTCCCTTCCCAGCAAACCCCTACGACTATTATATACCCTCCCTTTTAGCGTCTGCGTGACCGGATATAAGCAGTAAAACAAGCTGACAGTTGAATTCGCCTTTGAGCAGCGCCTGTCACTGCTACTTGCAGCCGTTCTGTGCGTAAACAAATCAAAACTAATTCGTTTGACTGCCGAACCGAACCACCCCACTCGCCTAGATCCCCTAGAAAAGTCAAAAACGCATAAAATATTGAAATATTGATGTGAATAACAAAGAAATTGCCATGCAGCTGAAATTGCTACTCAAGCATGCAAATTTGCACCACAAGACATCGTTTTCTGGCTGCTTCTTGGACTGAAAGCTCAGTTAGTAACCATTAAAAATGCTCGCGTTGGGCATGCTCGACTAGAAAATACTCTGTAGCCAACAAGCTGTATAATATGCAAATATCTATACACCAAATTAGGCATCTCTAGCTCCTAAAATCCTCAAGATTGATGCGAAAGAGACAGACGGATGTGGAGGAATATGGCTAGATCGATCCGGCTGTAGATCCTCCTGCCCTTCGTACCAACTTAATACACCCGTTTTAGCCAATTTCCATGGGTAGAGCGTATAATAAAAAGGGGTGTGAGCTTTAAGCAGCTACGAGAGTCTAACCAAAAGCTAAGGGCTGCTGGCAGTCCACCAATTGTGCCCTGAGGCAGCCACATGCGCTGGTTGCACCAACTAATAAGTCGCTCTATAATGATGACGCCCACTGTGCACCACAGCCAAGCCCCCCTGCCAGGGGCCTCAAGTGGATTACGTGAAATTGCCAAAGCTTTTTTTTCTGTCCTTTTCGCCTGACGGGTGGTTCGCAGGATACGAGGGGGGTGGCAGGGCAAACGCATTGATAATGCAATTTGTCGCCTCACGACGCTGATGATGGGCATAAATATTGTGGTGGAATGGGAAAGGATTAGCGAGCTTGCAGGGTATAGGGGGGCTGAAGGAAATATGAGCACAGATAATACTCTAATACTCTTTCATTAAAATGAATTATATTCATTATAAACCACCAGTTTTTCATAAATTCAATATCAAATTTAAACTGTGAAAACAGAAGAAAACCTAAAAATGAATATATTGAATATATTAAATATATAAATATCTAAATTAAAAAAAAAAATATATTAGAAAATTTCACTAATTTTAAATGTACTTTGCAGTTATTAAAACAATATTAAAGTATCGATTATTTCTGGACATTTTCTAAATTAAAAATCTTCGATGTTTCATATAGAAAATAAATGAATAAACTCAGACAGTAATTATTAAGCAATTTAAACAAATACTAAATATATCTTTTCTATTGTCAAAATTCTTTTAATAAATTGATATAAATTTATGTGTTATACTTTCGTTTATATCACTAAAGAATCATATTGAAAAATCAATCAAAATTTTAGTTGGATTTCAAGCCAAAAATAAGCTTTGGAGGCACTCAAGAAAGGTTTTTCAAATGGTCTATAAATGGTCTATTGTCTATTCTCAATAAAAAATATGTAGAGTATTTATAATAAGTATCTATAAATAATTTAATCAAATCAGAACAAAGCAGCAGAGAGTTATTCTACCTGAGATATTTCAATAGTTGCCAAAAGAATAAATTCAATTTGGCTGCACAAAAACAACTTCAAATGGAGACCTTTTTTTTGAGTATTTCAACTTGTAAATTTAATTCTCATATTTTACATTAATATTCACACGCTCAACTCTATTCTAAGCCACTTTTTGACTAGAATAAATTATCGCATGGGAGTCAGAATTTCTATCAAAGGACACTTTCAAAAATACTCGATTGCTGCTGCTGCTCACACGTAGAGAGCTCTGCAGCAATATGGAAAGGCTGATGGGGATATAATAAAGTGTGGCTGCTATTGGAAAATGTTATGGGCCTATTTGGGATTTGCATTTAGCAACCGCTGATCCACAATGCACAATCCTTTCGACATTTGCCGTTTAATGAGCTGCTCACGCATGAAATTTGCAATTTTTGGTGCGCCTAAGGCTATGCAATAAAATTCAAATGCATATTTTAATTGCATTTCTCTTCTGCCGTCGACTGCCATTCGTTTGCTTCTCGTTGTTGGTGTTGTCTGCCTGGCAGTCTGTCTGTCTGTCTGGCATTGTCCTGACATGAACAACGGCAGAGCAGAGATAATGCATTAAAATGGTTTGCCGTTGTTCGCAGCGCGCGTAAAGTAATTAAACGTCGCCGCCGCAAAGCTAATAAAAATGTCAAATGTCAGACTATAAAGCATAGGCCTGACACACACACACACACACACACACACACACCACACCCACACACACACCACACCCACACACACCGCACACCCACACAAATACACACTCTGTCTCATCCATTTGCCACAAATTTTATGAGGCGCCACATAGTGCATTTTAGGGGCGCTGTTACGCCCACTTTACAACTTTTTTCATTTTATGGCGCCAGGATAATGCAAAAAGTCCTCCGAACCGTCCGTCCTTTGTCAATTTGGAGCATTCCTTTGGTCAGTTGATGGCTCGTTACTGAAACGATTTTACCGGGTCAGCCCTACTGGTTACACCCAGGTATAAAAATATATCTAAAATTTAGAAAATTCTAATGAAGGCATATAACTCTGTATTAGATCAAAGTGCGGTATGGGAGAGTAATCAAAATTTCTCAAAAAAAAAAAACTTTTAAGGAAATATTATAGTTATTTCAAAACTAATTCAGAAGACTGTAGCAATTTATGTGATATTTTTTAATGGAATATTGTTAAAGCAATATCAGATACTAAGAAATACATTAAAATTTCCACCCACAGCAAGTAGACTTTTCAAGGAACTTTGTTCTGAAAGTAACTCAATATATTTGGAGATAATTTGATATTTTCATGGAAACCCTTTATCCAGTTAATCTAGATTTAATCCTTTAACAAAGCTAAAATATTTATATTTAATCAAATTGCAGAGTTTTAATTCTATTCTATATAAACTTACTATGAAATTAGTTTTAAGCTGAAACCCTAGAAACTGAGCTTATATTTTATTAAATTTTGTATACTCTACCATTTTTAATGCAGAAATAATTGTTTTTACTAAGCCAACAGAAATTACTTGCAGAGAATTCTCATATTTAATTCTCTATACACGTTGTATGAGCTGAGGAAAAGTCTTTGTATTTTCAAGCAATAAATGTAACGCTTTAGGCCATTGCATACCCTTACAAAGTGGGTCATTAAAAATGCCCAAATAAACTGAAGTCAAGCGTCATTTTGCGGTGACCTTTCCTCTTAGAGAAGAAGATGCAGGGGCTGAGGGGGCAGTGGAGGGGCAATAAAATAGATGTTTAAGGCAAAGTGCAATGAGTGCAAAAAGTGACAAAGTTGTCTAATAAGAACATCGCACGCTACTTTCATATGACCCAGCATATATTTTCCCCTCTCTCTCTCTCTCTCTCTCTCTCGCACTCTATTTTTCTCACTGTATCATGTGTGTTTTTTTCTTGAGTGTGTGTGTGTGTGTGCGTGTGAGTGTGTTTGTGCAAATATCTCTAACCCAAATCTTGAAAATTTACAAAGCGCATTTCTATAGAACGAACTCGAACCTAGCTCCGAACCCCCTGAACCCCTGCCTCTAGCCCAAACGTCACTGGCCCCATTTGGCGTTGTCAACACAAATTAAGCCAACATGTAACGGTGTATTCCATACATCTAAACAGTGGCGTCCGCTAAGGGGATAGGCTTTAAGGGGTTAAAACACCCATCGAAGCTGTACTCTAAAAAAAAAGATATCACAAGCTTTTAAAAGCTGCATTAAAATACTGAAAGAGACCAACAAAAAACAAGGACTTTCAATAGAAAAAGAAAATGTATAGAAAATAAAATAAAAATATACAGTAGATTTTGAGAAATATTTTTAAAATAAAAAGCTATTTTTTGATGTATTCGGTTTTTGGAACAAACCAAAGAATTCAGCTAAGTTTCAGTGATTTAAAGAAGTTCTTTTAAAATAAAGAGCTTTTTTTTAAATGAATTAAGATTTTGGAACAAATAAAAGACTTCAGTTTGGTTTTTTGATTTAAATTTCTAGAATATAGTTTTATTTGGTCTCAGCATAACAAAATGTGAAAAACCCTAAATTAATTCGGCATGTTTATATTCTAACTTCTTTTTTACCAGACTTTAAAGTATTTTCTAATTTAACAATAATAAAATAAATATGCCTATAAATGTTCCCTTTATATTGAAAAGGAAATTCAATAGTAAAATTATTATCGACCCCCCAAAAAAAGTAGCTGAGCATACGCCACTGGCATGCAGAATGAACAGTAGCGCATTGGCATTGCTGCAGTAAGTACGAGTATATTTAAATATGCTCTTTCACTTTCAATATCAAATGAGTGGCTGGCAACTTTTGCCTGGCAGCGAGCAGTCAAGATTGCAACTAGTAGATACTCCTACACACACACTCACACACACATGCATAGATACATCTATGCACACAGATACGGCAGATACCTAGAACGTAGAAGGTTGGATGCAGATAGACGTTGTTGCTGGACTCGGTTGTTGCCTCGGCTTGTCGCACCACAAAGTTTGCGCTTGCAACCGAAAGTTTGAATGAAGTAACCCTAACCCTAGAATTGCATTCCTTTTTCCTCAGTTTTCCCTGTTCCCCATTCTCCGTTCCGAAACTCCTCCCTTCCTTTCCAGCCCTTTCAATTCGAGCCATGCAAATTGCACAAGTTGCCAAAAATCGCTTCACATGTGCCACTTAAAGTTTTCTTTTTCTTGTTGTTGTTGGTGTTGTGTGTCGTGTAGTTTACAAGTTGCAAGTTTTTACCTAGCTGCCACTTGAAAATTTAATAAATGTTTTTTTATTTTATTCTTTCTCCTCTACTTTCCTTCATTCTTACTTTCTTATTTATTTGCGCTCTTCTAATAGCACGCAAGTGAGACCTCAAAACTTTTAAGTGATGTTTAAACATAAAAAACACTGAAAATATTGTAATATTTGTAATCAAATTCAAATATCAACGAAACCGAAGCAAAAGAGCTAACAAACTCATGTTTTAATGTTTAGAAAAGAAGGATTTTGGATTAGTTTATCAGCTGAAGGATACGAAGAGTCAAGTACTGTTCTTTTGAATGCAGATTATATTATATATTTTTAATATTTTGGCTAACAGCTTCATTCATTGAACTTAAGGGATATTCCCTTTCTAAAATTCTTGATAATTTATTCATTTTAATCTGTAGTACCTATAGTAACTATTTGATATAAGAGCAGTAGTTCAATCTTCCTAAAGCTCTAATAGTCTCTATACTAATGGAAGGGGTGCATAAACTGTAGGGTATTCTGTGTGGCCATTGACAAAGACTGAGATTAGATTAGTAAATCTTTAATTAAAAGAGACAATTAGACACTAGCTTAAAATACAACATACACTAATTTTTTATCTTTTATTTACTTTAGTTTTTATCTAAAACTGCTCAACTAAAGATACAAAGGTAAAGGTACAAAGTTAAAATAGTAAGGATAGGATAGGAAGCAAGAGCTATCTTCACTGCCTTTGCAGACTAGAATAGGCATTAAATAAAGTAGTTTGGTTTTAATAGTTTTTGGAAAACTTACTAACTAAAAGATATCATTAAGATATCCTAACTTCCGGACGGATTGTTCCTACATCAGCTATAAAGTTGTCCTATCTGCTGTGGGCCACTTTTAATACACCAAGTCAAGAAAGACTTATTATTTCAGCTTCATCTAGGTCAGCTTAAAAAGAGCATATTTTAAATAAATTTTAAAACTGTTTCTACATCCAAAACAACTTTATAAAGCTGCTCCAAATCATAGCTAAAGAGTGCACAATTATATATTAATTGCTGTAATGGGCCACGTCTCATAAGATTCATGGAAAAGTTTATATATTCCATGTGGAAGCTCAGCTCAGCTCAGCTCAGCTTCAGTTTCGCCCTGGGGTGTCAAGTCAGACACATGAAAGTGCAAACTGCCAAAGAATAGAGGGCCAAAGTGCCCAAAAGAAAGGAAAGGAAAATAAAATAAAATAAAAGAAAGGAAAAGAAGAAAATAACTAAACTGAACAGAAGAGAACAAAACAGACAATTACAGGTGAGCGCTGCTGCTTAAAGACATAAACAAGTGGAAAACATGCCCCTGGGGCAACAACAGTCGGCACAGTCTGTTTCGGGGCAGAGCCCTGCCCTGAAAAGCGTTTTTAGATACGAAAGGAAAAACACTGAGTAAAATACTGAAATAACAGGCAATCCCTCCGACAGGCATCAAGTGAAAATAACAATCATAATATTCAATTATGCAATACTTGCCCCGGAGCCAAGTAACTGAGGCAGCTGCCGCCGCTGACCAGAGGCATTCGCCTTTAACCCCCTTTTTTTGTTTACCCCCGCCGCCTGCTGCATTGTTGTGCTTCTGCATAATTAATAAACATTGTGTTGTGTGTGCACTTAATGCAAAGGCAGCAAATAAAATCAAATGAAATTACCCAAAAATGCCGCCAGAATCGTGGTATATATACATATATATATCCAGATATATATATATATATTTGGTGGCACTCTGTGCAAATTGAAATTACGTGCAACGCTTTGGCAATTGGCAATCAAAAAAGGGATTTAAGTTTAGTTCGCCATTCGCAATTGTGTTGCCTACCTTGGGGCGCTTTTAATTGAATTTATCGCGCTGTGTTTGTCGTTCGTCGTTGGCCTTTGAATTATATATTACTCTGATGACAACTAAACCGAAACAGTCAACGGCTTTCAAAGCGCTCCAGATTTATCTTAAGTTTGCCCTAACTTTTTGCGGCTAACTGCTTAAAAATTAATGAGCTAACCAACTGAAAGAGCTCCCAAACTCGGCCGGGTTACCTGTTAATTCCACCTGTTCCCTCAAAAAGAAAAAAACGATTGGTTAGTCTGGACACGCATTATGCTAACCAGTGTACTTAGTACTCCTGGGAAGCTCTTGGAATATACTTAATAATTTCTTATATATTTGGGCCAGGACTCTTTCAGGGCCAACTCTTCTTATGCCAATGCTAACTTTCCTCTTTAGACTACCCTTCCAAAATGGAATCCTATATCAGAACTAGATCTCCTACAGATGCTGCTCTTTATTCTGCGTTCGGAATTTAGAGAATCAGCTTACATTATAGTTAAAATACCCTACCTATTATAAGCATTTAAGTACCTTCTTTCTTTATAATATTCAGAACAATTAAGAACCATTTTAAAAGTGATCCATGAATGGATTCTCAAGGTGCTCTTCTTCGCAAGAAACCCAGCAAAAATTGGTAAAAATCAAAGGGAAAACTACGGAAATGAAAAGGAGATACTATAAATACAATAACAGGGCCAAAACGATGATGCAACAAGATGGGAAAATGCTTTAACAACAAGTCAACAAAGTGCCGAAAAAGCTGGAGAAGGTGGCAGAGCAAGAGAGCGAGAGAGACAGGCAGAGAGAGAAAAGAGGCGGACGAGGAAGGAATTGTGGGCGCAACTGGCAAAGTAATTGCAACACGCGAATGAATGCGAAAATTCAATTATTTTCGGTCATTATTGTTTTTTCGGCGTCCGTGCGGCTCGACTCGACTCTACTCGACTCGAGTGCGTTTTCCAGCACTGGTCGCTCGTTTGGCTGTCGCCCACGCCACGCACTTTATGCAAAAACAAAAAAAAAAACAAAAAAATAGAAAAAGAAAAGCGAGGAAAATGAAGGGAAAACTTTCTGTGACGTGCAATCAATGGGGCGCACAGTTTGGCCGCTTTTTCCCTCAGCCCTGGGCAGCATTTTGCAACCCTGTCGTCCATTGTCGATCCGCCAAAGTGTTGCAAAACGTTTTTGTTGCTGTTGCTGTTGCTGCTGCAGTTGTTGTTGCTGTTGCAGCACCTCTTTGCAAAAGGGAAACTTTGACTCACAAAAGGCAACTACAAAAATTAAGTTAACTTTTTCCGAGCAACGGGAATTGAGTAATTTTCAGCTGTAAAACTTTATTATTTTGGGCCAGGGTTGCCCTCCATTGTTATTGTTATTGTTGCTGTTGTTGTTGTTGTTGTTGCTGCTGTTGCTGCTGTTGCAACAATTGTAGAACATGCCAGCAGTTCGTTGTTATTGTTTAAATGTTAATTTTACTGTACTTGTAAATGTTGTGCATTTGGGCGTTGGGCGTTGGGCGATGGGCGGGGTCCCCTCTAAAAGTTGCAAGCCTCAAAAGTAGGCAAAACATGCAAATTGCATTGTGAAAACGAAAGGAGGCGCCTCCCAAAGGACCCCAGCGACGACCCAAACGGCCGAAGGACCCTCACTTGGTAATTTTTGGGCAATGAGCTAAAGCGCCTTCTAATTGCATTAATGAAGAACATGCCAAAGTTTTCAGAAAACTCCAAAAACTGCTAAACTTTACTTGGCCCAAGCTTATCAAATATTACGAAGACAAGTCAGAGAATTTTTGAGAATTTAAGAACAACATTCTCAGAAATTGAAGAGAAAAAGTTGAGACTCAGAAATATCGAAATCTAGCCATAATTTTAGCTGAAAAAGGAACTCTACTATAACAAAAACCAACTGCAAGTAAATATGTTCAGTTTGCGAGAATGATAGACTTTGAAGATGCCCTATAATATGACGTCTTTTAAAGCAATTTTTATAGAGTTTTAATTAAGCTTTTTATACAATAATAGAAAGTGTATAAATTCGGCAATATATATAAAATTTTGAATGAAAGTTCAACAAGAAGCTACTTACCAAACTTGGCAATTCCAGTATGATCCGATCCTGAGCTCAATGGGTCTGCAAAAAAATAAAAATAATACTTTAAATTGAAAAAGAAATATCTTAAGATAATTTTAAATTTGAAATGTAATAAATTAGAAGGAGCTGTATACTAAATTTCATATCCCAAACTCTGTTAGTTTCTGAGTTCAATGAGTATACTACTTATCCACCTAAGTCTTCCATTTGTTTCTATTTAAATATAGTCCTATTTTGTTGCGTGTAACTCTTAATTTAGTTTTTTATTATTTAATTTATATAAGTAAACATAAAAGAGTATAAAATCATACTCTATCTTTATCCATCAGTGAATCGAAACTTATTTAATTAAAAATACAGCGCACTCTTCACTTTGCTCTAGCTTTGCTTATTGTGTCTCCTTTCCGTTCTTTCTACTATTCGTCTGCAGAGTATTATCTTCTGCAACATTTTAACGCTCTTTTGCAGCATTCCCCTTGCTTCATGCCGAAATTTCGAAATTCAAAACTCATTTCATTTAGCGCCTAGGAGTTTAAATCAAATTAAAAATCGCACCAATGACCAGACGCTGACCCTGGGGGCATACCCCCAATGAGAGTGGTGGAGAGCAGAGGATGCCACCTGAGCAGAGGGTAAAATGTGAAAATGTTGAAATACTGAAATGCTGCCACACGGCTCAGTGGCTGCAAATCAAAATAAAATGTAAATCTCTTTGAGAGCTGAGTGGGCGTGGAGGAGTGGCGGAGTGGGTTGCCAGCCCTACTGAAATCAGTTTTAGCTGTCAAATAAATTACATTTGTTTTTTTTATTATTCTTCTTTGGGGTAGGGCAGGGCTGCCAGCTGCCTCTATAAAATGGCGTTGAACGCATAATTTAACAGTCGCATCCTTCTGGCAGCACCCACACACTCACACACACACGCATAGACAACCCTGGCGGCGAGAAATCACTTGGTTTAATTGATTTTACAGTGGATCGCTGGGGGGCAGGGTTCGTTTTTGAGTTATAAATTTGGCAAGTGTCGATGGCCGCCTCGCCTCGCCTCGCTTCGTCCTGAATTGTTGTTGTTTTTTGTTTGTGTGTCTGTTGGGAGTGCGACAACCCTGCCGTACACTCATTTGCACTTAACACTTTTGGCCATTTTGTTTGCCGAGCCGCCATTGTTGGCCCTCTACGCAAATAAACTGCTCAAGTTTATTTGGTGAGTCTCCCAATTCCAATTCCGATTCCCAGACTCAGGAAAATTGCAAAATTTTCGTGCCTTCCGATAATTAAATATGCTCAGCGAGTGAAGCTGGAAGCCTCGTTGGAAATGGGAAAAAGGGAAAATGGGGTGACACATGTCTCTAATTGGATTGTCTCACAGTGTTGGCTAACGTCCTGACAGTAGTGCTGAAATCCAAGTTCCCCGCATGTGACCCACATAAGTTCCACAAAATTTGGCAAAAAAAAAAGAAACTTTTTAATGAAGTTTCGGTTTTGGTTCTTAAAAAGTTTTCGCTCAACGACATGTTGTTCGCTATTTATTTTGATTGTCTTCCCTTTCTAACACGTTGCACAACACTGGCTAAGCGGCCCATTTTGTTGATGATACGCTTTTAATTAGTGGCAATGGAACTTTTTCACCAGCACCTTTAATTGCAGCTGATGCGCGCTAGGTACAGTTGTGCCATTGCACCCTTAGCTGGCTTAGCGTGAAGTACAGTTGTGTACGCGACTTTCCTAAGAGTTTGGCTGCAGCAACAGCGCAAAACTTTTGGCGGTCGGCAAACAGCTAAGGACATGAAAGTAATTGCCACAACTTGATAATGAGTTAATGAAGAGAGGGATTACAAATTTATATAGTTGTTGTTAGTTCTACCCACAGCACACATAGGTTAATATTTCTTAAGAAGGTCTTAACGCTTGAAGGGTATTAAGACTCTTCTTAAGTAGGGTAAACTCTTAAGTTTTTATTCAAAGGAAAAATTATTGCAAAGAAAGTGAACTTAATATTGAATAGGAAACGCTGAAGCTGTAAGTAGCCGAGACAGAAATAATCTGGAACCACTTTTACTCTTTCCAGCTGAAGCGCTGTTCCGTCTTTTTATTTATATTTTATTAGTTCAGAGAAGTTTAAATAATCTGTCCGTGGAATTTCAATAATAAATCTCAGACATTTGATCAGTTAAATAGGAAGGTCGAATAGAAAACTACAAGCCAAATATAGGTTTCCCCAGCTCTGATAATTCTCTGAGAGAGGGTCGCTCATACAGACGGATAGGTGAACAGAAGTACGGACAAGCAGAGAGATCGGTGTCGAAGATACGTCCTTCTATCTATTATATCCGCTTTGCATCAAATGTGTATACTCTTTTATGGGTAATCTCTATAAAGTCTCCTCTACTAAATCCTGGCTACACCCTAGCTAATTGTATTTGATCTCTTACCTAATCTAAAACTTTCTCTATTTCTCTTTTGTCTGTTTCCAGGTACGCCCACAGTGCATGCATTGAATGCCACGCCCGTGGCTTATCCGGGTTCGCCGCTGCACCTGAACGTGGAGTTCTGTGCCAATCCTCCGGCACATGCGGCACGTTGGTTGCACGGAGATCGCGTCTTTACGCCCGGCAATCAATATGGCAGCACCGTATTGGCCTACTCGGTCAAGGTAATAACCCAAACCAAACAGAATTTCTGTTTTCAACGCTCCTATATTTATTTCCATTTATTTTCCGCCAGGATCTGCCTACGCCCTACTGCAAGGAGGCACGTCTGACCTATGTCAGCATGCACGAGCGTGTCCCACGCACTTTCTACTTTATTGTCTCGTCGCCAGGTGGCGTTGCTGAGGCAGTTTTCCATGTCAACTTTACGAAACGTCATCGCCAAATGTCCAACACGATCGACGATGATGAGGAAGAGGAACTCAACCGACCCGAACAAATACATTTTCCGGACTTTAGCAATAATACAGCGAGCGGACAGAGTCTGGAGCTGGCCCTAGCGTTAACCCTATTTGGCGTTACGTTGCTCCAAACTCAATAACTTTAAGTGTGTGAAAGAAAGAGACCGAAAGAGAGAAAGAGTAAGAGTGTGAAAGAGAGAGTGTGCGAATGAATGTGTGCAAGAGAGAATGTTGACTATTTATGCATGCTATATTCACTATGCTCTATGTACTACGTACTATCCACAATTTCTAAGCGCATATATATATATATATATATATATATCTACTTAATATATAAACTAAAACATATGTATTACTATATGCTACTGCCCACAACTACTACTACTATTACTCTAAAGCTATGTGTCTGTGTATTATGTGTAATCAATTAGCAAAAGCATCAAAAAACTTAAATTTAGCCACTTGAAACCCCAAAAAAAAACACCTTAAAACCCACTAAGGACTACGCCTCACCCACTTTGTAGGCGTCGTCAAGTTTCTTACTCGAAAAAGAAAACCCGGGCTGCCACGGAAATCTCTTCGAGTAGAAATCCTCTTTCAGTTAGGAAACCCTCTCGGAAATCCTGGAACTCCTTGGGAGATTTCTGTAAAGCGTCCAAAAATACACACCGCTCCCGTTAAAAAAAAAAACAAAGAAACTATTCGTAATACTCGATATTTTTACTGTAGCTGTAACTGTAATTCTAACTGTAACTCTAACTGTAACTGTAACTGTGTCAGTGTATACGTGTGTGTGTAGTAGTATTAGTAGCAGTGCTTAAACTTGAATGCCAAATAAGAAAATAATATTGAAAAAAGAAAGGGAAAATAATACAAATAAAAATACTAAACTTTGCGTTTGCCCATTGTTAAAAGTTGAGCCAGGACATGCATAATTTAACTTTAAGTTCCTTTTCGAAAAAGTAAGCAAAGTGACTGATTTTTGTTAAATATTTTGAGGCAATTAGCGTTAGAAGAGAGAGAAAGTTTAACTATAACTTAATACATTAAACTTTTACTTTAAATGTAAATGAAAATGCAAATGAAAAGCAAGAAACTTACCAGGCACGAACAAATTCCTTCCATTTGAATTTTTGCGCATCATTCGAATAGGCAAAAGAAAAACTATAAAGAAATTGTAAGATATTTTCAAAAAACAAACTAAAATATTTAAATCAAATTAATATATATTTAATAAACAAAATTATATAAATATTTTTACCTTATTTACATTTATTTATTGGCCAAAACTCAAGTTGAAAGTTCTACAGCTCAGTCAGTTCTTTATTCTGTTACAAGGACCAAAAACTCTTTCGATTCATTCGTATTTTTGTAATAAATTCAAAGAATCAAAACTCCTTTAAAAAAAGAGTATTTAGCTCCCTCCACACATACAAAATGTACATAAATGTTGCTCAAAAAGAAGTGTATTAATTAAAGCCGCATACAAAAATTATATAGCCAAGTGTTAAATGTTGTTCGACAAAAGGAAGCAGTAGAAACTATTAAAAAAACTCTACCCAAGTCAAAGCACCCAAGCAAAAGAATTATATTAAAAAAAGAAAGAGTATTTAAATGTAATATAATAAAATAAAAAAATAATTAAGCGCTATTGTAAAATAATTAATTTTCGATAGAAAAGAAAGCCAGCAAAACTTTTTTGCGAGCTGTTTTTTGTGTATAAAGCCAAAGCTTTTGTAATTTATTTCATAGAACATCTTAGCTATATACGAATAAAAATAATAATAAAAATAATAATAATAATAATAAAAGTAATAAAAATTTATATGTATTGTTTATGTCATAAAGGACTAGCTGTGTAAGAGATCAATGTAAAAATCAAGAAGAATTACTTAGAAGAACCTAACGCCAATTTAAGCAACAAAGAGAATTCAAACGAATCTACGCAGAATTCCAAGAATTCAGCAACAGAAGCAGAAGAAGCAGAAGAAGAAGGGGAAGCAAAGAAGAAAGCGTTTTAAGCAGTGTAAAATTATTATTTTTAAATGGAATTCTGAATACTCTAACCATATAGTATATATATCTATGTATGTGTGCCATGTAAAGTTGAGTTAAGAGTCTTTAGTTTCTATTATTATAAATAAAAATTGCAAATTGTATTAACAAAGCAAAAACAAACACGTCGTCATGTTAACTACCAAAAAATTAATTATTAACAAATTATGCTCTTATATATATATATATATATATATATATATAGACACATATATATAAACATGATTATATATATATATATTTAACAGAGTGGTCAAATGCATATTGTATTTATTATGTATGATTAATTATTATGATAATATTTAAAAAATATTATTTAGAAATAGAAGCGAAGGGGAAAACGAAAAGAAAGGAGAAAAAGGAAGAAAACAAATAAACATAAATAAAACATAAAACATTTAGTTCATAAGCGAAAAAGACACAAAAAACAAAATGTGGCAAATTAATTTTTAAACAATAAATAATATAAAAAAATTAAAAAATAAAAACCAAAAAAACAAAAACAAAAACAAAAACAGTTCATTTGTAGTGCAAAATGTGTTGAAAGAAAAAGAAAGAAAAACAAAAGAGAATACGAAAAATACAATAAGCAAAGGTTTAAGTCATAGGCCCAAGATAAATGTAACAACCACCAACAAATTTTAAGCAGTATGAATATGAATATGAATACGAATATGAATACGAATACCAATAAGAATACTAATGAATAATTGGGGGCTAAAACTAATCCCAAAAGAAATGAAATCAAATTAAATACAATAAACTTTGCAGAGGCCTGCCCTATAAGTCGAATAGCATGGGGTCAATATTTGGGCCAATAAACCGGAAAACTGTTAAATTTAAGCCAAAAAGTATGAATGATATGAATACACTGCAAGAAATGCACGCAAAACATTTACAAATTTAAGAAACAGACAAAATAGCCAATTTAGCGTAAAGTGAAGCAAAACAAACGACGAAAAACACAAAAACAAAAACACAAACAAAAACAAAAACAAAAACATAAAACACAAAATGAACATGGAATAAAATTTAAAAATAAAATGCAAAATAACAAAAAAATGTTTATTATTTTCTCTATATAAAAAAGCAAAGCAAATCAATTTTTCAATGTGCTACCTTCGGGAAGGGTATGCAAACCAATTGGCTTAAAGAACCCCCCCATTGAAACTAACCAAAGACTGCAAATGAGATTCAGCTTGCAACGTCAGCCAGCAGCTTGCAGCATTCAGTTGCATCAATATTAATCAGAAGGCTGCAACCACCGACGCGCGGTCAATGAAAAGGAAAGGCCTTATTCCCCTGGCTCTCCTGTGGTATCCCCTCCAAAAAAAAAAAAAGAGGGAGCTTTGGGCAATACGAGAGATTCCGGTTTTCCATCATTCGCTCGTACGTTGGCCCAATGCGTTGTCAACATTGCTTGTTTTTGTGGTCGGGTTTATTACTTGGAAATCAAGAGTACAACGACTTGGCAGGACGGTGCATGGTGCATGGTGCATGGCCAATACAAATTTGACCATGGCTGCTACAGTTTTTGGCCTAAAGAGTTGGCCAGGCCCAGTGGCTTGCACGGCAGGATTGAGGAGGGACATTTTCAGAGGTAAAAACTCCTTAAAACTGCAAACTTTTTCCGTTTGAATCAGAACCAGGAACCCTATGAAGAAAAGGAGTAACTGCAACTGAATGGAACCTCTTTTGCCACTGAATCTGGTTCAAAACAGAAAAAGTAATTCAAAAAATTAGACGCCAATAAAAAATAGAAGTTCAGCCTGGATTTTAGGTCAACTTTGGGATTCGTTTTGAGTGCATTACCCCAAAAATTGAAGTGTTTGCAGCCCTGCTTTGGTTGAGCTCCCCCTAAAAATAATTCCTGCTGAGCCACTGGCCAGCCAACCTGTATCTGTATCTGTTGTGCCTCTACCAGTTTGCTGACAACATCAGCATCAAAAAGCAACGACAACGGCAACAATGATAACAACGACAGGCTGGCAGACAGGCAGTCAGCCGGTTTGCCACTTTGCGGCGCTAATGACGACCAAATGGCCAAGGCGCGAGATTACACCAGTTGTGAGAGAGTCATTGCAGCGGGGGCGTACCGTACCGCAATGCACCCCTCCCTCTCTCTCTCTCTCTCTCTCTGTAGATGGAGCTGTAGAGCTGTGCAGCAACCAATAGAAATTCCTTTTTGGAGTGGAATAAACTCGTAATGGCCCTGGCCAGATACCCCTACAAATCTGGCCAAGATGCAGCGCTAATGTCGACGCACGCGACAAAATCGACGCCGCAGCGAAAGGTGCAACGCTTGAAGCGGGGAGATTGCAGATTGGCGGAGAGCGGTGCGGTTCTCCAACAGGTGACTGGGAACAAGGCAAATATCCGCAATTGCCAATTGGCATTGCTGTGCGCATTTCTTTTTAATTGTTGTCCATGGCCAAAAAGACTGCAAAACCTGCTGCCCAGTTGCCAATCGGCAGCGCATTTCGAATATTTCATTTTGCATTTCTGCTTATGATAGGCGCCACAGCTTGAGGAACCGAAACGAATGAATGAACGAATACGAATACGAATACGAATAGGAGTAGTCGTTCATCCAAAAGAGATGCAAAGTCAACAATTAAATCCATAAAATTGCACACTTTATGCGACGAGTGAACCAACTGATTGATTTATATATTCACCGCTTTTGGGGCGGCCGGCTGTGGGCGTGGCTGTTGCCAGGAGATTGCAAAAACACACTCGCTTTTTTTTTTTCTGCCCGCTTTTTGCGGTCGCTAATCTTGATGAAGTTATCGCAATTAGCCGTTTTATGGTGAAATCGCCCAATTTGGCAGTATGGGAAGTGGCTTTTTTTCACTCTGTCTTTTTTTTTTCAGTGTACGTGTGTGTGGTTACATTTTTGCTATAATGAGTAATCACTTATAATATTCATGCCAATAATTGCCATTTGAAAACATATTTTAGAGTGTGGAGAAAACTCATTAAAAATAAATAAATAACAAAAAAAAGAGTAGTTGAATTTACCCTCACTCCTCTGTTCAAATACAAATTATTGATAAAAAATACTAAATATATCTTAATCTAAAATGAATATAATTTAATTTCAAGAATACATAATATTTAGAGAACTACTTAAAAAAGGAAGTGTTTCCTATTCGCAGCAATGAAATTTGGAAAAATCTCATTAAACACTATAAATCAATCCTAGTTTCATAAATAAAACCTAACCTCAGATTGAACTGAACAAATAT
This sequence comes from Drosophila repletoides, assembly GCA_018150835.1. Lineage (NCBI taxonomy): Eukaryota > Metazoa > Arthropoda > Insecta > Diptera > Drosophilidae > Drosophila > Drosophila repletoides. The sequence goes on from JAECWQ010000089.1 coordinate 14,365,255, forward strand.
TCCTGATTCGGTTAAAAATTATACTCAAAGATTAAAATTCTCTTTTAGCAACTTCGAAATTGTCTATCGATCTGAAATCTAATAGGTTATTGACTCTAGATTTAGCATAGTTTTTCAGAAAGTAAACTATTTATTGACCTCAAAAATATATGTAAGATATAGAAGTTCGATTGAACCAAGGTTGGAACCAAATGTCTTTGGAACTGGAACCCAAACCAGAGCGTACTCTGGGCTTGAAGCCGCAAGTCGAAGCTCCACAATATGTTTTTTTGCTCCAGCTCTGATTTGAAATGCATTGAAATGTCTTTAACATTTTAATAAAAATATATTATTATTCACTAATTTTTTTATTATAATTATTTAATAAAAAAATGGAAAATATTTGAGAGAGACTCTCATTAAATTAAAAATTTATATTCTGTAAAGAATGCTCAAAATAATGTTAATAAAATTATCTTTCCAGTTTTCTTTACATTCGAAATGCAAAGCATATATATTATTATATATATTAATATTGAAATTATTATATATATTATAATAAATATAAATTTTTCTGCTTTAGACATATTATTTTTTTAAGCGTTTTATTAGCACTCAATAATCAAATCAGTAGAGATAAAATTTCTATCGATAATTTCAATAATTTAACTATTATCTCAAATGGAGTGCGAAGAATGCCGTTCAATTATTTGTTTAATATTAATAAATATATAAATATCCCCTTAAAATAATATATATTTCCATGATAAAATTATTGATTAAGCATTGCCTTATCAATAATTCTCACCTGTGGTAAGTGTGAATAATTAAGCGAAAGTATCTGAAAAAGAGTGCAGAATAAAGGTGAAATTCTTTACCTCAAGACTTGCACTTAATCTTGTCCTGAGGCAGAGAATTTCAGGTGTATTATGGAGTCTCTGAGTGTTTTTCAGAGCAGTCTCTTCATTATTAACATTTTTTTATTATTATTAAGTGGAGCTGGCGACTCTCTGGCGACTTTAAACGCGTTTAAAACGCTGACAATTAATTCACGTTTGCAGTTGATGCTTTTTCTTGGCGGTTCTTTTGGGCTTTTTTGCTGGTTCGCCTGTGCTCATTGAGGCACGCACAAATAATTTTTCATACACTTTTATGAAATTTCACAGTTCAATTAATGCATTTTAATTTTAACTTTATTTTCCAATTTACTTCACACAGTTAAACGAGCGACGCGGCAAAATCGCCCGACAACGGGCCATAAAATAAAGCAAAATAATGAAATACGAATAATAATAAGCGAAAAGAAATAAATAAAATAAAAGTGAAAAAGAATAAATTGCAGTGCTGGGCGAAATACGAGCACAAAAAAAAATTGTTAACGCAAAATTAAAAATGGTTTTTGATTGATTGTTGCATAAAATTGGCTTTTGGCTGCGACGCCAGCCGCCAGCCGCCGCCACCCGCCCTCCGTCCGTCCCTCCGTCCGTCCCTCAGTCCGTCCGTCTGTTCATTCATTGTAATTACCTTTTGGCTCATTTTATTTGCCCTGCGCACTTAATTAGCACGGCAAATGGACGGCTCGGACTCGGACTCGGACTCCGACTCGGATTCGGAGAGTCGAATCGCTCCCGGTGTGGTGGTGGTTGGTTATTACGCTTCGATGCGCTTTTTGGAAATACAATAAGTAAATACCAGAAATCAAATTAAATAAATTGCTTTTAATAGATTTTCCAGTGTTTTCGCTGGGCTTTTCATAAGCGTATTATTAATAAGCTGTGCGGTCCGACCAGGCCAGGCCAGGCCAGGCGAGGCGAAGGCATTTCATTGATTTCCTTTGCAATTTTCGTCCGATTTTGGTTTAAGTTTTACGGTTTTGCAAGGTTTCCCAGCGACAAGTTTGATCATGCGGAAGGAAGTTGGAACACGACAAAATCAACAACAAGTTGACTTTTGTTACAGTTTTATTATTAAATGCTGAATCAGGCGCAAATTAGCCTTCCAGCTAGCCAGCCAAGAGTTGGCCAAGTGCGTGTATGTAAGACAGTGGGGAGTGGCTAAAACAATTTATAAATCGCATTTCCTTGGCTTGTTTTACTGGCCTCAACTGCTCAACCGCTTAACTGCTCAACTGGCTTCGCCTTTCGTTACATAATCCCAGTCCCAGTCTCAGTCCCAGTCCCAGTCTCTCTCTATCTCTCAGTTTCTTTATCTTTCTGGGGTTTTAATCATAATTGTCGGAGTGCTTAAATCTCTACGCATTTCGGAGTGCGGAAGAGTAGAGGAAATGCCAACGAAAATGACACCAAGCAGAGCGAATTGGTGAAAGCCAAATTGCCTGCATATAATTATTATTCATATTGCTCTCCTCACTCTCCTCTCTTCTCTCTATGTGTGTGAGTGTGCTCATGGGGCATGCAACATTCTCGCTTAGCTGACATTTATGAGATGCCATAGATTAACCCCCATCTAAAAACCCAACACAAACTCTGCAAGCCTCATAAAGCCGACTAAAAACAATTGGAGAAAGTCACAATTAAAATCAAAATAAAAATAAATATACTCCCATATGATGGGAGATCTTTGAGATATATTCTAAAACTAAGAAAAATCATTTGTCGAGAAAATCTTCTGTGATAGAAGTTTACTTTTTCGAAAGCATCTTGTGGCATATTAGAATTTCATCTTTTGGGTATAGAAATTGTTAAATGTTCAAGAGCTAATCACTTGTATTGGGAAATTGGCTGTTTACACTTGGAAAATGCTGGGAAATGTAGAGGTTTCTATTATTTAAATATGCACTTAGCATCTACTCTTTTATTTTCTGCTCTCTTTTAACTCAATCAAATAGATTTTAGACCTTTGCAGCGGGTTTTATATATTTGGCATTAAAGGAGACATTTCCGAACCCTTAAAGAATATATATTATAAGTCAGAATAATGAGTAGAATTGTTATAGCCACCTCGATCTGTTCATCTATCTAGGACACTGAAGGGAAATGTTATAGCCATCTTTATCTGTCCGTTGATGTGTCTATCCTTTATCAGTTTCTAGGCAAACTATTCTCTCAGTGTTTGAGCCAGTTGAAATAAAGGAAACAAGCTAGGAGCCATTTTCTTGCAACTTTCTTATTTCTCAAGATATTTACGATATTACTCTGAATATATTTTCTTTCTAGATCAGACTGCCATATCATCTAACTGCCTTAAACGCAATCGAGCAATCTAATGGTTACTCCAGTCGTTTTTTATGCTCCTTAGCCATAAAAGTTTGTTTGTTATTTGTATCTTACCAATTCGAGTGCAATTAATTTGTACACTAAACTTTTGGCATTAAAATGCGGTTTATTTATGTAAACGTTAAAAATTTCGTCTTTCATTTTTATGCTAAATTCGCTATGCGAACAACCTGCTAAATAAACAGATATAAAAAAGCAATCATTAAATATGCAATAAATGAAATGAATTACGCCAGGCATAAATAAAGCAGAGAGCGACAAACAGAGAGAGAGAAAAAGTTTGCAATTTTAATAAATCAGTTGAATGACTAGCGAAATGGTAATGGCAACTGGTACTGGAGCCATAAAGGAGGAGTCTCTGAATGGAGCTGAATCCCAGAAACAGAAACGCATGAATCAATCGACTCTCCAGACGTCAAATGCCTGCCAATAAAAGCAAACAAAATCTGTCGAATGCGGCTCATTAAAATGTAATGGAAATACTAGTGGTAAAAAGACAAACCGTGAAAAGAAAGACATTGAACAATCGCAAAAAGAGAAAAAAAGTGGTAGTAAATGCAGGTGTAATATATGCGATAATCGTCTAGAAAAACCAACTGGCAATGAGGCTGAGGTGGGCAAAAAAAAGCGTTTACTATTTGTATTACTAGATAAAGGCATGTTGCTCAAGGGCGCTTCAGGGCAGCGGCTATGAGAAGGGCTTTCACTTGGAAGTTCGGTATTTTCCATACAATTGGCCAGGCCAAGACAACAGACGAACAAAACAAAACCTGTTGCAAAGTTTTCCCGCATATGTTTTGTATCTTTTTTTATTTTTTGGCAGGGTCAATGCTGCCGTAGAAAGCCATAAAAACACAAACAAAAAATGTCATTGCAGCAGAGAGCGAATGAAATGGAGTTGCAAGTGGCAAGCTGCAAGACTGAGAGGCAAGAGGAGAGGCTGCTGCGCTTGCGCAATCGCTGGATGGACAAGTTTGGTGCTACACTTTAAGGATCGACAGAGACAACAGCAACAACAACAACAACTGCAGAGACGACTCCAGCCTCTGTGGCAGCTTCATCGATTCGAAAAGAAAACGAAATGCGCGAACCACTGCGGTTTCACTTTCATTTGCAACGCGCACGCGCAGCTGACAGGGTCGTGCCTCTGCCTCAGCCTCAGTCTCAGCCTCAGTTCAGCCTAAACCCAACTCAGTTCCGAAAACTGTTAACTCTTTTTCTGTGAAAAACAAGACACAATTTATACGAATATTAATTGAAATAATATTATCATTTAAAGTACGATATATATTTATATATATATACGACACACTCACATATATTTTCTAGTAATTTGTGCGTTTTAATTGTGCGGCAATCAACATAAATAATTGAGTGTTTTAATTCCACAAGGCTCCCCCCTTTGCCGCCCCGAATCGTTCGTAATATTTAATGGATGCAGGTAAATTAATAATCAAGTGCAGAATTTTAAATGCTCGCATTAAGCGTGGCAAAATTAAATGATTTTATTTCATTTATAAACAAATTGTATCGACTACAAAAGCAGTGTGAAAAAAATAATTACAAAAATGCTGAAAATTAATGTTAACGAGCTGTGTTTACAGGCATTTATTATTCAAAAGATTCAACGATATAAATGTGTCAAAATATAGGTAAACGAAAAGGTAAAGGAGAAGAAAACACAGGTGAAAACAGAACACGCCATCGAAACATTTATCTCTTCATATAAAAAACTCTTTGTCCTGGCTACCTGACTGTTTGACTCAAAGCACAAGTGGAAGGATAATACACAGGAAGTTGAAATTGGTCACAAGATTTTATGGCATGAAAAAAGGTTCCACTAAAAAGCAGTTTTGGAAAATGTATCCCCCAAATTAATCAAAAAGAATGTGGATTAGCCGTTATAATATCCTTTATTTTCGTTCCGATCGGGTTCAAATTCTTTTTCAAAAACTAATAAATTAAATACTTCATGAAAAGTTTCCGGAAAATTGTGGACCCTGATGTATCAAGAGTTTTAAGTTAGGTCAAAAATTAGGGATATAAATTGTATTGGGGAAATTGAAATTTTTACCCGATTGACCTAACAGAGCTTTATATAAAAGTCTAAAATTTACGTATTCCAAATAATTTTGAATATAGTCTGCCACCAAACTAAAAAAATGGGCGTGAAGGGTTCTTCTTTCAATTATTATCAGAGGTATTTTGAAGCTCCCAAGAGCGGAAGGAGGTGAATACAGGATGTCCCTTTCCTTTTTTTTATCCATTGGATTCGAAGTGTTTTTTAAATATTTCCTTGTACATTTTAAACATTTATCTTGATCAAAATTATTATATAAGCCGTAAGAGAAAAGAAAAAAGCTTGCCAAAACTAAGCATTAAATTGGGAGTCAATTTTCGTAACCTTTTAATACAAATTTATATTACCATAAAAAAAATAAAGTGAAAGGTTTTAGCTACCTGCAATCATCAATTTTAATCCAATTTTATCGAGGCAAAAAATCAATTTAATACGTTCACGTTGCAGATTGATTTTGTTTTTGATTGAAAAAACAGGAAAAAATATTAAATTAGAAAATGTAATAAAAATTGGATGATTATTTGGAAAACGCAGACTAAATGAAGTGTAGAAATTTGTGATCTCGAATTTGGCCATTTTCTGAGCTCGTTTTCACAAATTTATTTACTCGAGTAGCGGGCTGTTGTTGGCTGTTATTTGGCCAACATGTTGGCCGAAAGCCGCCGCTGCTGCTGCTGCTGCTGTGCTGCTACTGCGGCTAAGTGCAGCGTAAGTGCTTCGGGCCAAACATGAACAACAAGGCAAGTGAAATATGTTTTGGCATGCATATTTAATGCCTATCAAAACACAACAACAACTGCAACTATGTGCAAAACCCGTACGAACCATTTTAAACGCCATCAATTTCAATTTTCCAAATTAAATGGGAGAAGGCCAAGACGCAGAGGCAAACGCTGTCGAAGACGGAGGGAAAACTGTGGCGCCTCCGCCAGCGGTTGAAAAATAATTAATAATTCATTACGTTGTGGCAATTGCAATGACATAAGCCCAAAGCAAACGCAGCCAAGTTCAACAACTCGCAATGAAAGCGACAAGCGTCGAATCTATAGGGAAAATTCAGCGGCGCGAGAGAAAGAAAAATGCCAAAACGCCAAAACGAGTGAAGCCACTTAGGAAAAGTCATCATCAAACTTATCGCTAAAAATCAAACGAAAAACCCGCCAAATTTGCCGGCTCTTCCCTCAGTTAGTCTCTCTCTCTCTGTCTCACACTCTTTCTCTCTCGCTGTTTCATTGTAGCCAACTGGCTTGACAGCTTGGCTCTAAGCAAAGCGCTGTTAAATGTCTTGTTTTTTGGAATGTTTCGTTTTGGGGTTATTCACACCGATATTTAATGCTCTTCTCTGCATGTATTTCCGTATCCAGGTCCGCTGCCATGTGGCCTAAAACACAACTGCTAGCAGCAACAGCCGCCGCTGTCATTGGCATCTGTCTGCTGGCCACAGTCGACGTTACCCACGCAATCCACTCTAACACCGCCACCACCACCACCCTGCATCAGCCCCTGCAGCCACCGAGTGTGTCACAAAATGCGACAACTCCAACCAACTACAACAACGATGATGACGCCTTGAGTGACAGCCCAAAGGAGGTGAGTCCAAGTTTAGTGAAAGATTTTGACAGGTAATGAGAGTCGTTTTTGACAGCTTAATAAGCAGCCAACCAGCCAGTTGGAGGTCAACGATGATCAACTCTTTACCAGCAAAGTCCTCAAGGAAGAGTTGCTGATGGATTCGGAGTCGGAGGCGGATTCACTGGAGCAGAAGGAGCCGGAGCAGACAACGCAGTCACAACAATTTATAGGGTAAGCTATTAAAAAGCATTATGGGAGCACTCAGATTTATTATAAAAGTTTCTCCGACCTCTTTAAAACTAGCCAAAAGAGGGGAAATAGAATGAGATATATATAGAAACTCTTTAAAGATATTTCTTCTCATTCCTTCAAAGGTTTCACTTTGAGTCTGACTTATTGAACGAAAATGAAAATTATCTAATAAAATATCTATTTTTATATCTATTTTTTTACAGTGTGCCTGCTTTTCTGCCCACTGCTTTGCCTATTCAGGAGGAGAGCAGCAGCGCCTATTTGCCCACCAATGGACATGGCTATATACAATTTGAAGTCGACGAGGAACAGCCCAGAGAAGCTGTACTGGTGCGTCAGGAGAAGGAGCCTCAGAAGTCCAAGAAGGATACAGTAAATGAAGTGCTCTCCAGTCTGTTTCCCAATGGTTTTTCGGATATCTTTCGGTTTAGTGGCACCGAGCCGATTACAGAGCCAGCCACAGATGCGCCTACCACGACTGCAACCACAACAAATAAAGCTGTGGTGCGTGCCACAAATGCAGTGGAACCAAGCTCCACCACAGAGTCGCCAGCTGCGGTGCCTAAGAATGAGACCTATTATAGCTATCAGACCACTGTGACAAAGGAATATCGCCGCGAGTTGCGTCCGGGTCACACACAGATTGTGGTCGAGAAGATTAGCAGTGCTGAGCGGGAACCCTTCAGGGATGGCAGTAATCATATATCTCGAGATGAGCTGTTGCGCATTAATCGCGCCGCAGTAGCATCTCCAGTGCTGCCTAGTTTGCTGCTGCGTCCAGACAGCGAGATGGAGGACAATGAGACTCTCGTCGCTGCCGAGAGTGCACCCATTGTTATACTGGGCGAGCAGGATTCTGAAATGGAGGATGGTCAGAGCATTGAGGATAATCAGATAGCAGAGTCGCGTAACATGGGTCAACAGCTTTACCACCAACGTTTGCCTGCACCACCAGCCGAATCTCAGGCTATTGAAAGCTATAGAACTCAACATGGTCCCGGCGAGGAGCAACAGATCAATGTGCACATTTTACATGAGCAATCGCTGCCCAAGACACATGATACATATAATTCCCAGTCCCAGTTGCCGTCACAGCCACAGCCACAGCATAGCCTAGATCACTATCAAGCCCATAGTGAGCAGCGGTTCCAGCAGCATCAGCCAGCTCAGGAGGCACCCTCCAGGCAGTTCCTAAAAAGCTTCAAGCCCATAATCTCGGGCAGCGCTGATGGGCCTATATCCAAGGGCACTTTTCATTATGAATCCTACAATCCACCGCAACGACCAAACGTAAAACCACCTAAGGAAATTGATTATCCTGGTTCATTTGTCAAGCCTGCTGACCAGTTGTCCTATCAACAAGAACTCAATCAAGTTCCTAAACAGGAACCTTCGAAATCAAAGCTAAATACACATGCTATTGCTTCTCCAAAGGAAGAATCTGCTCCCCCTACATCCAACGATTACTCCAGCTATGGTGGTCCCACGCCCAATAGTCTGGTCTATGTTACAGTCAACTCAATCAATCCTCCGCAATCTTCACCCGCCCCTCAACTGGCTGACGAGCATACCCGACCACAGCTGCCCAGTCCACACGATTACGTCTCGGAGGCAGCCGCCGAGCCCTCTCAACATCATTTACAACATGCTCCCGCTCCTCACACAAATACCCTCTCTCAACCCGAAACTCAACTTCTGGTTAAACCTAATGGCTATACCTTTGTGGAGGTACAGAAATCCGTTAATATTCACAATAAACTCATTACGGAGAAGGATGGACGGTTAGTGGAGATGCATGAGACCATCTACCATCCGCCGCCTTACGAACAGAATCAGTATAGTTCGGCTTACAATCCCAAGGAGTTTGTTTCTAGTGCTGCACAAGATGCGCCTGCACCTGCTAAGAACTACGTCTCCCTAGCCAAAAATCCCATAAATGTGGAGCAGCTGGAGTACGATAGCTCACCGCAAGAGGGTGCCATTTCACATGCAACTCTAAACATTGATACTGATCACCAGCATTCAATAGACTCTCATCACGCGGACCCACATGAGCATCATGCAGTGGCCGTAGTGGAGAAAGTTGTACCTCAACCCTATGCGGTGCCTGTTGAAAAAATCGTCGATCGTCCTGTCAAGCAAATTGTAGAAAAGCACATTCCTGTACCATATGCTGTACCCCAACCGGTGCCTGTACCATATCATGTGGAACACTACGTGGATCGCCCCTACCCTGTGGAGACCTATGTCGAACATCCTGTTCCCTATCCCGTGGAGACAATTGTCGAGAAAATCGTAGAGAAGCGCGTACCCGTTGAGGTAGAACGCATTGTGGAGAAGCCTGTGGAAATTGAAAAGATTGTGGAGAAATTCATAGATCGACCCATGGCCATACCCATACATGTGCCCGTTGCTATTCACATGCCCATGCCACCAAATCATTCACCCGGCTTCAACTTTGCCTCCCATCCGAATGCCCTATCCCCCTGGTCTCATGCCTCGGTTGCCCATATACCGCCTAAGGTCTTACAGAACTATTACACCCGCATGCTGAAGAAACTGCTGCCTCAGTTTACGGCTCCGAAGGCTGCCCAGACAAAGACAGCAGCAAAAGCAACGCTCATAAAGCCTCCTGTTAAGCCCGTGCATGGTGAAGCACCCAAGGTGGCTACCTTTAGTCTGGCGGATATGCGTTTCGATCTGCGCCCACCGCCTCCACCTCAGGGTTCGCCTTGGTTACAGGGTGCTCGCTATATTTATAATACGCTACCCGCAGATTTGTCCACAGCAGCTGCTTCAGCTCCTGTTCACATGGTCAAGTCCTACATTGGTCCAGTGCCAACAACGAGTGCGACTAACGAGGGAAACGGCAGTGAATTCGATGAATTCCAACGTTGGCGCAATGGTCATTCCCTCAAACGTAGTCCTGACTTTGGTCGCAATCTTCATATGGAATATGGTTTCAAGCCGCCGCTTGTGCCCTCTGTGGAGATCGATGATAAGGGCATGCCCTTAAAACAACAAGATACGGAAGTACAGTAGTACTCAAAATGTTCCCACAAGTGGAAATGAAAAGCGTGCCAAAATATACAGCTATAGTTATTATTGTCTATTTATGTAAAATATTTTAAATGCGCATTTAATAAATTTATATTAAACCAAGATAAAAGTACGGAATAGATAGAAAATAAGTTAAGAAAGTAGAAATATTCGAAATAATCTCACTTTTTATCTCAGGCTTTATCGGTCTAACCTCACTTTTGCAAGCACATAACCTCATTATGTTTCTACCGTAAACAATTCAAACCTAACCTAACTATCTGCTCAAATAAGAACCGTATTTGGCAGGAAAGGGTATATAATTTTATTGTTAAATAATGATTTAGATATGGAAATTTCAAGTTGTTCAAAATCTGTAATACTAAACGAAGCCAGAGCTTCATTTTTGCTGCGTTGAAAAAAATCCTTGAAATTTTAAATGTGTGGTACTCAAGAAATCTGTTGCCTACAATTAGGCGCAATATTAATTAAAGAAATGAGAGTGACAGGAGCGCTGCGAGACTGCGGGACTGTACCTCATGTGTTCTGTGTGGTGCAGTCCCAATTAAGAGTAAGCCCCCCAATGCGGACGCTGCAGAAAATGGGGAAAAAATTATTAATTTTCTTAAGTAGCATTTATGTAAATGAAAAATGTAACACATGAGCACGAAGGGTTGTGCCAATGTCTTATCTTTAGCTGCCAGAGAACAGACGACGTTCCCTCCCAGTTCCCCGTTACCAGTTCCAGTCTCAGTTCCATTCCCGAATAAAGGAACCCAATTTTAAAATAGCGACACGTCTGGGAGGCCGACAGAGGGCGGCAGCGTGCAAAGATTTATATGACAGCTAATAAATTTACAACATGTGTAGCTCAAGATATTAGAAATATTTGGTGACAGGCGCAGGACCCACACGTACAACGACTTTTGAATGTTGAATGTTATTGAAGCCTGCTTTTAGGCGGCCAACAACAAAATAACAGCACAAGGAGAAAAAAAAATAAAAACACACTCGCAAATATTTGCACAACGCGTCGAAAGGCACGTCGACCCAAGGACTGCAGTTGACATCTGACGGGCAAAAAGTGTCAATACTTGTGGAGCAGCAGCAGGGGGTAGGAGGATTACAGGGTGTTCCCGAGGCAAGCAGACAAACCGTTTAGCGCACGTGTTGGCGGAAACGGAAGCACTACAGCAACGCGCCAAGTGCCAAGTGGCAAATGGCAAATGGGACAAATGGGGCACACGGGGCAAACGCAGAATGTGGGGTAGGCAAAAGGAAAGAGGACATTTTCGAAAGTTATGACAATGAACCCCCACTTACCCCTGATTCATGGGGTGTTCATAAGCGCCCTAAAGAGGATTAGAGCTGGTTAAGTGCAGCTCCTGTACACAGCTCAAACGAGTATGCTATGGGAGAGCATACTCTCAACTTAACAGATTTATGTAAACTATGAATATATGAATATATATAAAAATATATATATATATATATATATCAGGTTTGCTGTCCTCTGTATCCCTTGAGGCATTCCCGTTTCTGTTATTGTAATAATTACAATGACATTTTGGGACTAACTCAACCAGCATATAGTCCTAATCCTATCCGATCTGAATATGAATGTGTATGATAAAAGGACTTCTTTGCTTGCTCAAAAGTTGGACGTATCCTAAAGGGTCTTTTTTCAAACAATGTATTTTGATAAAGAGAAAGTAATTTTAGTTTCCAATTTTACAAATTCAGAAAGGACTTACGATTCTAGGATTTTCTTCCTTTATCCTACAATAGGCAAAGGTTTTTCTCAGCAGCTATTCCAATTTCCGCAATAGCATAAATTCACAGAATAAATCTCACCTGTTTCTGCCTTTTCCTACTGGAATTCTAAACAGGCTTTTAATAAAAAGAAATTTTTGAAAATTATTCTAATTTACAATCTAAAATTCATGTGAGCACAGTAAATTGATTATTTCAAATCAAATTTCAGAACAATTGTTCAAAATTGAAGCAGTTCCCTCGGCGACGCTTGTTTGACACAAATAAATTTGGCAGAGCAGTCGACTTCGCTTCTTCTTCTCGTTGCCTTCCTGCAACCCGCAACCCGCGACCCTTGACCTTTCCCCTTTCTTTTCTTGCATGCAAATGCAATTTTATTTAACTTGTGCCAAATATGCAAGCATAAATCATAAATTTATCTGAAGAGCCACGCCCACTTTAAAAGCAGATATTATGGTACGAGTATATAGCATGATATCAGCAAAAATCAATTGCAGTTGCAAATGCATTCAGCATTTTGATAGACTCTACAGGGGAGGGGCAGCCAAGGACTGCGGCAAGGACTGGGCGCAGCCAGCAAGAAAGATAAGCCGAAGGAACAATTGAATAATTTATATGCAAATAAATAAAAGTATTTCAACAATTCATTGTGTATGCAAAAGCAATGCAAGAGCATATACCAAAAATTTACCAAGTTTTCGAGGAATTCACTCGCCCTCTCTCTCTCTCTCACGCTCTCTGTCTCTTTCCGTCTCGCTTTGTCATTGCATAAAAAAGCGTGTGAAATATATTTTCAGACCATGCCACAAAAGGCGTAACACACACTCCAACAACAACAACAAAAACAACTACAACAAAATAGCTCCTGGTGCAATTGGCGACGTCGACGTTTCAAGTTTTTACACGCTGCACCCATTAAAAATGAGGAAAAAGAGTATATTCATAGTCTGTCAGGGGAGGTACAAGCAACGGTGATAATATAGTATATATTATTCCTAAATATATATATAGTGCTGATCAGCAACAAAAGAAGATTCGATTAATAAATGGAATCTTAAGGGCCACTTAAAAATTAAAAAAGTGTAGTCTACTATTAGGATCATCTAAAAAACAAAATAGAAATCAATTTATCAATTGAAACCTGGCTTAAAAAGTGAGCCGTGTTTGGAAAAAAGGCAGAGACCAGGATATAATACATGCTTTACTTTCAGCTAATATTGTCTATAATTCAAGCATTTTTATTTTATATCACAATTATCCGACATTATAAGATTAATCAGTAAACAAAAAGAAAAGTGAACTGAACTGCTTGAAAAAATGATTTGAATACCAGGGCTGCTAACCAAAAGAACTATTGCAGAGCTCTGGTTCACTCACTTTAATCCAGTCAAAGCTTTTATATATTTTTCAATATTTTATATATTTTTCTTAACTATAAACTATTAATATTACGAGGTAAAAAACTATCCAACTCATAATTTTAATCGAAAAAGTCTGGTTAAAAATATTGTTCTTGAACCGAATATTTAAGTCAAAGAAAATGTTTCGGTTCAGCATCGATTTTGACTTAAAACAGATGGTTTTGCCTTAAAGAAAATAATCAGAGATATCCAGGCGGAAACAATTGTGGCTAAAACTCGATTTGTAGTTTTGGTGGATAACCATTCCAGTACAATAGTTCAGACTTGGATAAGGAGTATCCTGCTGTCGGGTACTCAAACTTGTTTTTCTCGTGTTTTTTAATAGGGCGACATTCTCCAACTCGTCCTAGTCCTGGTCGACGTCCTGATTCTGATGCTGATGCTGGTGCTGGTGCTGGTGCTGGTCCTCCTCCTTGTCGACGGCCTTTTTCGGTTTGGTGCCGCTGCCGCTGCCGCTGCCGCTGCATGTCATTGTCAGGGGCTGCCAACTCTGCGTTTGATATACGATTTGGATGTGTTGGCAAGCCGCCCAGTTGTCGGTCGGAAGGGAGGGAGTGGGGAAGGAGGGCAGGAGGCTTGGGCTTGCGAGACAAATGCAGCTGAACCGAAAATTGCATTTCCGTTTTGAAAATTGCGCAAACTTCCGTAGAAAATAAGAGAGAAAAAAAGTGCTGCTAACCACGAGTACATCGCACGAGCCGCCGCCACGTCGCCAGACAATTGGCAAAAATTTTCTATAAAAGTGTGAAATAGGCCGGCCGTCTGCCAAAGAGGGCCTGACATGCCGTAAAGTGGCCCCAGTGAACCACAGAAAACTTGTCACACAAAAATGAACGCAAAAATGTCAAAAGCACACAGTAAGTTGAAAGAATGAAGTGCAGCGGGTGTAGGGTATACAACCCGCTATCGCTCTCCACTCCAAAGTCTGAGCTCTGAGGGCGGAAGGCAGCAACTAAAAAGACAAGTGTCAAGTGCAAACTATAACGAAGTTTATATGCCCTTCCACACAGGAGTTGAAGCGTGGATAAAGGAACCAGCTTTGAGGGATTTCTTAACAAAAGTTGAGGTATTTTGATGGCATTATCAGATATTCAAAGTAAGAAGTAATTTTATCTTTTCTTTTCTTAATTATTGATTTTATTTTCTTTATCTTATTTTTATCTTTTTAATAACTTTTATTTAACTTATATTTGATATTATAAAAACTAAGAAAACTATTCAATTTCTTTCCTAATTTTTATATAATAAAAATACTCACAAATCGAATATAAATTGATAATAGTTTTTCTTTTTTTCTAACTAATTTTTAGGCTATTTAAATAATTTTATAATTTTCTAAACGTCTTCAAAAATTAACTCAACTCGTTTCACAACTGCAAAAAGCCTTTTTGTAGGAACTGTCACCTGATATGGGTTCGTGTCATGGCTAACTATTTGAATGGCTGCTTTGGACACTGAGGCTGATGCTGGACGGACTGCTTAGTGCTAATGGGCGACAATTTTGTGGTGATTTTACAGCAGTCAGATTGCTCTTATCTATGGCCAGATTGGAATGCAGGTAAAAAGGACAAAGCAGAAGGGAAGAGAAGGCAAGGGGTGGTACGAGGCGCACTCATAACCGCAAACACTCCACATACACACACACACACACACAGCACACTCACAGTTATAGTTGGTAGTTGGAGCTCAAAAAATTTCTGACATTTAACAAGCGAGAACAACAAACAAACAAACAAACAAACAAACAAGCATGAAAGCTCACACACTCACACTCACACTCACATACATGCATACATATATGTAAACACATACACAGATTCTATTCAATCAGCGCCAACAACAACAACAACAACAACAAACAACAACGAAAATTGGGAATGAGGCAAGAAGTTTGCCACGTGCTAACAATGTAAACTGCCATAACTTTGCACTGCAACCAAACGAATAAAAGCGCGTGGACAAAGGGACAGAAAGAAAGCTCAGAGCAGAATGGAAAGGGGAAGGAGGGAGATAAAGTGAGATTGAGAGAGAGGAGAGACAGCAAAATGGTCAATATTTGAGCAGAAAGTTCTATGAAAAATATCATGAAAATATTCCAAAAATCCCAAGTCGCAAAATTAGCAGAAACTACTTTCAAAGCATGGGTTGAATTTTAAAGCCAAGCTTAAAAGTATGCTACGAAATATAAATATAATGCAAAATTATTCTCTATATTATGTAAACAGTCCTTATGGTTGGATTTTAAAGCCAATCCTGAAAGTAAGCTTTCTATTATGAAAACAATTCTTTTGCTTAGACTTTAAAGGTAAGCCTAAAACTATGCTCTAACATATGAATAAAACTCTAGGTAGTATTTGAGGACCAAGCCTAAAAGTATACTATGAAATATGAATACAATTCTTTTGGTTAGACCTCAAAGTCAACCCTGAAATTATGCTTTAAAATAATATAACTCTGAGTGAGACTTGCGGGCCGAACACAAAAGTTGAAAACGATGCAGGATATATCCGAATAATTTATTTTTCATTATTAATGTCAAAATAGGCAAATTATATATTGAGAAATGTGCAAAAACTATAAAAATATAGATAAAAATTCATTGTATTTGAAAGATTTTGGGGCATTCTGAAAAGTTCTCATACCTTCTCTCTCGTTGTCTATTCCTAAAATGCAGTGCTAAAGTTTTCGAACAAATATATCCAAATAGTTCATAAGAAAGTCATTATAAATGTAGAATTTCTAGCAAATACAAATGAATTGAAAGAGCAAAATGTATGAATGAATGAATAGGAATTCGAATTTCTTGCTAATACTTTAATTTGGGTGGCAAGTTGATCGAAAAGAAGAGAATTTACTTTCCGTGGCCCACATTGGAATAGCAGAGCCTTCGCATAGAAAACTAATCAAAAAGCTCAATTGCAATGCACAAATAAATATCAAAAGGAGGAAAAAAAAAAAAGGATGGAAAATTATTGGCAAAACCAATGAGAAATTTCAGCAACAGCCACAGCAGCAACCGATTTGATTGTGTTTCGACAACAGCAACAAAAAGAAGAGTAAGTAACAGTGGTACAGGAGCAGAGAAGGGGGAAATGTTATGATGAATACCTCATATAGAATAGCTGGCAACTGACAATGAACCAGGATAATGGCTGAAGGATGAAGCTGAAAGAACGAAGTATGAAAGTTTCTGTACAGCAGGATTGAAGCTGCGGCAAGTTGTGCATCAGGCACACGCATAGATGACTTTCATAATAATAGTAATAATAATAAGAATAATAATAACAACTACTACTTGTATAATGAAAACTCAGGTTCAGGCCAGAAGATGATGCTGAAAATTACGAGTTGAAGCAGCCTGCAGCCGCCTGCAGCCGCCTGCAGCCGCCTGCAGCCGACTATAGCCTTCCACAGCCTGGCTAAGAATTTCAATCAGTGGCCAGAAGACTGGGCCTGAGCCGGGGCAACTTTGTGATTGCATAACTGTGTTGCGGCCTGCGTTGTCGATGACTGCCCCAGCGGGTGGTGCCTGATACCAGGTAGCTGCTGCTGTTTCCTTCCCTTTCTCAATTCTCCTCTCTCTTCGCCGCCGTCGCCGTCGCCGTCGCCGCCACCGCCAGCAGGTAGCATTCTTTGTGTGCATTGAGCTGGGAATCTTTGCCAACCGTTTGGCAGCAATTTTCTGTCAAAAACAACAACAACAACAAGATGAAAACAACTTTTGCGGCACTTTAAGCTTTTGCATCAAGTTGGCAGCCCCATCAGCAAGCCAACGCCAACTCTGGCCACACTTTTAGCATGCATGCGGTTTCCCCCTCTCTCTCTCTCTCTCTTCCCCGCGGTCAGCAAGCAGGTCGACAATAGATTGCGGAGATTGAGTTTTGGGTTGAGGGTATCAAAAACACCAACAAACTGGCAATTGGGTACTGAAAATAGCACTGGAAATGGAAGTGGAAATGGAACTGCAGTCCGAGCACCAGTACGAGTATATTGGCAAAGTTTTCATGTTCGCCTTTCAAGGAGAGGAGCAGGAAACTGGATCCAAAAGTTGGCTTGGTTGCATGCTCCCTGCAAAAGTTAAGTAAAAGTGCGGTGGTAACGAAGTGTTTATTTTGTGTGTGTTTTTTCGGAAAGCAGAACGCTCCGCTACCCCCTTCTCTTCCCTATAGCGGGGGTACACCTCCTACTCGACTGTTTTTGTGTTTGTCTGTTTGTTTGTTTGTTGAGTGTGGTAAATTATTTAGATTGCAAAATCTGAAGCTGTTAAGTGTGACAAAAAGTAAGCATAATACAAGTATCTCTATCAAAAAGAGTATTTTTTCAGGACTCAACTGAGCAGGGTCCATCTCCAAAAGACTCCTTTTAGATGAGCGCAATAAAATACTAATTTAAATATTAAGTGAGAATCATTTGTGATACTTTGGGAATACTTTTAAGGCAGTCGGTATATAGGATAGAGCCACACCACTCCGAACTGCTTCTTTCCAGAAAGAAATCAATTCAGACCAAGAAGAAAATAAAGTCTAGAAGAAAGGAAAGAGGCTCTGGCTAAGACAACTAGAAACTAGAAATATTTAATAGTAATCTTATCTAAATTGTTTTATTATCTACTCTCAAATACCGTTTCTATATACATATATTCAAAAGGGAAGCCTCAAGTCCAATCAATTCAATGGCTTATTTAAGCTACCTCCATTACATACACCTAATCCTGTCCGCTACTCATCTCAAAATTCCTGCCAAATCTATGCGCTAAAATAAAGCCACAAAATCTGCATATATATTTTGCTGAAAATCCAGGCAAATGCCGCAGTCAGTAGTAAGTAGTTAAGGCTTAGAGAGGGCGTGCTAGTAGCCATAATCCTTGGTCTGAACCTCAACCCGCATATGGCCAAATTACTTTAAACTGTTTACACTTTATGTCAGTTGTTACCTGACATCGCAGCCTGCTTGCTCTTCCCTTGAGCACATAACAGTTTACATTTGCCAAGTAATTTTCACGAAAAATCATTTTCATTTCCGCCAAAAAAGGCCAAAGAGACCCAACAACCGACAACCCCCCGAAAAACCCCTCAGCTTGACACTTAATTATTTCAATTGAGGCTGCCGCCCTCTGCGGAGGCGCCTCGCCCTATACTCATTTTGAGCCTTTTGTTTCGCCCAAGAACCGAACCCAAAGCCTTATATATATAAAGCTCGTCTAGTGCCTTTTTTTATTATGGTGTTTGTGTGTGTGTGTGTTAACAGCTTTTTACAATATATGTAGAAAATACTCGTACTCGTTTATAGAAATACATTTTGTGGGCCTGGCAACCCGTCGAGTCGCATTGTCTCATTGTCGCCTTTGTCTGATCATTTTGTCGCAGTCTCATTTACAATATTTGTCTCCCAGCTACAACAACAACTACAACAACAACAACAACAAATGAAATCAACATTAGCTGCAACTGCCGCTGGATTTAAATAAAGGCAGCGGGCAGCCGTCAGCGGGCAGCGGGCAACGTGCAACATACGCCCAGAACCGCAAATGATAAAGCAAATCACTGCAGCCTTTCTCACACCTCTCACCAGGAGCTACTCTAAAAATGTACCGAATATTAAATGCTCTACAGAACAAATTAAAAAACTTTTAACTTAATTTAGATATAAATAAACACAGCAATAACCATTAAACTCATCACAGTATTCAGTAAAGAACTGTTTATGAATTGTTAATTCAAATTTAATAAATAAAAAAATATAGTAAATTAAGTACAATTCTTTGGAACGTGAACCGAACCCTAAACAAAACCTAAGCTTTACTTGAACCTGAACCGAACTAGAAACTTGTTTAAAAAAAGCGATTTCGATATTAGAGTCATTCAAGATAAGTTTTCCCTTCCCCATTGATAATTCTTTAATTTGAATAATTAAAAATGAATACAAATCATTTATAGCAATGCGAAAAATTAACATTTAAATTTTGGCATGAGAAACTGAATGATAAATTGAAGGGACTCCATACCAATGAAGCGGAGAGAGAAAGAGTATCAAAAAAGGCTGCTTTGCCCAATGGGCCATTTGCTGTGAAAGCGATTTAACAATTTTAAATAAAATTGAATGCGATTGCGTTGAATTACATTTTGCGGCCGGGGTCGCATTGTCTCGATAAAAATGAAGTGGCTGAAGCCCCGGGACTAGTAGTAGGTAAAGCCCCTGGAAAAAGGCGCCATGTGAGTGGCAGCCGGCGCGGCGATCCAAATGTGTAGTAGACCCAAATACTCGGATATATTTTAAAGGGGGGCTGGTCTAACAAGCCAAATGACATTTCTCTCCCAATCCCCCTAACATCTCCTGCCCCAGCGAAACCCTGCTCGAAAAATTGTCAAAGCTAAATTTACAAGGAGCCGAGGAGATGAGTGTAATCAGTGTGCGCGGGTGTGGGTTGGACGAGGAGGAGGAGGAGGCGGGTGCTGTGTGGGCGTGGCCACAGACAAAGACAATTGAAGTTAATGCGCGCCCAGGGCGCAATGCGACCACACACAAAACTGCCACGCCCATTGAGGACAGCTGCTAGCCCTGTCCATGTCCCAATCCCAATCCCAGTCCCAGTCCAATTCCCAGTCCCATTCCCTGGCCAATGCCATTGGTATTTTACTTTGGGATTATTTTGTGATTTATGCGGTCTTCGAGTTGACATGCAGATTTAGATTAAGAGCGAAGGAGCGAAGGACATTTTCTGGAAATTGCCAAAAACGCAGCCAGCAAATTTACTAGCGCCAGCAGCAGCACACAACACGCGCATAAATTTTGGCTATTTCTCCAGTCCAGCTCAGCCCAGCCCAGCCCAGCCTGGCGTATGAGTGATATTTTAGTTTGTCCTTTTGTGGCATTAAAAGATTTTTTGGATATATAAAACAAGGATTTACTATTAAAGCAAATTAAATGCCCTGTCCTTGATAGTTGCCCAGCCACATTAGCAGAAAAACAATAAAAGTTTAATTAATTATATGGCCACTCTCTGATTTTGGTTTATTGTACCAGCAAACAGGGAACAGGAACAGGAACGGGGAACAGTTAACAGTGCCTGCCTGCTGTATATTTATCATTAAGTTTGGTCAATTAATTTGCAGCAAGTTTGATGCGGATTTATCTGCCAGCCAACTTGGCTTTCAGCTATAAGCGAAACTGACTTTTTTCCTTCTGATTTACTAATATATTTTTATTTTTATTTTTTTTTTTGTGGAAGCTGTCATTGGTCTTCTTAATGCGGATTTAGATTACGGCTAACTAAATTAAATATGCGTTTGTATAATAATTAATTTTACATCAGCTAAACGATAATCCCATTATATAATTAGTATAAGCGTTTAACTAATATTCATTTATAGAACGTTTTATTAAGAGGATCAGCTTTATCCTCATCAATTAACTGCTCTGGAATCAACTTGAAGTTCTTGGCGGCTTTGTATAAAATAGTAGAGTATTTAGAGCACTTTTTTAATTATATAAATAACATTGTTTTTCCCTTTTTTTATGGCTAAAGTTTCGTGGTAATAAATAAATAATTTCATATGTTTGTAAGACATTTCCCCAGCTTATATCCTTGCAATAGGAGTATACTTTCTTATAGATAAATGAAAATGATTCATTAAATAATAAGCGAAGATATATTTAATGATATATAAAAAAGTTGCCATAGAAAATAATTAAATTAGACGGATTCATTTAAGCCAAAAGAGTATTAACAATTGCCACAGATCAATTAAAAATTGTTTGTAAAGTAAATGAAAATGGTTAACCTCTTTATTGAAGGTGTAAAATCGAAGAAAAACACGCAACAAATGGGAAATTTATTTTAAATTGTTTTAAACTGTTTCACAATTGCCATTGAAGTTTATCAATTATCGAGTTCGCAGTTGTGTACCGACTGCAATAATAATAAATCTCAATAAAAATATGTGCAATATTCTAGGGAATTCGGTAGCAATAAAGTAGCAGTCGCAGTAGCAGAAGCAGTGAAGCAGTAGCAGTTTTTCAGCCACATGTCTCAAGTATCGCCTCCATTTACCACAGAAGAGACAATGCTGGCTGGCCTCAACGAAAAGCAATCATTCGCACAATTAGAAATCGTACTTAATATCAAATTGTTTGCAATTACAAAGCATTTTACAAGGACTGAAAGCTGGCTTTGAGGGGGAGACGGGACGCGGGGAGACTGGAGACTGGAGGAGACAATAGGCCATGGTACGACACATGAGCCAGGGTCAGACACAGACTGAAAGAGAGAGAGAGAGAAATTCACAATTGAACCCCTTTTAGTGAGGGGGGCGGTGAGGCGTTTGGGTAAAAGCCACAGCAACAATAACGAAAAATCAAACAAACCAAACGAAACCAAACCAAGCTGAACTGAACCGAACCGAACCAAACTGTAGAGAACTGAAAACAACAACGATAACAAAATGTTGCAAGAGCCATCAAGTGAATTTGACTTAAAAATGGGCAAAAAATTGCGGCAATTAAAGTGGCAAATTGTCTCGAAGAGGCAACGTTCAAACGTTGCAAAGCTTTTTTCTTTCACTCTCTCTCTCCCTCTCTCTTTCTCCTGTGCTCTATCTTTTCACTGGGCTATCGAACACACATATACACTCAAAAAAAAAAGACATTTTAAATGATTAGAGCAAAAAGCGGACTAAAAACCACAAAAATTTAGAAACATCTTTGCAAATATCGAAATTATTAATAATTCTGATAGATCTTTTAATATTTATCATATATAATAATTAAAAAAAACGTATCTGTATTTTAAAGAAATATTTCATATTTTTCCCACACTTTTAGAATGAAATGGGTAAGCCTTTAATTGAGATCTATTTCAATGGAGGTATTAGAATAATCTGTGATTTATTTTCAGATTATTTTTATAAAAATGTATCTCTATTTTATCTGAGTGCACAGTCACAAATACCAATACATTTGTGTCACCCGAATCCCTTTTTCTTCAGATACATCGCCTGCCCTCCTGGCTTCTCCTGGCTGGCTGTTGCCTTCCCCAGTTGTTGATATTTCTCATTGTGAAATGGAGCCTTAAATGAGTTTTCAGTTGACTTCGTATGAGTGTCCGCCCCTTCCCGTCTTTGCCCATCTTTTATTCACATTTATCAGGCAACATTCAGTCCGCCTTCGTCTGAGTTTTGATTGAAATCCCCTTTAAGTGTCTATCTTTGCAACGCCATTAAGAAGAAGATTATAGGAGTAAAAGGGTCAAATAAACCGAAGTGCACTGCTTTTTTACAGGGTATTTATTTATTTGGTTACTATTAATATATATCAGTATCTATGCACTTTATGTAGTCGGAGATGCATGCTGCAATGCTTTTCATATTTCTTTGTAAGTTTTGCAAAAATTACAGGGTATTTATGTGGCGACTACCACAACTGAACATTCACTGCGTGTAACGGGACAATTGCCGTGGCCCGACTCTAAACCAATAATTAATATTTACAATAATAATAATCAATAGCTGCGCTCACTCACCGACTAACTGCATTTTGAGCTCCTTTGTTTTGTGTTTATCTTCTTGTTTCTTTCCTACTTTTTAATCACTTCTTATCGCCATCCGTTTTTACATCACTTTTGCCACACGCGCGCGCTCACTCGCTGTTCACTTGCGCATTTAATTGCATACTAATCGCTCACTCCCTTCCTTTCTCGCTCTCTCGTGTATTTATTCCCCCAGCGCTAGCTTAAACTTCTCACCTCCACCTCAACGATCGTGTTGAGTTCTATTGATATTTACTATTTTGACAATTCCTTTTGAGTGTCCCTCCTTAGTTCTTTCTATCGTTTCGTTTCTCTACATTAATTCTTTATTTATATGTGAAGCTGTACATACATACATACATATATATGTATATACTAATTTATAGCGGACGTCTACATAAAGTGCATAGATAATGACAGGGTATTTATGCAGCGACTACCACAGGGAAGCATTCAATTGCCACGCAGTGTTCAACTCAAATGCTAATAATTAATATTTACGATAATAAGAATAATAGTAAATAGCTGCGCTCACTCTCCGACTGCATTTTGTGCTCCTTTGTCTTATGTTTATCTTCATCTCTTCTGCCTACTTTTCCCCACTTCTTATTGCGTTCCATTTTAATATCACTTTTCCAGAAGCGCACGCACCTCACTCGCTGTTCACTCGCGCACTCAATTGCATACTAATTGCTCATTCCTTTTCTTTCTCTCTCACACACTAGATTAAGCGCATTATTCTCTCAGCGCTAGCTTCAGCTTTTCACCTCCACCACAACGATCGTGTTGAGTTCTCGTGATATTTACCATGTCAATTCCTTTTATATTTCTCTCCTTTCTTCCTTCTAGTGATTCGTTTCTCTTATTTTTTTTCTTTCTTTATATGGGAAGCTGTACATACATGTGTACATACATATATATATATATATATATGTGTATACATATATACTAATATGTAGAGCGAACCAAATTTAAAGTATTTATACTTGCAAGAGAAATTGAGATTTAATCAACAAATTAAATAAAGTTAAGTAACAATAGAAATTGTTAATAAATACACAGAAAATATAAGAAGAAAATTAAGAAAAATATATTAAATTACATTTCCCTTTCTGAAAGGCTTCAGAGTTGAACATTGCTGCTACAATTTGGCCAGGAGTAAGACAACTCTTTTTCAGGCTGCTTATCGTGGCTGTCTGTCCCAGTGTCCAGCTGCCTGTTAGCTGATTTTTATGGCTCTTTACTGACAATCGACTTGGCAGATTAGTCCTGAAATATGGCCAGTAGCTATGGCTATGGCTATGGCTTTGTGCAGGAAAGGACCTTAAAACGTTGGTCAAGTCACAGCTGCTATTTCTTATTATATCGGCTCGAAAATCTCAATTAACATAACTCACCTACCAATGTGGCCCAATGTGCGATGCGATGCGATGCGATGCCATAAACTAAGTTGGCTGCATTGTCGGCTCCGGTCAGAGATACTCCTCCTTTATGGAGGATTGAGAGTACGTGCATGTGTATGTGCCTCTCCTATGTAGTTAAAGGACTATAGGGCAACTTCCCGTGTCCGTGGAATCCGTATGTAGACTCTGAAATCCTGAGGAGAACAACGGAGCCTCATTGTCAAACTGGAAATTGTGTTCATAAATCAGAAACTGTCGCACATGTGTGACACACACCCCGAAAAACCGATGCTGAGACCGATGCCTGCAGCAGTGTCCAACACTGCCCCCCTTCCTTGTGTCCTATACATACACACACACGCACACACACACACACATACACACGTTTATTGTGTTGTCAATTTGCAGCTTTGGTCACACTGGCATTGGCGCTGGCGTAATTAGATTTTGGGCTGTTGGGGCGACCACGAAAACGGGAAGTGGCAGACAATTAAGGCGGCAGACCGGCCAACCGGCCGACCGACAGACCGATAGACTGGCCAAGCTGGCAATGAAGGAAGCATTGGACGGCTCAATTAAAATTTACAAACTGATCGCATCAGCAGCATCGACACAAAACCGCTGCCATTTCCTCCTCCTAGCCAAATGACCAACTGTCCAACTTTAAAGCCAAAAACCAATACAAAGACCAATATAAAAAAAACAAAATGCCAAACCATTTTGCGGCCATTAGGTATATTTTTGTACGGGAGGCGGGGCTAGCGCCGAGTCTGGTCTCATTGTCAAAACTGGACCATGACCATTAAAACCATTCATCAACCAGATGCCCAGCAATTAAATCGCACGCATCTAAACTCCAGCGTCAATGGCCAACACATTTGGCCACAAAATGTCGCACCCGGTTCCTCAATGGATGTGAATGTTTACCTTGTGTTATTATTGTTGTTGTTATGCTTTATACCCCGTTAATAAATGGCTGTAAAGCGGGTATATTATATATTGGCCAATGTGTGTAACAGCCAACAGGCAACCAAGTGGATCCCAAGGATTGGAAGTGATAAAAAGAGCAATATTATTGGCTTCGCATCCCGAAGAATTCTGTGGTTATACTCTAAATCCCTTTAGTAAGTTGCGAAAAGGGTATACCATATTTCGCCCAATGTTTGTTACATGAATGAAGACAGTCTCAGAGAATAGAAGAGCTAGGTAGGATTACAATCTGGAACAGCCGGTTGTTATCCTCTAAGTTCCTTCAATCAATAGTTGTAAAAGGGTCTTAGAGTCTATAATATCTAATATTGATGGGTAATAGAGGAAAATAGTAAAAAATCCAGAGTCCTATCATCTAGAAACTAAAACAAGAAGTGAGCTGCACAGCTTCTTGCTTACAGAGTATCTGCTAGTCGAGCATTTTGTAGCTGTTTGCTTTATGCGTTAGGCATTATGAATAGTTGGTTGGGGCAGAGCGGGATAATGGGGAGGACGTGGCAATGTTTGGACTGCATCTCCGTTGTCATCTCAGTCCCAGTCCCAGTCTCAGTCACTTTGTTAGTTGGTTAAACTTCCGCACCAGCAGCAGAGAAGACGTCGACGACGACTGCATCCGCATGCAACTTTCTGTGTGAGATTTCCGCCTATTGCAGCTGCAGCACAGCCTAAACAGGCAGCGGAGGAGGAGAGGGAGGAGCGGTGCTGTAGTGGGGGTGCAGTGCGGGTTGGGCTGGGGGTAACTCAGCTCCGGAGCAATCACTTCTTGGCTTTAAATGCGCATCTTTCGCTGTGTGTGTTGAATTTATTACGAGATTGTAAATCTGCCACGATTACTGCAATAATCCGGCGTGGAGTTGAAAGCACAGCGCCCTCTGGCGGCCACACTTTAAATTACGGAGGATCTGAAAAGCTACTTGAAAGCTTCACAGTTATCCTCTCGGTGCTAAATCCTGTTTTTCATCTAGCAGATAAGTCGTAGTAGTTTTAGGAGAGTTATTAGCCAAGTTTATTAGTAGTTTCTGGAATAAAAAATGGAACATTTTTTAAATGTCAATAAAAAAGGTAAAATAAATAAAATAAAAGGAAATTGAAGGTAGAATTTATTTATAAAATGATCGACTGTGTATCTAAAATATGATTTCTAATCATTTTTTTATTAATTAATATTTTTTAGTCAGATTTACTTTTATCTTTACTACTCCCCTTTCTATATTATTAGCCCTAGGATATAAAAATACCTTGAATAGATAAAAAAAAGTTTAATCGTGAGCTTCATTGGTTTACTCCATCACACTTTTTTAACTATATAATAATTCCTGATATCAATTGAAAATATTAACTGAATAACAATTAAATGGTAATTTATGCAACCCTTTCAACCCTTTTTAACTACTCCACTGTCTCTCGGTCATAACAACTCTTGCGCTAATAACTCAATTTCAAATGCAACCAGTATCGCCTGCCTCTCAGCCCAATCTGCAGTGGTGGCTTGTGAAAGTGGCCAACCAACCACCCTGCAGGCAGCCAGCCACCCGACCCCCCATTGGCCATAGTTGTTGACTTTATTTCGGTGCCAAAAAGTTGCACTAATCGTCGCAGTCGCCGCAGATGCGCCAAGATGATAACTCAGGCCCCAAGACCTCATCCAATCTCACAGCGGCTGGCTGGCAATAAAAATAATCTGTCAGCTACTTCATCAACAGCGGCGCGTGCGTGACTGCGACGCCAACAGCGACTGCGACTGCAGCTGCGGCGGCAACGTGTTGGCTGTGCCTCATTTTTTTTTTTATCTATTTTTTTTGTTGCATAAGTGTTGAACTTTCACATGGCGCGCGCCTGAGCCAATTGCCAATTGTTTTCCAATTGCCTGGCCGCAAAAGCTCAAAATTCTTCCTATAAATCATATAACCAGACCTGCCATAGGGTGTAATAGGAAATGCGTGCAACAAACATAATCAGCTTGTTGCAATTACCAATTAATTATACAACCAGCTAAAACTAAGCTCAGCCAAAGGCAAACGCAAACGCAAACGCATTAAAACCACGCTTAAATATTTTATTATATTTTTTTTATATCATTTTTGTTTTTTACTTACCATAAACAACATTAACAGCGACTGCGACTGCAAAGTTTATGGTCAAAAGTTTTCAGGCACTTGGCCAAAGCCATGGCCAAAACGGAGACTCGCCATGGCTGCCATTTGGCCAAAAGACAAAACAAACAAGCGGGTCGCAAAATGCAGGCAATAAACAAGTGTTCAAGACTCAAAAACAACTGCAACTGCCATACGACTATTTTATACTCTACCATTTCCTACAGAAAACCTTAATATAAATTTTTTCTTTCTTTCTTGATTTCTTTCTTGTTTAAATTCTGCTTCTATCCCGAATTGAAAATAGACTAGAATAGAATTTAAGTCTTATTCATTCTTCATTCAATCTTGTAATGAATTATAATCATTATAATCAGATTAATATAAGAATTCTTCTACTTATTTTAATCGCCACTTGAGTTATCGGTCCAAAGTAGACCCTTTCCTAGATAAATCTACATAGTATGAATGGCGATTTATTCACTCCTCCTATTCATTCCTGATTCAAAGTGAATAAATATGAATTTTACTTAAATATTTGAAGTTGGAGTTGAACAAAAATAAAGATGATAAAGACTAGGATACCTGTAATTCTGGTATTATCTCTAGAAAGTGGCTATAAAGAATCTTGAATTTATATTAAAAGATTTCAGCTGTATTTTCTTCAAAAATAGTCAAATAAAATGAGGAATAAAAACACATTTTTAATAAGATTATTCCTATTTCAACTAAAAAAGGAGAATTATTCATTTTTTAGAGCTATCCAATTAGTAATCCAACCGTGAAAATTTCCCACAAATTATTTAAAAAAGAAAAACTGATTTTCCTTGCAATTTATTCATGTAATTCATGTCAATTCATATTCATTTTGAATACACAATATTTTCATATAAATGAAGCTGTTTAACATATGAACATAATTAAAACTTAATTCAGTTTTTATTCAAATTTTGACAGACTATTTTACTAGATATTTATCAGATTTATGCAGAAGTATTTTAGCTATATATCCAGCTCGGAAATGCTTTGTCATGCAAGGCTCATCACCATTTAATTATGCCCTCTGTCAAAAATCATATGAAAAATGCAAGCAACAAGCAACAACTGCAACTAAAACAACTGCTGCAACAAAGACAACTGCAACTGCAGCCAGACGCAACAGTGGGTTGCACGCCTGAAAAAGTCAACAAAAATCCAAATAGTTAAAACCTTTTTGGTCAGAGAAATGTTCCAGGCTATAAACGAATATTTGATTTATACTAAATGAATTGTCTTTAAATGGATTTTTAAGCTTATCAAAAAGCTTGATCGTTTTTGGAGCCATATTTTTTGCTAGAGGAAAACACGCCTGCGGTTCCACTGTGCGACGCCGACGTCGCCGTCGTTTTGGAAAAACTGGCTGGGGATCTTTGTGAAAATTGCGAGGCTGCAAACACACACAAAACTGAAGTGGCGCGAAAATTTGAGGCACAGTTGCAGCAACAGCGCGCAAGCGTGCGGTTTTCCAACAGTTTTTCGAACAGTCAGCGCCAAAAGTAAACAAAAGAAAAGGAAAGAAAAGCCAACTCAAATTAAAAGTCGCATTAAATAAATGAGAAATGAACGCAGCAACGGACCAAGTTTAAACAGAAGGCTCAAAGCTAAAGTTAAATTAAATAGACAAAGTTTGTTTTTAGCCAACTGGCCACAAAAGGATACGAAAAAATAATTTTCCAAAATTTATCATAAATGTTTTAAAGTGCTCGAAAAAAAAGTTAAAAGTGCTTAAAAATTGTAACTTTAATTTAATCAAAAATAAAAGCAACTTTAATTAAAATTTTGCATAAAAAGTGAGGCATCAATTTCAGCCTGCTGCAACGTTCAACTGAGCCGCCTCATTTGTTGCACTTCCGCCGCCAACCGAGCGACAAAAGTCGCGCGCAAAACGCGAGCAAAGAAATGGCAAAAGTCGCTGCATTCGGCAGCCTCATACGGCTGGTAAGTGTAAAAGGCTTGGCCAAGTTTTATCATATGCATAAATGGCCGGCACAACTGTTGGCCAAACAACGATTGAGGCGTGAAAACGACAAGCGCCAGCAGAAAAATCTTCCCTTGAAATATTTTCATTAATCGCTGCAGTGGCCCTTTGGAAAAACTGCAGGTGATGCGCTTTTCCGCTGCCGGCTTTTCCCCAACTGCTTATAAATTGTTCGCCCTGGCAGGAAACTGACGTTCCATATGTCTGGCCATTTCACATATACTCAATAATTTATTTAAATTTTATACACCCTCGCGGAAGTAGGGGCCGGTAGATTCCCCCTCTTTTACACTCGGAGAAAATAAGCTAAATTTTGAATAAGTTTCCTAGAAATAAGAGATGAGAATAAATAAATAAAGCTAATTTTTTAAAGGGTTAAAAAAGAAGACTTAATTTAAAACATTATAACAGTCATACAAAACCATCGAAGCATCGTTAATTGAAATATCGATCATTTTGACTGTAGATTAGGCGATGTTTTTAAGCTCCAAATTTTATCTCAATATTGGAATATTTTTTAAAAATGAATATTTTAAATTCAAAAGAATAACTCTATAAATAACTTTAAAACTATGCTTAAATATCTCCGAGTAAATAGTAAAATCAAAGAGATAACATTCGATAAGTCTATCGAAAATATCGATGTGTGCTTTTTTAACTATCAATAAACATAGATGCTTCCGTACCCTTGGGATGTTAGCCCTACCCAAAAAGCTTTTAAAAGCTATATTTGTTAACTGATTAAGTTTTAGTATTTATTGTAGTTCAGGTCGTTATTTGGCTAAGTGCACGAGCTCTGAAGCACTTGAACTTCAATTAGCCGGAAGAGGAATGCACGGCCAATTTTTGAATTTAGCCGCTCACTCATTTAATTACGGGCCATACTCATAAAATCATAAAACAAATACTCCATACGAAAGACGAAATACTTTCCATTTTAATCGAGCCATTTGCTGCAAATGTTGCGCAAGTTTTGCAAGTGGCAAGTGGCAAGTTTCGCATGTGGCAGGCTTTTATGACCTCGGCCCCAGCACAGAAATTTCATTCACGGTTATCTAACCACAGACGGTCCGAAACGGAATCCGAATCCGAGAGAGCCTCCGTCTGGGTCTGCATTGGGTGTCGGGCAGTAAAAAAAAATAAACAGAAAAAAAAAAAAAAACAGGCAAAAACATTTGCCAATTGCAATCGAAACTGGAAATTTGCAATTTAAATGGATGAAAACTTTGCGGCAATTTTCACATTTCTTTTGAACAATTTCTCACAGGCGTTTCCTGAACTCAACTGAGCTGAGCCCCCCCTAAAACCACTCTAAAAACAGCCTTTTATGTGCATTGAACTTGACTTTGGCTTGGCTTTTTTCCTGCTAACTGCAATACAAACATAACACAAAAATAAGGGAAAAAGCCAGCAGAAGGAAAATAGAAAATGGAAAAACTGGTTCTGAAGTGCAGTCAAACGTCGAACTCTGAACTCTTTTCCTATTGCCGGCACCCTTGGCTCGCATGCCTAGCAACAATTAGCCAAGTTTTGCCTTTTCCCTGGCCCAATTTCTTGCACTGTCTTGCAACGTTTTTCCGCCTTGTTGGCTGCAGCAACAGCAGCAGCAGCAGCAACAGCAGCAGCAACAGTAAAAACAACTAACAATTTGCAACTGGAATAAAGCCAACAAAAACAATTAGAAAACAGCAACTTAATGAAAACGACTGCACGCGTTTCGTGGCCAGAATATAACAAACAGCTAAGAAAGAAATAGCATCAACAAGCAATGGCTTATAAAATTGCACTAGCAAAAATACTAGAAATTCGAAGGCACTGTACCAAAGGCTTAGGGTACAGTGCCTTCGGAAAGATCCACAGTGGCTCAAAGCTCAAGATACTATATGCAATTCTACATATTTTTCGTGATAGAAATCAATCGAAAATATATATATATTCAGATTATATTCATCAAAAATTCTTTATAATCTGACTACTGTATTGACCAAAAAAATATATTTCCATGGAGAGGAAACCTAAAAGTACAAATAATAAATGTATCTAAAAAATTTGGGAGATTTAATGGGATTATTTTTTTTTTATATTTTCCTGAATTTTTAAAGCTAAGATTAAAAAATGGAAAACAGCATATTTTGCATATAATAAAACTAGACTTATTATCTTATTTAATTATTTTAATAACCTTTTAAAATCTGTTAAAAACTATTAGAAAACCCAGAAACAAAAGTGATGAAATATAAAAAGAAAAATAGAAATCCTTTGCCGGAGGCAAAGCCAATAAAAGCCAAAGAGTTGAGCACAAAGATCCTTGAGGCGCTCCTTGTGGGTCATAAAAAAATTGTTAACTAGTTTTCGTAGAGCTTTTTTCCGAGGCGATAAAAGCCCCACAACAACGTGACCAAAACCAAACAAAATGGCAGCAATTTTTCTGTTTTATTTCGAGTATAGTTTTCTATTGAATTTTAAAATTGAACGCGCGTGGCCCAAATGAAAAGACATTTTCCAAGCCCTGAGAAAAACAACAACAAATAAATGTTGCGAGTACAACAACAACAACCAGCAACCAACAACAACAACAGCAGCAATTCTCCTACTCTTCTTGATACCAAAGTGTTAAATAGAAAGCACATAAAATTTTATGTTGTGAAGAGGGCGAGGCCCAGTGGCAGAGCAGTGCTGCCATTTTAGCTTTTTCCCCGACACATTTGGCGACTTTTTCAATTGTTTTAGTAAGGCAAAGGTCGGCCGGAAATTTATATAATTTGTGTTTTAATTTTTAATATTAAAATAACATAATTAAATAAAATTTCTAAATCAAAAGAATTGTATTTTTCTTCTAACTCAAAATTGAAAAATATTATTTATTTTGGAAAACTATACAAAATAATTTTTAGCGCTGGGAATGAGCTTTTATTTTTGTTTAGCAATAAATATTCTTTTTTTTTGATGCTATATTTTATGTGCTTTAAGCCGTGTTCAAATACTGAAATTGAACGGGCTTTTAGCCAAGTTAGTTTAAAAACCAGCTAAATATAGCCTTAATTAAAAGGCACATTTATAATTTTTCCAATTTGTTAATTCATTTTATTCTAAATTTGTATTTTTTAAGCTACTTTTAAAATTTGTATTATTTTTGAAAAGAGTTTGTTGCCAGCTCTGGCTGAAAGCTAGAAGGATAACTAGTCCACTGCTCGGCTGACACAACAAGTGGGGCACAGGACTCAAATAGGCAGTAGTCAAAGGTAGGCGGTGAGGCGTGGCGCAGTAGGGAGTAGTCGGATGCCAGGAGTTGCCAGAGTTCATAAAAATTCACTCAGGCGCAGCTTTAACGGCCGTTAAATGTTTACGCGGTTGCATTTTTAACAACCGTCGACAGTTCATTTGGATTTGGATCGACGGGCTTAGTTAAATGGCCTTTGAGTGTAAGGGATAAGCCGCACCCCCTTCGCCCCCACACTGCTCTTACGCAACTCCCCCTGCAGCGTAAATAAAGCCATTTTAATGGAGCTCTCTGGGGGGCTAAAGCCACACGATTCAATCGCGTGATATGTTGTCAGGTATTTTTCAATGATATAGTGAGCTATTTTTATAAGCTGCCTGGCAATTTGAGGCATCAACTGGGAGGCACAGGTGTTAAAGGATGACTCGACAGTTTATTTCACGTATTCAATGCAGCCACATGAAAAATACTTATTTTTATTAAAATTATATAGAAACCCCCCTATAGCAATTTATCTGGATGACATATAGCACTCTCAAGTATTTATCTATAATACTCGGTGCACAGTGAAATAAACTTTATTTTCTAAAGTGAATTTTATCATTTAATATTAATGCCAGCAAAGGATTTAAATAGGTTTTAAATTAATATTAAATTGAATTAAATTTTTAGTCTAATTCAACAAAAGTCTGAAAATTATAGTGAAAGATTTAAAGATACTTTTGTAAAGTCGTTTGATTAAATTTTCTTTATTTTTACTGCATATATATTTTTCTATTTTTCCGACTGAATAGCGAATACTGAGAATAATTAGTGTAAATTAATTAATAATTATAAAATATTGTCAATAATATTTAATATAGAAATAAATTCTGGGCATTTTGTTGACTTAAATAAATTCCAATGAGGCAGCCGCCTGGCCGGCATTGCATAATCAAAGACAATGTGAATGCTACGAGTATAATTGGGCTTACGTAAGAGCCAAGAGTTAAGTCAAGGCAATGAAATGTTGGCTTAAATGTTGAATAAAATCCACACACTGTCAGGCAGGCAGGCAGGCAGACAGACAGACAGACAGACAGACATACTGGCCAATAAGTTTAATGACCATTAAAGCAAAGCAACACGCTGCAAGTTCAACTTTGTTGACGTGAAAGTGGATGCAGAGACATGAATGAGCACCCAGACAGACTCTGAGACAGACTGTGGGAGAGACATAGAGACAGATCTTGAGACTCTGAGCACCCCGTTGAGAAACTGAACCGCTAAACGGTCAACTCAAGCGTTGCAACGCGTGCGCAACAGGTTCCACGGCTCCATTGAGAATCGAATTTCGAGTGTCGTCGAGTGAGTCGTGTGGCACTTGCAACAACAGCTTCCGTCCAAATGTGGCAAGCATTTGGCCGGTTGCCCCGGTTGATCAGTGGAAAGTGAAAGTGCCAGGCGCAGGCGGAGGCGCATTCGGACAGCTTATTGATTTATTTATTTATGGGCTTACCGCTTCAATATAAATATTATATTTGAGCATATTGCAAATATTCAACAAAAAAACAACGTTCGAAAGTTTATTGATCTTTCTACTTTTTTCACATTTTTTTCAATGTTATTCAATGCAAATTGTTGCTCAATCAAATCTCTCTTTCTCCTGCAGATGCTGCTGCTGTTTGCCTTGAATCTATCCTTAGTTAAAGCCGCCGATAACTGGCCACGTTTGCCAGCGCTGGATACATTTTCTAGCTATGAGGTAAGCTGCTTAGAAACTGAAAAATATAAATATAAATATTTATAATAAAATCTCTTTGAGATATATTTTTATATATTTTCTTTGATATTTAAAATATAATCATAAATCTTCTTCCCCTTATTCCCCAAAGGACATGCAGCGCTACTTTGATCAGCGCAATTTTCGCAGCATGCGTCACATAAATAATCCCACGGAGGACAGCTACTTGGATGCCTTTAATCTGCATAATGAACAGCCAGCCAATCCCTCCGAGCTGCCTCATCCGCGTGCCAAGCGGGAGGAGCGCCAACTGCCCAGTGCGCCGCGCATGTTGCGCTTTGAGCTGAGCGATGCAGTGGAGCCGAGCATGGAATTAAAGCAACTACTACGACAGCATCAGGAACGTGCTCTGAAGACTTCCTCTTCGGTACAGACTCCAAGTAGCACAGCGAAGCCAACAGCTGAGGGAAAGAAATCCCGCAAACCGCGTCGCTCTAGAAGATCCACGACAAAGATTAACCAACAACCCGCAAATTTTAAGGTGCAAATGATTCCCTTTGAGGCCACAGATGCGCGTGAACCGGATGCTGTAACCGCACAGCTGATCAAGCATGGCAGAGCCTTAGATACGCAAAGAGAGCCGCAGCTAAGCAGATCCTCTAAACGCAAAATAAAACGCTCCAAGCGCTCCGCTCCGCCGCAGTTCGTCAAATTCGAGTTGGCCGATGCGAAAACATCGCTGCCCGCTGGTCTACAACGAACCGGCAAACAGATGGCGCCAGCTCCAGCACCTTCTTTGCTAACCATGGAAACTCAAGGAGGAAGCGGAACAAATCAAACGCAGGAAACTCGCATGGCTGACAATTTGGTAACATCCGGCGAGTCGGCAGCGGAATCCAAGCGAATGTATGTCTATAAGGAGGCACCTGGCTCGACCAAGACCAAAAAATCACTGAGTGCTCTGCCGCACGAGGTGCAAAAGGTCATCACTCAGCTGATAAAGGACGGCAACGGAGGCAAGGCTTATATCAAATATTTGCCGGCCCAGAAGAGCGACTATGAGCACTACAAGGCCAAACCCATCTCCTATAATCCACACAAGCCACAGGCCTATATTAAATATGTGGCTGCCAAACCCTTGGAGCCTGTCCAGGTGCATATACAGCCTGTGCCCGTTGTGGAGCAACTGCGGTATGTGTATAAGCCCACTTACGCCAAGGTTTATCCTGCCACGCCCACCATAACACAGCCCATTGTGGTACAGGAAGCAGCTGCTCCTGCTCCCGCTCCCGTTGCCCTGCCTGAAGAAGTTCATCATACATATAGCGCTGAGCTGGCCGCTCCTGAAGTTGCCACAGCCGAGTTGCTGCCTCCACCTCAGCCTCAGCCTCAGGCTATCCATTTTGTTGCTCCACAATTTCGACCCTCCAAGCCGGATCCACTTCAAGCGGAGCTACTGCAATCCCAGCCCATCTATGGCCAGTACAAGTATGAGCTACAAGCAGATCCAAGTGCCTCCGTCGCACCTCTGATCAAAATCGAGTACCATGCACCACAGGATAGCATCAATGAGCACTATAAGCAATTGCCCGAATTCCGAGAGCTGTCCACGCTGATTGGCAAATCGCCAGATGATCAAATCCATGGTTTAACCTACCTGCTGGCCAAAGAGATGCAGTCCAAGCTGCAGCGTCAGCCCAAGCAGCTCCAGGATCGTCCACAGGACAGCACTGCGCCCATTCTCTTCCATCCCATGCAGCCGCAGCAGCCGGCTCCGACGCCTGCCTTGATCAAATTGGAGCATAGCTCACTGGGCGTTCAGCCGGGTCGTCTCATTGGCATGGCCAAGACTAAGCAATATGTGCCCATTGTGGAACCAGGCAACAATGATGTCAAGGAGCTGCCTGTTATTGCTAGCAGCGCTGCAACTAAGCTGCCCACGCCCAGTTCCTTTATTGATTTTCTGCCTGGCCACGGACTTTCCCAGGGCTACGAAGGTGTTCATGATGAGCAACCCTTGACCACTGTCGAGCACATCGTCCAGCATCCCGTACAGCAGAGCCACCATCAAGGACTACAAGCCACATCTCTGCCGGCCGAGCTGGAGAGCGATAAGAGTGCAAATGGTCTGCATTTTGTGCATAATCACGAGGATAAAGCGGTGAGTACTTTAAATTTAAGTGTTGTAAACTATTTTGAGGCAGTTTAATTGTTTTTGCAACACGTAAAGAAGTGTTGGAAAATAAAATGATTTGAAGTGGTATTTTTACTTAATAGATTTTGTATTGAATTCTTTGAATATAATATTATATAGCTCAAAATTCATTAATAAATCAGCCAAAACTTTTCATAAATGAAATAATAAATAATCGATAGTAACGATAGCTTTTTCGATAGATTTCCTACTGTAAAAGAAGAAGTGGCTCTCGAAAGTGTTGAATAAATGCTTTATTTATTTATTCGAGAACTTTTTTTTTAAACCGCTGAATAGCTGGTTTTTTTAGCTTTGATAAGGCTAAAATAGAGCTGCAAGCCCATCGATTTTACTATCGTCCAATTTGAATAGAAATTAAATACATATATAAATTTGAATAGCCGAAAAGAATTGCATACATAAAATTGAATCGATTTGCATTCGATTTCTTAATCGAATCGCCTCGAGTTGTTGTTGTTGTTGCTCTGGCAATGACAATGCATTAAATTAAAGCATACCTTGGGGCGCGCGACAAAGGCTTGCCGCGCCTGAAAGTGTGCTCCATTGATTGGCATAGGCAAAAACACAATCAACATAAATAAGGCGAGCTGCCCGGGCAACAGCAACAGCAGCAGCAGCAACAACAACACAGTGAACAACTCCCCCGACGAGACGACAATGTCAGAGTGAACAACAACAATGAGGCAAGCGGCTGCCTGCAGCATAACCCACTCTTCAGTATAAGTAAAAGTTCCCCACTTTATTCCGACTGGGGATTGTGTGCAATTCAGTTTGATTGCCGATCCATGTCTCGCCGGTAATGCACTTAATCGAATAATTTTCAAGTTCGACAAGCATTTTCAATGTCGTTAGCTCGGCTTGGCCCGGCCCGGCCCGGACCCAACTTCCCCAAAACCCCAAAGCGAACTCCACCTGTTACCTGGGAAAGGCCACAAAGCAATGCAAACGACTTCGTCTTTCATTACTATGCGCCGGAAAGCAGACTACAGGGTACAGAGACTTTAGAATAGCGAAATATACTGACTGCACAGACTGTGTAGATTGTGGCTTTGTCTGCTCCTCCACCGCCCACTGGCAACCCCCCCCTCCCCCGTCTCAGCTGACAGAAGCGAAACCAATAGATAAGGATACGACTCTATGTACGTTCCTTTTGGATCACCTCAAACACTTGAAACGTTTTTACTACAGTTTTTAAGGTAATGCCACGCCTCTACTTGCACTTGATTGCATTGAAAGGCGGCAACTTCGCGTACCTTTTTTTACCCAGTCCCCCAACTACTCCATTTTTAGTACTTTTTGTATTTTTTCTACCGTCTGAACGGAATTAAAATTCCTTTTTTAGCGTTGCAAAAGTTTTGCCATGTTTGCGGCACGACGGCGACTTGCATTTAATTTAAATACTTTTTTTTTTTTGTATGCCCAGGCCAAGAAAAAAGTAGTGGCATTTGCAGCGTGTGCGCATCCAGCCAAAAGACCATTGAAATGTATCTTAAAGATACACACACAGACACATTGTGGCCGCATTGCAAAGAGCAACCACAACCAAAAGGAAAACGAGAGAAAAAATGCCAGAATCTTCACATAGAAAACGCTAAGAAAAGCAGAGAATGAAATCAATAGACAAGTTCCTTGATATTATGTTTATATTATGAAGCGGGGGTGAAGTCAACTCAAAAATACCCTGTAGACAGAGCACCTACCCCTTAAGCAAACAGGACTTTTATGGATAGAATCTGCCTACTTCCTTTAGCAAATTGTAGTACCTTCTACAGGCACGAAATCTCCCTTTTGCCCCCCAGTAAAAAGGACCAATTCAACTCTAGGAACTTGAACTTATATAATTGTACATTTACATAAGAGTCGGTTTAATTTACTCATATATTAACCGGTAAAAACGAAGGACTTCTTACTTGACTTCCGGACAGGCCATCTGATAAACGAACTGCACCAGGGTGCGGGTAGGACGTCCCGTCATATATTGGGCAGTCAGATAGGGAACGAGACCATAGTGGCTCAATAGTCCAGTGCCACGTGTATCTAAGTGAGCCCAATCCGCACAAGGCACAAGCTCGTGCAGAATGGCAGCACCCAAACAGGAGCTGGCCTCACCACGTCCATCATTGCTGAGATCATAGCCCGTCTCGTCGGTAACCTGCTTCTTGTAGTATTGCCAGAGGGGCATACGCCAGAGCCGATCGCCGGTTAGGGAACCAGCGCGTTGGAATTGTTTCCAGATGTAATGCGAGTTGGAGAAGATGCCAGTCGCACCGCCTCCATAGGCATTCTTAACGCCAATACCCAAGGTAGCAACATCCACAACTAGACGGGGCTTGTATGTAGTCTGTCCATAAAGAAGAGGATCGGCCATAACGACCACACCAGCCTTGTCCAAATCGCGTATAGCCATAGATTTGGCATTTAGTAGGGTGACGACATCACCAGGCTTCGCTGACATGCCAGACGGCATATTCTCGCACAATGGAATAACGCAGGTAACATTGATGGGCAAGGACAGCGCTGCCACGCAGCGCATCATGCCAATAATGGCAGCAGCAGCTGACATGCTGCCTCGAAACTCATCCATTCCTTTGCAGAGCCTCAGATTAATACCGCCGGAGTTAAAGGTAATGCCCTTGCCCACAAACAGAATAGGTTTATCTTCAGGCGCTGTACCACAATAGCTGACCTCGAGCAGCACCGGTGGCTCACAGCTGCCCTTGGCGATCATGAGGAATGCGTGCATACGCTGCATTTCGATCCAATCCATGGTACGCACCTCTACGGTGATGCCGCATGGACATAGTGCATCAACGGTCGCCTGGGCAAACATCGTTGGTGTCATACAATTCGCTGGCGCATCTGACAGTCTTCTGGCCAAATTCTGAGACTCCGCTTTGAAAATACCACGGGTCCAACCATCCATATCAATAGAGTCATACAATTCCAATCTGGGC
Organism: Drosophila repletoides; assembly: GCA_018150835.1. Lineage (NCBI taxonomy): Eukaryota > Metazoa > Arthropoda > Insecta > Diptera > Drosophilidae > Drosophila > Drosophila repletoides. Next base: position 14,404,745 of record JAECWQ010000089.1, read on the forward strand.
ACAACAAGACGATTCTTTTTATCCAAATTATCATTAAATCTCCAGACAGCCAATGTGGAGCCCTCTGCCGCTTGTTCTGCATAGTCCATGGCATCCACAGAGATCTGATGGCAGCCCTGCATCTGCAGAGATCTGGCGCCCACGCCAGCGGCGACACGTACATTCTCCATACCCTCGTCCAGCATTTCCAGCTCATTGAAGCCAATACCCTCCATGCCCACACCCACAACGGCCACAGAACTAAAGTCAGGATCAACATTGTTGAAGACACGTCCACGTCCCAGCCTGCCATCAATCTTCGTCTCACATACAAGCTGCCTCAACTTGCCACCAACTCGATCGTTTATCTTATTTCCAGCCGCGGTAAACTTGGGATCCTTGTCTCCCTCTTTCATATAAATACCCACAACTACGCCCTTACCACCGCCAGCACTCTCACCACAGGCATAACGTACCTGCGTCTCGGTCAGTCTCGTGGAGCGGCACAGGCTCAGGAAACTGCGGACGCTACTGCGGCGCATTTGCTTCATTCTTAAGGTTCAATTTTTTTATTATATTCGTACGGAAAATTTTGAATTTATATTAATATATATTTATTTATATTCTATATTGTTCGACTAAAACCAATATATTTAACGATTTTTACAAAATGTGCAGATCACGAAAAAATTTTATTCTCGAATATAAATTTTGTGTTTTTTTTTTTTATTTTATACTTATAATTTTTACAAACTTCTCTGTTCTGTGCAAGTCGGCAACTAAAATAATTCTGATGAATATTTCCAAAGTAATCCCAGTTACTTTTTTCACTTCTCAAGGATGACGTGATTACACTTTTTTTTAAAACATTTTTTTTATTTTCTAAACGGAGTTTTTTTCTAATATTTCTACTGGAATTTTGTTAACAATATTCTATTTTTATGTACAAAAAAAAGAGGACTATTAAAAATACAGGGTATATATTTATATGTCGCTATTTAGCGATGATATTTTGAAGTTCCTTTTGGATTAGTTCTCAAATCGAAATGAATTAGCTAAAATAAATAATTTACTTTATTTTTATTTTTGAAGACTATCGAGGAATAAATAAATCACTTTGGTGGATTTAGCTGCTTAAATGATCCTTGTGAGTTAAACTCTTAAAGGAATTTTACGTATAGAATTATTATTACTCCTGAAGTCTTTTATGAAACATTTCTATTACTATTATCGGTATTTTGTTGTTTAGAGAAAGCTTCTCAATTGACTCTCAAAGGCGGGTTTAAAATAGGGGTGGAAAATGGGGGGCTGGGGGTAGATATGAGTTTGTATTATGTCCGATGCTATTGACATTCTGTGGAATTCAGAAAGCAGCAGGATAAAGTTGCGGAAAGGCAAAGAAAGCAGAAAAACAGTCAGCAGAGGGCAGAATGCAGTTGAAAGAAGTTGACGGGGCTGTTGCCAACATGCCATAAACAGGCAAAAATGCAACTGCAACAACAACAAGTTGCAGCTGTCAGTTGCTCGATTCTTGTAGCAAATCGACTTAAAATTGTTTTCAAGTCAAGCAAGAAACAAGACTGGAATCATTTTATTTGATTTTCAATAGGCAACAACTGAACAACTGCAAAAAGCTGATTAAATTTTATTTATTGGCTGTGTGGCATGCAACACCAACAGCAGCAGCAGCGTGCAGCAGCAGCATCTTGCATCACTTTGGCTGTTAATGCGCATTAACATGACGCCAAAGTGCAGCAAGGCAGTAAACAACTACAAAGAATACTCCCTGACAAAACAAGCTAGAATACTCGGGCTGTGAGCGTGCGCGACTACGAAATACTCTGTAATCTTATAGAAGCGCGCTTTAGGCTTTCTTTTCTGCATAGATTGATAGCCTTGTTCTCCGACAACATATTTCTCTATATTTTTCCATTCACTCGAATCCATCATTCTTCTCCATTTGGCGATCAAGTTAGCTTTGCTTTATCAGTCACAAACCGATTAAAATTTTTCAAATTTTTAGCCAAAATTCAATTGATAGAAAAGGACTTTCGCTGGTGGATACGCGTATGGGTAATATTAAAACAATATATCTAATCCTTTTCCTGCCCTTAGAAAGAGTATTTAAACTCTTGTTATGCATAGGGTATCCTGGAATCCGGATAGCAAATTTGTTGTTCTAGCTCTTTTAGTCTAGTATTCTCTATACCAAGAGATTGGCAGACTGACAGACAGACTAAAGAATGGACAGACAGAGGAAGAGACAGACAAACTCGCCTAGTTCGACTTGATAATTAATGCTGCCAGATTCATTAATTTACTTTATTTGTTGGGGGTTGCATTTTTTCGGAGTGTTACAAGCGATATCCATAAAGTAGGTACTCCCCTTTTACCCATTGCCTGGATATAGAGTATAAAAAAGCCAAACGGACAGTGGACACATTGTTTTACTGCCGTTTAGCATGATTTTTAATAGGCTTTCGGCCTTGTTTTTGCTGTGTTGAACGTTGGGGCTAAGCATCCATCGTTGCCAGCTTGTAAAACTGGCCCCAAAAACGACCAACGACCAACGAGCATCGAGCAACGACCAAACGACTGAGGGAAGCCTGCCTCGGCTGTCTGTTCAGCTCTGACAACCAAACGACACTTGTTAGGCTCAAGTTTGGGGCAGGCGGCACTGCTCCGGCTCCCTGCTCCGTTTCCCTGCTCCGCTTTTGGACATGCCGTTGCAATGCTCGTCATGGGACTTGTTTGACAGCAGCTGCCACAGAAGCTGCTCAGAGCAGGAGGTAAAGGAGACGAAGCTGGAGGCAGCAGGCAGCAGACAGGAGACGCTGGCTTGGGCCTTAACGTGTGCGAACATGTTCAGATTTTTCGAGCATTTGTCATTTTATTGTGGTCGAAATGGTTGGTAATGGCCGCTCTCAGTGTGACCAGCTGCAGGTGCAATATTTTCCGGGGGCTAACTCACATATTTTAATTCCAGTTTCATTTTTATTTTCAACCCTTTTGCTGTTGTTTTCCTTTCTTCTTTTTTTTTTGCTTTTTGTATTTTGTGGGGCAACATATTTGTGCAAGTGTTGAAAAGAGCTTGTCAAGTGGTGGGGTAGGGTATTCGGGTGCGGCGGGTACATAACTTTTATTTAATGGAGCTTGAGCCAAGGGAAACATATGTGTGCATTGCTAAGTTCGGTATTTGGCATTGAAAAGCACTCGACAAAAGGTTTTAGCTTGGGACTTCGACTCGGAGACTCAGAGACTCGGACTCAGACTCGAACTCGCACTCGGTCTCGGACTGTACATAAAAGACAGAAAAGGTTGAGCTACTTTATGAGCTCCTTTGTTGCTGGGGCGGGTTCTGGGTGGTGTCCTTTGATGGCATTGGGTCCTGATCCTGCCAGCATATGTTGCTAATGTACGCTGTGGAGTGAGTGGAGTGGGTGGCTGCTCTTTAAGCTTTTGTCAAAGTGGATTTAGTGGACAATTGATGGCTTTACTAAAGTGCCAAGCAAAATATTAAATACTCTCAACAAACTCCGATAAGTTGTAAAGAAAATTAAGCTAAAGCAGTTTTATTAGGAAGTCTCCAATTCATTTTAGAATGAATTCCATAGAATAATGGTTTGGAATTGGCAGGAGTAGTTAAATACATTGGTGAGTCCTTTAGTCTCGTAACAATCCTAAAAGAAGAGTTCCCTTTTTTCCAGGAGGAATTTAAAGCAGAACTCTAAGTAAACCTGTAATTAGTGAATTCCACAAAAAATATGTTTGATTTTCTGGCAGTAAGTCCTAAGACTTCTGCCCTATTGCTGAGTTTTTAATTAATCCCAAGCGTAGGCTTCATTCCTAATTATTCTCAGCTAAATTCTTGATAAAAATTGAATTGAATTGCTTACAACAATATCTGGGAAAGCTATTGTAGAAGTTCCATAGAGATATATTCAAAATTTAGTCTTAAAAAAGTCCGATGGAAAATCTGTTGCTTACCTTCAGAAACAGTAAGAAAATAAAAGAAGAACTTCGCTATTGGCTGATCCCAAAAGTAGCCTTCCCTTTTTGCAGGCCTAGTCTTAGATTTATATTTAAAACAATCTTTGTGGAACGACTGATTTAAACTTAGCCTAAATATAAACATAAAATGACCAATGCCATTATTTTCAGTGCTTGTTCCACACGACTTTGTGGTACTTTAATTTAAGTAGCATGCAAAATGAAATCCTCAAAAATAATTTTGCCAGCCAGCAACTTATACCGTCCCCGTTCCGAGAGTTCACCCTAACCTAACATTGACTTTAAATTAGCTTCACTTCAGTCGCTCACATAATAAACCACAGCTAAAATGAAGCACTCAACTTCAGGCTAATATTTTGGGGACCAAAAAAAAATAAAATACTTTTAAGAAAAAGAAGAGGTGGGGAATAAAATCATAGTAGAAGTATTTCCATGACCAATGCTCTGTCTCTTTCTTTTTCTCTGTTCCTGTTCCCGTTCCCGTTCCCATTCCTGTTCCTGTTTTTCTCTGTACGTATTGACAGTCACATTCGCATAAAAATCACGTAGTTTGACATTTTTCTAGCTCCTCCTGTCATGTCCTTGGTTGGACACAATATTTTTCCTTCTTTTTTTTTTTTTTTTTTTTTGTGTGTGGCTTGCACCAGCAGCAGCAGCTGTCACGCAATCAGCCCAAGCACATTGCTAGCAAAGCCAACAAACTGATAACTCAATTTTGGTTAGAGATGGACTATCCCCTCCTCATCCTTGTTCCACCTCTGCAGTCGAAACTATGCACTACCTCAATCTCTAAGCCCCAAATGCTCATTCTGCTCATAACTTGAGCGAAAATTGCTAACAAGCGAGCCATAAAAACTGTGCGGGTGTACGAGATTCTCTTCAATTTTGTATACCCTTGCAGAGGGTATTCAAGTTTTAACAAGAAGTATGTAATGCATTATGCGAGGAATCTGTATAGACTCTATAGAATATGTTTATATTTTTGAACAGGACGTAGAGACGAGTCTGTCTGTCTATCGATTGGCTCTTTCTCTCGATGATAAAATAAAGTGTATTCAAGTCGTCGGTGTACTTTGGTTTCTCGCTTTTTTTCGGGTAGAAAGAGTAGTGTGGATGCATTTAAAATTGTTGCCACTTGCTGCATTGCAAATTATACAACAATTTTTTGAAAAGTAGTGGAAATGCAACCGGCATAGGAAGGGGAAACAGAACGTGGCTCGCTCTCTCTCTCTCTTGGTCTAATCATCGCCCAGCCTCATAATTGCGTGCAAAACTTTTTGGACTGTGACGTCGCCGGCAATTGTGTCAATGGCTGCCGTGTGGCACTGCCAAAAGGCGCCCCAGAGTCGCCAGGATAAAACGTTGGGACATTCATTGCCTGTTGTTGAACACGTTCTGGCCAGGCTAACACACACACAGAGTAGAATCACCCACACTGGTTGATTCGCCAACTCTGAACGCATTACATTGTAAAATTGGTTTTTGTAAATTGTTTGGACACAACATTTATTTCCATTTAAATGCGATTTGGCTTGCTTTTTTGGTCCACTCTACTCCACTCCACTCCACACCGACACCGGCTTTCTGCGGCAAGTGTGGCCAGCTGCGAGTGTGAGTGCTGCTGGTGAGTGTGACCAAGCCAACACTTGTTCAATTTTAAATGAGCATGCAGCTTCTCACTGCTGCAATTGCCACTGATGCGCATCCTGCCCAGCCGCCGTACCCCTCTCCCGCCCCCCCTGGTTCTTGTCTAGGATGTGCCTTCCTCTCCGCCTCCTAACCTGCCCCTTGAGGTTTTTTGGCATCGGTTGTATGAGGTGTGTTTGCAGCGCTTAAACGAATTGTGTGAATAATAAAAGAAGCACCGAGGTTGCCATAGATATTACGTTAGTTACCAACACGGATTAGTATTACGAGCTCTGGACTCTCTGCTCTCTGCTCGCCCTCCTCCTCTCTCCGCTCTTCCCTTCCCTACTTGGTCAGAGTGGATTTTCACTGCTAAACAGGGCCAATTTAAAATGGAGCAAAAACACAAAAAGAAATAGGCAGTCCGAAAATAGAAAATGGCTCAATAAAAGCTGCTCATAAGTAGCAAAACAATAGATTTATATTTTCAAAATAAAAGCTAAAAAAAAATAAAGTAAAACCTGTTGTTTTGATTTAAGCCCAGTTCTTTGTTTATCTGTTGATGCCAGATAAAAGAAAATATGTTTTGATTTATGCTTTCTGCATGAAAAGTAAAGAGAAAATTCATCAGAGAAATCTTCCTTTTTTCACTGACTTTAAAAGAAAGCTACTTTTAGCTGCAATTTACTTTTTGGAGAGGAATAGAATTATTTAATTTATTGGCAAGCCCAAAAGTAGACTTCACTTGAATCGAAAGTGGAGTTCAAAAGATTTGATAAATTTTCTCTTCTTTTAGAAAGCGAATTTTACTGGTAAAATCAAAACCTCTTATTAGGATAGATTAATAATTAAAGATAGTTATTAGAGGAGAATTTTAAAATTAAATGTTTGTTTCTAGCCATTATTCTGTATCATTTATGCCTTACCTTTTTAAGTAGAATCTTTAAAAAATTTGGAATTCAAAGAAGGTCTTATAGTTTAGCTGTGATAGACATTTAGATACTTTTTAGATTAGAGAAAATTGGGGGGCACAAAAAGAAAAGCTTAATAAACTACAAAGGAAAATCTATTCACTTTTTTTATATCTCAATCAACTTTTTGATTGGGCACAAAAAGAAAAGATTAATAAACCGGCCACAAAGGAAAATCTATTTAGTTTATTTATATCTCAATCAACTTTTTGATTTGGAATTCCTTAAATTTCTAATAGAAAATGGAAGAAACCACAAAAGTGCGGAAACAATGAAAATTTGTCAGAATTACAACAAATTCAATTAAGCGATAATCACAATAAATCAACAAGCCCCACGCTGATTTCAGTTGGGGCCCAATGATGAGAAAGAGTTGAATTGAATCGGGTTGAATTGAGTTGAACTGAGTTGAGTTGAGTTGAGCTCAGATGAGATGAGTTCAATCCAGTTCAGTTCCTGGCCAAAGGCAATGAGTTAACCACAAAAACACCACACAAAGCCCAGGGTAACGGGGGCAGAAATGGGAAGGTAGAAACTGTGGATATTAAAAGCCGCAGGCAGAACAAAAGCCAAGGGATGTTAATGAGAGACAGAGCGAAACGCAATGGCCAACAAATGGCCTGGACAAGGACTGAGGAGCTGGACTAGAGGAGCTGCCTGAAACGGAAACTCAAATCCCGTGCGCATAATGAAAATCAACAACAATGCTGATTATATGCAAATCAAAAGAAATAAAAGCCAAAAGCTCGTCCAAGTGCCATATAATTTTCCAGTGCGTCAAAGGCGCATTTCACAATAAAATGTTGGCCAACGCCTTCAACGCTCAGCGTGTAAATTGGCCAAAAAAAAAAAATGCGCATCCAGTTACCAAAAGTTGTTATAGAGCAACGGGGGGAAGGGCTTTGAACTACTTTATTTCTACTAAATTCGTATAACTTGCGTATCGCTTGGCAAAAAATTGGGAGCACTGTGCGCTCGCTGTCAAAAGCTGCTTGGCATAACAATTCGCAAACTCAAAAGCAAAAGCATACTTTTAGGCTGGCCCGGGCTAAGAAACGGCACAGTGGGTTAGCTGAAGATAAAAGTAGATAGAAATATGAATTGGAAAACTGAAAAAAATATTTATATATTGTTAAGTGGATAGCTATTATTAGCTATTTATTTCTTAGCAACTATTTTCAGTCAGGTATTTTTCTAGTGCTAACCAATATTAATAGGGTCTGGCCCACTGTGCGCTGCTGACAACTTCACCCGCACTCAACTGAGCTAAACTAAACGAACTCACGTATTATGGCCTCAAATTGCATTTTGCACTCGACTCGGCTCACAATTCGCCCAGCACTTTTGGAGGAACGTGTTAAATGCAAAATGTGTTGTCCAAAAGTGCCTGAAAATGTCCGAGTAGCCAAGGGGAATTTTCTAATAAAAGGGACCAACTGTTTGTCATATTTTTATTTTGCAGGCAAATGGCTGCCTCTCCCACTGCCTCTCCCTCTGCCTCTGCCGCTGCTTCTTTCTGCTCAATGCTCTTGTTGACATTGACATTATGCGAGTACTATCTATCCATCTATCTATCTATCTATCTATCTATTTATACCCTTCCTCTGCTGTCTGCATTTAATGGCAACTCAATTTACAGTCAAGAAAAATTGCATCGTCATCCTTGTAGGGGGGGCAGCAGCAGCAGCATCAAACGAATGCTGATTTACAGTTGGCTCCAAAAAAATATGTATACGTAAGCCCTTTTTTCAATAAGGTACGTGATCTGATTTGACCATTGCCGCCCGCCTTCCGCCTCCCCACAAACCACACACACATTTTCCTTAGATAAACATTGAGCCAAATCATGAGTCAAGTTCCGAGTCCCAAGTCCTTCTGCCCCCTTCCCTTTACCCGATTCATCCTGAGTACTCGTTGAATGGCTGAGCGACTCTCATCATGTTTCATCTGCATTGTAATTATGTTCATTTAATCAAATCAAATTTTTGTAATGAAATTCTGCGACTGCAGCGCGCCGTAATAAATTGCTTGTCTGGTCAGAGAGAATGGACAAAAAAACAAAAAAAATATCAAAGAAATTTGCATATTTGCTGGCAATGCGGTTCTATTGCATTGTTATATACCCTGCAATCTAAAATTTCAGTGGTTAAACAACATTTTAATTAAAACAAATTTCATATACCCTTGTAGAGGGTATTTCAAGTTTATCATGAAATGTGTAATTGAAGGAGCTGCCTCCGATCCTAGAAAGTATAAAGTCATCCATCAGGAGAATAAGAAGAGTTTTTATAGTCATTTAAGTTGACTGTCCGAAGTTATTCCAGTGAGTAGTTTGAATATCCTTTTTGGCCAGCTGAAAATTTTATAAATTATTTCTTTTATTATCAAGAAATATTTAGGTCTAACTTTGTTACAGGACATCATAAGAGTCGGGCATTCTCTCTACTCTGCTCAGTATTTTTTTAGCGGTTTTCTACACTATTCAACGCGGTTTGAGAAACTGCTTTGCACGTCGAAAATCTATTAACATTTTGCCGCGCTGTTAATGAAGGACTCGCCGCTGCAAAAGTCCTGCAAAAACAATGCGCAGCCTGTAGAAATATTTTTTGCATTTCATTAAAAGCAAAGCACGATAAAAATTTAAGCGCAAATGTTGGCAAATTGCTGAAGCGCAGAATTTCTTAATTATAATTAATGCGCTTGCGGTTTAACAGTGTAAGAATAAAGCACAAGAAACCGGAGAGAGAGAGAGCCAGAGAGAGGAGGTAGAGTTATGCAGGAAGACGGAAGGGAGAGGCATGAGGAATACAAGTGAATGTTAATTGTAGCTATGTGTAGTTAAGGGGGCGGAGTGTGCAGGAAAATTCCTTGAAATTTCCCCCAAGTAGTTAACGATTATTGTGATTTCCTGAGTGTTCCGAGTTATTTTTACAAAACAAAAGGAATTTTCATATAAACTACTAAGGAAACGCAGTCGTTATATACCCTTTCTTTCGACCGGTTGTTCCTATAGCAGCAACAGTTGTTCGATCCAGCCGACTCTGCGCGAATTAAAAGGAAGGTTCCATTTTAAACCTAGCTAAACGCTGAGAGAATAGTTCCCATAAAAATAGAAATGCGGACAGACAGACAGACGGACGGGCATACAAGCAAAAGAGCTTACAGATGTCAGATCTGTGTATCCACTCCTTTCACTATCCTGACTAATACTAAAAAAATAGAGTATACACTTTATGGAGTCGCAAATGACTCGCTGATTGCATTGAACAGTTCGTGATAAAGTTATAATACTCTCTGAAGGGTATACAAATCTTAAAGTAAACTCGGTTATAAAACAGATTTAGCCTTAAAGAGTTTTTCGACCTTTTTATAGAGCTTTATAAATTAAATTTCCAGTCTAAGCTTGCTTACAGCTCAAGTCCTTACGTACCTTGGTCTATTGTTCTGTTAACTATATAAGAATGAATTTTCTTTACGAAATCCTTGAGTAAGATTAATTAAGTAACCTTCTAATATGCTTCAAAGAGCTTTTTATGTGCTTTAAAAAGCTTTGCGTGTGCTTTAATCCAGTCGAAGCTTGCAAAGTTTTCTTCCTCACAGATAACTTTCCTGCCCTGCTCGTCATTCACTCTCAGCCAAATCTGTGAGCTGCAATCAAGCTTAGACCCACTTGAGTGAGGTATACAAATGACAAAACACTCCAGAACAAGTTCTCCTTCTCACAGGACTCAGAGCCAAAGCCACAAAACACATAAATTTGGCAAAGCGCGCAGAACTTTTGGTTGGGCATTCAGAGTTTGCCGCAGTTGACAAGAAAAATGCCAGCAACAACAATGTAACTTAATTAAACTTAATTTACAACTCATTAACATATCAAAAAGTTTGCCACGCCTCCACTGCCGCCCCCCACACACACACACACTTGCACACATGAAGCAGAAGTATTTTTCCTAGGCCATAAAAACCACAAAAGCAGCCCCTAAAACATGTAGCGAAAGTTGTGACAATTGTGAAGCCAGCTTCAGAGTGAACGGAAACGGAAATACACACATAAACCACACACACACACACACACACACGCTCTTATACACTGTGGAGTGTCAACGAAATATTTTATTTCATCTTGAAATGTTTACCAGCGAAAATACTTACAATAAAAAGGCAACACACCAAAAAACGTCTGAATGGCTTACACAAAAACAAGAATCTATGTAGCAGAGTGTAGTAGTAGGGGTGGGGGTGCGGGGGAGGGGATGGATTACTCTGATTTTGGCGCATTTTCGCTGCTTTTGTATATTGTTGCAAATTTCATTACACACGCGCCTGCCTCAATACAATTTACAATTTACAATCACATGCAGAACAAAGCGCCATGTGAATGACAGACAGTCAGCTATCCCAGCTCCCAGCTTCCAGCACCCTACACCAAGCCTGCACCCTGCAAGTGCCCCCTCCCCGCTCCGAACACTCTATAAAATTTATACACACGCACAACAACTTCTTATGCTGTACGCCCCCTGCAGCAGCTTCATTGTCTTTTCTCCTACTACAGACGTGAATATACCCTATCAAATTTGATATATTTACCTTCCTCAGACAGCTTTGTATCAGTATCAAAATTGTATAAGAAATACTGTGTATTTTTTTATCCTAATTCAAAATGTAATAGATATATTATTATGTTATTTATATCTTGAAAATAACAATCAAAAAATTAATTAAAAAGAACTCTTCCAGTCTGCAAACTTGTATAATCTTCGAACCGATGAAGATAGCCCTTCCTTATTAATTTTTATACTCTTTAAAATGTATTTCTTTAAGTGCATTTAATGTAGGGTATACCAGGGTCGTCTAAATATTCTCATAGCATATTTTATTTCATTTATTTGTGCATTTTCTTATAGTTATTGCTGCAGCAGCAGCAGTTGTCGCCAGTCTTCACTGTAGACGACAGCGTGCTTAATGCATTTCTGCATATTACATACTCTTTCTCCCGGTTTTTATTTGTTTTTGTTTTGGGCAATGGAAGCTATCGGTTTACTGGGCATATCCTATATAGTAGTAGATATGTAAATATATCTATATATATATAACGTAAAACTAACTTTATACTCCCCGCCCTGCTCTTCATTACAGCTGCAGCAGTATGCCTCAAAGTATGCCTTTGGTTATCGTATACGTGATTTCCATACCGGCAACGATTTTGGCCACAAACAGAATAGGGATTTGCATGGCGTGACACGCGGTCAATATCACATTTTATTGCCAGATGGACGCGTCCAGAACGTGATTTATCATGCAGATGATACGGGTTTCCATGCGGACGTTAGTTTTGAGAGCGGCACATCGAGGCACTGAACAGGAACAGGATCAGAACCGGGTACGGGAACGGGAACGGGAAGGGGAAGCGGAACAGGAAATCAACTCATAGAACAACCCAACAACAACATCAACCCCGGGCGAATGTGCAATCAATGGATATGTGTAAGTTTTAGATTTAGTTTGTTTGAGCTGCGTGTCAGCCGGAAAAGATGTGCAAAGTGTTTGAATAGCAAACTACAGCTGGAAGGCTATCGATATTTCTTCAAGGTGAAAGCATCGATACTATCGAAGAAATTCTTGCGACATTTTTTAAATTATTAAAGTGAAATTCTTTTCAATAGTTGAATAGATTACTTAAAGGATTTTCGTTTAATTTGTTGATATTACTAATTTTAATCTACCACATAAAAAAGGATATCGATGAATATTATCGATAGCTGGAAAAAATTCGATAAAGCCGATAACACCAACAATTCATAAATACAAAATTAAACCGCCTAAAATGCTGATTAAATTAATACTCTTACATTAAACTTGCTTCCATTAGAAATAAATTTTACTGTTTGATTAAATCAAACTTTATTTTAACATTTTTTTATCGCTTCATTGTAATCACATTATACCAAAAAAAAAAAGAGAGAAAAGTGTGAACATTTTTTGTTATATTTTGCATACGTTAAATCCGTTCATTGTTTCATTAATTATATAATTTTAAGCTAATATAAGCTGATTAAGTTTACACTACGCAACACACAAAAAGCAAATACAGTTCCCGAAGGGGGAACCTTGCATTTTTGTCATTTATTGACTACCATTCAATAAAAAATGAAAACAAAAACAAAAACCAATGCAATTAATACACAAACAAACTCGTTTGTCAGATCAATAAATAAAATAAACAAAAAAAAAAAATAAATAATAAATAAAATCATATTATTTATAGAACAACTTTCCCGCTTGTTATTTTCTGTATACAATTAGCATCCAAATAGTTAATCATCCGCTGAATATCGTTAAAACTATCGTATTTAATTAACGAGTACGCATGTTGTTCCTGGGGTAGGGGATCAGCGCTTCCGGAGAGCCGAGAGCGGAGAGCGGCGAGCGGAGAGCTGTCTCATCTGCCGCTTGACAAATCGCACAACTTTCAATGGAATTCGAATTGGAGGAAAACCTTCAATTGGCAGATGCGCTACGTTTATTTTAACGCTTCAATTGCATCCATAATTGACTTTTAAAGTTTTGTAATTGCTCAATGTTAGCTGTGCGTTGAATGAGCGCGTCAAAAAATTTTTTTTAATTTCAATTTTAACAATTATTTAAGCCTTGTCGCTGACCTTTTCCGCCTTCCGCCTGCCAATTTTAGCCGCTTTTTATATTTGCTCTTTTTTCAAAGATCTCAAAGAAGGTTCATTGATTGCCCAAAAAAGCCAGACTAGACTTGAATAAATCTTTAAGATATAAAACTTTTTTTTTTAATTTCTAATAAAGTTTAACATTCTACACACTAAACACTCTAAATAATTATTAAAACTATTTTGCTGAAATAATCATTAAAAATTTCTTTTTAAGAATTTCATTCTTAGTTTAATCGAAGTTTTGCGTGTTTTTAATTCCTTAAAACTGCTAGGGAAAATATGTTTTCAGATGAGATAAAATATTTTATCCCCTCTACTCAATTGTCAAAAATTATGATAAATTTAATTGGGGAAATAAATATAAATATTTAAAAATTTTGGACACAGATAAACCAGAATAACAATTTAAGAATGTACTAAAAATGGTTATACCTATATATTTTGTACTAGAATTATTTTTAATAAATTTATAGTCTTCTTCCTTCGGTTATAAAATATAATTATAGTTTTTAAATTATGGAGGAAACTTTCTTCAATCTATAATAAAATATTTCGTTATTCAATTATTTTATGTTCTCATCTATATTTTAATTAGTATTTAAATAACCAAAAATAAAACTGAAAATCTACTCAGCTGCAAATATTTCAAACTGAATTCTTAAAAATGCTACAAAAAATTATTATAATTATTAATTATATATAAAAATATTTCGTAACTAGAATATTTTATTAATAAATTTCATTTCTGTTCTGTCAGGAATTGAATTTGATTAGGGTTCGATATTTATTAAAAGTATTTCTAGTGTATTCAAGTTTCCGCATGCCTCTGCATTCATTTAAATATGATCTTATTATTTATCTATATTTTTCTTAATTGCCATAACACTCGAATAACAGCCAAGAAATATTTAAAAAAAACTAGCTGGGAAAAGCTATCATCGGCGCATCGAAGATTGTATACCCTTACTGAACTAAGCATTCGAAAATTATTGTTCAATTTATTTTGACCTATGGTCATATAGTAATCAGAGCTTATTTGATATCAGTATTTAGAAAATACAGCCTGAGGTCTAACCTTTTAAAACAATAACTGAAAAGAGATTATTCCTATGTGAGCTATATGATATAGTTGACCGATCCGTCTAGTTGCATACCAAATTCCATTCAGCTAGCTCAAAATCCGAGTGACTACTTACGACAGACAGGCGGACAGTCTTTATCCAGTCCTCTCCATGCGATGGAGCTGCCTGCTTCAATGCAAAATTAAAATACCTTTTGGAAGGGTATTAAAACATAATTTTGACTGGCGCTTGTTTCTTGTACAGTTTAATTGAAATTGTAGCAAATTTCTTAGCGGTTTGCCATTCGAGACGCCCATCATTTATCAAGAGTGAAGGCCACAAAGAGGCACTTGGCATGGGGTGTCAAGGTATCCGGCATACTCGACATTTGTTTCTTGTTTGAACATACTTTTAAGTTGTACTTTAATTAATTTCTGCTTGGAAAATCAAATCGGAATCGGAATCGGAGTAGAAATCGAAATCAAAATCAAAATTAAATGATTTTTTATGCCGCATCATTGAGATGACGTCGACCTGGCCGCGGGGCCAGTGACTGCGACGGTGACTGTGACTCTAGCAGTGACTGGTGCTTAGAAGTAGCAGGCACGGAATCACAATTGAAATCAGCATCGGAATCAGAATCGGAATTGGAATCGTAGTGGCAATCACATGTGGCTTTGGCAGTTGTTGCTACCATTTAAAGTTCAATGTTGCCAACAATTGTAGAAACAAATTTCAGTGCCTGTTGCTGTTGCTGTTTTTGGTTGTTGGTTGTTTGTGTCGTTGCCAATTTGTTGCCACTTTACGATTGCATTCAAAGTCAACGGCTAAAACATCCGCACCTTAAAGTTGCTGCCACAGTGGCCGCTGTGGCGTCTCTAACATTTTTTTTTTTTCATTTTTCTTTTATTTTTTTCCAATTTTGAGTTATTTCTTTTTTTGGGCTCTGTGGTTTTTCATGATGCGGCGGCGCTCATTAACTAATTTAACTAACATACAGTGCAGCTAAAAAGTAAATGCACGCGCCAGCTAAGGCCAACCATGTTATTTATGGGTTCCATTAGCATAATTCTTTTTTCAATTCTTCTTGCTATATTTTCACAGAGTCCAGCAAGTCGATTATTCTAAAATAATAATAACTCTGCCCAAGGAATGTCTAGAAATATTTTGTATATATTTTATTTTTAACTGCCAATACGAGTGTCAAATAAAAATAAGTTTGTGAGTCCAAGAAAAGAATAAATTCATGATTTTTTTTTACCTTAAACATAGAAGGTATACTCAAGGTATAGACGGTATTTTATAATATATTCCATTCCATAGGTGCACCAACTGCTGTCAGCCACTATACGTATAGGCCACAAAAAGAGCAGACTCGTAGCCTCATAACTTGAGCAAAATGCATTAACTGTTTAATTGATTTGACATTAAAAGGTATAATTTTAATTTGTCTTATTTTAAAGCAACTCAAATCTGACTTCCAAACAGAATTCCTTTCAAAGAACCTTCTCAGACTTCTGCAGAGCTTTAAATCTGGAATATTTCTATGCCATGAGCAGCATAATGATGAGCTTCATCAACAAGCAGAAATAGGAGGTATAAACGACAGAGAAGCCGAAGATTTGAATACTCTTTTAAAGTGCAAATAAAGTATTAAATAGTTCCTTGTATTATTTGAATCTCTATCAGATCCAGCTGATTCCAACTGACTGCAGCAAAACGAAAGATTCCAAGAAGCCAAGTTTTATGGAAAGACAGACGGATAGGTAGACAGACGGACAGACTGATATTGACATATGAACTCTGGCTGTTACCCTGCAAAAGAACGAATATACTGCGATGCATAACGAATTGTTAATACCCTCGGCAAGGGTATGAGAAAAAGATGTTTTATTCTCGCTTAGCCAATTCGGCTTACACTGCGCCACTCGTATGGGAGCTCTGTGATTGACATTAATTGCCAGACGAAGCGAAACCGAAACCGAAACCGAAACTGAAACTGAAACCGAAACAAAAACCGAACCAAGATGCAACACAGAAGCTCACATGATGATGAGGCGGAGAAGGTGGAGCAGGTTGCGTTGCGTTGCACGTTGCAAGCTGCAAGTTGCAAGTGCACTCGTTTGCCATGCGTCTTTGCGTTTTTTTGTGCAATTGTTATTTTATAATTAAGCAATTCTTGAGTTAATTAAAAATGACTGCACAACCAGTCGAAATTTGACAAGAGCATGCCACAAAGATTTATGAAGGTTGCCCCCAAAAAGCTATGAGAACCAAGTGCATTATAATTACACTCGGAATTATGGTTATTATATAAATCAGCACATTAGCCGTGGCAAAAAAGTTTGGCTGGCTATAAAAAATACAAAAAATATAAGAAAAAATAAATAAAAAAATATGCCACGCCCACACAGCGTGGTGAAAAAAAAAACTCTCAGACCGCCTCGCCCAGCTTTTATGGTATTCTTTTTGCTGCTGCTGCTGCTGCTGCCGCTGCGTGGCATATGAAAAGAAGTTTTGGCTGCGATAATAAAATCCCATTTAAGTTTGACGATAAGTTTTGACCATTAGCTCTGCCGGGTTTCGGGGGCCCTGTCATTGCAAGTTAAATGCTTTAGAATTTCCACATTTTTTTTGGTAGCACTTTTGCCAAGTTATGGAGCCAACTGTGGCCCTGGGCCCAAAATGCAATTGATAAGCCGCTGTTATGCCGTGTGGGTCGACGTGGGCCTGGCAAATGGCTTGGAAACTTGGCTAAAGGTTTCCACTTGTCTGTTTTTGATAAATGAGTGCAGATGGGCCTTTTCAAATGATCGTTATATAAATTCGCCTAATGCCTGGCGTTACGTCATTCCAAATGAGAGAATAATCTTCGGAAAAACCTAATATATAATGTCATTTTCATCAAACGATTATTCTGACAAGATGTGCAGAGAATTATTCAAAGGAAATATAGTCGGGAAAATGAAACTGGCCTTCAATGATTCCAGCTACGTAAAGATAAAAGCCTTTTCACTTCCTTCCGGATATACCCTGTATTTCCAGGCGAACTTTTAAATAGATCTTAATTAAAATATTTATAGTTTCTTTGTGTAAGACTTGCCTCAAACCATTAAGACAAACTAACTCAAATAATTTAATTGCTGGCAAGCTGAAAGGTCTCCAAGTCACCTGGAACGCTTTGTGAGTTGTCAGTTGTCGGATGGGAATGACTTTATGTGTGCCACTCTACTGGCTACTGAGATAGATAACAACAACAACAATAACGACAGATAAACAACATTATCTGGAAGAGCAACAATAGCAACACAATGCAACTATAAAATGAAGAAACAACGTAAACACGTAAACAAGTCAACGCAGGTTACGGCTCAATCGCTCAGGACCCGCAGCCAGGATGCTGACGGGGAGAAGAGACAGGAGGCAGGAGACAGGAGACAAGAAGAGAGCGTGTCGTGATTTTCTTTCAGCTTGCTAAATAAAAATTAACAAGGATAAATGATGTGAAAGGGAGCCGACGCTGCGACGTGGCAGACACAGGGCAATTGTCTGCACTGAGAAAAAAATATTGCGAAATCCCTAAAAAACTCAACATAGAATTTATGTATTAAAAAATCTCCCATTCTAAATTTAAATTATTAACAAGTATTTTTCTGGTAAGAATCGGCTGTAATGTATTTGTAGGTCATATGCAAATTCAAGCTAGTTTTTTCTCTGCGTGTAGATGGCATGGACAGAGCAGCCAGAGACTGAAAAGGGGAATCCCAGGGACTTCGCCGGAGTCGCGTCATTTGATGCGCTGTGTTTTCTTGGTTCGTTTTTTCTATTGTGTGTGCGTTTAAATTGATTAAATGTGAAATTGGAATATGCAAATGCAGTCAACACAGAAGGCAGCAGGAGGAGGAGGTGGAGAAGGAGGAGCCTGACTGGGCGTGGCTGTCTGTTGGGCGGTACTGAAATGTGATTTATGTTAGGTGCAAAGTTTTTCCACAACTTTTTTTCGGGTGCAATGAACGGAAGTGCAGCGACTCAAGACGAAGCAGCAGATGACAACGAGGAATGAAGGGGAAGGAGAAGGAGAAACGAAAGAAGGTGTGAAAAAAAATTCGCTTAATTTGTCTAAAGAAAAGCCAAGCGCATGAAAATTTCCATTAAGAAAAATGGTGGCGAGTGTGGCAAGTGACAGGGAAAGCTTCCCTTTAGTTGCACTTTGTTAGCACAGAGAAAAAAAACTGAAAATAATAATAAAAATAATAAAAAATGCAAAAAAAAAAAACAACACAGCGGGGGCAGAAAAGTTCTCTGTGCGAGCTAAGAAAATAATGAGTGCAATCCAGAGAAAAGAAGTGAGATCAAGCGATAGAAATAGTCAGTAATAAAGCGAAGGGAGAATCAAAGCTGGCAAAAGGGCGAGCATAAAAACTTGGCAAAGGATAATAATTAAAAATTGTTTTAAATTTAACAAAAAAAAAAAACACAATAAAGACCAAACAGCATTAATTATAAAATTCAAGAGTTTTTAAAGCCTTCAGTCAGTGCACGTTGGTAAGATTTAGATTGAGATTCCGATTAAAATTTGGTAAAATGAGATGCGTCTACGTAGCTCAGTCCGTCTGTTTGCCTGTCTGTCTATCTGTCCATAGGGTCATCTGTTCCTATGCAAAATAGTATCTTAGTCTTAGAGCTAGTTGAATAATCAATCTTCTTATTTATTGTGCTGAACCCGGCCGAATCGGACTACTATATGTTATACCTGCTCAGGACCTAAAGTTGTTGTATTGAAAACTTTGTTAATAAACGAGATATCTTAATGAAAATTCAAAGTTATATTTGGAATGTTTTTTCCTAGAAGCATACCAAAAATGACTAAAGTCGAACCAATTTATCTTATAGCTTCCATAGTCACAATTTCTTGCCTTGCTTAACCGCTACCTAAATCCGGTTAACAACCTTAAGTGGCCCACTCCATTTGGCAAAAAGATTTAATTTTACGCCTCCCTCCTCTTTTTCTGCTAGGCCATATTAGTCTATATATTGTTTTTAATGTCTTTTGCTACTGTTTGCTTTAAGCCACGAAAACCCAGAAGACATTTAGCCCATTTGTAAAAGGCAATCTCCACACCTAACAAAAATATGCAAATCAGCAGGCGCATCTGGACGGCGACCAGTGTAGCAGCTTCAGTTTTAGTATCTGTTTCAGCCACTTCTCACACCAGACACCAGACCAAACACCAAACAGCAAACACCACAACCAACAACCGACAACCAACAACCGACAACAACAACAACACCAACACACAACAGCAACAATGGCGGGGGCAGCGACTGAGGCAGAGGCAGAGGCAGAGGCAAGCACTGCTAGCGGCAATAAGCGCGGCAATTACATAGTTGGCTATTCTAATTCACTCATTTTTGGCCGAAATAGGTGCGCCTCGCATCTACGTGGAATGTCTTTGGGGTTTCTATTCTATTCCCAGCAACAGCAACAACAACAATAACACCAAGAAGACGAAGGAGGAGAAGATCAACAACAACAACAGTCAACAGGTGATTCGCCTAAATGTTGCACGAAATGCGCAAAAACAAATTCGCGGAAAATCGAAAATGCTGCAGCTTTTAAAGCTAAAAACAATGCTCGACGGCAAGATACCCTTTACCATATATATATATATATGTTGGAGTTGCTTCTACTTGTTCGGAAATGGCAGTAAGAAAGTATTACTATCGCTCCTTCTTTTAAAAAAGATTATAAATAATACTATAAATTTGAACTTTTGACCCGATTGTTCCTATGGCAGCTAGCTATATAATAATCTCAGCGGATCATAATTATTTTTGGAGTACGCTTAGAAAGAACACACTTCTAACTACCTCGTAACTTTAATGAGGATATCTTGTGAAATATAAAAGCTCTCCCTCCTCTTGGAAGGATATAAAGAATCAATTAGAATCCAGAATATATAGCTCTCACAGTCGAATTATTTATATATATTTAAAGTATTAATTTGAACTAATTCTGAATTCACTTGGTTTCTATATGAGCAAACTACCCGCCCGAGGTCAGCTACAGGGTAAACAAAACATTTTTAAATGCTTTAGCGACTGGCGACCGAATGCAGAATTTTTGTCTGTTCTTTTAAATGTTAATTTGTGCAGCATCGCAACAATTCAATAACCAATAACAGCAACAAAAGCCCCAACAAAAACCCCAAAAATAACAACAGCCACAACAACAACAACAACAACAACAATAAACAACAGCAGCTTTAAAATGTCATCAGCAACATATTTTAGCCAATTTTTTAGACATTATTTTGTTGTTTTCTATTTATTTCATTTTTGGCCAAAACAGCTGCTCTGCTTTTAGCCACTTTTGACTGATTTTGTTTGCTTCCGTTTTAGCCTGAAGTACATCACGTTATTAATTACGGGACGTTCGCATTGTACACCAACACTCGAAGTTGTTGCCAAAGTTTTTGGGTCTTTCCCCTGTTCTTCACTTGGCTATATCTTTGACTTCGTCATCGTCTTTGGACTTGACAAACGATCCGATTTTCGTAGAAAAGTGCAACAGCAGCTCAGCGGCGTTGACAGCGGCGCTTCCAAAAAAAAGTCCCAAAAACTTTTTTAGACAGTGGGCAACAAATGTTGCCCAAGCGCCAAAATTCATGTCAAGTTTTTCGTAGAGTTTCGAAAAGTATCGAAAATGTTTATTATTACCCGCACTTATATAAAATGCCATTTGCTCTAATTACATTTTAAATAATCTTTTCGTAATCGCAGCTACCACAAAATGCACTCCACAGCCAAAAACTCTTCTCTGTTTTTTTGGTTTTGAGTGATGCTCCAAGAAATTTCATGGCTTAAACACTTGGCTCGAGTTCAGCCTGACTCTGGAGCTGGAACTGAAACTGCGTTTTGTTGTTTCTTTTTTTCCTTTTGTTGTTGCTGTTGTTGTTGTTGTTTTAGTTGTTGTGGCTTCTATTGTTAGCGGGTATTATGTTGTTATGACAGTTTGACAGTCAGTTAGCTTTCATGTACAATAATAATGCCAGAAAACCTCAAGTGTTACGGAAATCGAAGCAGTCAAAACTATGAATATCTTTTGTTGGAAATCCGACTATAAAAATATATATATTTCCATAGCTCTGCAGAGGAAAGTGTATTGAACAATTGGATAATTATCTTGATAGTAAGATTGGAAAAGAACCTATATCAAAATAGAAAGATACAATAATTAGATAAGTAGATTTTCTTAGGTTCATAATTTATTCTAGGAAGGGAAAAATAAAGTAAAAACCTCTACTAAAAGAGGGTGCTATATTGAAAGATTTTATTAAAATATAAATTAAGAGATACAATTAAAATCTAAAACAAAATATATAATACCTTATTAAAATATTAATTAATAAAGCAATAAAGAGAACTAAGAAATTTAATTAATTGTTTTAAGAAATAAATCAGTTAATCAATGTGCAAAATACAAATTCATAAAGGTGGGGCATAGATAGAAATTAAAATACAATAATATCAAAATAAACATAATTTTTGGGTAAGTAAAACCTATGAAATGTATTAATGAAAAATTAAATGATTGAATTTATATATTTTTATATTATATTATATTTATATTTATATTATATTTATTATATTTTTTATATATATCTTCTACTGCTAAAATTAATTACAATAATTATATAATTAATATATTTAAATTAATTACTGGAAAACTAATCAAAGTCATCAGAATTATTCAAGGAAATATATTACCCTGAGCCATGAAACTAATAGCAGTGGCTGCTTCTTTCCCACTGGATCACAGATTTCCCGAATATTGATTTTCCTTTCTTATTATAATTATAAACTTTAATTTTACTGTTTGTTTCTATTTTTAGTTTTCTTATTTCTGTATCCTTTTTGTACTTATTTCGTTCTTTATTGCTATTTATTTCAGGGCTTTATTTATTTATATATTTACTCTTTTATTGAATTCCCTCAGAAGGCATAATTTTAAAAGTACAAATTTTCATTCCTTAAATATATTTCATATGATAATTATTATAACAAATATCGTCTGCTCTTAATCAATTTTAAATGCATAAAAGTTAGATCCATTAGCTTAAAAATTAATTAAAGAAATAGTTTATTTATTATTTAAAGAATAAACCTAAAATACTTTAAATTCCCTGAAAAATAGTGTAAGCAATTGTCGGCTTGTGAAATGGAGCTTTTCTTTCGTAATTATTTCTGATACCTCAAGAAAAAAAAAACACGCTCACACACACACTCAGAGATGGCTCATAAGTGGGCAATAAAATTTATAACAGCCGTAGAAATCAGTAATCAAAAATAGATTGCTTTAATTGTTATTTAATCTTGGCTTGTCTTTGGTACATCAAATTCATTTTGGTTATATTTTCTTCTGTTTCTGTTTATTTATTCCTCGTTTTTTTGGCTAAACTTTCAAGGTTAATTGGTATTTGAAGAAGTTGCTTTATTTTTGGATATATATTTCTCATACTTCATCTTGTCGGAAGAGAGACGGGAGAGAGACGGGAGCAATGAAATGGAACCCTTTTGGATGCACACACGTCTTGAGCTTTGTGCAATATCAGCAGCACCAGCAGCGGCAGCAGCACCAGCAGCAGCACCAGCAGCAGCAGCAGAGACTACACCACACGACAAAATCGTGGCCCAGTGGCAATAGATAAGTTATGATTTTTAGCATGAGCCTCACGTCATAGATTGAATTTTGACATCAAAAAACATAGGACAGACATAGGCGGGAAGTGTACGGAATCTCTCTACGTGCAACACGTTCCAAGCTTGTGCAATTTTCACTCGCCGATTTTGTCACGTCTTAGTTTCAGCTTGTTTTTTTCTTCTTCTTCGGAGGGAGGAGGAGGAGGAAGGAGGGGCTCTCCGTATTCTTAGGATATATCTGAAGCTGAGGCTGCGACTGAGGCTGATGCTGGGGCTAAGGGCTTTCTCAAAAGGGCAGACCGCCCAGTCGCAAAAAAGAAGAGAGAAAAAAAAACTATATCTGACATTCGCAGTGACATTTTCCAAGACGGACGCGGCGGAAAGAGTCGCAGTTTTAGCCAGAGTTTTAGCCAGAACTGAAAGCCAGTCATAAAACTTAAATATCAAATTTTGTGCATTTAATGAAGTCATTGCGGGCGTTTTTACAAGCTTGCAGCCTGAGGCAAACTATGCTACAAAAAAAAACAAAACATTTAACAATAAAAATAAGAAATAAAAAATAAAAAAATTCAAGCAACTTGTTATACATCCGCCAAGGTACAAGCTCCAATTGCAATGATCATTCTGAAGTTCATTTATCAACCCGTCATTTGATCATCATCATCATCTTCAAGCAGCAGCAGCAGCAACAGCGGCAGCAGCAGCAGCAGCAACGGCAGCAACAGTTGCTGCTGTCGATGATCTGCAACATTTTTCACTTCAACACTCAACAACAAACGTTGCGCTCTCAACACTGAGCAACAAAGAGCAGCATGCTCCCCAGTTCCAGCATAACTGTTGAGTCATTCTCCAATAGATAGAGATCAGCTCATGGAGAGAGAGATAGAGAGAGAGAGAGAGAGAGAGAGAGAAATCATAGAGAATAGGTTCGAGTACTCGTCGTATTGTTGCCTCTATGAAGATGATCTAGAAGTTCAGACCGCTTTGAACCTGCCTCAATTGTTTTTTTTTTTTGTTTTATTTTTTTTGGGTGCAGTTGGCAACGCGAATTCACTGCTAGCTGCGCTGCTGCTGCCGACGTCGACGTTGACGTCGCTGCTGCTGGCTGCTGCGACTGCGCGTTGATTATAAAAAGCAAGCGCATCTCCATTGTCTACCCTAATTCAAAACGTTCGTGTACTTTGTGCGGTACTTGTGCTGCTTGGCATCGAAATAAATAAAAATAAAAACAGAAATAGAAATAGTAATAAAATATAGAATAAATTAAATAAAACAATTGAAGCCACACTTGCCACAGCTGAAGCCGAGAGGCGTTCAACTTCCCATTCAATTTCAATTTCAATTTCAATTGCAAGTGCTGTAAAAGGACATTTCCAGTGTGTGTGTATGCGTTAAGAAAAGTGTGCCCAAATCAATAGACTCTTTTTTGTAATTGAAAGTGAAATAATATTTAAAAAAAATAAATTAAATTCCTTCAAATTTGTTTATTAATCTTGCCCACATTTTATTTAATTTAGCGCGGATTTATATGAAAATTCAATTCAATTCCAACTGGAGCTAATTCAACGCCATTAAAATAAAAACAGAAATTCTATAAAATGATGTCCTTCAAATCGTTTGTATTGCTTGTAAGTATCAATTTATTATAAAATAAAGGATGCAATATAATTAATAAAAGCTCTCAAGAATTTAAGAAAAACTAAAAAAATATAGCTCATTTTTTTAATAAATAAATTAAATAAGTGATATGAAATAGTTAATAATATGATGTAATTATTTAAATAATAAAATCAATAATTAAAATATTCAATATAAAATAAATATATTAATAAAAATATAGAATATTAATCAAATCTATAAATTAACAGCAGTAAAAATAAAAAAAAAAAATGATAAACTTACTTTCCAGATTTAAATATTTATTTTCTTTAAAATTTAATATTCTGTCTACATAAAATAAATTAATTTTGAAAGGAAAACCTTAAAAAATATAACGATAATAACATAATAAAAAAAAATCGTAGCCTCCATATAAAAAAGCTATATTTTCCATATTACATGCCAAACTGCCTAATAAAGTGATCAAGGAATAAATAACATTTAGCTGTAATCCTTCTTTGTTTATTGGAAATTGATAGGAAAACATTTATGAACTTTAGTTTCCTCGACAAGCGAATATTAGCTTGGATTTTATATAGCAAATCCTAAGCCTACATAAATCAGTAGCAAACAAATCATTTGAGCTTTTTGACCCGGCCAACAAAACGCATGCAAACTGTGTGCTGTAAAACAAAGGACAACAAGTTAAGCTTGTTATATGTCAAATTTGTTTATAAGGATATGTGGTAGAGGACACGACAGGACAATGGACAGAGAACACGTCCTGGCCACAAGCAGGAAAATTCTGATGCTCACTGAGCTCTTGTCATTTTTCTTTCGGGCCAATGCACAGCTTAGCTTAGTTTTCTTTTTATTGTGCGGTTTTTCCTTTTGTGCGCTGGATTTGCCTTTGATTGCATCCAGCTTCCTCATAATTTAAAAGTTTAGTCGGAAAAATGTGGAAAAATGTGGAAATATGTGGAAAAGTCAGCCTGGTTCCCCACCAACTACCGAAAGAAAAAAAAAACTATTCAAGTGCCTGGCAAATATACAATTTGGCAACACTTGGCGTCAATGGTAACAAAAACGATTACATAACTTCCATATCGAGGAGAGTGGGCGGGCAGGCAGGCAGGCAGGCAGAAAGGGAGCCTGAAGTGGCAAAGCGAAAGTCCCAAATCGAACAAATTGCAAATAATCAAAGACACTTAAGTGCTGTGCGTAATATATGTCAGAAAGGCATAAGACAAACTCTCCGCTCACCCACACACTCACACACACACACACACACACACTCACACACACACAGAGAGGCTCCCTCTCTTCTGCTCCCAAATACTTGAGCATACTTTACGGGTAGCAGAAAACCAGATATGGGATATGATACACTCAGAAAAAAATCGACTTGAAACTGAGAAAACTACCCTAAAAATAAACTAAAGTATCTCATATAAAAAGTAAATGCTTCAATTTTAAAATTAAATATTTCTAAAAACTCGTAAGAGTCTCTTTCTTAAAGGGAAAATATTTGAAGTATTTTCTATAATTGTTTTTTATATTGATAAATATTTTTCTTGTAAGAAAAGTCACTCTGAACTGGAGCAGAATTTTTCCATTTTAGTTAATTTTCAATTAAAGTGTAGGGTATATTTTTTGCGAGTGTTTTATCTGGGTAACAGCTGCTGGTTTTTGCCAGCGCCAGCAATAATATTTGATTATTTTCAACAACTGCCAGCTAAACACTTCACATTCCAAGAGGGGTCCACGAAATAAATAGCACACAAACAAAATAACAAAATATCAAAATATCTTTGCCTAGTTCCTCCTCTCTTTCCTCTCCTCCAGCAATCCCTAAAAAATTCCGATTTTATATTATCAGCCTGAGCCGTCCTAACCAGTAGTACGAGTAGCCAAGCAGCTGTGCACAGGAATGATGTGTGGTAATTTACTCTGTGAAATGTTAGGGTATCCTTTCAACGGAATTATGCCTTGATTGATATAGACGCATGGAAAATCGAATTTAGAAAGCATAGAAATAATTTATATTTAATACATTCACTTCAGAATTTACCACGTAAACAAGGATTAATAATTCCATTTCGCCTCTAAATTAACTAAAAACCAATAGCTTCATTTTTGAAGCGAGTAAGAAAGTCCTTTAAGTGGCTTTTATAACATATTTTCCGCTGTAACTTTCACTTGCACCCATTAAAGCTAAAGAGTACCCCTTTTCTGTGGCAGACAGGAGGCAGAGGCGCCGCAAAGCAGGCAACAAATAAAGCAGACTTAACTGCAACTGTTGTGACTGCCTGCTGGCAGAGTGAGCCACGCACAGACACACAGACATACACAGAGAGAAAAAAGGGCGTGCTAAATTGTTGGTGCGACACTTGGATGCTATGCAGACGACTGTCTGGTTGGGTTTTTCTTTCTTTTTTTTCGCTTTTGTTTTTTGTGTTTTTTAATGCCTGGCCTGCCAAGCAGATAACCGGCAAAAGGTAGCACATAGAGCCCTGGGAGCACTGTGTTTTAAGTGAGGGAAGAGTGGGAGAGTCACTTGCCAGACGCGTGTAATTTGCCGCTTGTAACTTTTTGACTTTTTGCTGCAATTCGTTTGCTTCTCTCTTTTAAAAACCCTCCTAGACACGCCCTCTCCCCCCCTAGAAAAAGTAGACCTTTGGGGAACCGAACTCTCGAACAGGATCATGCAATAAGGTGAAGCTAGACAAACGCCAGACAGACGCTGCCAAACGTGTTTAACATGTTCATTTTCGGGCTTGCTTTTTGGTCTATACTCTATACTCTATGCTCCACGGTCTGGGGTCTATGTCTATGCCAGAGTAGAGAAGAAGAAACAAAAAAAAAACACTGATGCAGAAGGCCAGCCACACAATTGGCTACTGGGCGCATATTAATATCGCTGTTCAGCTGCTCATTTTCGCACGCGGAAAAAATACCTTTCCTTCTCCGACCCGAAAAATGATGAACGTCAAAAACGCATCCGCACCATGGCATCATCAGGCTTTTGAATTTCAAATGACAGACATAAAATATGCATCGTTTGATATTTGCCTGATGATGGAGCTCCCACCAGCTGCTGCTGCTGCTGCTGCTGCCTCTACTGCTGCTTCATATGTGCCCAGAATCTGTGTAATTTTCGAATGCAAGCAGCCAGGCGAAACATCTGACTCTCATAGGTCAATGCTGGCATTGATTAGACCAATGATTATGGCCATAAAGCCATGCAGCCGCCGCAGAGCTTCTCTCTTCACGCAGGCCCACAGGCTGATGCCGATTGAAGTGTGAACGATTGCCCAATTGTGCGCCTGATGCATGTCAGGCATTTACCATAATACCCTAACAAGACGGCCAATTTGCCTTTATAATGTAATAAGGCCAAATAAAATGCATGCAATCACCGTATAGAATATCAACATATATTTCTGAACACTACAAAATTATTCAAAATTCAGTTTAAATTAATTTAAATCAAGATGTAAATATCTCGAGTTCAGCAGAGAAAGAGATTAACTTTAGCTAATAAATTGCCGTCTTTTTACTATATTTGATATCTCATTTTATAGGGTATAAAGCTGTCGATATACGATTGCTGGCATTGTTTTAAATTCTTGTTGCATTACAAATTCGATTTTAATTGAAATGATTTGCCAGATTTCATTATCTGGCTGCCGTTGAGCTTGATATAATTGAGCTACGGGTCAGATGCATCCTCCTCGTTGCATGTGAGGCAACAATAAAAATAATAAAAATAATAATAATAACAATAAAAAGCATAGAAATATGCAATTGCTGCGGTTTTCCAGCACAACTAACAACAATAAAAAAATATGCACAGAAATATTTGTTGGCCGTTGTCTTTGTAGTTGTAATTTTCAAGAGCTGACGATGACTGCAATTGTTTTTTGGCGCGGTTTTTATTGTCTTTGGCAAGTGTTGCACACAAAAAAACCAAAAAAAAAAAAGCCAAAATAATAAGAAGAATATAATAAAAAAAGAATTAATGGATGCTTGAGCGCTGGGAAGGCTGTGCGGTTTTTCTTTTGGCTTTTGTCTCTCTAACAGCAGCCTCATACCCAAAGCAACTGGGTCTAGGTATGTCTCTGTGTGTGTGGTAATCTAATTAAATCGAAATTTCAGCTGATTACAAAAGCCGCAAAAGCAGCAGCAGCAGCACCAGCAGAACTGCAGTAGCAATAGTAGAAGCAGAGGCAGCCTCTGCCTGCTGCTGTGGCTAATTACCAAACGGGGCGTTCAACGGGGCGTATGCGCAATGAGGATAGCTGCAAAACCACAAAAAGGCATTTTTAATTGCATAGTTGGCTGTAAGTGTTGCTTTGTATTTCAATTGCCAAAGCATTTTCTGAGCCTGGCCAACAGCTGGGCCAAAAAATTAGTTCAATGGGTTTTGTGTCTTACAAAGAAGATTTTAGCCTTTTTTTAATGAGAGAAATTAACATTTTCTTCTATAAAATGTTTCAGTCAAAAGAACGTTTTTAGTGCGCTGAAATATTTAACATTGGTTTAATAATATTCAAATTAATATAATTTTCTCATCTACTTAAAAAACAATAGAAAAAACTATATTAAATCTTGCAGCATTAATTTCGTAATAAGATCTCTGTGCTGATTTTTTATTGTACTTTCACAATCTTCCAATCTTCCACTGCAATTGCTGAGGCTTCCAGGCCGCCTCCAACATTTTTATTATTTTTTAAACAAGTTTTGTTAGCCCAATAATTTTCAAATAGCCATCAGCAACCGCGAGTACTTGAGAGATATTTGCAACACCTGATGACTGTAATATATAATTTGCTGGGTATTTTTTTTTTTGCATGCTCTTCTGTCTGGTAATTTGAAGCTTTTTTCTTTTATTTTATTTTTATTTTGGGTTTTTTTATATATTGTTTTGCTTATTTGCAAAAAGGTTAATATCTTCATGGAGCCGCTGGCGGCGCTAATTTTATGAGCCATTTTATGTCGCGTTTACCAACTGCCGTCCGTCTTTTTGGCCAGTAAATATTCGGGTTAAATAGGGTTAATGTGGTGTATGAGTTACCGAAATTATCCAAAAGTGCTGTGAATAAAGACACAATAAATTGTAGAATAAAACTCTCAAAGACAATGTGAAATATATCTATCAGATTTTAATGAATATTTGAAATGTTTAAATTATAATGGATATTTTTAATTAAAAAAGAAATACAGAAATAACTAGCTGATATTTTGCTATTAACATTGATTTGAAAGGTCAAAATAAACTGTTGTAAATTAAAAATATAACACAAATTATGGTGAACTTTAGGGAAAAGAGAACGTCTGCTCTGAGCCATAAATCTTCTGCAATTTTGCCAAATTTTGAGATCAAAGCAAGCCGCACAGTGTCGAGCTATGAGTTATAGACACACAAAGAGAAGAAGTATCTCGAAGTATCACATATCAAAGAGACACTCACCTAGTGAACTCCAATCCGAACCCAAACCTGTTGATGATCCCGAGGAGCTCTATGTCAGATCGTGACAGATCGGCAGAGGAGACGCGCGCGCGCCAAAACCACAGCCACAGCCACAGCCTTTGATCTTTGGTTGGCATTGTCCTTGGCATGGAATCTCCCTGCTGTTGGCTCCCTGCTGCCTGCAACATTTCTTGTTGCTTGTTGTCGCTACCTTAGACAGCACGCGAGCAAATTGTTGCAGCAACACAGGAAAAAAATTTGTTGATTGAAATCGCGACAAAAAAAACAAAAACAGAAACAAAACAAAAGACTTAAGCGAGAAACTTTTGTGTGAGGCAGTCAATAAAAGTCATTTCCCATTGCACATACTCGTCTCGTACTCACGAGGAGAGCTTGTTGCGGTTTTTCTATACTCTTTATACTATTTATTTGTTGCCATTCACATGGCCCATTAACTTTTATTTTGCCAAATTTGCATTTCAATGCCCCAAACTGAAAAAAAATCGAAAAAAAAATCAACATGCAACATGCAACAAGCGATGAAAAGGTCAGCCAAATGTTTGTTGTTCTACTGAGCGAGCAGTGTTGCAAGTTGCACGTTGCTCGTTGCACGTAGCACGTTGGCAAGTGGCAGCTATCTAACATCAATGTAGAGGAGTATTTTTTGCACCAAAAACAAACTTTGCTAACTTGCTTAATTGCTGGGAACGCTGCAAATTCCATAAATTTTGGCTAAATAGAAGACAAACACACATGCTTCTTTCTAGCAACCAACAAAAAAAAAGAAGTCAGATCCAGCCAGGCCAAGCAGCTTGGCTTGTTGAGGCACGCCATGTCATCGTCTGATCGTCGTAGGCGTTGCAGAATGTTGTCTAGGGTGCCGCTCAAAAATGTGGCAAGAGCGAGCCAGATACTGCCAGATATTTGCCTGATGACTTAATAACAGATAGTTAATAAACAGGCAGCCAGCCAGCCAGCTAGTCAGCCAGGTAAAAGCTGCCTGGAAAATGTCATGAGATAAAATCACTATTTTCAGGAATTTCAACTCTTGGCCAATTAAATTAATTATTTTAAATGCAAGTTACAATTTGCAGCAAATCTCGCCGACATGGCTAAGCTCGATTTTAGTTATAAAACCACTTTATTGCCAACAATCTGCTGGGGACCATCATAAATCTAGCAACCATCAGCCACCTTTTGGCCAATTCTCCTTTTAATACATATATTAAATGCTAAATAAATCAATTTTGTGGCCAACTTGCCATTTAGATTTACTTTTTACAAACAATTCATGCAATTGTCATAAATGTTTTGCTGCCTTTTTAACTGCATCGCGCGCTTTAAACTGGTTCGTGATCAAATGTGGAGGCAGACGAGACAAATCAGCGGATATTCTAGCCGTTTTTTAAACATTTTCTGTTTCTTTTTTTTATATTTATCGTGATCAACTCAGCGTGAGCTCCAATGTTTTATGGTTCTTAGTTATCTAGGTTTATTTCTTAAACATCTCTTTAATAGTCCTCTGGCAAAACGTATCGTTTAAAGTCTGCCAACATGTTCAGAAACTTACTACATCTAACAATAAATTCAAATAGCTTGGCTAAAGAACTTTAGGCTGAATTGTTGCTAGAAATCAGTCTTAATAAATTAATTTTATAAGTTTTCTTAAAAATAATGTACTATATGGATTATTTGTGATCATAAAATCACTTTTAAAAATGACAATTAAAATTTGTGTAGCCATTTCCGTCTATCTACCTCTACCTATCTACCTACATCTATCTATCTGCCTGTCTGTCTGGTTGTCTGCCCGTCTGTTTGTCTATGCGTCTGTCTGTTTCCATGCTAACTCTTCGTGTTTGAGCTAGGTAAAATTTGGTAAGGAGCCTTCTTGCAGGCAGCCAATATATAACCGGCCGCATCGGAGTTTTATATGTCATATGTATCTAGAACCATCTGCTTAGAGAAAACTTGCTTGATTCCTGCGATATTTTCCTATAGTCAGATACTTTACTGTCAAAAAACTATTAGAAACAATTTCTATGGAAGACAAATGTATCTTGTAGCTTCCATAGAAACAATGAGCCTAAAAACAGCTATATGGTAATCTTCCCTGTTGCTCAAGATATCCTGATGAAATTCATTAAGCAATTTCAATACTATATCATATAGCTACCCTAGGAACAATCGGTCAAAAGAGTATGCAATCTTCGGCGTACTAAGTAGTCTTAGCCTTTCTACTAGTTATTTTCTAACAGGCTGTATTTAAAACATCTCCATATTAATAAACTTTAACTCCAGAAGGTGGTACTCTGGCTATTAATAGTCTCCACCAATAAATTAATAAAAATAATTGAATGAATATATTTTGATTGATCATATATAGAATGTCCGTGTGAAACCTGTGGGTTGAATGTTACTTAAGTTATTATTTTTAACTACTTATTGTTTAGTTTGTTTTCTATATAAAGGCTCAAGTGTTACCTATTAGGTGCCAGCATTATAATTTTACAGTCCATAAAATTTTGGTTTAGCAGCCGCAAATTGGCAACAAGTTTAAACACGTGTCTTCCCTTGAACAAAACAAAAAAAAAATTGGCCGAATAGAGCAGTAAAATCAAATCAGAAACCATCATCAAGTGGCAGAGCCATCAAACGTGTCTCACCCACTCGCCCACCTGTAATTAATTTAACAATTTTCCATTGTATTTTTTATTTATTTTATACGGCTTATACGTTTTTTTCTAGCTTTTTTTTTCTTTTTTTGTTTTTTGCCTGTTCAACCTTCAACTTGACGCGCCACTGACAAAGTGGGCGTGTTCAACATGCAACACGCGAGTCGCTGGAATTGAAGATAAATTTTAAACACTTTTTTTCACCCATTTTATTCAATTATGTTTGAAACAATGTAAAATATGCCGACCAAGTTTACTTCCGCTGATTGGCCCGATTAATAATGGAAATAATGTTTAACAAAACACTTGTTGATTTAAACACTTTTTTTATGCAATTAACAACTCAGCATACCGCGAAAAATAAAAATAACTAGTAGAAAAAGGTTACCGAAGTTTAAATACCCTTTGCAGGCAGCAGAGTGAGTAGACTGACTGCATAGATAGACAGACAGAAGGGCAGACGAACAGATAGACAATCCTTCAGTCTCTATCGACTCATCAGATCGTCCTGCCCTTATGAGCTTGGAGCTGCCTCCTTCAAGGCAACTTAGTAATATGACCCTCTGCAAGGGTACACAAATATAAATTAAAATAAAATATGTGAAAACATAATCAGAATTTAATTTAATAGTCATATTAAGCCAGCGCACAAAGCAAACAATTGCTATTTATTAGATTATGCGCGATTAGTGATGCTTCAATGCGATCCGGCTCGTGTTTTATGTCTGACCATGCTGCAAGTACCTGAATAATAATGATAATAAATATGTATATATACACAGGTATTTAAATAAAATATGCACTTATCCGCATGTATTTTATATGATTAACCAAATATGTGCCACACATTAAATAAAAGATACTCACAAGATCAATGTCTAAAGTTCTAAAGAGCTCGTTGCCCAAGGTGCTTGTTGGCCACAAACCATGGCAAACCTAGACCACAAAGCCAGCTGCTCCACTGAGAACCTTCAAACGAGAATAATTACAGCAGAGCCAGCGTTTATCCAAGACTCAAACCACAGGCAGAAGCAGCGGCAGCATCAGCTTCGCTTGCACAGTGGTTGCAGGCTTGAAAAAATTAAGAGAAACTATAAAATATAAAATTGATTTTAATTTGTTGTTTTTCAAAATTCATTAACAATCTCATATTCATTTCTTTATTTGATTCGTATAAAGCAATAATTAAATAATTGAATTTTGAAATACTTTCAATCAAGCCTGAAGCGGTTAGGTTTTTGGTTTAGTTCATAAATGATATATTCAAGCATTCAAATTTTCATTTCAATAGTCCTTAAAAAGTGCTTTGAACAAGTTGTCAGGCCTATTTATCTGGCAATATATTTAGTATAGCTGAGTTTAGCCAAAGCAAACCTGAAGCCAAGTCTATAAATTTGAAAAATTTGCATGAACCAAGTTTTGAATCCAAGCCAATGGCTTTGGAACTCGAACTGCTTATTCTTCTACCAAAGATTGAGCTTCCAGCATTGCTTTCAATAATATTTTCCCATACCTTTATTTTTCACTCCATACTTCGCATTCTGATCCCACTGTGCGCTGTGTCCCAGCCTGGCGCTGATCCCAACAGCTGCTCCGAAACAAAGCAAATAAAAATAACGAAGTCGCAGACTTAACTCGATTTTCTGTTGTATCTTTATCTTTGTGTTTTTTGTTTCTTTTGTTGCTTTTGTCTTTTGGCTTTGGACTGCAGTTAAATGCAAGGCTTTATCCAATTCAATCTTTATCTGTCTCTCTATCGTATATATCTTTATCGTTTATCGTTTTCGTACCTTTCGGCTGTCGCCGGGCTGCGGCAATTTGTTTGGTCCGCTCTTTGACTTTGCCTTTTATTTAATTTACACGCAAATTATTTTTCCTCTTTTTCTTCTTTCGGTTATTTTATTGAAGTCAAAGCAAAGTGCAGACAATTTTTTTTTTTTTTCCTTTTTTTTTTGTATCGCTTTTCGGCCAACTGTAATTGCATTTGTTTAACATGCAAAATTGCTGTTGACATGCTTATTGCCTTTAACGTGTTTTTTCGTTTTTTTTTCGGTTTTTTCTTGTTTTATTTCTGTTTTTCTCTGTGTACTTGGGCTGCTTGAAGGTTGGGACCACCCTCTTCGCAAATGTTCCGAGTAATTGCGGATATTTGTGTAGTTCATTAATTTAAATGAACAAATAATTTGAGAGAATAAAATTAATTGAAAATTATTCTCAATCTGTAATTAATTGAAATCTAGAAGGGGCAAAAACTATAAGAAATGCTGAAAATGCTGATTAAACTTGTCAGAAAGCCTATCATAATAAATCATTTTATGAGTTTGTAAAGCTTCAGTTCTCTCGGAAATTCTCAGAAATTGTTTGTTCTTTGTTCCCCCCCAGAGTCAAAATTATTCCCAACCCGGATTCAAAATTCTTTATTCAACCCCACAAAAAAGAAAAAAGTAAAGGCAGAAAAACAATAAATTAAACATTTTACTTTTACAAATCAATTATTTTATTTCAATGAAACGAAAGCTATAAACTAAAACCATTTCTAATTAAACTGCTCATAAAATTAATTGAATATGATAGAAATATTGTTAAAGTCAATTTAATTTAGAAATAAATCAATTAATTATGCAAATAGCTAAGTATGAGAAAAATGCTCGGTAAGAATTCGCAACAGGTGCTCAAAGGGGAAGCGACACACGCGTCGTATGCGCAATTTATAAAACAGCAAACAATTTAAAGCAGTTTGTTGTGAACTCTGGCATTGACACTGGCCAATAGCAATGAGACAATGATCAATAGCTTAATATAGAAAAAAATCAATATATATTATATTTATTTACAATATTATATAAAAATTGTGCAGAGCAGCACAGCATAGAGTAGAATAGAATAGAACAGAACAGAGCAGAACATTTCCGCAATCCGTTAACAAATGTAAATTGAAAAAAAAAAACGAGTTAACAAGAAGCTATGCGCTGACAGCTGGTCAGAGCTGAGGCTGACCAAGTTGGCCGAGAGAGTTGATGGATGTGCTAGACTGAGTTGTAGTACGAGTCGTATGTGTCAATTAGCCATGTTTGGTAGATGAAGAAGTAGCGAAGAAAAAAGCCCGAGGAAGATGACGTTTTCAGTTAGTTGCAGCCATAAATTTTTTGTGTCCGCCTTAATTGTCAGCTAACCTCCGCCATTTGTTGCCCTTTACTTGGTTTTTAGTTTTGGGCCGCATTCTAAATACGAGTAAATTGCAACAAGGCAGCATCAATATTGCTGCTGTTGCTGTCGCGGCTGCTGCTGCTCCGATGCACCTGCCCCAGAGCAACAAACAGCAACGGAGCTGCAACTGAATGTCAGCTGAGATCTTATCGCAGCTTCTATTTCTATTTGCTAACGTTCACTTTTTTGTTTTTTGTTATTATTTTGTTATTTTAATTTAACCTTTTTTAGCGCTTCTATTTTATATCTAACAAATGCCAAGTTTACTTTGTACTAAATTCATTCTTTTTTTCTTTCTGTTTTATTGTTTCAGAGTTTATCACTTGCTGCCATCACCGCCTATGTTTACGCCCAGATAGCGCCCGGCTCGAATGCGTATTTGCCACCCACCAAGAATGGCTATGACTATCCGGAGCCCAATAAGCCATTTGTGAGTAAAGAAATCAGGGCCAACCAACCAGCCACAAATATCAGTGTAACCTCTGCGCCAAATTGAATTACATTCATTGGCTAATTACGGCCATAAATTTCATCTTCCCTTCACTCGACTTTTAAGCCGCTTAACCAACCAACAATCAGTCAAGAGACCAAACAGATGACTCGCTGCATTCCCAGTCACTTGTCGGCACTTTACTCTATAAATGTTTCGAGTCATGCTGCCTGCCATCACCTTTTAGCACAAAAGATGGGAATATATATTTATATAGATAGAGTTGCAGTTGGAGTCGGAGATGGAGACGGAGAAGGAGACGGGATAGACAGTCCTCAGACAGCGGCTTTGTTCAATTTGAATGTTGACCTAAATTATGTTGCATTTGTCACCTGACAGCATTTTCAATGGGGGCGTTCACAAAAAGGCCATCAAATCGCAAACTTTTGGCCAAAGACGGGAATGAGTTAACCTTTTTTTTTGTTGAAAAAAGATTTGCGGTTACTTGCGAATTTTTTGAAAGCTTGTAATGAAAAGCCAAAGAAAAATATGATTTATTTTACCAAGACAACTCATTATTAGATTTTCTTAGATATGTCTTCAAATAATACAATATCAAAAGTTTGAATACCAAAAGATTTTATATTGCTGAAGAAAATCTTGAATTGAGCTTAGATTTATTCAGAATAATAAACTGGGCTACAATTCATCTCATTGGCTGCAGTTCAGCTCCAGTCCAGGTTTTTCTCTGAAGAAGATTCCCTGCTGATGGCCTAGAGAGGGGCAGTAATAGAAGAGGTTCGAGCCAAGTATGCCTAAGAAATCGGCTATCCTAATTAACGACTCTAGAATTCTTTAGCCCCCCTCTACTCCAGCTTAATCTTAATAATACCATTTATTAAAAACATTTGTTTCTTCAATCTTTTAGCAACCCGGCCAGCCAGGTAAACCTCCCGGTGGTGGACCCCGCCCACCACCATCTCCTCCACGTATTCCCGGTCAACCCGCCGATGTAAGTAGCTCTGAAATAAAATTCCGCTCTAAACTCATAAGCAATTTTTTCTCAATCAATAGGATCACGTCCACGTGCCCGGCATGCCATTCGACTTTGAATACGCTGTCCAGGATCCGGAGACAGCCAATGATTATGCGCACAAGGCTTCCAGTGATGGCGATGTGGTGACCGGAGAGTATCGCGTACAGTTGCCCGACGGACGCACTCAGGTGGTGCGCTATACAGCTGACTGGAAGACTGGCTACCATGCGGACGTCAGCTATGAGGGTGAGGCTCAGTATCCACAGGGACCTGCTACTGGAGCGCGCGGTGGTGGCGGCGGCGGCGGCGGTGGTGCCGGTGGCTACAAATACTAGAGGGCAACGCCTGGCGTCGCGTTTTTTGAGTTATGTCTGGGGTCATTATCTTGTTGTGAATTCCATGAGAAATGTCTAAACTTTATGGTATACCAATAAAAATTATTGATAAATTTTTTGTACATATTTACGTATTTGTCTTTAATCTACAACTGGAAATTTTCAGCTCGAACCCGCAGGATAATTATATATTTTATAAGCCATTAGAAAAATGTAGAAATATAAATAAAATGAAATAAATGAGACTTAATTAAATGGGGAAGTAAGTAAAGAATAGTTTTTCTTTTGAAAAGTTTTGGATCTTTTTTATAATCCAAGAAAATCCTGTAAGTTCTTGCAAAAGCGCCACCCAGCGACTACTGCAGTCAACTGAAAGGAGTAAAAGTTTTAATTAAGCAGAGGAAAGCACCAAAAAGAAAGCTCAAAGCTCTTTCTCCCGCCTGATTTGCAGCCCTCGCAGGTAGCTCAACTGTCAGAGGCTGTCAAAGGGAGTAACAGGTGGTGCTCAGCTGTCGCACAGCTGTGACGAATCGAACAGCTGACAAACGTCAACAGGGCGAATGCGCAGCTGCAGAAGGAGGTAAACAAACACCTGTAGAGCCTCGAGAGATGTAAACAAAGCCAAAGCACCGAAGCGGCAACTGTCAACGCAGGCGCAGCACAAGGAGTGAGCAGTGCAGCGTACGTCAAAAGCGCAGCCATAGTGGCTATCTCGCCTGCACTCGCGGTAATCAAACGATGAACTCATCGCTGACACAGAAATGTCATCGAAACGTCAAAAGTGCAAAACGGCAGTATACAGAGAAAAGTTTTTTTTACAGACCAAAAGAATTTTCACACACAGAGCGAAACGTGGAACGTGCTGGGAACTTGAAGAATTAAACGAAATATTTAAGAAAATTTAAGGAAAATTGCTGAAAAATACAAAGAAAAATGTGCAGATCGTGTAAAAAGCTGAGAAATTGCTGAAAACTGTGCGTGAGTGTGCGTGTGTGTGCGTGTACGTGCGTGCGTGCGACATGTTTGTGCGGGCGTGGACTAACGGTATGCCATATACGAACAGTGCAGCAAATTTGAGCTACAATTAAATTAGGACCGTTCGGATATATGTCGCGGCCCAGATCGAAAAAGCCACCAGTACTGCATTATGGCGAGACCATTTTGGGCCTGGCAGCAGAGGCGCCTCTGCCTGAGCCTGCTATTTGTGTTCATATACTGTGCGCCTGGTGTCAATCTGCTGCCTGGCGAAAATATCAACTACAATCTGTGAGTGGGCCACTATATATATATACATATATATATATATATATATACGTATGTGGAGAAAATATCTTTGAATTATAATCTTTATTTTAGCGTCCACTCCTGGGCGGACAAACTGGGCTTGGAGCTGTTTTCACTGGGAGATTTTATCACCAGGCGCAAGGAGGTGCAAGAGGTAACTTACCCTATTGATTTTTCCCACAGTCCACTCACACACACATACACTCACACACACACACACACACACACACACACCCTTACACACACAGTTCTCTTATTGTTTGTTGTTGACGTTTGTCGACGTTGACGTCGACGACGCTGTCGCTGCCGCTGCCGCAGCCGCTGCCTCAGTCGCCGTCGTATTTGGGTTAAAGGCTGACTGAGTAGGCAATTATATATACAAAATGTTTGAAGCACGCGGCGCGGCTTGGCACCCCTCCAACCGGCCATCTCCTCCCCTGCTGGTCAACCCAGTTGTTGTCTCTTTTTATGAGGTCAGTTGCTGCGTAGGAGACAGCTGTGTAATTTATTTTTAGTCAGCGCAATTGGATTTTCTAATGAAAGACGGGCGCCAAGCCAAAATTCCCTCAAATACTCGGAAATAGTACTTGCCGTATATATAGAAACTTATTTGGTATTTACACAAGTTCTTTGACCACGGCACAGTGGAGCTAATTGACCAAAAATCTGCTTTGCAATGCCTTAGACCTGTTCTCAATTTGTCTTCAGCATTAATTCGAAAAAACATTGCATACTTTTAGGTGCAGCATTGAATTAATTACCTCTTCTTAGTATAAATTTCAGCTATGAGACTATGCCCTTTAATATAAATTCATGGAATTCCAAATATGAAAACTTTCTGAAAATTCTTATTTTAAATTAGGCTTTATTTGTAATTAATTTTATTGAATTTATGCCTCAAAATTTTCCCTAGTAATTTCAAAAAAATTTCCAGAGACCTATTATAATGCAGAAATGCACAGTCTTTAAAATAATATTGATCAGCAAATTTATCAAATCATATTATTACCATGGAAATTACAGCTCAAAACTCCAATTTTTTATATAAAGTAAAAGAAATAAAAAGATTGAATGTTACTTAAATATCTGTTATAAGGTTGATAGAATTAATCGAAGATTGAGTTTTTCAAGATACTCTTTTAATTGTATGGATACCATATTGAATAAATATTTCTAGACTTATATTATTATTATTCCACTTATTAATATTCCACTGAAGATAGTTATTCTTTCTCCCTGATCTAAAAAGAATTATAATTTATGAAATTTTATTTCCAGAGCTTCAAGGAAGCCAAAGTGGTGACACGGCAAGGGGGCGTAATTGTCGAGTCCATGGCCAAAGAAATCGAAATGATGATGGATCTAAAAGTGAGCGCCGTGCGTGTAAGTGTATTACGAGTACTATCGAATTCCAAATTCCAAATATGTATCTTTAACTATATCTTATGAACGATTGCAGCGCATAATGGATACCGCAGAGAATACAGCGCTGTCACATCAGAATGATATGGCGGATAAGATGTTTTCATATTACAATGCCAAAGAGATGGCGGAGCCGGGTGAACCGACACCTCCACCTCCAACCACACCACCGGATATGGATGATCAGATCGGAGAGCCGCTCATCTATGTGCCGCCCAAGGTGTTGGTGCTTGAGCCGAGACCCGAATTTCATAATACGTCGGTGAACTTTAGCGTCAGTTCGGTGCATGTTCCGGTGAATGTTTTCGATCGAGGTTTGAACTGACTTTACAAACGTAACAACTACTTATCGCTCTCTCTCTCTCTCTCTCTCTTCTATATGCTCTCTCTCTCTCTCTCTATTTCTCTCTATGTATTGTTCTATCTATCTGTATCTCTAAAAATCTGTTTGTTAAGCACACTGCGTGTCTAAATGTCTATTTGTAAAAGCTTCAACACTCGAGCACACACAATGCCAAAAGAAAAAAAAGAAAAAAGATTTTGTAGATCTTTGTCTCGCTCGCTGTATGCTAATTAGTTACCGTTTCATAGTTAACCGTTTCCGCTACCGTTACCGTTACCGTTAACATTTGTCGTATGTTGCGCATTCTTTTTCTTTTTCAATTTCCAACCGCTTAAGTCAATGCGCGCCTGAAGCGCACGCGTGCCCACGCAAGCAGCGCATCGCACCATTCTGCGCACACAACTGTACCTAATGGCCGATAATTATCGTTAGAGATGGACTCGTGATCAACCGTTTATTGAATTAATTCGTAGATCTCTTCTGACTAATACTTTTGCATGGATACCAGAGCAATAAGTAAAGCATTCTTTTAGGCACTTCCGAAAATTACATCTCAGATATTTTATTTTTTGACTCAAGAATAGAAAGAAATTCCGTTTGAACAGACGAAGAACTTCTTCTTATTATTTATATTATATTCTATTTATATTCACTTTTATTTTTATTATTTTTGATCATATTTTCTCCAGTTTTGGATTTACAATAATCACTCTTAGTCTGAGCAGAACTTGTAATTCTTTAATTTAAAAAATTGCATTTTTCTTTCGCGTTACTCACGCGTCCATCTCTAAGCCAACCGATAGTTTACACCGCCCACATTGCTGATGCTGCGTTGCGAATTGTTGCTGGGAACGCGTGCGTGGCGCAATGAATGTTAATGCCGACACACGGAATGCTTTGCCAAAAACCGTACAACACCCAACTAAGCCACGTTAACACTTGAGCGACACGCCCACTGACCATGCCTACAAAGCACAGACACACACACACACAAAGAAACACACACACAAATACACACGCACACACACACACACACCTCTGTGCCTGCACTTGCCTTGTGCTCTGTTCTGAAACGCCACACAAGACCCAAAAAAAAAATAAAAAAATTGAGAGATATTTTTCTAGGACTTAGCTTGATTCCCCCACGAATAGAGAAACTAATCAATTTCTGTATAAAAATTTTTCCCATTTCTTTAACATAACCAACCACAACCACAACAACAACAACATCAAAAAACAACAACGAACACCGAATCATCAAACATCAAAACAACTCATAAATACACTAAAACACAGCATCGGATGTTATTAAAGCGATTCAATGGTCGGAGAATTTGGATCAAATATTTCGTGATAATTACAAAAACGATCCAAGTTTGTCGTGGCAATTTTTTGGCAGTTCGACCGGCTTTATGCGTCAATTCCCTGCATCGAAATGGAAGAAGGACGTACCGGTTGATCTATATGATTGCCGTTTACGCTCTTGGTACATGGAGGCGGCGACTAGTCCAAAGGATATTATTATCCTGATGGATTCATCTGGTTCAATGTTGGGACAGAGGCTAGATATCGCAAAGCATGTTGTCAATACAATACTCGATACATTAGGTACAAATGACTTTGTGAACATCTTCACCTTTGATAAGGAAGTCAAGCCGATTGTCGGATGTTTCGAGGACACACTGATTCAAGTATATACAAATATTGTTTTCTCTATAATTTTCAACTTATATATGTTATGTTTTAATTATTAAACTGATTTTTCTTTTTCCCTACAACCAACAACCAAACAAACACCCAATTAATGCGGCTTTTATCATAAATATTTCCACAACAAAAACCGAACCGAACCAACCTCAATCCAATTCGCTTTGCTACTTCGAAATTGATCCAGGCCAATCTGGGCAACATACGTGAACTGAAAGAAGGGATTGATTTGATTAAACCCACTTCGATTGCCAATTATACCGCCGCATTGACAAGAGCTTTCGAAATATTGGAAGAGACGAAGATTAATTCGCGCGGCGCGCAGTGCAATCAAGCGATTATGATCATTGGTGATGGGGCACCAGAGAATAATCAAGAGGTCTTCCAGTTATACAATTGGCGCGATCCGCCCTATAGGCCGGTGCGTGTGTTCACCTATCTGATTGGCAAAGAGGTGGCAAATTGGGATGATATACGGTGGATGGCATGTGAGAATCAGGGCTATTATGTGCATCTCAGCGATACCGCTGAGGTGCGCGAAATGGTATTAAATTATATACCAGTTATGGCTAGACCCTTGGTATTGGGTAGGCATGATCATCCGGTAATATGGACGCAGGTCTATGCGGACCTTGAGGTGGGTAAATTGCCTAGGACCACTTTTACCCATTATCCAAAAACAAAACAAACAAACAAAAAAATACCCTTCAATCATTTAATGCTATCTAGGATACAAAACTCTCCGATCATTTGTGGGAGATAAAACAGTGCGAGGAGCAGAAGGCCGATGTCATTGAATGGAGGCGCGAGCACGAGGATATGTTGGAGCCCAGCGAGCAGCGCAAGCGCGAGTATAGACGCCTCAAGGAGGTACCTTTTCTTTTGAATCATCTATTTATATATATGTTATATTTAACCACATTTGTTTATTTACCGCCTGTGCAGACCTGGAATCAACCAACAGACTCCAATGTCTACCAATTCATGACCACCGTATCAATGCCCATTTACGATCGACGTGAAAATGCGGTAAGTCACGCCCATAGAGAGATGTCCGTGCTCGAGGCGCGAACTAATTTACATATTTTATATATCAAG
Organism: Drosophila repletoides; assembly: GCA_018150835.1. Taxonomy (NCBI): domain Eukaryota; kingdom Metazoa; phylum Arthropoda; class Insecta; order Diptera; family Drosophilidae; genus Drosophila; species Drosophila repletoides. Next base: position 14,448,385 of record JAECWQ010000089.1, read on the forward strand.
AGAAAATCAAATCAAATATCAAAAGTTAGCACTACCAATGAAAACTTTTAGCCAAAAAAAAAAACGTTATAAACGACATTCCGACGTCGCACCGCAGACAGCGTCGCATTCATTACGATCTCTCGCTCGCCCTCTCTATCTCTCTCATCACCGACAAATGAAACCCATATAAAACCAGAACCCAACCCAGCCATATTTCAATCTATCTACTACTATAAAAAAAAAAAAACTCACTATATAATACAACTATATTAATATTTTATGCGTTATATATATATAACACACAACCAACAACTACCAAAACTATACACAACTATACCACAGAATATCACCGAAGAAGTTTTAATAAATGAAGCACTCTGGGAATTGCAAACACGTGAGGTACAAACTATAATGCCAAATTCTAACAAAAATCAATCAAAATTCTAAAGAAATTTGAGTAAAATTTAAACTTTAAAGTAATATTTACTGCTCTTAAGCGAAAGTTTTATATACGCCAATTAATCGCATATATATCGTATTGAATTCCAAATATATATTCCTATACTCTTATATATACCTACATATATGTATCTTAAAATATATATGTATATATATCACAGACTTAAAGTAAACAATTTGTTATACTTTGCGCTACATAACATGCATACCTATTCCATATTTAATCGATATACTTACTATATAACTAACTATACCTACTCGTATATAACTCTAGCTAACATGGTCTAGGATCATGCTAACATATTTTATTAGCAAATTTTTTGCCATTATAGTTGACCACGTTATTCGTATTAGGTTCTACCATCAAAAACTATAAATAAACCAAATTGAAAACCAAAAAAACAAACATTAAATTCACAATTTGTCGATTGGTAACTGTATTTTACGATATATACTACGTAATTATAAATATATATAATTTTCTTTATATATTCGTAAACGTACCATTAATTAAATTAAATTAAATTAAATAGCTATGCCTAGTTACTTACTTAACGTAATCGTATTTTAAAATAGAACATTTTATCTAGCATTTTGAGTAGTACAATTTAACATTTGTTGTTTTACGTAAGAAACCAATAAAATAAAAAGTTCAAAAAAAAAAACAAAAATCCATTGGGTTGAGCAGGAATAGAGCTTAATTAAATACTAACTATATAATATATATATAATCGTATTGGTTAAATAAATCCCAATAGAAATCCCAAATCAATGTTAGCCCGGCGAACTCATTGATGTTTAGTAAGTTAAATAAATTCAAATTAGGCTAGTGCTGAGGCCCTATAGAGCACATTAAACAACATCAACAACAACTACTACAACAACAACTACAACAACAACAGAACACAACAATTAAATACAATACAAACCGCTAGAGGATCCAAATTGAATAAGTTTTTATACCCTTCAAAGATCAGCCCAAAGGACGGCGTTTGTTAGGCAGGCACCTTGGCTCTCCAATTTAGTTTAATACAATACACCTACCTCTACACCCTGTATTTTTGAAATTTCTCCCTGCTGATAGCTCCTTACCGTAGAAAGGAGTATACAAAAACAAAAACAAAAAAAAAAACACCCAAAAACTATTTAAGTTGCTTTAGTTTTCTAGAGATTTATGATTTAATTTAATAAAAACTACCAATACAAATTCACAGCTCATTAATCTAACGACCGATATAAATCCGGCTGCGAAAATAAACCTTCAAGTTGTGAGTAAATTGTTTCTAAATCTAAGCAACCAAAAAAAAATAAATAAAACTTGATTGCAACCAAAAAAAAAAGATTTCTAAACAAAAAAAATTCCAAATTTCGATTTTTCAATTTGTTTTGATTAACGTCTGTGCCGCATGTAATTTGTTTATCTGAAACTTCATATATATTTATCAAATATCAAATTCATTTTGCTTTCGAATTGAGCACCTCCTGAAAAGTTTTGTCTATTTTCTTTTTGCCACCACATCCACGCCCATTTCTCTCTACCTTTTATGATTTATGCTTCTCCTTTTCAGTTTCTCTTTCTTTTTAGCTTCTGTCCGACAATTGCTTACGTCTTGTTCTCGTAATCCTAGTCTCTAAGCTCTAAGTTCTCTCTCTCTCTCTGTCTCTGTTCTCTATGTAAAGCTTTTGCTAATTGCTGTTTTGCGGGCACTCCATATGAAATTTTCTTAGGCAACTGCAACTGCAACTGCAACATCCTACTAACTGTCTACAGTAGCTGCAACCAACTGGTACACCACTCACTCTCCTCTTAAGTATTCAGATTAACAAAAAAGAAACAGATTAACAGCGAAAAGCCACATCCAAACAACTCTCGTTTACACTGTGTTTTTCCACTGGTTCAGCGCGTTTACACTGTCTTTTTCCACTGGTTCAGCGCGTTTACACTGTGCACACCACACTCGCACACACTCACACACACACACACACACTGTGTGAAGGGTATAAAAACTGTAATAAAGATGATATAAAGGAAACATAATACAACACTAAATACATATACAAAAACAAAGCCCACAAAACCAAATACCAAATACCAAAATCCCCCCAAAAAGTACTCTCAAAAGTGCGCTGATCTCACTCACATCTTGTGTAATAAAACTCCTCTACACACACACACACACACACACACACTTTGTAAACAGCTTTTTTCACATTTTCAGTTTGTTTTTTCAATTTATACTTAATAAAATTTGTAAATTACTCTTTTTCTACTTTCCTTTGCTAAAGCGAATCAACGAGTGAAAATTGCCTTAAATTCATATTTCGTTTACACTTACTTTTTTTCGGTTTACACAGCCAACTCTACGCTCTCATACGCTCTTAGTACTACTCTGCTAGCCATGTAATTAGCCTTATGCTCTCAAAAAAAACAAAATTTAAAATTTATTCAAATTGTTTTTGTAATTTTAAACATCAATCAAAAAAATGAAAACCAAAAAATGCCATTTGAATCAAGTCTCTTAACTGTATTCGTAAGTTCTTGCGTAGTAAAAACAAATGCTTCTCATATTTGCATTAAACTGAATTTCTGATTAATTATAAATTTCATTTCAAATTACTTTCAATTATTTTTGTTATTAGTTTTCTTTTTGAAATGCCATAAAGTGTAAGCCGAATCAAAAATATTTCGTTTTTTTTGTACTAGCAATGCCATTTATCAACTTCAAATTCAATTCATTTTCAGTATTTGATTAACATGCAAACAAATAAAATAAAATTCTCTGTACTTGTATTTGTATTTGCGCTAAAAAAACATAAAAAAAAAAAAAACAAAAAAATACTAAACTACATTTAAAAATTCAACTTGTGTAAATGTTTTGAATTCATTCATTCTAAAAAACAAAAAACATTCTGTTAAATTTACCTTACAAATCTTTGCCTCATGCACAGACAAGAATCGCAAATATACTGGGCGTGGCTGGCACCGATGTGCCCATAAATGAGATTAAAAAATTGCTATCGCCGTTTATGGTAAGTTCCAGTACAAAAACCAGTAGGGAAATTCTGTTTTCGGCACGCCGAACATCGTATACCCTTGCAGACTACATTTCATTAAGTTATCTTGGATCGATTGTTCCCAAAGGAACTACCTGAATAGTTTAGTTCCGGTTCCCGGCTAACTACTTTTGGGGCGATTGTTCCTTTATCTGGCAATAATTTGATATAGTTTTCCGATCTATATAATATACTCTGCAAGGGTATAAAAATAACTAGTAAATAACTTGAATACTGAATATAATCGAATATTTCTTCAGCTTGGCGTGAATGGCTATGCGTTTATTGTAACCAACAATGGTTATGTACTATTCCATCCAGATTTTCGTCCAATTGTAAGTGCCAATTAAATTAATTTAATACTTTATTTAATATTAAAATAAATATATATATTTTCTATTGAGCAGTTCCAAGGTTATATATTGAAACCAGCTTACAATAGCGTCGACATGATTGAAGTCGAGCTATTGGATGACGATCGAGTCGCCAGAGACTTTAATCCAGTGCTGATGACGGTAGGCTTTATATATATATATATATATATATAGTATTAATATCGGAATAAAATCCATATTTCTATAATACTCCCAATTTTAGATACGCGATTCTATAATCAATCAATCGACTGGCAGCAAGTGGATGTTGGTGAAGAATCATTTCGATGAAATGGTAAAAAATTGAATCACATTTTTCAATATTATTTCCTGGTTTTTACAACACTATTCCAAATTATTCCCAGAAACGTGTGGCTCGCGTCAAGCGCCAGTATTACTGGACTGCTATCAAAAATACCCCATTCACCCTGGTTATTACCTATCCGGAGCGTTATGGAGTGAGTCGCATGGAGCCGCGCACCGAGCAGGACATTCATCGCACTTATATTACGGGCAAGAATATACGCAGCTTCTTTGATGGCAAACGCTGGAAAATTCATCCCGATTGGTAGGGTTTTTCCTCTAGGGAAATACCATTCAAAATATTTTAAATATATAATTGTTTTTTCTAGGCTATTTTGCAAGCAAACCAATAAGACATTCAAGACACCCGAAACTGAACTATTATATTTTGTGGATCGTATGTCTGAGCCTGGTTGGCATTGGCCATCAAGTCGAAGCGCTATGCCCCCGGAACATGCGGCGGCTATATTTTGTAAGTAAAAAGGATGAGATAAAAATAAATTTGATCCTTTTTTTTTCGTTCCGAAATGATGCTTCGATAAGTAAAACTGCCGCTGTTGCCGCTTTTCAAATAAGTTTTGCATATTGTGTTTTGATATGTTATGTTTTCCTACTAACTTATGCTAGAGAAATAACTAAAAACTAAAACAAACAACTAAACAACTAAAAACAAAAATAAAAATCGATTACGATTTCAATAATCATGCAAATTCACAGCTAACAACTCATCAACTGGCCGCTATCCATCAATCAATGAAAAAGAAAGCTACTATTGTGAGTAACGAATACCAAAGCCAAGTCAAGTCGTAACATCCAAAGTTCCACCAGTAATAATAATACTATGTGCACACACCAGTAGCACCAATATCAATCGTATTAGAGCTTGAAAACTATCGATATAGTCGATTTATTAACCCAGAACTATCGATACTACTCAATCAATAAAGTATCAATTTGAGACCTTTAAAATCTATTAAAAGTAATAATTTTTAATTGACATTAGAATAATTTGAAAAATTTATACATTTTTGAGTTTTAACTGCAAATTATGATAGTAATTTTTTAGTTTAATCTCCCTTTTATTGCAATCGAGTAAAGTCAAAGATTTGTAAGTAATCGTATTAAGTTTCAATATACCGATAGAAAACCCTAATGCCGGTAAACAAAAACAATCGATGCTATCGATAGTGTCATCGATATTTTTCCAGCTCTAATTCGTATAAAACCTTTGAGCTATTTGCACTTTGCACTTGCACCTTCATTTCGTTAACAAAAAAGGATCATTTTTGGCAATTGCTGCCACCAGAAATGGATCGGATATGCCTGATAAATGTAGTCTTAACTTATTATTTGATTGTATTCATTATTTAAGCTCTGTGTTCTAACTTGTGATCGTATTTATTTACATATGTGTGTGTGTTGCCAACAGTTAGCTGAGGAATTTGCACAAAACATCAGAAAGCAAAAGCAATGCATGAGTATAAAACAAATCTATATTTATATTTATAATACTTTCTTTATTTAAAAGTTGATTATTTTGTATAAAGCTTGGTAAGAATGTTAAAAAGATAAGAATGCAAACCCTTTTACACCGCCTTACAGCGCTGCACAGTGTAAATGGTGTTGAAAAGTATTCAAGCCGGTCTAAACGATGCTGGCTTTTGTGCAAAATAATTTAATTTATGTGAAAATTACTAATAAGGAATTATTTTATAATTACAGGCGATCGCCAGCTAATGCAATCACTCGTCTTTGATGCACGGGTCACCAAATGGTTCTCCAATAATACGAGTTTCAATGCCAGAGACAAGGAGGAAAAGAGGTAAGTGCCGAGGTGAACTCAGTGAAAATGCAACTGTTTTGGGACTGACTGTACTGACACCAAGTACAGTACAGTCCGAAAAGCAGTGCTACGGGTAGAATTGACTGGTTTCACACAACAAGTACAGTCAACGCTATGCCAGCGTAAAAAAAAATAACTCCCAACCAGAGGCAACCATATTAACCATTATAATTTATGTGTACGCCTTTCTTTTTCTCACTTTTATTTGCATTTTATGCCGAACTTTTGTGTATCGTTGTTGTTGTTTCGTCTATTTCATAATAACTTTTTTGCACCCACAAATGAATACTGCAATCTCTGAAAAAACAAAAAACAAAAAACAACTCTTGAACTCTTCAATACCACATAACATAATGCCTTTCATATATACAAAATACAAACTACCCAAATATCTAGCGTAAGCGCATCAAGCCCAATAGCCGTACTAATGGGTTTGCTGCCAAGGTAAACAGAAACTAAACGTCTAAACTATACTCTAATATTCAATATATATATACTACTAACAATAGTTATTCAATGGCTTAAATCGTAACTATTCTAATATTCAAATTTCTGTTCCAACAGACACGAATTCAAACAGCGATTTGGCATCACCGTCGCCTTTCTGGCCACGCACAGTGGTCTAACCCGCTGGCACGAGTTTCATTCTAATATGGCCGAGCAGCCGGGTGTGGGGTAAGCTCTATTTATATCTTATAGATTTCTAGAAATATATCTCTGTATAATCTTAGTGAGAGCTTTAGTCAGAATAATAAACGCGCTATCGATGAGATCTGGTATAAGCGCGCCGTGGACCAATATTTTGTACACAAGGAGAGCTTTGTTTACTCTGTGCCCTTCGATGCAGGCGGTAAGTCGTATATATATATAGATATATATAGAAATTATCTATAATATTATATTTTAATAATCTTCAGAGGGCGGCTCAGAGATTTTAGTGACTGCCAGCAATGCCATCTTTCATAATGAAAGCTCCAAATCGGCGCCTGCAGCCGTTGTTGGTTTCCAATTTCAGCACTCGGCCTTCTACAAGCTCTTCCACAATATCACCGGCAATGTTAGTATAATTTTAAATATTTAAAAGAATCAAATTAAATATTATTTTCAATTTAATTAGGCCTGTGCCGTGGACGATAAGGACTGCTATATACTGGATAACAATGGTTTTGTAATCATCTCGACACGGGTGCTCGAAACTGGCAGATTCTTTGGTGAAGTTAATGGCGCTATTATGAAGCGCCTGGTCGAGGAGAAGGTCTACAAGCGGGTGATTGTCTATGATTATCAGGCGGTGTGTTTTGATTCCAAGACCGAAGCAAATGCATCCAATATGCTGTTTTCTGTAAGTAGACAAACGATGTTGGAGAAACTAGTTAGGAAAGTCTACGTTCGGCCTGCCGAAGCTTAGATACCCTTGCAGATCGTTGTTGGCAGCTATATGATATAGAAATTCGATCTGTCAGCTACATTTAGAAAACATATTCTTACATCTAACTTGTAAGTTTCATTAGAATATCTTTAAAAGGAAGAAAGTTCTCTATACAACAACTTATCGTCCGATCATTCCTTTCTATGGCAGTTGTCCAATCCAGATCAGGCATATATATGTCTATTCCTGCCTATTCCAAAAAGAAGGGTGTTTTTTATTCACCTAGCTCTAAAACTGTTTGCTTAGAAACAGACAGACAGTCAGGCAGATGGATAAGTCTATATCGACTCATCTTGGATGGGAGCAAGGAGGGAGCATTATAAACTTCATGGCAAAGTTTCAGTACACTCTGCAAAGGTATACATAATATATACATTTTTGTATTTATTCATTAGCTGAGGCTCTATCTTTCTGTTAAATACTAACTCTCTCTCGTTATTCTCTCCGACAGCCCCTCTTTCATGTGCTGCGTTTGAGCAAATGGCTGCTGCATACGGCGCTGTGGTATATTGTACAACTGATGAGACTACCCGGCGTCACGGGCAACTTTAATAATAATAATAATAATAATATGTATATGAATGTGAATGGCACAGAGCCAATACCGGAACCGGAAGATATTAGCACCAAGAAGAACGGCTGGTTAAAGTACAGAACACTACATCGCACACGGCTCAAATCGTGCGATATGCAACGCGAATTGTATACCCTGTACAATGAGAAGGACAACGTTGTATACAATATGACAGCGCATGCATGCGAGCGGCCATTTGTGGTATTGCCAATACCGAACAGTAATCTGATACTTCTGGTCATCGATCAGCTGTGTCCGCGCGATGTATCCCTGGTACTGACCGTAAATCCCCGGATGATCAACTATCCAATGGCGGCCAATGAAACCTTCGCCTGTTACAAGCATGCACGCGAATTCAATCGAGTGCGTCCCCAGAGTTGCATCAGTCGCCATGCGAATGTAAGTCAAATAAGCTCCTTCGATATCCTTTTACAGGGTATTATAATTATGTCATCAGATGGGGAATTCATTGAAGAAGAGTGGATTGTAAATTATACATTCTCTGCAATAGATAGATGAGATTGGTCATAGTTCTGTCTGACTGTCTGTCTGTTTCTCTAAAAAGTAGTCGAATTTTTTAATTTTGGAATATATTAAATACAATTTTTGGCTTGTTTAAAAACTACTTCTTATAGTCTTAAAGATTTTTTAGAAATATCTTAACTAACTCACCTCAGTTCTAGCTCTAAGTTCCATTTAAGCAGATGCAGATGTTTTGTTTTTGGAATGGTTTTACGAGGATCTGTAATATGTGTGTATTAAAAGGTTCGGTCTGCCGAATATATTCCTTTGCATTCCTTGCTGTTTCTTATTCTCTTTACTTAATGATCTTTATCCTTTTTCTCTTTTAACTCTCTTAACAGGAGAGCAGCATCAAGTTGTGCGGGAAGGGTTGCGCGATCTATGCGAATCTGACTCTTTTGCTGCTTAGCCATGTGCTGAGTCGCTTGCTTTAACGGAGAGCCGTTCGCAATATCTTTAGCTAATTGTAGGGAATAATTGAGATATATATACATATATATATATACGTATATGTGTATGTATATGATAAAGATAATGATTTTTGTATTTTACGATTTTTTACTATACTCGAAAAACGCTTGAGCGCTGTTCATTTTTTCCACAATTTTTCAAAACTTAGCCATAAGAATAGAAGCAGAAGCAGATTTGTTTCCAAGGCGTGTGTTGAGTTTTATGTTAACTACAAAATGAAACAGTGTGTGCTGCCTATAATGAACCGGGTGCTGCGCTTTATTGTAGACCTTCCAATAGATAAACAAAACAAAAACAAAAAAGAAAACATTAAATTAAATTAAAAAAAAAAAACTATGCTAATCAACTACAAATTCCAACAAGGGCCTTAAACAACTCGCAAAGAAAAAACAAAAAAAAAAACAAAAATAGGAAAAAGAAAAAGAAATACAAATAAAAATAAACAATTTTGTAAATGCCGCTCGCTGTTAAATTAAATTAAATGAAATAAATAAATAAAATAGGCAATTAATTGCGCACACTGTTCATACCGACTACTGCCCAATGTTAAGTGTGTGTGTGCGTGAGTGTAAATGAGAGTGTGTATGTGTATGTTGTATGTGTGTGTGAGTGTGCATGTGTGTTCAGACCTAATTTAAGATGGCCACATTTGTAAGTAATATTTAGCTAATTATTATATGTTAAAAAAAGATGGAACAAAACAAATACCTAAGGATAGAGCGAAGGCAAATGAACCATTTAAATACAATACGCCAGGTATATGCAATACGTTTAAGTAGCTTTTGTATATTTGCTTAGCTTAGCCCAATACTAATACTAATAATAATAATAATAATAATAATAATTATTATAATAAACCAAAGTCAGAAGAGTTCGGCAGCAAATACTTTTATAAACATTCGTTAAAAAGAAAGAAACAAAAGAGAAACCACATAGAATATGAGCAAACCTAATTCATTGTTTTTATATAAAAATATATATATATATATTATATACAAGAAATAATAATAATAATAATAACGATGATATTATAATAATAATACCGATTGATACCTAGCATTACCCACAAGTACCTATTATAACAACTTTTTATTACTTACTAACTAACTACTTGATACGAGCTACGAGCCACAGAACTGAGCAGAAGCAGCAGCGTCTAGTAAATTTAGATATAAAAAAAACGAAAGGAAAGAAAAACCCCAAAAAAAAACCATAAAATCTAATATTAAATTTAAAAATTGACTAGTTGAAATTTACCAAATAATGCGCAAGAAAATTCATAAAGTAAATTTTATAACATAAACCTTTAGGCAAATCTCAAATTCAGAACTTTACGCTATAATCTTACAGTGAAAAAGCAAATGAAAATTTACTCCCAACTTCTCCCATTTTTTGGTAGTATCCCGTGTACCTACCCTAGTGCCATTCAATGCCTAGAATTTGTTATTTACTATTTACTACTATATTATTATATATATATACCCTTTTTTAGCTGTTATTTATTTGAATTCTTCATGAAACTGCTCCATTCACATAATCGCAAATGTAAATTGTTCTTATTATTACCTTGCAATGAAATGAAGATCTCTCTTTTTTACTAAAGAATAAAGAATAATGAAAGGAATAGACATAATTAATCAAGACTGTTCCCGATTCCGCAATATAAATGACGAAATGATGAAGTGCTGAAATGGAACCATTCTGTGACATTTTCTTTCTTAAATAGTTTCGGATTTGGGGAACAGTAGAGCATAATTTAACGAACAAACCAAAAAGAAAACTTCCTTTAAAAAACACTCACACACACTAACCACTGCAGTTTGTATTTAAATTAAATTAAACTCAAAACAAACAAAAACAACACTAAATACATACATACTAATTTATGTATTAATTAAGCATAAATTAATAATAATAAATAAAATGAAAACAATTTGTCAAAAGTGCTAAAAGAAAATAACTTGAATTATTTATTTTTTTTTCCTTGCCTATTTCAGTTACTAACTTGAAGTAAGTATTAACTCCTTGATTTTAACTTTTTTTAGCCTTTTCAGGGGCGGATTTTCAAGAAAAATGGGAATACTTTGGATTTTTAACGCTGGAAAAAAGTTTCATGTAGTTCGCATAAAAAACGATAATGTTTTAAACAATGAATTTTCCCCAAAATTGCGTGGAATTTCCCAAAGTCCTTATTGATGGAAACTCTCATCATAACATTAACCTTTTATCCAAATTTCATCTTCGTATTTATTATATTTTGTGCGTTGCTGAATCAATCAGTCAGTCAAAAAGGATTTTGTATATAATCAGCAGGGCTAAATTGAGAAAAAATTCCATCTGTGATCAGTGAGGAATCAAAGATGATTTTATAGATATATATATCATAATTTATTCTCGAATATTTTAAAATCGACAATTAGACAATTAGAGTTTACCATATTTCATTAGATCCGACTCAATGCGTTCGAGTTCCATGCCAATGCGTTCCGTAAGAAAACCCTCCGCCGAGTTTTCCGGCTCGAACTGAAGCAGATCCAATGCCTCCTTGGCCACGGAACGAGCACGCTGCAGCAGTGCCTGTCGTTGAAGGATTAGGGATTAGATGATATATATATATAATGCTGGGACGACTTACCGCATACTGCTTTTTATCCACATCGCCTTCAGCAAACTGTAATTCGGTTAGCTCCACAAAGGTCAGCAGGTACTCGAAGAGCGCAATGGCATATAGCTTCGATAGACCCGGCACAACGGCACGGCAAACGGGCAGAAGATCACCACAGAGTTCCACGCGACGCGCCAGCAGCTTTTTGCAGGGATCATTTAGAGAATTCATTAAAGCTGCGGCACGCAGAATGCTGGCAATATTCTGTTTAATGTCCAGCAATAGAAAATGATTGGGATGCAGCAGCTGTTTGTGCTGTGCCAGCAATGCCTCATAGGCGCTCAGTTCGCCCTTCGCCTCCACCAAAGCGTTGCCCACCTCTGCCAGCAATTCGTGTACATCAGCCGCCGGCATAATTGCACCACAATCCACATTCAAGCAGCGCCAATCTCCGCTGGCATTTAGTTCACAGGCAGCATAGCCATCGCTGCATTCTCTGCACTTCACGCTGCTCATGTGGGTGTTGAGTTCCGTGGGATCCAGGCAGCGGGTGCAGGCGCATTCCATGTGCCGACTGAGCCGCAGCTGATGCTGTCTCTGACTGGTGCCCATCAAGGGATTTGTATAGGAAGTGTGTATAATTGCGCCACTCTCCAGTGGCACAGCTGCATATAGCTTCAGATTGAACTGTTCGTCCAATGCCACCACAGTGTTGGGCACACAATGATGCGGCAGGCTAGCGCCGCACACGTAAACACCCTTCAGCTGATCTCCATCGCGTGCGGTTACCTCAAAGGCGCTGCTATCAATCCGAATGCAATGAGCGTGGAGTACATCCGCAGTGAGTTGCTGCTCAGGTAATGCTGCCGGCAAACCGCTGGCAATTAAGGGCTGTACTACCTGCTCGTCATGCTCCTGCCACATGCCATCCTCATTGCGATAATCCTGCAATTTAATAGGTCTATCTATAAGCGGCTGGCAAAGCACACGCTTATCCGGCTGCTCCAGCAGTAAGAGCAGCTTTAACAGCGCACAAATTCCATAGTTCTTGACCAGCAGATCCTTGCAGATGCGACTACCAGCGCCATTGGCAAAGAACTCACACTCAAAGGCATCGTGTTCGCTGCAGTCCATGCACAAAGGATACACCTGACACTTGCGGCACATCACATACGACTCCTGCAGGCATTGGGCGCACTTCAGCTGGCTGCACTCCCAATGCGGCGCTACCAGCAATGGTTGCTCCTCCAGCAGCGTCTCGCCAGGCTCAATGCTCAGGCTGGCCACCAAATGTCTGGAATTTACAAGAATTAAATATTATTGTTTTTGGCTAATCTTTCCAAATATATTTGCATATTTCCAGTACCTGCCCAGCTGCTCGGTGTAGACATCTTGCAACTTTTCGCTGTAATCTTGCATTGTCTGCGATTACGTGTCTGCTACGCCAGAAGATAAATAGTTTTTCCTCTTTTCTCGTTTCTTTCTTTTTCTTTTTCCTTTTCCTTTCGCTTTTCCTCTTTTATTTTTGTTTATTTCTTTTAGCAGTTTCTCAGCAATGCGCACTCTGTGCTTACCCTAAGCGACCGCTGCCAGTGACTGCCAGACGCATTAGTTGGAGTCGCCAATTATAAATGCCGAATCTGTTGAGTTCCACTGTTCCCACTGTTCCGCTCGTTCTCTCTCGGCTGGCTGCTGGGCCGGCAGAATTTCCCTCGGCTTCTACCATTAGCATTAGCCGCTGCTAAGTACAGTGGCTAATTGCGTGCGTAACGCGGCACGTTTCTGCTTTATTTTTAGTTAGTGGGGTGGCGATCCTCCGCGGCGACGGTTGTCTCTACTATTCAACTCTTCTTCTTCTTCTCCTTCTTTTCCCATTTCCCATTCTTTCTCAATTTTCCAATACATTTTTTTATGTATTTTAAATTGACGCCGGTTCGCTGTGTCATTACCAAAAAATTTCATTGATTTTTCTTCTTGCCCAAAATAAAAATTTTTCAGCTTAGAATATTGCGTTGAGCTGAAAAGTTTTTGTGATAAATTCAAAAGTTTTGCGAACTAACAGAATGTTTATGTGCTAATAAATAACTCTTATGTTTAAGCCCTATATAAATCTTGATATAAATAGAAATTGGTTTAACTAATCACAGAAATTTTTAACATTTTTACTAATTCTTTCTAAATTTTCTATAAAAAAAAACCGATTTGCTTAAAAGATATTTCTACTGTGTTCTCTGACCTATTCGAAAAATATCACCTTTGATTACATTCAATACTTTTATCTATCACAAAATTCAGCAATCTAATTTTCTATATTCTGAAAATTCACTAAAAGATTTATTGCCTATACGAAAATTTTACTTTGGTTCTTAAACCCTTCATAAATCTTTATATAAATAGAATCTGCTTTAAAGCAAATCTGTAATAAATTATAAATATTATTTAAAATTGTTTTATTTTTCCTATTCCTTATGTAATATTTTAAAAGATATATTCCCTGAGGCTACCTTCGTTACTTCGAAGAGTAAATACCCTTACAGACTGGAATAAGTCTTTGAAATTTAGTTATATGATATATTGGTTCGATCCTAATTATTTTTGGAAAACAATCGAACCAGTTAATTTCATAGAGATATCTTGAGAGTTTTCTATAGAAAAACTCTTCAGTGATTGTTCCTATCTGAGACAGACCAGAAATTATCTTGCCAAACCCAAACTTATTTCCTTCTAAAAGCCTTTTTCTTCTATCAAAAATTCTTGGAAAGCCTAAAAATGTGAATATTTTAATTAAAAATTAAACTTTTCAGTAATTATTTGTAAGAAAAAAACAAAGTTTTTATTGCATTTGATTTTGTATGCGTTAAAGTTTTATTTAAAATATTTCTTTGCCATTTCTTTTCATGTTTTGTTAATTTTTTGTTTGTTTTGTTGCACACACCTGCCCTAATTTGTTGTGGGTGTGTCGGTGTGTGTGTTGTGTGTGTGTGTGGCTACTAATAATTAATTAAACTTATGTTGCTTTAAATTATTATTATCGGTTCTGCTCCAACTACATCGTACGTTCAACTTAAATGTTTAATTAAGTTTTCTTCTGCATTTGTTTGTTTGTTTGTATTGATAAGTGCAGTTGTGTGTGTGTGAGTGTGAGTGTGGGCAACATACAGATACATTTTGTAAATGGTAATAATAATAATAATAATAATGATAATGTTTAATCATAATGCCTAATGCATTTGATGTACATAAAAGATATACATGTATTTAATCTGATTCCTCTTCTGATCTCTTCTCTTTTCGTTCAGTTTTTCTGTTTTTTACTTTGTTTTCTTGAATTAAAGACTACAGCGCTTGTGTGCGACTTTTTTTTGTTTTATATATATGTAAATATATGTATGTATATATATGTAAGTAGTAAAAAAATGTTATTTGTATATATGTATAATTGTTTTTTTTTTTCTTATTTACTGCGTTTGCCATGTGCATTCACACATCTATTGGCCTTTTGTACTCTACGTGCCTTCTTCGACTCCGGCTCAACATCCGAACCTGCCACAGCCTGCAGCGATGCTGCTTCACCGGCAACATTTAACGCCAACTGTTGTTGCTGCTGCTGCTGCTCTTGCTGCTGCAACTGCAACTGTTGATGCTGCTGCTGCTGTTGCACTGGCGCCACTGTTAGCTTCATGGACACGGGACTGACAATGACGCCGCTGCGTTGATGATTACCATAAAAGAGCTTTGTCGAATAGCCACAATTGGCGCTGGTGGTGGCCAACGCATTGTTGCCGTTGGACGCAATTGCATTGGACGTGGCTGCGGTTTCAGTATCCATCGCAGCATACTTGCGTTTCATATTTTTTGCGGCCGTATTGACGGCCAACAGCTTTGCTGTGGTTATTTCATCCGGAAAGGCAAACGGTTTATCAACCGTCCCCGTCGCCTCACAGCCGCTCACATCGCTCTCTGTATCCACATCACCGTCTACCGTCCCATCGGCATCCGTGTCTGGATCGGTCTCTTCATTGATAATGATTATATTCTCCGGGTCCACACCCTGATTGACCAGCGCCTGTAGATCCTCTGGCGGCAACACTGGCGCCACCTTCTGATTACAAGAGCTGCACACTGAGGGCACGGCGGGACTCTTGGATCGCCAAAATTGTAACTCGGTTTTGCATTTGTTCAGCTCCTGTAAAAGCAAAACATTTCATTAATATTGAGACTATGAGATTCCCTGAAACTGCTCCACCAGGAGTTACTTTATATAGCTTAGTTTTATACATTTTTTCTGCATATTTACATACCTGCAACAATGTGGAAAATTTGCGTGCCATTTCCTCATTCTTCTTGTCATTCTCGTCCAGACGATTTGCATATTCGAGCGTTTGTTTCTGGTGCTCGGCCAGAAGATTCTGTTGCTCAGCCAACTGCTTGCTCTGTTCTCCGGCCTTGCGCTTACAGCTGCGTAATTCGGTGCGCAGCACCGATAGCTGATTACTGTACATTTTCATGCCCTGTTTTATTTTACGTATGCCCTTACGTAGGACCATATGATTCTGAGGTGGTGAGTTTGAGTTCGTGCTGTCCGAGAGATCCGAGCTAATGGCCGATTTGGGGGAATGTATCACGGGAAGACAACGCCGCTTTGTGGTTGAGGGCAGATAGAAGTCCGGATTGATCCAAGCCAATCCAGGCAATGTGGGCTCAATGCGATCCTTAAAATACTCCATGGCCATTGTGGAGAGATCAAAAAGTTCATCGGTAACACGATATGGACGCTGCAAACGTGGCGTAATACTAATATAATTCAAAATCGAATGAACCTCATCAAGTATCTGCAACAAATTTAAAGGGTATTTAAATGGTTTTAAAACATGGACAATTAATTCCTGTACTTACGGCACCCGGAAAAAAACAGCAATGACCACGTTCAATATGCTTGCCCATGGACATTTGAAGCAACGATAGCCGCATATAACATGTCTCGATAATATCGCATTCGCAGGCCAAAGGATGATTCCTTCGGGCCGATTCCCTGCGTGGCATGCTCGCCTTTATCGATTGAAAGCGATTGAATGTCGCCTTGATCTGCCTGGAGAAGGCACCGTTCAACATATTCATGCAAATATCATTCATTCGATTCGACACCTGCAAAACAAATTATAATTTACATATTTTATTTTTATTTTTATTTGGTTAGACAACAAAAAACAAAAAATTATGAGAAACGCCGGCAGCAGCCCGCATCCAAATTTGAGACCATCTAAAAAATATATCAGATTACCGTTTAGCGCTTCTGCTACCTACTACACCCTGGCAGAATACACACACACACGCACACTCGCACACACACACTACATACAGTCATGGACACAAAATCAAATGCATGACAAAAAATCAGAAAACAAAAAACTAGAGATGCGCCGTGAAACGTGACTTTTTATGAGTGACTTCTGCATACGAACCCCATAAAACTAATATGCACAAAAGAATCTAAAATTATGCGAACTATGAGGAAAAAATGTCACGAGGGCTACCGCAGGTAGATCGATGATTGGTCAATCCAAAAGTCCCGGAGATATACAAATTTATCTGTTTTGAGCCTTTATTAGAGCAGAGAGCATACTAAGGTTGTCACGAAATATCTAATGCATCCCCGAACCCACCAAGTATATATACAAGGACTATTGATGAGGATGCTAAGACGAGTCGATATAGCCAAGTTCGTCTGTTCGTCTGTTCGCCTGGCCGCCTGTCTGTTTTTATGCAAATCTTAATGAAAGTCGCAGGTTAAATGAAAGAATATGTTTCTAAACGCACAGTAAAAATGATCTAGATCGGATTACTATATCATATAGCTGCCATAGGGGCAAAAGATCAAGTTTCCTAACAAGTTTTAAATGAACTTAATAGAGTATACGATGATTCTATTTATGTTGATACAAAAATAGTTTCTTTTAGGATTTTTATTGTCTTTAAATTTATAGTTTTCTGTTCCAACCATTCATATTAATTATGAGTATTCCATACAATTTTCTTACTACTTAAACTATTTAGAATTCGGGGAAAGATTCTAGAAATAATGGATTTGTATGGGGTTCGATATATTGATATAAATTCCAACAAGTAATTATAGATAAAGATTAACAATATAATTGAGATTTAATCTCAACTACAAAATGTGCACACATATTTAAAGATAGATGAGTTCTTTATCTATCTATTTTTCTTATCTGTATTTGAAATAATATGTTCTTTATCCCATTGTCTTCTTACACACACAGGCACGAGCACGCACGAGCACGCACGAATCCCAAAAACCGAACAAGACCCGAGCGCGGCACGACACGCACTCAGCTCTACACTGTATCGACTTTTGAGTGGTAAAAATAATAAATATAACAAAAACAACAAGTGTAAGTGCATGCAGGTAGTTGAATAACTCGTCGGTCTAATCGTGCCGCACCCCGGAAAACCCGCCGAATCCCTAGACTTAGCTAGGTACCGACCAAAAGCGACCCACGCGCATTCTACTTACATTTTGCAAATTGCTTTTTATTGATTAAATAATGAAGCAGCCACAGTTGTTGCTGCCTCCGAAACTGTGCCGACTACCCGACCCGTCCCTGCCTCTGCTTCAGTTTTGCATTAGCTATAAATCGCGACAAAATCGAGGATCACAAATTATCTCACCAATTCTAAAATAGTCTTCGAAAAATCTCTAGAGTTATATTTCCAACTTAGCAGAAAGATATAGCGATCCAGCTAGTTTTTCTATAAAGAATTCCACTTTAAAAAAGGAACAATTCAAAATGAATTCTAGATTTAAAAGATAATATTACATGCTGTGTAAAGGATCAGCGGATATTCAAAACGCTAAAATAAATAATCGGAATACGGAAATCAATTTTTATATACCAAGTCCACTTCTATAAGGTACTCATTATATGATAAGTAAATGATAAAAAGCATTGGTTGAATCCCAAAGCCCCAGGGATAATTTAGAAAAGAAAAGATTAAAGAATGGTTTTTGAAACGCCCCAAAAATAGTTAATTTTTTCATATATTTAAAATATTCGGGTTAGGGGGAATAATTTATAGGGAAAATACATGTTTTATATTGGAACGGGGGAAGTACACAATCGAAATATTCCGGAACGCGAAGAGTTTTATGATGTAAAATATTCAAGATCTCGGGCAGGTCATTGGTTGATTAAGTTTAAAGGATTCTTGAGATCTCAAGTTAAAGTAAACTTACCAATCTTAGATTGCTGATCTTCTTATAATCCAGATAGCCAAAGATCTTAATGATCAGCTCTGGGGGAAGGTCCAAAAAATTTAAGACGGGCGAGGAGGATGCAATCGGCTGAAGGTTCTGTTGTTGTTGTGGGAGTTGAAGCTGATGTTGTTGTTGTTGTTGTTGTTGTGGATGTTGGGTATATTGGGTGGTGCGACGCACCACAGAGGCGCGAGTGGAGGTGGAACTCTCCTCAAAGCCAGCGCCGCCAGCGCTGCCGCACATTTGGCGCGTTGAGACCATCTTGTTGTTGTTGTTGTTACTGTTGCACTGCTGCAGCAACAATAGTTTCAATAGCTTTGTTTGCAACGAGAGATGACAGGCTGTATTCGCTTTGCTGGACGAATGCTGTATGGCAATTGAGGGACGAGCAGCAGCAACAGCAGAGGAGCAGCAAAAGATAGATAGAGAGAGGGAAGGAGGAAAGAGAGTCGATTAACGACTGTTCGATCGATTGATTGAGTATCGAACTATCGAACGATTGACTGAAAGATGTACCCCAAAAGAGAGCTGAAATTTCATAGTAATTTGCTACGCACTTTTTTTGAGGCAAAGCTACGATTTTCATACCCGTTTTATTCAATGGAATTATTGTGTGTGCATTGTTTTTCGTATGTTAATTAACGTGCTTAAGCGTTTAGTGCGCAGCACAACACTTTTTTGCTGTATTCGAGACGTTTTCATCGACTTTTTAACACAATTTTACACAGGCACAATTAAAACTACATACACGCAAAAAAAATGGTCGAAGACGTAGGAAACTACGAGCAGAAGCTATCGATTAACTATTACCTCCCAGCGAGTGCAAGTGTATCGGAACTAGTTCAGCATTCTTCAGTGCTGCCATTACTAGCTGTATGGCAACGCTATAAGCGTGCTGTTAATGGTTAACATTGCAACTGTTAAGTTAAGCAGTAAGTTCTGTTAAGTCAATCTCGCTCAACATGCAGGCTGAAAAAAACAGTAAACGTGCTCAATTTAAATAATTGAACACATTTTGTACATAAAAATATTAACAAAATTAAATGGTAATTAACGTGATTAAAAAGTCAAACAAGAAAATAAAAATACATATTTTATCAGCAGTGAAAGCACGAGAACAAAACGCTTTAAAGTTGCGCGTTTGTTTGTGTGCGTGTGTAGTGAGTGTCTATGTTTGTACGTGTGAGTGAGTGTTGACAAAAATACAACAATAAAAATCGCAGCAAAATCAAAACAGGAAGTGTGCGTGTATGTGTGTTTTTGTGTGCAAGATAAACTTAAAGCCACAAAAGATATAATATTATTTTAATAAATTATAATAAAAGTTAATTCTAATTGCCTAGTTACAAGCGCCGCCAACAACAACAACTCTCACTACTTTTCTTATTGTTGCTTTATGTATGTGCGTTAGTGTGTGTGTGTGTGTGCGCGTATGAGAGGGGGCGTCGTTTCTGTGTAAATTTTTGTTGTTTTTATTTGTTGTTATTTTTAAGTGTTGTCCATAAATATTATTGAATATCACGTCATATTTCTTTGGGCCACGCTTGTCTGATGCGCACGCTGCATAGCTCCCTCTCTTTCCACCTTCTCTCTTCCTCTTTCTCTGCCTCCCTCCCCTCTCTTGGTTTGTCGCTCTCTCTATTATTGTTGTTGCTGCATATTTAATAAGCAAAACACACACACATACACATGTAACTAACATTTGCTGCTTTTAATACCCTGCACACATTGCCAGTGCTGCAATAGAGTA
This sequence comes from Drosophila repletoides, assembly GCA_018150835.1. NCBI lineage: Eukaryota > Metazoa > Arthropoda > Insecta > Diptera > Drosophilidae > Drosophila > Drosophila repletoides. The sequence goes on from JAECWQ010000089.1 coordinate 14,469,027, forward strand.
TATTAAAATTGCACATCCAATAAAAGAAATTTATATTCATAAATTTTACGAATTGCAATCTTTTGCCAGTCAAATATATTAAATCTTTTTTGTAGCAAAATTAATAACTTAAATTTATAAAGAATTCAGTTTTTTCTTTATATACTTAATTTGAGTGTGAACAGAGTATGTTTAATCGTGGTCTTAGAACTATTTGGAAAAGGAATCTTAGTTTCATAATAAAATTTTTGGTTTTTCAAGTGTGAGTACAGAGTATTTTAAAGTCGATCAGCTATTACGTCTAGGAGTACTTTTACTTGATTTTTGCAGTGAAATCGAAGACTTGCATTCAAATGAATGTACAAAACTTACTCTTGATTGTTTTCTGCTTGTGTGTGTGTGTTGTGTGTGTGTGTGCGTGTGTGACAGAGTTCGTTTTCATATGCTAATGCTGTTGTTTTTATTATTTTCTTATATATTTGTGGCTTTTTTATCTTTTTAAAAAAAAGTTTCGCGCTATCGCCAAACAGCAGCCGCTCCCATTGAACATTCTTGCCAAGCAGCGACACACATCAAGCGGAGCCGGAGCCGGAGCCATAAAGGGAAACAACAATAAAAATAATAATACAAATAAAAATAAATATAAATATAATACAAGTAGCAATTGGATAGCAAAACTGGATCGGGCACGCCCACAATGACAGCCGCTCCACCCGCCCATGATAATGGCGAACAGCAGCAACACGCGTTAGTCAAACGGGCCGAAGATGAACGCGAGGATATATTCAAGCGCTACGAACTGGGACTCGATCCTAACAATGTGGTCGACTCCTGGGAGAATCCCACATTCGAGATTTATCACATAACCGACAAGTAAGTGAGCCCTCCTCCCCCTCCCTATTTCTCTTCCACTTCCTCTTCCCCCCTTACTCGCTATTGTGATATCATCATCATAATTGTGATGTCACACAAAAAAAAAAAGTATGCCAACAGCTGTTTCAATAATTTCTGGCAACTCTGAATGATGCTCCCTTGCGATAGTTTTATCGTGTTACTATCGTTACACTTGCAATATCATTTAAAAATTCTAAAGTTTTAACTATAGATGAAAATAAATCTAGCATTTTATTTGATTCAGTCAATGTTCTACTCAATCGATAGTAATATCGCAATACTATCGTAAATACATTAATTGTTGAGTACGTAGGGAAGCTAGAATACTATCGATAGCACAATTGCGTGACTCTCATAAATAAATTTAAAAATGTTCAACTCTAGCATAATTTGAAAGTATATAAGATCTGGAATATAAATATCGTGAAACTATCGTGAACGCTTGAATTTAGTCGGCAAAGCTTCAAATGTATCGATATTAATGCGACAATCGATGGTATAGCAATTAAATCCTGAATAAATCGGAGGAACTTAGTCTCCCAAACAACTTAATTAATCTAAAAACTAACGAAAACAAAATCATTTTGTAAAAATAATTGATACAATTTGTTTAAGAATTCATTAGGCATATGAACAATTGATTTTAGCCAGTTAAAAATACGCTAAACGGCCAAACTATGACCACATTTGGGATATCAAATTTTTTTTAATCCATTGGAAAATACCCCCTTTAATTCCAGGCGTTACGTTGACGTAGAATGAGAATTCAAATACTTTGGAATTTACTATCGTTATCTTATCAGCTGCGATGACACTGAGAATAATCAAGTATTTTTAATTTTTCCTTTCCTTTTTTTGATTGCAATAGATACGGTTTTATGCATGATTCCCGCCTGCCATCGTCTCGCGACTCACAGGAGGTGCAACGCACAAATATTGAGAAGGAACGCGATAAAAAATGGGTGAAAATGCTAAGTCATTGGCCGCCGCCTCAGGAGAAGCTGCATAAGCGTGTATATAAGGGTATACCGAATCGTATGCGCTGGCCAGCGTGGAAGCAGTTGCTCAATGTCCAGCACTCGATGGATACGAATGTGGGCGTCTATATGAGCATGTTGCAGCTGGCCAAAGATAATGCCACAGAGACGCGTCAAATTGACGCAGACGTTAATCGACAGTTTCGTGATAATCTCGCTTATCGGGAAAGATATAGCGTGAAGCAATGCTCCCTGTTCAATGTATTAAATGCATATAGTATCTATAATTCGGAGCTGGGCTACTGCCAGGGTATGGCTTGTGTGGCGGGCGTATTGTTGCTCAACATGCAGGAAGAGGAGGCATTCTGGGCGCTAAATACCCTAATCACAGATCGCAAATATGGCATGCACGGCCTGTTCATCGAGGGATTCCCCAAACTGACGCGTTTCATCGAGCATCATGATCGCATTCTATCAAAGATTTTGCGTAAACTCCATAAACATTTCATTAAACATAATGTGGACGCACTGCTCTATGCCATCAAATGGTTCTTTGTAGTCTTTGTGGAGCGCGTAAGTAAAAAAAAACTAACTCGACTAGGAAATACTCTGTAGCCAGGCCTAAAGTGTGTGACTAGTCTAATATGCCCTTTCTTAACTCATAACAAATGGTTACAGAGTATAGAAAGTATTTATTATACCTATATCTGCATTCGACTAAACTATTTATATATTTTCGATAACAGGTGCCGTATAGTCTGAGTTTACGTGTGTGGGATATCTTTCTGCTGGACGGGGATCGCGTCATTTTGGCCATGGCTGTTACCATACTCTATCTGCATAAGGACGAGCTGCTGCGCCTTAAGGATATGGATGCAATTATTGAATATCTGCAGGTTAAGCTGCACAAAAATTTCGGTTACAACGACGATGATACCATACAGGCGCTGGAACGTGTCATGAAGAAGCTCAAGGATCTTAAATTAGATGTTCCGCCACCAGCCAAATCGAATGAGTTTCCCACACGTCCGCTGGGCATGCTAGTTGAAGTGGATCGAGAGAAGAAGACGGGTCGACGACGTGACTATACCGATACGGAAAAGCAAGTCTTAACCGATGTGATATCAAGGTTTGAAATGAATCTGTTGAAATATTCTATATACTCATCAATTTCCTTTGCTTATACAGACAAGAACAAAACGCAATTGAGGTACAATCAACTGTATCCTATGAGACATCCGAGTGTGCTACGGGTATGTTAACGATCCTAATTAAATCATTTTAAAAGGCACTACTACTAAAAACTTGACTGTCTATAAATAAACAAAATATTACTAACGCTTGCTTCTATACTAAATAAATAATTAAACTAATCTATTCATAAATACAGCACTTTAAAATGATTATTATTATTGTTATTGTTAGTGTGTGGTGCAAGCTTGTAAAACACAATCTTTAATATTATCACTATTTTTATAAGGACATGTATAGTTTATATGTATTTTAGATGTATTTTTTGTTAATGTACAAAGACCTTTTGTTTATTTATTTAGAACTTGTGGCATATGTATTTGTTTTTGTTTTCTATATGTGTTCTATCGCTCGCGAATTAAACTGAATTTTAGGAGTCATTGTGATTCGCGTTAATTTTTGTATAAGCAGAAGATAGTTTCCCTAGAAATAGAAATATAGTACTTTCTATACCCTCTCTTATTTCAGTAAGTCTCAATTTCCGTGCGATTATTGTATACAATTGTTTCGTTTTCTTTTGAGGTAGTCTTCCATATATGTATTATTTAGCATTCTATATGTATATATATATATAGTTAACATCAGCATCATCATTGGGGAGGCTTGCGCTCCACTGACTTTCGTTGATAAGCAGTCGGATCAGCAAAAAAAGCTATTTAATATATTATACACAATATAGCATAAGGTTAGCTTACAATTTAGATTAAAAGTAGCAAGGAAAGCCTATTCGTGGCTATCTTCTTTCTTAAGAAACAAAAAGGGTATTTTAATTTTGTCCCCAAATGTGAAATTTGTAATGCATTGAAAGAGGCATCTCCTATCTCATAAACAGGATGTCATGGCCGTCGGTTTCTTTGCAAAGGTAACTTTTCTAACTGGTTTTTTTTTTTCATATCCCGTGAAGAAGAGTAAAACAAAGCAGATTTTCATTCGTTTAGGTATAATTTCTATTATATTCGTAAAACGAAGCTTTAAAGTAAAAAACGCGAATTCCATGTGTTAACTTAAACTGTCTAATTAATTATTGTTATATGGAACTTTAACCAAAGTATTGTTGCATGCTGGAAAAGCTGTTCAGTAGGTTAGCCCTCTCGGTGTGGAGTGCTACATGAAATAATGGAAATATTTGTAAGAGTGTGGAGAAACTTGGAAATACCCTCGGTACCGGCGCAGGTGTTAGTCTATTGCGAAAATTCTGGTTCTGTTGTGGGCACTAAACTAAATACTGTAAATATTAATTGATAACCCCCCCAATTGATTAATATGTAAACATTAAACGTATCTATATGTTATATATAATATAATATGCCCAAAAAAACAAATATTTAAAGCATAATCCGCCGCCGTGTCACGCTTATTAAATATGCGCTCAGTTCACATTTCATTTTGTTGAAAATGTCTCCATTTACATATGTAATTATGTCGATATCTAAAAAAATATATATGTACATATATATATATATGTGTATATATCATCCATACTACATATATTTGTCTAACATTGTCCGTTCCATAAAAAAAAGAATGCTTTATGCTGCGCGGGAGTTTCGGAACTGTGTTTTGTGGTGTCTCTCATATGAAATACACTGCAAAAAAGAAAGAAATTTAAAAACTAAATCCGAAATTGCCTTGTAATCTCTATTGTTCATATATAGGTGATGCTTATTCAATGAAAACCTATCAGAGTATGACTAGTTTAGCCACCTCACCGGCAATTAGCAGCTATTCGCTATATAGCAATGGGTTTGTGATCACCGGACCCGGGGACAGTCGCAGCCAGAGTGTTAATAATCTCAACTGGCAGCAGATGCATCTAACGGCGGGCGATACATTGTCCTATGGGCGTGGCAAGAGGCACAGCTATAGCAGCGATAGCGATAGTCGTAATCGTCTTGATCTGGACAGAGCTCTGGAGGCGCTACAAAGCCAACAGCTGCAGCTGCAGCATGAGAATCATCAGACGCTAAAACCAACAGTTCCACCACCAATGCCAGTGCCAGCTGTGACTACTCCAGCTCATAGTCTACGTATTATACTGCCGAATGGTGCAGACCAGTCGCCTGGAAAGATTATAACAAATAACCATAATGTAGAGGATTATGATGTTGTTGTTGTTGATAATGATGATGATGATGATGATGATGCGCTGAGCGTGCAGAACACGCGTCTTTAGTCTGTTTTCTATATATATACATATATAAATGTTATATATATAGTATATTTAAGCTTTAATTTTGTATCTTTGATTTGATTTGATTTGCCGTTGCTCAATTTTGAATGTTATTATGCCAATAATTAATTAATTAATTAGTTAAAATGATGATAATTTGATGTAATTAGCTTTAATTTTGTACAACATTTGGCTCTAGCACATAATACTTATTGTTTGTAATGTAATGTTACTGTTTTTTCTTTGTATTTATTGTAAAAAACAAAACCAAGAAGATTTCTCACACACTCTGATATTAATTTATGATACGTCACGTCATATTATATGTATGTATATTCCACAAATAACTGATAATTCCTAAGATATACACCAACGATTCCAGCAATACGTACAACGATTTCTATGCACAACAAACTATAAAAAAACAAGCAACTAAACCAATCCAAAACTAACGACTTAAATATATATTAATATGTATTTATTTAATGCCCAAAATACATTAATTCCTGATATACATTTACTACTTATATACCCTATAATTTATATAGAACAAACATGTATGTAACTGCAAAAACTGAAAAAAATAATATTATTAAAATATTTCTATATTTAAGTTTGCATTTATATAATTTTTGCTACTTAGAAGTTGAAGCCAAAATCAAATTGTAGCCTTTAATTTGTCTAGCGAAACATTAATTAATTATTATATTAGCTAAATGCCACACAAAAAATAAATATGATTTTGTACTGAAATTTGTTTGTTTTTTGCTTAGTTCATTTGTACTCGTTTCTTACACTTGCATGTTGAATTCCTTTCTAAACTTTATGTTTAAATAATTAAAAAACAACGAAAAGCCATAAATTATTTTCGCACACACACACACACACTCATACACACGCACAGTCAACGAGAAAAACAACACTAACATTTCTAACAAAATTATTGAAAACGCAACTAAATGCAAATTCTTTTCTAAAATGCACAAAATACAATCGAAATATCGAAATACAAACACAAATTCTACAAAACGCATTGGCTAAATGGGATCGAAACACAATTTGGAACAACTCTCTCTATTCGTCTATATAAATACCCTATAAATAAATAAAAATATAAATAAAACAAACAATAGTTACGCTTACTGTACCCGAGGATTCGCACTCACTACGAAGTTCGCTTGCAGGTACTTCAGTTGCCTCGCACGGCTCATCGGAGACCATGTCGCTGGAGGACAATAAGTGAGTAATAAATTGTTTTTAATATTTCAATAAAATATTAACTAAAATATTGTTTACACTGTTTATACAGCATACATTTAAAAACCGCCAACATGCTGCAAAATGCGCCACAGCGCGAACTGCTGTTGGGCACCTGACGTCAGCTGCCGCCAGCGTCTAACCTGACGCTAACAGCGGCAGCGAAAAGCAACAACAGCAAAGCAAGCAGCAACAGCAACACAACAGCAGCAACACCAGCAGCAGCAGCGCCAGCAACAACAACACCAGCAAACACAGCCAGAAATACACCGCCGCCGGTGCCACCGCGTTCACCTTTGGCGCTTGGATGATTAGCCAAGCGGAGGACGACGTCGACGTTGACCACGCCCATTAGAAACAAGGGCAATTCGTCGTCGTTGTCCTGTGCTTAGTCTTAAGCTAAAACGCCTTGTCTTATACAGAACAAAACAAGATATAAAGAGATGAACTACACATGTTAAAGTAAACCAAAAAAACATTCGCAAATTTTCAGTTGATGTTCTCTTGACAACAAATTTTTGACCTCAAGTATTTGGCATATAATTGTTTTTCTTTGTATATATAAACTCAACAAAGTGTGCTTGTAAAGAAGCTTTGTGCTCAAAGTTTCTAGAGGGACTTTTCCAAGCCAATTCTAATAAGGGCCAACTGCCTAAACTTAAAAAAAAATATACATTTAAAACTTAATATATAAACCAAACAAAAGCAATCGAGAATTATACGCAAAATGCTAAAAAAAAGGAACAATATTGTAGCAAGAGCAACTCGTATTTAATACACAAAAAAAAAGAAGTAAAATGAAGGAACTAACAACAGTAAATTGCATATTGAATTACCATATACATATATATATATATATATATATATAACTATAAATATAGCTATTATAGGCATGTTGTAAATTGTACTTGTATATACGTACCAAACAAAATACAAAGCAACGTTAAAAACAAAAAGAAAAGGTAAAAAGGCTTGTTTCGGGTGCTGATTTTAGAGTGAAGTCCACTGAAAAAGCATGCTATTTTCGGTGGAATTCATTTATGAAGTGACACACCCGGAACAGGCCCGCATAACAAATAAAAGTTACGTCCATTAAAATGCTAACAGATTTTTGCAATTGAGATGATAATACAAAGAGCATACAAACGATTCTGATTACGATTACGATTATGTATATGTATAGTTATCTATATACAAGAACAAATGCAAGTTTACACTTAATTTTAAGTAATTTATAATTGAAAAGAAAACGACGACGAACAACTATGTAAATGCATAATTTAAGTTTAAGACGCACGTGTATGAACAAATAGCATAAAGCTGCGCATTATTTTGGTATTCATTATATATATATATATATATATATATTTATTTATTAATCGAGGTACTTTGAAAAATTTTGTTTTTGTTGATTTTAAATTATTATTTCGGAGTGCGTTTTAAAATAAACTGTAAATTGAACTTTGTACAACATTTTATTAACAACTAAACAACATTTTAATTCTATGAATCCTTATCCAGCTTGATTTTTCCGCCCTTTTCAAAAATAGTGCCCAGATCCTTGAGTGAAACTTCGCCTGTGCCACGAGGCAACGGCTGCGGTTGATTGGGACCCGGTTTCCAGCCAACCAAATAGATTATTTGAAATGTAGCCGGCACACCCGGTTCATTGGGTTTGCCATAGAGCTCTTTGTAGATAGCGCTAGCTGCTAGCAGCGTCTCCCGACTGAGATGCGCTGGTCTATTAAATGCCGCATTATTCTCGGCCATTCCCTTCAGATCCCACATCAGCTCAAACATCGTTGGATACCCTATGACCAGCTCATCTGTATCTATGGTCAGCATAGTGAAACCGGCACGATTCAGCAGTGAACCAATGTCCCGTATCTGCGTAAAGGGAGAAACGTGAGGCGCAATACCGCCCTTGCGTTCCAGTTCAGCCAGCTGCAGAGAAGAGCGCAGCTCGTACAGAGTTTCGCCACCAAATAGCGAAGCTATAAACACGCCATCTGGTTTCAGGCTGCTTTTAATCTTCGCAAAGCAACCAGGCAAATCATTGACCCAGTGTAAGCTGAGGCTGGAGATAACTAAATCGAGCGAATTATCCTCAAACTATAAAGATAAGACAATAGAGTAGAGACAGAGATTAAAATTGAGCGGGAGAAGCTTAGCAATCTAAGTGTCTACAGATCTCGTAAATAATTCCTAAAATTTTCTTTAGATTGCCCGGGATTTCTTTGGAATTACATTTCATTCCCTTTTTAAACATATTAGATAAAGCGAAATTCATTTTTTACCCACATCCAAATGCTCCTCATCCTGCACCACTTTATGTATTTTCAGACCGGGTGTGCCCTGTGCCTGCTCCAACATGCTGGCGCTTGTATCAGTCAGCGTCAGGTGCTCCACGCATTCGGCGAGTATATGGCGGGAGATATAGCCACGATTACAACCGATATCGGCAGCTGTTTTGAATTCCCGTTTAATGTCAAAAACACGATCCGACAGCCGAAAGCCCACCTCCTCCTTTAGGTAATCATAGAGCGCCACATCTGGACTGTGTGTAAAAGACAAAAATTATTTAAAATTTGTTTATTATATTATCATTAATAAACTCGCCTCAGAGCCGCTCGTTCCTTCTGCAGTCGCTTGGCATTTCTATCAAAGATGTTCATGTGGGTTGGCTGCGTTGACAGGCAGCGCCAGGTGCTGCATTTTATTGTTAAACGTTTGGCACACGCTTTAAGCATTTTAATTAAACTGGTACAATAACAATTGTTATTATTATGTGGTAAGACCGGTCAGCTGTGCACAACGGCTGTCGAATGTATATCGATAAATATATATTTTGGGTATTGATATTGACAACAACAAACCAATCAGCTGTTTGTGCAGTGGGACAGTGCGCCGTATAATGCAGAATTTTCTTTTCTGCTTTGTTTATGTATATTTAAAGACCATAAATATTTAATAATAATTTAAGTAGATATTTAATTAGTTTATTAATTTTCTTCATCCAATTAGCTATGCAGAGCCTACTGAAATTCATGCCAATTCAAAATTCTTTTGCTTTTCCGCGATGAGCTGCGTACTTGATTTATCTGCCTATTACACCTCGCACGCTAAGCAACACTGTTTGTTATTGTTTTGGCGCGAAACGCTGAACAAAGAGAAGATCAAAAGTCTGCAATAAAAACATATTAAAATATGAGTTTCTCGCGCAGCTCACTGCGCTATGCGCACACAAACGGCTACACAGGTTTATTGTATACGCCAAAGGGTGATTTCATCATAACCTGCGGCACTGACGGCGACATCCGCCATTGGACCTGCATCAGCGATGATGATCCGCGTTCCACCTGCCTGGGTGAGTTTGTTATGTGTATTGCACATACAGGGAGCCGCCTTTTGGCATCCACGGATCGGAATACGGTGCATGCATTCACTTTTCCCGAAATGGACAGCGATGGTATATTGATGAGATTCACTGCACCTGCCACATGCCTCCGGGTGTGTGGGGAGTACACTGCGGCGGGCAGTGAGGATACCAACATTAAAGTGCTGCGTGGCGACAATGCGGGTGCTGACACTACTCTAGAAGGGCACAAGGGACCAATACTGGCGCTGGACATGTATACCGAGCGTCAGCTATTGGCTTCCATATCAGGCGATGGTGAACTCAAGATTTGGAACTTTGCAACGGGCGCAGAACTGAAAAGTTTGCCTGGTTTGCCGCGTGTGAATAGCTTCGAAAATGCCACTTTATTTGGCACGCCCAGCTTTGAACCACAGCGAGGCGAGCAATTGGCCTATGCGCTGGATAAGGATATTATAGTGCTGAATACAGCCAACTGGGAAGTAGCCTACAAGCTACAGGATGAACGCGTTTCAAGCAACTACAGTTGCTGCCAATTCTCGCCAAATGGCGAGCGTCTAGCAGCTGGAACCACCAGCGGTGAACTGAGCATATTTGATATACAGCGACGTATGGCTTTGCCAGTGGAGGCGCCGCCTAGCGATTGTAAAGCTATCACCTGTTTGACCTGGAATCCAGCTAATCCTGAGGAACTAGCCTTTTGCGATGCCACTGGCCAGTTGGGCACCATTTTCCTGGGCGACGATGAGCCGCAGGACTGCGATGAAAATGAAGCACAGGATGAACTGCTGGCAGGCATGGATTATGAGTTTGAACACGGCGAAAATGAACACATAGATGAAGCAGACGATGGCGATGGCGTTAGTCTAGAACAGCTAAAGCGCAAGGTTATGAGCAATGCGGCTTATACCAATTTAGATGCATTGGACGATGAGCACTCCAAGCATTCCATAGCTAGCAGCAGTCAACATGTGTCAGCTGCTGCTGCTCCACAGCTTAAGCTTTTCAAGCAGCAGTCAGCCTTTCAGCCAGGCGCTACACCGAATGATCTGGAGCATCGCTATTTGGCTTGGAATGATGTGGGCATTGTGACTGCCCATACAGAGTCCATTGATGTGGAATTCCATGATGCTAGCGTGCATCACGCGCTCCATCTGAGCAATAACTATAATCAGCACAATTTAGCTAGCCTCAGTCGGAGCGCCTTGGCTTTGGCTTCCGCAGAGACTAGCAAGCTAGTGGTGATTGCCTTGGCTGCAGCGGGAAACAAAGAATGGTCGATCAACCTGCCGGATTGTGAGAGTGTGGATGCGCTGGTGGCCACCAGTCAACTCATAGCTGTAGCCACTAGTAGCTATTTTCTACGTCTCTTCAGCGTCATGGGCACACAGCGTGCAGTGTTGAGTTTGCCTGGTGCAGTCGTTGCGCTGGCCGGGCACAATGATAGTTTGCTGTGTGTCTATCATGCCGCAGGCAGCAGCCATAGTCAACAGCATTTGGCAGGCATGCTGGTGAATCTAAGTGGTTTAAATGTGCGCGTAGAGCATCTGCCGTTGCCACTGACCCCGGGAAGACAGCTCAGCTGGCTGGGCTATACAGATATGGGTTCACCATGCTTTTCGGATAACATGGGCCTGGTGCAGCTATATAGACATGCCAGCAATGCCTGGTTCCCCATTTGCGATACGATGAAACAGAGCTCCAGTGTATCCAATAATTACTTTATTGTTGCTCTCTCCGAGCAAAGACAGATTATTCAAGCTGTGCTGTGCCGTGGCAGCTCTTATCCCATGACAAATCCGCGTCCCATGCTGCAGGAGTTGCGCATGCAGTTGCCACTTTGCGATATTGAGCTGGAGAAGTCCGAGCTAGAGGATACACTGCTTCGCTCGAGCATCATGCAACTGGAGGGCGCTGAAAAACTGCAAAAGGAGACAGCCATTAAACTATTCGCCTTGGCCTGCAGCAGCGAATGCGAAACGCGCGCACGTGAACTGGTGGAGTCCATAGCCTGCACAGAGCTGTTACAGCTAGCCGTAAAGTACGCCTCCAAGCGTGGACGCATTCATCTCTCGGATCGATTGTGTGAGCTGCTGCCGCAACTGGAGGCTGTTCAGGAGGCTCGCAAACAGCAGCGGCTTCTAGGCGCTAATGGCATCTCTGCGACTATTGTGCTGCCCATGGCATCAACAACGACTACAACAACACCCAAGCTGGCGCCCAAGACGATGGAGCTAAGCGGCTCCAAGCGTAGCGCGCTTAAACGTTTCTCCAACTCACCCAATCTCTTCAAGGCGGCAGCTGCCTCCCGACCAGCAACGCCGGATGTGGATACACAGGAGAATATATTTGGCGAATCCGAATCGCAGCAAAGTGAAATCCTCGCCAGCAAAGTAGATGGAGCTGCAGCTGGAGAACAGCGTACACCTCTGAACTCCGTCAATCCGTTTGCCATGAAGCGCAAGCTAGCCGATACGGGTGTTTTATTTGGCTCCGATAAGCTGAAACTGGCTAAGAAATAAGGATTTTATCATTTTATTAATATGTATTATAAGTTTAGCTGTAATAAATTCAATAAATTGCTTTTCCTAATAGCGCGCATACAAGTTAATTAATGGTGTTGCAGTGGCGCAGTGTGACCAGCAGTGACCAGCCATTGCACGAAAAATACTGCTTGGATTAATGCTGAAAATTCACTAGTAGGGTAACACTGTTGAAGAGGTAAGCGCGAACAGCGATGATAGCTAGTTAGTTGGAGTTCGGGTCTTTCCCGGCATGGAGGTGCAGATTGCAGCCAAAAACGATAATAATTTTACGACTAGGTTGATTTTTAAGTCACACACACTGTTGAATTCAGTTCAATTTTAAATCGTGTTACACGCAACATTTTACATACAAAACACAAAATACAAACAAAAATAAATACATACATACAATACATTTTAAGAAGGCGTGGCATGTTTTTATCGCAAACAAAAATTCGCAGTGGTAAGTGAATGCAGACGTTTATGTATAGATGTGTGTAAACACTAGAACTTGTATGCATGTGTGCTCGTATTTTATGGCAACACTGGCCAAAATTTACTCTATTTTACCGTTAAAAAGCGCGCGCACGCACACAAACAAACAAGAAACAAACACATGCACACAGCATACTCCCCCGTACTCTCTATCTGTCTGTCTCACTTCCGCATAACGCGCGCGCCTGGTGTGAGTGAGTCGGCGAATTAGTAGATCTCTTGCACTACTAACTAACACATACAAAATGCATATGGATGCATTGCTAACTAATGCATACATATTATTAAAGCCCGTCGACGTCAAGGTCAGTGAAAATTTATCCGTTGTGCTGTGCAGATGTTAGATGCAAAAAAGACGCAACAAGTATTTTGTTTAAATGTGTGTGTGCGCGACCAAAAAAAAAAAATTAAATAACAAAATTAATTAACAAAAATTTAATTTCAGTTTACATAATCCAGAATTTCCAGAGTGCGATCATATTATAAACAATTCATTCTTTGCCGTGTTTGTGTGTGTGTGCGTGTGTTTGTGTGCCTGTTGCGTGTACGTGTGTGCGTAGGTGTGTGTGCGTGGGTGCATATACATGTACGTATGCGTCGTATGCCTGTGTGTGTATGCGCCTACCATTTTTGTCCTTTTGTACATAAATAAAATGACAAAGAATAAAAACCAAAAAAAGGCCGTTGGCCAAAAGAAGGCGATCCCTGCCAGTAGATTAAACATCGTAACAAATACAGCAACAATGCCACCTTCCATTTTGACGCCACCAGCGACGCCGCCCGCTAATACAATTGGCAAAATCAACCAGCAACAACAACCACATCAACATCAGCAACAACAAAACTGTAACAACAACACCAAAAACGTTTTAAGCAATGGAACCAGCAACGGCAATAACAACAACAACAACAACAATCCCAACGATTTCTATGGAGCTCAACAACGAAAGACTTGGGGTAAGTCCAGCAAACTATATTAATTACAAAGATTTATTTATTTATTTAGGAATATACTTGCTGCTTCCAATCGGTTACAAAACTTTTGGTACACTTCGCGGTTCTAAAAACTGAATGTTTTTCTCTTATCGCGCACCAAAAGTTAACGCTCCAAGATCGACAGATTAGATACCCTTCCAGACGGAAAATTATTATTTAATGTATTTATTTTGACTAATTATTCCTATGGCAGCTATATGATAAAGTAATCCGATCTCATTTAGAAAACGCTTCTGTGTCATCAAGATATTTTAATAAATATATATAATATGACTCAGGTCATCGCCCTGATCATTAATATATACGTATATATATAAAAGTTTATCAAAGTTATATTGATAAGATAAAGATTAAGTGTCCTTCCTCAGATTAATAACTAGTATAATATTAAATGTAAATATATTAAATTAATATAAATTCTGTATAGAATTTGTATATCAAATTTATAAGAATGTTACAAATTGAGTTTTAAATTGAAACCATTATCTTCTATAAATTATAGAACGTGAGCTGATCGGATGTTTCTTGCTCAAGATGACGGATAAACAGGTGGTCAGCGCTCGCAGCGAATGGTATGTGGATAAGCGTACGCTGCGCAGGGAGTTCGATCAACATCTCTTTTGGTTGTCCAACGGCACCGAGCTGCGGATAAGACTGACCATCAATGGAACGTTCAATGTAAGTTCCATAATCGACACCAACTGGAACTCAAATCTTAACTATCCTCTGCAAGGGTATACAATTATTTATGTTGTGGTCGCACACTTATATGTACCCTAGTACAGATTATACTATATATTCAAGGCGATCCAGAACATCTCAAAGTTTTTTAAGTTCAAAGCTATCACTCTTTTTATCTGAGTTTCACTTCCTAGCTAAGAAGAATTCATCATTGTTATGGAAAAACGAGCATATTGCTTTGCTCTTTTAAGAGTTCTTTATCACCTAAATTAGTCTCAATACATTTCTCAGCTTTACAATTATTATTTCTTTGTTATTTTGCCAACTGCATTTTTACACGTAGTATTACTCTTCTTATCGGAGTTCTATTTGCTACCGCTCGACTATGCCTCTGCCCTCTGCCTTTGCCTTTGTCTCCGTCACAGTCTGTCCACTTAAACTGAATGTGTTAGTCATATGTTTGAAGCAGCTTTGGGTTTTGCCAGACTAAACGCTGAATTATATAAATATATATATCTATATATATGCATGTTTATATACTTCTATTGTTATTGTTATGGCTCAACTGAAATACAATTTTTAACGTGTGCATAGCCGGTTTTTATAATGAACTGTTTGGAGAGGGAAGCCCACAGAAGCGGAGACTAATTCTCTGGGTTTTATATAGGTAACTTTTATAAGTATCCAATATTTGTTTCTTTTCTAAAAATAAAAAGTTACCTCGTATAAAGCTCTTGATATAGGCAATAAATACAATTTTTTATTGACCTTATCAGCAAGTTGAACGCTCGCTGCACATGAGTATTCTATATACACCTTGGTGATTCCCCTTTTTCCTATAACGCTAATCTATCAGGGACAAAAAGGAAACTTCGAGAATGAACATTCACTTGTTCCATTGAATGTGTCAAAGTATATAAGCATAATTATTTGTTTATTGTCTCATTGTAAACAATATATTTTATTTACAGATTGGAACGTTGCTGCAGCGTACCAACTTTTTGATGAATACTCCCCGCGGTGACTCGAATTACCGCATCAAGAGTCAAGCTTTGATAGAGTTTCGTAAGGAAAAGTATAATGCAATCGATGAGAAGCAGCGGCAAAATGATCTAGCTGTCGTCAGCAATGTGACGGACCCTGAGGTGGAGGGTCCGATAACCCAAAGTAAATATATATATATATATATATATATATATATCTACATATGTTCAAAACTGACTTAACTTCATCGTTGCAGAATATGTGCTGAATGAGGAGTCCGTGCCAGTGCCACTGAAATATCAAAAGACCCAAAAGCAACAGCGCAAAGCTGAGTTTGAGCTAACCTCACTGGGATGCTACATTTGCCAGTGCAATTTCGATAGCATTGAGAAGTACGAGGAACACATCGAATACCATGGCGATGAGTCCGATTTCCAATCGTTACAAAAAATGACCAAATAGTAAGTTCTTGTATTGCCCATCTTACTCCAAATCTTATCTACGGCCACATGACTGACTGCCTTGAAGAGTTGGTTAACATATCTTGATCGAGAGGGATTATATCGATTAATCTATAACTTACTGCGCTTAGCCAAGCAATAATGAATTAATGTTGTTTTCTTTAAAGCTCTCTCTCTCTCTCTCTATTTCTAAAACCGCTTTTTTATCACACAAATTTAGAGGTACGCGTCTTTGGAGTTTATAAATTAAATATTTACTTATATGCTTGCTAGCTGCTCCAAAAATATTGCATAAATTCGCGTTTATTTTGTAAATTTTTACCAGTTTTGGTTTTGTATATAGCCCTACGAACCTTGTATATACATATATAAATATCACTTAATAATACAAAAATAAGGAGAGCTTATCTTCGACATACCGAAGCTTATATACCCTGACAGGCTGGAATAACTCTTTCACAATTGTTAAATTTATTTACTGTTTTTGTCCGACTCCATAGCAAATTCCATTCTCCTGAACTGAAACTGAAAGACAAATTCGCATAGAAACGGACGGACAGACGGATACATTTCGTGACAATATCCGAATGCCCTCTGCTAGGGTTTAATAATAGTTTGTAAGGGTATATATGCTTCAAGAATTGCTTTTCTTGGATCATTTTTTTTATTATCAGCATATTATTCGCTGCGATTGTATGTGTTTCTTTGTTTCTCTTTTACTCTAGATATGTACGTATATTTATGTATATAGACATGCACGTACACATTTATATATATAAAAGGGAATCGTGTGGAATTCCATTATGGTAGTGTATATACAAACGATATGATAAAATCCAGCTTAAGCTGAGAGATAATCCTTTGCCGTTGAGCGCCCGCAGATACACAGTGGGAGGTAGCATATCATCCTTTTTTGCGATAATATCCCTTTTTTTTGTATACAGTTCTTTGTAGTACTTTTAAAACTCAATTAGCTAAAAGTAGTAAGGCGTTTTTATTTTTATTATTTTTGGTTAAATCGAATTTATTTTTACAGCGGAACTCCTATGCTGAAATTATCATATCAGACGTGTGTGGATAGCCATTATTTTGGCTTTAAACTGGAAACGCAGCAGAAGGATCTGGTGATTGAGAAATTCATTATTGTACAGTCGCGCCAGTTTTACTACGTGTACAATAATCGCCTACCCCTGGAGGTCTCAGAGAGCGGCCAACTGATCTTCTATGTGGATTCGCACGTATTTGTGATACTGCGGGAGCAACCCATTGTTATTGGGTATAGCCAGCTGGTAAATGGACAGCGCCAGCATTATGTGGAGCAGCATCATTTCATGCGTACTGAGGCATTGCCCAAGGCTAGCTTCAATATAAACCCTTATCGATTGTCCAATAGTAAGGTATTTCGTGGGGGACGTTTAGAACCGGCTATACCGCCGCCAGCTGTAGTTTACGCATTAAAACGTGATACACAGGATGCTCAGCTGCGTCTGGCAGAATATAATAAGGAGTATCGCAACTACTGCGAATTGGGAGGTGAATTTACGCCAAGGAATCTGCCTGGAACGCTGCGTACACTGCTCCAGGTGGAGGATATCGAACGATTGCAGTGCTATGTGGCCCTAAAGCAGTCCAAAATGGAGCTGCATCAGTTTGGCAAAGAACTATCCGTCAAATTGCAGCCCAATGTGCGTAATATAAGCGCAGAGGATGTGCTTTCACCTGGAGACGATGTCCTGATCATTAACGAGCGTAGCAACAACATTGGTCAACCGGAGCCGGGCAAAGCGAACAGCATACGTCAGCTTTTGGATAATAATGGCGTCGTATTGGAACTGGCGTTAAAGGATTTTGATGCGCTTATTCAGTGGGGCCGCAAAATTAACGATCTATTTGGCTCACCGGAGAAGGAGCGTCATGAGCCGCGAGTTTATTTTGCCCGCATCTTGGGAGTATCAACGCAACGCGTAAATATCACCTGCGAACGGCATCTACCCGATAATACGACCTATGCTCTACTGTTCCGTCCGGTGCGGGCAGTACTGCGTTATCAATATCGTGCACTTCATCAGCTGAAGCTAAGCAATGCGGAGCATGTGCAGCGATTGCTATTCCCCGATACAATACCCAGGCAGCCAGTATCTGAGGGCCCTTTGACCTTTTATAACGAACAAATTACTCAAAATCCTGAGCAACAGCAGGCGGTACAACAAATTGCTTTGTGCAACAAGCTACCAGCGCCGTATATTATCATTGGTCCACCTGGCACTGGCAAGACGGCAACAATTTGTGAAGCAATCTATCAGTTGTATGTGAATAAACCGCAGACACATATTCTGGTGCTGGCAGGCTCGAATACGGCCTGTGATGAGATTGCTTTGAGATTGTTGCGTGCTATTTCGAAAGCACCGAGTCAAGCACGTCCATTGACACGTATCTTTGCCGCCAGCTGCGATCGACGCATTGATAATATTGATGATCTATTGTTGGAATACTCTAATATGTATGCTCTACACTTTTATCCAGACGTGCAGGCGGTACACGACTATCGTATTGTGGTTTGCACCCTTAGTTTAGCAGGCAAACTATCGACGGGTAATTTTGGGCGTGATGAGGATAAACGTAGCGTATTTTCGCATGTATTTGTAGATGAGGCAGCCGCCTCGACGGAAGCAGAGGTGCTTATGGGTATCACTTGTACCATAGCACCATCGACTAATTTGATACTCTCGGGAGATCATAAGCAACTGGGCCCAGTTCTGCAATCACAGCGTGCCGGAGATTGGGGTCTTGCTTCTTCGCTGTTTGAGCGTCTGCTGCAGCGCGAGTGCTACAGATTGGACGAGAATGGTGATTACAATGTGGCCGTACAGACGCGACTACGACGTAACTATCGTTCCCATCCCGAAATTGTCTCGCTCTACAGTAATCTCTATTATAACAGCGAACTGCAGTCAGAGGCTGAGTTGGGTGAGTTCCTAAACTAGAAATTTATACCAGTTTTCTCTATAAGTATTAGAGTTTAAGCATTGAAGGTGGTGTGCCCATAAAGTACCCGCAATTATTGTGTAATATATTATCTAACGAAGAAAGCTCCTTGTCTCTCAAATATGTTTGCAGGAAATGTGACCCTGGCTAGAAATTGGTTTCACACACCTAATGAACATTTTCCCATCATATTCCATTCGGTATTTGGTACCACAATGAATACGCAGAGTTCGGTAAGGTAAGTTTTTGTATGTTGTACAACTGAATTAGGGGAAAAACTAATTGTTTATTTTATTTTATAGCTTGTGCAATAATAAGGAAATCGATGCAGTCATGGACTATGTAAAGGATCTCATGTACTTTGGAATCGATGGGGAGAAGCTATCGCAGACAGATATTGGCATTATATCGCCCTACAAGAATCAGTATCAGCGCATTCAGGAGCAGCTCAACATGCGCAACTGGCATCAAATTGATTGTGGCTCGGTTGAACTGTTTCAGGGCAAGGAGAAGCAAATAATAATCGTTTCTTTTGTGCGCTCATTTACCGAAAAATTGGGCTTTCTCAATAATAGTCGAGTGAGTATACAGAAAATTTGTGTTGATAAACACCCTATAATATAACTCAAAATCTCTAATTTGAATTTTGATTTATTTACAGCGTTTGAACGTATTACTTTCGCGTCCAATGTCGTTGCTTATTCTAATTGGTAATCCGCGGACGTTAAGCAAGAATGAGGAATTTCGTCACATCATTGACATGTGTCGGGACCGAAAGACGCTCGTCGGTTCGCCCTATTATCCGGATGATAATAAGA
The DNA here is from genome assembly GCA_018150835.1 of Drosophila repletoides. Lineage (NCBI taxonomy): Eukaryota > Metazoa > Arthropoda > Insecta > Diptera > Drosophilidae > Drosophila > Drosophila repletoides. Next base: position 14,488,876 of record JAECWQ010000089.1, read on the forward strand.
CGAACGAGGCGAACGGCGGTGCCGCTGTCAATCCAACACGCTGCAACGGCAACGTCACCAATCGATTACCCGCCCACTCACCAGCCGAGGATATGCATCAAACATTGGGACAACCATTGAAACGAAGTAACAATCGTTGTGATAATTATCAGTATCATCAAAAAAACCAAAGAAATAGTGAGAGTGATCATAAATGCTTGTTTGCGAATACATATGCCGAGTCTTTAGCATTTCGAATGATACGCTAATGGATTATCCATCCTCTATCCACCCATCCACTACTACCTGCGTTTTAGAAGTTTTGCAAGATCACATATTATATTATCCTATATATATATATATATGTATAAATATGTATATATATATATATATTTAATCATATAATATATAACCATGAGCCCGGCGCCTGTTCGGTTTACAGCTCTCTGCTGTTTTTAACCACAAGTCAAGTTCCCCAGGAAGTCTGATAGAGAAGCTGTTGCAGTTGCTGTTTCAGTTGTAATATCCCTCCACATTTTCAATAAATTGGCATACGCATCTTTTGATCACAGACCTTATCAAAATCATGCTTATAAAATACTGTATATTTATATATATATAGACACTCATTTCTCACGATTCTCTGGTTTATTTTGGTGTATTTTTTATTGCTGTATTACAATTAGTTAACTGTCTTAATTTAATCCAGAAACAGGCAAAAAAGTACCATTATCTTCTGCTACAAAGATGGTCTATAACAAAGATGAGCTGGTTAAATTAGGCACAGGTGCTGAGAAAGCCAAAAAGTCAGAGCTGGAAAAGTTGCTTGAAGAGTTGCCAGCAGTGCCACGTTATGTGGACAAAAATTCCGAGGCCGTGCGTTCCATCAAGGCAGATCTGCAGGATCTGAGCCTTAAGTCTAAACCCACGAATGGACAGGTTATCACACAGCAGCCCAAGGTAGCCACTGCTCCCTTGGGCGACAACAAAATGGCAACCGTTGCCGCGCTTAGTGCAGACATGCGTAAGCTTCAAACTTCGTTGACTTCAAGGCCAAGTGCAACGATAGGCAGCACACAATTGCGCTATGTTCACGGTGTAACAGAAGCAGTCGATTTATCATTTGCTCCAAGCGCACCACCACTTAGTCCTGGCACTCAACGCTCTTTCCAGTATCATTTCGATGCGTCGAGAAGATTGAGGGAAGAATATATGCATCCACCACCTTTTTACGATTGGAAGCCAAAGCCACAGCCGAAGAAGAAAAGCACTTGTGTCATATCATAATTGCATATTATATAGATGAAGCTACAACTACGAGGACTACATAGCGATCATTGAATCACTGTGTTATCCTCTTTTGACCTTGTTGTTTGTTGCATGTTGCAAGAGTGGAACAGCCAGCAATCAGGCTGCTAGGCTGCTTCCTTTTGCCACATGTTTCAAACAGCAAAAAAATCAAATCTATTTAAAAAAACAACGTTTTCCTATTGTGTGGATTAAGATAAGCTTTGGCAATTAGAAGCTTACTTCAATCTGCCAATAGGGAATGTCGATGGTTTTTTTATTATTATTTTTGTATTGAATCATATTACATATGTATGTGTATTTCAAAAGACAAAGCTGATTTTGCGCTGCAAAATGGCGATTAAGAATTATTCTAACTACATTTTCAAATCAGATCAAATATGCGAAAAATACGTTTCCAAGAATTAATTTGGCTGCTTAAAATACATATATAAACAATTTTGATTTGATCGTTTATTTTTTTATTTTATTGTTTTTTCATATTGACAAAGGAAAACTTTAATGAAAACACATTTATGAAAAAGTAATATTTTATGAAGTTTCTGTATGTTAATCAATATAAATAATAAATCATATTCTTATTGGGCAACAAAATGATTTTTACATTTATTTAGTTGTTTACTATTTTGCTGATATTAAAAGAGAGAGTAGTTATTATATAATATTATATTTAATATCAGATATTGTGTTCTATTTAAAACAAATTTGTGAAACGAATTTAATTGTATTGTTACTCGTAGTTTGACTGGAATATGTATTAATTATCGATATTATATAGTAGTCAGATTCTTAACTTAGGTTGGTTAGATTTCATAAAAATCGATTCAATATATGTAATATTTCCAATACCTGTCAGAACGATTCTAACCAAAACTGGAACCCAGACTGCGTTCAAACCCCTAGAAACAAAGCTGGCTGTTAAAATTCAGGCTATGTGAAATATTATAAAAAATTTATAGAAAACCACAAGATACATTTCGTAATAATAGTTCAAGCAACACTTACAATAATTTCAAGAAAATTTGTGTAAATTATCTTAAACTCTTTCAAATTTATCCAACGTGAAATCAGTATATTGTAAAAATTGGTCGAATTCGGATCGATATACAAATTTGCAGTATGAGTGCACGAAATAGACTGAATACGCCCACAACCACAACGAAAACCATTTTAAATGCAGCAGAAGCATCAGGTGTTAAAAGATTTGCGGCGCCGCTATCATCACAGAAGACCGGATCACGTTTACGCGCCGGTGGCAATGGTGATGGTGGCTCCGCTATTTGGAGGAAGCCTGCTTCAATAACCTCCGACAGACTAACGCCTGTAAAATATGTGGAAAAGCACACAATTGCCTCAACGTTGCGTGCGGCGAGCATACGGAACAAGGCAACGGGTAAAAAACCAGCGACTCCTCGAAAGGTAATGCCAGCGGGAAGCGTGGCTGGCGAAGGGATGTTAACAGGTGGCAAGCAGCCTTTACGTCCCTGGGAGCAACGCCGGCTAGCTGGCGCTCTTTCGCAACAGAAGAAAAATCAACTGGACGAAGAGAAAAAAAATGAAATCATAGAGATTCAGACACCGCGTATTATCAAATTGCTGGAGGTTGGCGTACAAACAAATGAGGCAGAAATTCTTAATCGTGAACTGCTCGTTGGGGATATAAAACTATTGATGCCTTCTCCGAAACTTGCTAAGCAAATTGATAAGATGCGTTGGCAGGCAAAAAGCAAAATGATGCGTAAATTCGCCACTCATGAACATGACGAGGAGCAGCACTTGGATGAACTCAAGGAGTTCACGGAACGCAGCTATGTAACAAAACGTAAGCCCGTTAAACCACCGCCAAGCTATGAAGCGAATCAATATAGAAACGTTTTCAAGACAATGGATGAGTTCTTTACCCAAGACATTCAGAAGGCCGAGTCCATTTCAAACATCCAGGAACGCATCAAACGCAAGGAAAAGGAGCTAATGAGCATGTTCGATGATGTGGAAATTAATGTCAAATCCGAATCAGAGTCTGAAGGCGAATAAATCAGTAGTTTTGTATTATTGCATTAGGAAATAATAATTATTAAATACTCCTAAAGATTAAATATAAAAGTGTAAATATTTCTTATATGTCTTCTAGAATTAACATTTCGCAAAAAAACTGTCTCCTGTTTCCAATTAAAGTGTAATAGAACCAGCTTGCTCTTGTAAATAAAAAGTCAATGATAAACTCAGATACTATTTATAACTTATCTACAAGCAATGGTAATTTTTAAAACTGCCCGCCCTAGTTTTCCGAAGCTGTGTTCTTGTTATCGATAACACTAGTTCTTACGAGAACCGATTGTACATTGAGCTGTCAAATTTTATGTGTACACACTGTTTGTTGTTTTGGCTTGCCGGTTTGTATGTTGCCAAACATTTAGTAATACCTTAAAACCTGGCCATCAGTCAAATGTCAAAACCCATTTAGGGAGTCTTAACACGACTCCTTAAAACTCACAAATATTGCTGTGCGTTGCAGAAACTCTGAAAACCTTTCGGAACAAAGAAATATCAAGGCAGCGAAAACGACAAGAAGAAGAGCAATAGTAAAATAAATTGGTGAGTAAGTGAATCACATGCTTAGAGTCATACTTTTATTCCGACTTCACCCAACAGGAAATGACTCTGAAGGTAAAAAAATTGGCTCTATGGAGTCGTCTGATTATTTTGGCTGTGCAAATGCTGGCCAATTGGATAGTGCCGGACCATAAGCCAGATGTATTCCGTATGCCAATGAATTTGCATGATTACGCACAGGTACCTTTGACTTGGTTGGATAAGCTGGTCATGACATGTTTGGGTGGATTGCGTCATTGGGATGGGGAATACTTTCTGCATATTGCCAACAATTTGTATACGTACGAAAACACGTTGGCGTTTTATCCACTATATCCCATAATGGTGCGTTATCTGGCCATTGCCTGTCAGAGCCTATACATTCCACTGTCGCTGCAATCCATGACGCTGCTTGTGGCGGTCGTCCTGAATGTATGGCTCTTCTGTGAGGCAGCCAATTTGCTGTATCAGCTGACGCAGCGCGTCTTTAATGATCCCAACAAGAGCTGGAATGCTGCACTCGTCTATTGCTTTAATCCTGCTAGCATTTTCTTTAGCGCCGCCTACTCGGAAGCTCTATTCTCCTATGTCAGCTTCATGCTAATGTTGCAGTGTGTACGTCCGCAGCAACAGTTGAGCTATCTGCGCATCTGTGGCAGTCTGATCGCCTGTATCTTGTGCCGTTCCAATGGACTTATCTCATTAGGCTTTCCCGCGTATTTTTTTGCGCGCCATTTGCTGCTAAAAACGAATTTGAGGCGCTTCCAGGAAATACTAAAGATGACGCTGGTTGTTCTCGTGCCGCTGGTTGTACTCCATGCCTATTACTTTTATATCTATAGACTGTATTGCTTGCCGGGAATTAATGTACATCACCCACATCACGTACAAGCATATGCCCGGAAACAGGACTATTTGCTCTCCGGCCAGGGACCTGAAGGATCACCTTGGTGCCAGTATACCTTGCCATTTCCTTACAATTATGTGCAGTCAAACTATTGGAATGTGGGCTTCTTGCGGTACTATCAATGGAAACAGCTACCAAATTTTATACTGGCTATGCCCATGCTGCTCTTCATGCATTATCATTGCTGTGTGTATTTATGGTTCCTTGCCACAAAGATCTGGTCTCAAGCTGCAGGCTGGCGGGATTTGCTGAAGTCGCAAAGGGCGCTACCGTTTGTGCTGCATGGCGCTTTTCTGACCCTTGTCTGTGCACTCTTCGTTCACATTCAGGTCTCTACTCGGCTTTTGGCATCGGCTACGCCCATATTCTATTGGTTTGCCGCAGATCTCATGCCCAAGACGCTTGCCAAGCTGTCGATGCGCACGAAGGCAGGAGCTTTGTTTATCTGGTGCACCTCCTACTGCGCTTGTGGAACTGTCCTCTTCTGTAACAACTTTCCCTGGACTTGAACCCGAACGAATGGATGAATTATCGAGGAAGATATTAATTAATTAATTGATTGGTTGCCAAAGAGACTGCTTTAGGATTGGATTAGTATGTAATATTTTTTATAGGCGCGTTGCACGCGATAATGTTGACCACCAAAAAAAAAAAAAGACGAGCTGAAGCAATAGAAAAACATAAAAAAAAAAACTTAATAAAAGTTTAAAACCTATTGTTGCGCGCTTTTTCATCGATAACATTTTCTTATCGGTATCAAATAGTGCTGCCAAATATTAAATTGTTTTGTAAGTAGCGACAAAAACTTGTCTCCTAAGATTTGTTAATTTTCCAATTGTATATAATATATAATGAATTGAGGGCTGGACATTTATACACAGCACATTAATATAAAGTTAAAAGGAAATAAAAATCCATCTCGATAAATTTCGTTATCGTTTGCAACCAGTGCTGTGAACTCGATATCGATTTTTTTACCCGTAAACAGAGCAAAACAAAACAAAAGACTGTTTGCAACCGACAATTTAAAGAAACGCCCAAATAAAACGCCAAAATGGAAAAGCTGTCGGGTGTGATGATGATTATCATCATTGGCGGCGGTGTGTTGACCTTTGTGATGCTTTTCATTTTCGCCAAACGTCAAATAATGCGTTTTACGCTGCGTAGTCGACGCGGTCCACACGTGCCCGTTGGAACCGATGCGAAGAAGGCGCTGCGACGCGAGATTGAACGAAGATTGGACTGCATACAGAAAATAGCACAGGAGCCGAAGCTTCTGTGGACCGATGTGGATAAGTACATCGTGCAACCAGAAGCTGAAACGGATCAAGAATTGCCACCTTACTATTATCGCATGAAGGCCGTGGATGATGTCAAATTGGTGGAATCGGAAATAGCGCGTGCCGATGGCAGCACACGGCACGCCCACGAGAGTCTACGCGCCTTTCTGCTAACCACACTCTCAGTTACACTCAATGGCACTGGTCAGCGTATAATACATCAATTCTGCGACACATACGAACATGCACGGCACGACCCAAATGAGTTTGGAAAGGATGAATACGAGGCATATCATCATTTACTGCTAAAGCTGCTTGAAGCGTAAGTGGACATTTAGCTATACGCTGTAATAATACCCTTGCAGAGGGTATCCCGATTGTATGAGTCTATTCTTATTTGTAGTAGATGGAGAAATCGACTGAGACAAGTCGGACTTTATATTCTGAATAGGGGCATTCTCAATATCTGTAAAGCTGGCTTTTTGTTGCATCCGTCCATATAATGCCCGTTTGTGTATCCAAAGAATAGGCTTGGATGGAGAAATAACAAACTATTTCAATTTGAAATTCTACGTCAAGTCACTGTTCTAAGAGAAATTTGCAAGGGTATTAAAACTTCGGATTACCGAAGATAGTCTTTGCTATTTATTACCATATAACACATATGTAACCTGCACTCGCCCCATTTTAGTGCCAAGCAGCTGAAAAACTACAATTCGAGAAAGGCCTCACCAGCGCGCACGCCTCGTAAACAGAAGATGCACTCTCTGTTGGATCCAGCGCGCTTGCGTCCACCCCCGGCCGTAGAGCCCCCCAGCAGCGAACTGCCAGCTGGACAACATGCCAAAGTCAATATGACGTTGGGCCTGCAAGGCGATGAGCTGGTGGCTGCTGAGTTGGCCACAAATCCCCTGCATTTACAAGCACCTGCCGAGCGGGATCTCATTATACGTAATCGGATAAAGACACCGACGCTAGACGATATTGTTGTCGAGGTGTCGGATCACCATCAAGGTGGCGGTGCGGGTGATGCTGCCATTACTAATACTGACAATGAGATAATGAGTATCTCCTCAGTGCAGTTTCAGAGAAATTAAGTCTTTTAATTATAATAAACTAAGATATATTATTCATCTTTAAATTTAAACAAAAAATCTACTTCTTGCATTTCTCTCCCTTTTGCTATTTGCCGCACTTTTTCTTCTCGTCTTCCGCGGCACACTTATCCATCATTTCGGAGAATACAACTAGATCTAATAGGCGACAGGAGTAGCCAGTCTCGTTGTCGTACCAAGCAATCAGCTTGACAAAGTTATCATTTAGAGCAATGCAGGCTTGAGCGTCAAATACGGAACCATAACGGGAACCATTAAAATCAGTGGAAACTACGTGATCTTCGGTATAGCCCAATATACCCTTCATATCACCATTTGCGGCTTCCTTCATGGCAGCTTTGATCTGATCCATTTTGGCACTACAGCCTAGGCGACAGGTTAGATCCACCACAGAAACGTTTGGAACGGGCACACGGAATGCCATGCCCGTCAATTTGCCATTCAAATCGGGTATAACCTTGCCCACAGCCTTGGCAGCACCAGTGCTAGCGGGTATAATGTTACACATGCCACTACGTCCATCACGCCAGACCTTTTTGCTCGGTCCGTCGAGTATCATTTGTGTCGCGGTACAGGCATGCACCGTAGTCATGAGTCCTTCAACAATTTCAAAATTCTCATGTACCACCTTTGCTATGGGTGCTAGACAATTTGTGGTACATGAGGCATTCGATATAACCTTCATGTTTGGCTTATATTTGTCCAGATTAACACCACACACAAACATGGGAGCGTCAGCTGAAGGTGCCGATATAACCACTTTCTTGGCACCGCCATCTAGATGACTCTGGGCGGTCTTAAGTGTGGTGAATCGACCCGTGCATTCCACAACTGTTGTTACGCCTGCATCCTTCCAGCAGATTTTCTTGGGATCCATCTCATTGGTCACCAGTATCTTCTTGCCGTCAATCACCAACGCATTGCCATCCAGTGAAATCTTCTTGTTAAACGTGCCATGCGTCGAGTCATAGCGGAGCATATAAGCCATATATTTGGGTTCCATGGCTGGATCATTAATAGCCAACACTTTGACATCTTTACGTCGCAGTGCCTGACGCAAAAATATGCGTCCAATGCGACCAAAGCCATTAATACCAATGCCAGCCATGCTCACAATGTTTCAAAATCAGGTTAACAAAAATGTTAATAGATTATTTCCACTCAACGAAAATTTTTGTTTGACAATTCGATTGTTATTTCGAAGAAGAAGTATTACGACATGAAACATTTTTTGTTGGAGCCAAAAAAAAACTGTAAGGAAGGGTTATTTCCTGCAGAAGATTATATACCTATTTATTTCATATATATATATATATAGTAGTCCGATCTTAAAAATTCTTGCTATGTGTTTAAAAAAAACACTTATGTCTATCTTGTAAGTTTCAGCAAAACATTTTAGGAAGAAAGCTTTGAACAATAAGTTTCTAACCAGACTGTTCCTTACTATGGCTTTATAATATAGTTAAACCCGTTCCGCTGGGTTCCGACCTATGTATGAGTATGGAGCTCCATAGCAAATTACATTCAGCTAGCTCAAAATCTTAGAGACTAGTTGGCAAAAAGACAGATGGTCAGAGAGAGAGAGAGACAGACGTGCCGTCGGACATTAGTATATCGACACCTCTCTTCAATAAAATGTTTTATTTACCTGAGTTATGGCAAATAGTTAAATAAATAGTTAATAGTTAAATATTGTAATATCTATTGTATTAATTAGCGTTCCTATTCTGTCCATTTTTAAATAGATTTCTATGCAGTCCAGGACCTCTTTAAAACTGAATAATTACAGGTGTATCTACATGCATACACACTATAAAGAAGGAATTTTAATCTAAATAAAATGGCTTTTAGCCAAACTCTCACGTTTCAGTGATCAGATGGTATATATGCATATGTATATATGTTTTTTTTTTCTGTCGGCTAAAATAGTAGTTGAAAAATGTAGCTAACAGAATCCTTTGCAGTTGTTACTCCCAGTTTGGCAAACAAAGAGCGCTGGTAAATCAATTACAATCGAATGGGAATGTGTATATGTATTGGGTGAGAGGTGTTTTGGTTACTCTGCTGCAGGATGAAAGGGGGGTGTGTGGGAGTGTGTGTGTGTGTGGGTGTGTGGGTGTGTATAGGCAACCGTAGCCAACAGAGGTAGTGGAGAAAAACACAAATCAAGCTGCTAGCCGTAAAACTTTCAGAGAGGCGGCTTCTTTGCCAGGTTTACAGCACTACAAATTTATGTTAGTTGTTGTTGTTGCAGCAGCAGCAGCCTACGCATAATTAACTAGCAAAGCAATAAAGAAAGAAACCTACCGAAAAAGCAAAGGAAAACTGCCAAAAGTGTGGGAAAATTGTGGTAAAAATAGCTGGCAAACAAACTGTTTATAGTTTATAAGCAACAATAGGGTAGATTAGTTGTTCAATAAGTTTGTTTCTTAAGTTCTTTAAAGGTGTTGTGGCAAGCTAAACGCTGCGGCTTGAAAATTGCGCTCGAACTGAGAGTTCTATACAATTAATGTAGGGTATAGCGTAGTCGTGTCAATTTGCAACGCAGGCAAAATTTGTGCTGAGCCATCGAAGTGGAGCCATTGTTAGCTGCTTCGTTTTATTGGTTAGACATACATCTGCTTATAAATCAATCGACTACGGGCCAGCTGGCAGGCTGGCAGGCTAGCTTCAGGCCCCGGCCAAGTCATGGCCTAAGTATTTCCACGAAAAATGCAAATGCGAATTCACAAGACGAACAAAATCAGCTGCGGCTGTGCCAGGGGCGCCATTACTCACCTTTGTCTGTTCGATGGGCCCTCCACCCACACCAGCAACAAAAATTTCCTTACCAAAATGTGGGACCACTCCCAGGGGGGATACCAAAAAGGAAAACACTTTGTATGACGACTTGCTCTTAAACATTTAAATTGAAGTTTTGCGTGTCCAATTTTATGTGCTCGACAAATGCATATTTGTAAATGGAACCTGCCACCGTATCCACGTCCAAGGAGTACATAGATTGTCAACCTATCTAGCTAAGCAACATTCTGTGCTGGCAACATGTTGCAGGAGTCATCGGCAAGCCGAATACATTTTGTCGCCCACACAGAATGCGGCATATCTTTCGGTCTCTCTCTCGCTCTGTCTGTGCTTAACTGTTGCTCTCCTGGTCATGTCCTGGTCGTGGTGAATTCTGGCTCCATACCATAAATGGGGCCGATGATTACGAAATTTGTTGGAGTTAGCAGCGAAGCGAAGTACTGCATATTATATTCATATTTGTATATTGAAACCACATTCTATTTGGGTTTCGTTGGCTCTTTTGGTTCTGTTGCTGATCATAAACTGTGGCCAAATGGAAATTGAATTCTATGCCAACAGACACGGTTGGAAAATTTGAAAACTCTCCCCGAACTCCGGCCACCATTGCTTCAGTCGTAACGGAAAACGGAAACGGAAATTCATTGCAAGTGCCAGCGTGACTTTGTTGTTATTTTCTTGTCTGAGGTTTTATTTTTATTTTTCTTTTTGTTTTTGTTTTCATTTTTTGATTTTCTTCTTTTACTGTCGAAATTTATGCGGAAAACTTTAAAATTGAAACTGTTTTGCCAACTGCAGCGACATGTCGAAAGTTTTGCATTAAAAAATCACATTCCAGGCGTAACAATAAACTTTTGCCAAGGTTAAATAAAGTCAGGCTTATGGGTATTATCAAAGTGGAAACTCCAAGAAACTGCAACTTTAATTTGGCTCACAAAGAGCGGTCAATAAGCTCAAATCAATTTAAATAATAGTGAAAAAAGGCTTAAGATAAAAAATGAGGGAAAAGATGAGAGATTAAATGATGTTGACTTGGAAATACTTATATAAATTCTTTATTATTCAATTATCAGATATCTTTCCTTTTAATCATTTCAAGTGGAGACTAATTAGACTAATTTAATTGTAAAAATCTGCTCTTACTTTCATCAATCATTTCTATTCACAGCGGAGAGTTGAGATACATTTGTATCTTTCAAGCACTTTGACATACTTTGGCAACTTTAATTTGCAATATTTTATTTATTTTTAATTAAGTCATTTATTTTGAGTACATTTAGAAATGTTGACAAAGTTATTTTGCACATGTGATAAAATATTCAGAAACTTAAATTATTTTCTAATTTAAGCACTCAATGGAGACACCGGCAGTTAGTATAACTTGGGAAAATTTCTTTATCGAATAGGGGAAATGTTAAATGTGACTCTGGGGCCTATTTAGAATATATTTATGAGCAACTTGTTGTGGCCGGAGCCAGTAGAGCATAAATAAAGTCACTTTAAGAGCCAATAACATTAAAGCCATGGCCAATGAGCATAAAGCGGAAGAAGCGGAAAAAGCAGAAAAAGCGGAAATAAGTAGAGAGAAATGAGAAATGCGTTGGCATTTAAGTTGTCAGCATGCGGAGAATCCGTTCACAATTTCAAATTGTTTTTGGCAAGCGAAAGGCAGCTGTCAACAGGAAGCTCTGGCCATAATCGCATTTAGCTGATACTCTCACGACTATACATATATACTTAGCACATATAAACTCTTAGTACTGCCATAAGCACCACATTTGACAGCTGCTCTATCGAGGAGTGTTCCTTGTTCCTTGTTGTTGATTTTCCATTTAAAAATAGCTGCCTGCGATAACGATAATGCGCCGCAAATCAATGCATAATCCTTGTGCCACATGCGCCAGGCGGCAGGCGGCATGCGGTGTATTGCGATTATTTGCAGTTGCCAAAAAAATCAGCAGGCAGCCTCAAATAAATTCAGAAAAATGTAAATTTGCAGTCTGCCTGCAACTGAATAGAACTGAAGACTGAAGACTCGACTCGACTCGACTCGACTGCAAATTGAATTGTCAAAGACAAGTGCTGCAGCTGGAGCTGCACTGTAGTTGGAACAATGCAGACGAAGGAGACAAAAGGAGCAACTGCAGCGGAACAAAACTGACAGCTAATTGTGCGCTCAAGCGTAATCCTTGTGCCTGGTTACGGAATTAAATCAAAGGCGACCCACTTAGGAGCTCTGGCCAATTCCTTTTTGGGCCACTTTTCGGACAGAAAACTTTGCATTGCATTGCATTGCCAGGATTCTACATAAGAAACAGAAAGCGGCATTCATTTTACGAGCAATGCAGACAAAATAGCACTAAAAAACATAAGCCAATGTGTAGAAACGGCGAACACTCGACTAGCAAATACCCTGCAGTAATAGTAGCTATAACTACACCTTGCTAAAGCTGCTTAAAGAATATATATAGACTTTAAGCTGTCTTAAAATACGCCAAACATTCCTTTGCCTAGCCTACCTTTCCATGCCCTGTTTTCTTTATTTGATGGCTACAAAACTGACAAGCTTTCTGTCTGGCAAATCAATGGCTTCACTTTGACTTAGGATGAATGCTGCACTGTCTATGCACTCCACCCACACAATATCAGTATTAAGTGAGCTCTATATAGCATTTTATGGCTTGATAAAAGCAATTTCAAAGCCAATTTTACCTTCACAAACTTTGCCAACTTGTCAGTTTATATGAAAAGGGTTTAGCAATAAACAAATTTTAAAGCCATTCACAGACTACTCTGCTCTACTCTCGGAGTCAGGTCAGTGAGTCAGTGAGTCAGTGTGGCAATTATCAAGTGAAGCGTGCTTATTTATGAGCTGCTACCATTAAAAAAATGGCAACAAATTGAAATGCAATAAGGAAAGCGATTAATTTAGCTTGAGGCAAGCAACCGCAGTCATTACATTGATATATGCTTTGTACGGATACTAATACGAATATATATATATATAGTTTATATCGGTATATATAGAACAGACGATATCAATTTGTTTGATGACACTGCAGCTACTATATAAATGTTGCACATTACGTGGCAGCAGTTACGCGATGGGAACACACTGCGTATACGTAATGTCATAAGGAGCAGATGTCATGAAATTTCATTACGGTTTCGAATGCAGCCGCAGCAGCGCAACGAAATGTTGAATGCTGAGTTAAACTGTCAGCTAAACCAATTACATTTGCTAGCCACCGACAACAGCAACAATAATGTCAACAACAGCAGCAGCAGAAATATTACAGCAGACACAGCAGCAACAAAAGCAACAATATTGCCCCGAAGTTGCACGGAAACGGAAGCCGCAGCAGAAGCAGAAGCAGCAGCAGCAGCAGCAGCAGCAGCAGCAGCAATAGCGCTTGAAAAATGGCCACATTGAGGAAATGACGTTGAAAAACAGTAAAAGCACTCACACAGAAGCACTCAATACCCGTATAAAAGCTGGCTTCTAGCTTTAATGAGCTGCAACTGAGAAGTTCAAGTGATTTATTCAATTCCAGGCAACACACCATTGTGCGTCCGTATAAACAACTCTTCAAAAACATAAAAAATGAGCTGCCTCCTTTGATTGACCCCAAAAGAAACCCTCATTTTCAAACTGTTGCCCGCCTGTCAAAAACTCATTTATTATTTAAATATTATCGGGCCAAAAAATTATAAAAAGAGCAGACAGCCTGCTGCTCATTTTGGAAAACTTTTCCTTTATTTATACTTTTTTTTTTCATTTTGTTGGGGGGCAGCTGTCAACTTCAATGTGGCATAACAGAGGTGGCAAAGACGCGGACACTTGACGCGCAATTCGCTTCTATTGTTTGTACAGCAAAAAAAAAGAAAAAGTTGTTTAACATTTTTCTCGGAATTATTGTAAAAGAACTTCCACAAAGGCAGAGCAGACAGAATGAATTATGAAGCAAATTCTGCGGGAGATATGCCTCTCGTATAAGTAGTCCACAGTCTGAAGTCTGGAGTGTTGTATGTAATTTTGGTTGCTGAATTGGTTTTCGGCGGTTTTCTAAACTTTAACTCAACTAAAATTCGAATAAAAACTGAAAAGGAAAGGCTATGCTCAGCGCTTCAAGGCTTAGACTCACAGTCAAGCTCGAATTGTTGCTGTAACAGCTATATAGTAGCTAGTAATTAGGAATTCTTTCTTTCAGCTTTCTTCCTTTCCATACAGCAACTTTGTATCAATTGTTGCTATGGATATAGCTCATATATGATATATGATATAGTTATTCGATCCATGCTGCCTGCCAGGCGGCATATCATTTATGTAGCTCAAAGAAGCGGACTGACAGACTGACAGTCTGACATGGCTATAACAGCTCGCCTCGTCTTCTGAGTATATTTTATACTTTGGGGGGAGAAATGCCTCCTGCACTACTTATTTCGTGACAAAGTAATAATTCTCCCTCCAAGGCTAAAAGTATATGCATAATTTAAGTTGTATCTTTAAAGCTTTAATGTTGTTGTGACGCCAGCAGAACTAATAAATGTTAATTAGGCTCTAACATTAAAATAATTATATTTGGCATTTACTTTTTGTCTGCAATCTGAGTCGACCATTTTTTATGTGATGCACTCAGAGAAAAGTATTCCAAGTTTTAGGCAAACTTTGCAAAACCCAGAATGAAATTTCTTTTACTTTAAAACTATTTCCAGATTAGACAAAGATTATTTACTTTATTCTGGATAATTGTCTTGATTTAATGTTCATTAAATACGAAATCGTTTTCTTAAATACATTTGATATTTTTGTAGTGTAAGTAAAAATCTTTTTTATTGATTTTATACCTTACACTGCTAAAAATAGCTTAAAAAGTAGGCTGAAAAAAAGTTAGCTTTAGACTTTCAGCTAAGAGACAGGTAATTGCAAAGGCAATAAAGTTTCAAGAACCAAAAACCGAACCGCTCCAGCGGCGGGAATAGTTTTGAGTAAATGCGAGCAAATAAATTGAGCAGACAGAGCAAAGGAAAACCATTTGGTTCGTTTCCCTAAGCGTTTTCGTGCCTTTTTGGGCGAAAGCCAACGAAAAAAAAGAGAAGAAAATTGTGCACTTCAGAATTTATGCCATGACATTTTCAGTGCCTTATCATTGTCACTGTGTATTGGAGTATTCCTTCCCGGGTACTCGGAACACCCGCAGTAGCCCACAGCTGTGAGAAATATTCTTTACATTTGAGTTTTTCCTGTTTTTTTTTTGTCTGCATAAATAATTGTTTATGAGCACGTGCACAGGGCGGAGTAGAGACGACAATGGTTGCCCACATGCAAAGTCAAGTCAAGTGGAAGCGGAGCAAGGAGCACGAACTGTGTAGAGCTGTGGAGGAGGAGGAGGAGGAACTGCTGTGGGCTGTCGGCTGTGTGGCGGCAACTTGGCACGACTGCTGACTTGCGTGACCAAAGTGCAAGAGGTGATAAATAACAGCAAAATGTAGACATCACAAACCGAACCCAAAGCTGAACCCAAACCGAACCGCTCCCCCGTCTGCTTGTTTGAACAATTTTGCGGAAAACAAGTAAAGTTGATGCTACTTTCAAGTTTGTCGTGTAGTTTATAAAGTTGTTGCAACACTATTTACGAGCCAAGGCTAAAAGGCATTTATTTAGCTCTGTTTAACACTTCAATGGGGTTATCAGCATCGTCGTCTCCTTTTTGAATCCATGTTCATATAAAGGAGAATTCTGAAAAGCAATTTTTCTGTCTACTTTCCCCACTTTAATCTAAATAACCTTCTGCATGTGGCAATTGTCCCTCCGTCGCCCTGGCTCCCTGTGTCTCTCTGTGTCTCAACCACAACACACAACAGCCACGCGATTTAGCGAGAGATTCTGCTGTGTTTTGCCTTATAAAAAGCACCACTTATCCAGCTGAAACCACCGCAACTACCTCAACCACCTTGACTGCGCTTTGTCCTTGTCTTTGTTTATGTTGGCATTGTGCAACGAGAGCTAAAAATACACATTAATGTAAATACAACTATGCTGCAACAACAACAACAGCTACAGGACAACAGCTACAACAAAGCACTTGTAAAAATAATTTAAATAACTGCAAGTGCGGCACACAGATACAGTTACTCGTATAACAGTTACAGATGCAGTTACAGATATAGCTACAAATACAGCTACAAATAGTCATAGTGCTCCAGGCGAGACTGCACGACTGGAAGATACCCTGCACCCAATTCCGAAGAGCCCCAATTCCTTCTTTTTCTATCCCATTCTGCAGAAGATAGTTTTTAAGATCTGAAGGACATTCAGAAATAATTTCTATATTTACTAAACTAACAAAACGAACTAATTGCATTTTGATTGTTTGCTGGGTATAAAATATTCATTGGGGATTGACAGAATTATCATTTATGGTTAGCGTAATAAGTGGAAAATTCTGCTAGTCATTCTTATTGATTGATTTGGCAGGTGTATAAAAGCTGATAAAAAAAAAGTATTTCCCCAAAGGATACAGGACTCTACATACAAAGTTTGGTGCTGCTTGCTTCGTACCTTTGCCAATTTTTAATATACTCCTTCTATGCAGTTTCAATGGGTATACAGTATAAAAATGCATAAGCAAATTATGTGCAAATACGAAGCACGTCCTTTGAGCCTTTGCCTTGGGTCTGTCTCTCGTTTCTTACTTTGTTTAGCTGGGCTAACAATGGGCTGTGCCACGCCCACACACTTCGCTCTCATTAAACAATATTTGACAACCTAATTGAGCTTCTATTGTTGAAGTTGACAGGATGTCAAGGCTAACAAACTCGCTCTCGCCACATGAATTATTAATGCAATTCGATTTTAATGGCATTTGTTGTGTGTCATCCTGCATGTGTGTGCGTAGGCGTGTGTGTGAGTGTGTGTGTAGGAGTGTGTGTGTCTATATAAAGTTTAAAGAGCAGACTGGGTTATTCACAGGGGAATGCGTGTTGCTCCTATTGGTCTACATTGCTAATGAAATGTGCAATTTTATCTACTTTTACATGGTATTTATCCAGTTGATTAAACCTTTTAATTAAAATGCTTTTTCCATGTCAGCTAATTTGTATACCCTGCACTAAATAGCTAGCAGCTTAAATGATATATTAAACTAGAATTATGAAATATTCTGTTGAGAGAGTCCTAGCAATTTACAGCATAATTTTCTACCTTTTTAATACTGCACTATTCTAGCCTATTATTAGGTCGAAACAGCTTGAAACAGGATATCCTCCCAATATTTTAAATTAAAGCTGACTTATCCACTTCAGATGAAATTTACTACACCAAAAAATGAATCTGTAAAGTTGAAATTATTTATCTATGTTGATTTTGCCCAAAATATACATTTACAGATTATCTATCCGTGTGATATCCTCGACAAGAGCATTGAAAGTAGCTTAAATTGTTGGCTACATTTGAATTTATAGACCACAAAAACTGTTGAAATGTTTAGCTGAAAATATGCCAGTTTATATGTAGCTTTATTTGGAATTTTGGTCAGTAAAATATTCAAGAATGGTTTTTGTTTTATTGCTATTAAATATGCAGTCAACAAAATGTTAATTGAAAAATGCAAAAATATTCCATAATCTAATTAAAAAATGCTTAAAGTGCTTTCGCAGATTCAATTAAAAAAAACGAATGACAGATTGTCAAGAAAAAGTTGCCACAACCTGGATAATAGCTGCTGTAATATGCTTATGAAAACTGAGTGGAAACGGGGGGCAAAAAAACATGCTAGGAAATGCGTGGAAATGTGTGGAAATGCGTGGAAATATTGTGCAAATCCCAGGCACACAAGCAACTTTTCAACAAAGATTTTACAGATTTTCCCGTCGCTTTTTTTTTGTGTTTTTTTGGGTGCCGCATTTCTGTTGTGGATACAAATCTCGGAGTGCAGAAATAACGCAAAAAACTAGAACTAAAAACCAAAAGGAAAAACACCAACAAAATTCCACATAATCCGCAAACAAGCAGCTCGAATGCATATAAGGGTGGGCAAACAAAGAGCTGGAGGATTCCTGTGTTAAGCAGAGGAGTGAAAGGAACTGAGAACTCTGCCAGCTGGCTGCCAGGACTCGCTCCTGTCCGGGCATATTTTATGAATATTTTTCAAGGGACGAGCGGGGAGGTCAAGAGAAAAACCTCGGAGAGGGACAGAGTCTAAGCTCTTAATTGGCTATTGAGAGTGAGCCTTGAAAACAAAGCATCAGCATTGACTAGGGCTTTAAATATCAAGTGGAACTCATTGCCTGAAATGAATGATGAGCCGTTCGTTGGAGGAAGACCACCAAAAGCTGAAGCATAAAATAATGCGTAGCTATAGCTGCGATTTGATTAGTCAGAGCATATTTAATCTCCATAAAAAACAAAGCAATTTATTTGAATATTTTAAATCTGCTTTAAATGCCCTGCCAAAAGAAATAACAGCTCAGTGCTCAAATATGTTGCCTAAAAAAGTCAATATATTTAAGATAAGCAAGACACAGAGTGATACAAACCATTTATATATACAACAAAAGCTTTAATTGGAACCAGCCAGATCGGACGACTATATTATATAGTCAACTGTCAAAAATGATCATCCATTAAACTCCCAATCGATCTAAATGTTGTCCAATGAAAAACTTTCTTGTTTTTCTTTCTTCTCTTTTGTGAGGTATTTAAGTTTCGGCATTCCAAACGAGAGCTGCTCTGTCTTTGTTTTTGTAGTCTCATTCACCTTTAAAAATATAAATAAATATACTTGATTTATGAGCAACACACACACATAACTCTCGACAAATAGCGAGCAATTTTATTATTTGGCTAGAAAAATATAAACACACTAATAAGGAAAGGCTATCTTCGGCGCGCCGAAGATGACATACCCTTTTTTAATTTATTATAATTTAATTATAATTCATATTTTTTATATTTTGTTTTTCTGCACACAATTCCAGCATATCCTTAGGAAGGGCGGCTATCTTTTTAGGGTTTACAGTAGTCTCATTCGGGACCAACTGCTTTATAAGTATACTCCTAATAATATTAAGTTCAAGATATAAACCTACTAAAATTATCTTTATTCTTACAGATCCACATCACAATGGGCTGCGATTGCCGGACATCGGATTATAAATGAACCATCAACTGAAGTATTTTCATCCTGTGGCAAGTGTATGTTAAAATAAGTGTAGAAGGCTTGCATATAAATTGTATCTTAAATTAATGTTAATTAATTATTATAATATAAAAAGTGATAAACAATTATTTATAATTATATATAAGTAAATATCTATGTATAAATTAATCGTGAAAAGTGATGAAATAACAGGAACCTTATTCCACCTCAAAGATATTTTGCATCTGAGAGATACTTTTGGATCTGATAGATACTTTAAAAACCTAAAAGCATGCACCATAAAAAAAGTACGCCCAAAAGTATGAAACAAATTACCAGCCCAGAAGTTTGCAGCAAAAACTGCGCCTAAAATTATGTAACACAAAATTAGCCCCAAAAGTATGCAACAAAAATGCTCCTAAAAGTATGCAACACAAAAATTTTACCTAACTACCAAAAAATGCACCTAAAAGTATGCAACACATATCCGTCAGATACATTCATGTCCTGCAGCAGGATGGCGGCTGGAAGCTTCAAATTTCTAAAAATTCCTGGCGAAGTGCGAGGCGAACAGAATCAGCAGGAAGGTAAACAAATGTTAATTAACATTGACACTGTTAACTAACATTGGCACTTAACACGTGCTGTGTTAAATAACATTGATCAGCTTGCAGCAAAACTTTGCTGGCCTGATGATTCTGCCGCTGGGCAAACCGAAAATAGAGATTTGGCGGGCTGGACTACCAGGCGAACAGAAATCAGCAGCAAGCTGACGTTTTTTCCCGACACCCATAAAAGTAGGCAACGCAAAATAAATTACCAAAAAATATCCACTTGCTACTGAATTATGTACTAGCCGATGAAGATATAGCGATATATGCCGACGACCCAGCAGTACTGACGAGAAGCCCCAATATTACTGACGCTCCGCAAGCCCTTCTAAAAATGAAACATTGGCTTAAACGGCAACAAATGCGCCAATGTTCCCTTCACCACAAGGACACTATCATTCAGAGGCATTACGATGCTAGGCTGTGCACTGACAATAAAAATATGTATATACTTAAGAGTTTTAAAGGCAAATCTGTAAAAATTTTATAAAACAAACATATATTAAATCGGAATAGTTGATAGTCAAGATAATTTGAAAATCAAAAGAGTTTTTCATACAGCAACTTGTGAACCGATTGTTCCTATGGGAGCTATATGATTTAGTTTTCCGATCCGGCCGGTTCCGACATATATGCAGGCAGCACTGCAGCATAAAGAAGGCTCCATACTAAATTTCATTCACCTAGCTCAAAAACTGAGAGGCTAGTTTGCATATAAACAGACGGACAGAAGGACAGATGGTCATGGCTACAACAAATTCGCTCGTCATCCTGATCAATAATATATATACTTTATGGGTTTACATAACATTACACATTTCTGGACAAAGTTATAACACCCTCTGCAAGGGTATAAAAATAGAATTATAAATTAAAGCGAAAGTACAAAAACCTGTTACATATAAATAAAAATATAAATAAATAAATTGTTATTAACATCAATTCGAGTCACTCTCTCAATATATATATCAATTTGACTCACATAAATACAAATATGTCTATATATTAAGTGCATATCCATCAGTTTTATATTTATGCCCCGCTTGATTACTCATACGCCATGTATACCAAACGGGGGCAAAGGCATTGGAATCGATGATTATGATGATGATGATGATGATGATGATGACTTCATGTGGAAGCTCTGAAAATGGTTCGTGTTATTCTATAATGCATATAAAATGTAATAACCACAGCTATTAGCCAACTTGACGACGTCGCCCATAAACAGGCGGCATGGGCGTGGCGAATGCGCCTAACTGTTATTAAACACACTTGCACGTAGATGAGGCAGCTTTTTATTCTCCACATCCATTGGAAAGAGTATGCAGTAGTCGCTTGCATATTAGAAAAAACCTCTCTTCAATGCAATTTTAGTTTGTGAATAATTTTAATTTTAGAAGGATTTTGTTTTATGCTAATTTTTAGCAATAAATTGATAATTTCTATGCAATCTATTTTGCATTTAAAAGCACAACAAACTGAAAAATACTTTTGAAAAATCATACTTTCACATTGCCCAAAAATTAAGCTGTAGTTCAGATTATTAGTTGAAATTTTTGTTTAATTATACTCCTAAAAGTAGACAGTATATTTTTCTTTCAGTCAAATGTAAATATAGGATAAGAAACACAGATTTTTCTGTAGAGTGTGAAGAAACAGACCTGCCTAAAGCACTTTTGAAGGTAGAGTATCTGCAAGTCGAGTACGCTCAGCTAGAACGATTTTTAATATTATTTTGTTGCTATTTACAGCGCTGGTAATTACGCACCGCGGCAAAACAATTTACCAAATCGCGCGTAAAAATGTTTCCCCATAATATTGACAATTGCCCTCCAGCTGGTTCTTTTTTGTGGGGGGAGGGGGCGGGCAGTGGGTGGCAGGGGCATGTTGACTGAGTGTGCGGTTACGGTTTAAACTCATGTTGGTACAGTTGATTGCACCTGTGTACCTGTCACTTCCTGCCGGGTTACAAAGGCTAATTATTGGTATACTCGTCAGAGGTGACTGCACGGCTCTGCAGCGGCTCTATCGATTGGTAATCTGCGTGACAATGGGCGTGTCTCCGCCTCCCGTTGGGAATGTGTAAATATGTGCAATCATTGAGCATATTCGAAACTTAACTCTGCACTCAACAACAGCTGCAATTCTACAAAATGACAAAATGACACGCCTCTCTTCCAACCACACACACACACTCTCCTACACCCCCCCACACACACACATACTACCACACAGGCGTTGTCAAATGTTTACCTACTGAATATATGTGCTTCAGCTTGCCTCTGCGCTACACTGACAGAAATGAGCAGCAATCTCGAGAGATGAATAAGCGTTAAACAGAAATAAAATTTAGTTTAGAAAGGTAGACAAATATATTCTAACAAAAAAATGTATTATTCGTAAATTTGTATTGTTAATAAATATTTTTCAAGATTTTAAATGGTGGTTTTCTAATTTTAAGCATTGAAAATAGTTGGATTCAAAAATAATAGAAGAATCTTTTTTGGTTCAGGTTTCACTTTCTTCAGAATGTAGAATTCAATTAATAACAATAAAAACGTTGCTTTTTAGTATTTTTTGATAATAGTTTTTTAGTGGTCGTTCATTCGGAAGTGGAATTAAAAAAGAATTTATTAATAATATAATATTATTATTATTATTACATACATTTTTCTTTCCCTTTCCTTCTTATTTGTACCTTTTTCTATGCCTGACTTTTGGCAGATCCTCACCTTAGCCAAGATTTCGCTCCATGTAGAAGGAAATGCTGTAACATTTGCAGTCAAGCCTAGTAGAAGCTTTTTCTCTCTGTGTAGACGTGACTCTTGCTACAGGGCAGAGGTTAAGCGACGTTTACGTGTCAGGTGAATGCAATGAGTGCTCACTTCAGCATTTATCATACGCACCGTTGCCACATACACATAGCGATTTTTTTATTGAAATTTGTGCTACAACTGAATATCAATGAGGAGCTGAGCTTTGAATGTGTGTTTCTGTGTACTTTTCTGTGTATTTTCTGTGTCCATCAGGGACATTTTTCTTGGGTCATTTGCAGCTGTTGTGACGGGGTAAGAACTTTTTATTGTGTTGCCTGCTTTAACTTTCTTGCTTGCCAATCGCTTGCAAATTGCAAAAGTTTTCAAATGAAAATTTTTCAATTATTATGCAGCGTTTGATTTAAACTTGAAAATAACCAAGAAAATTTCTTGTGGCTTAAAGTTGAATGCAAAGTCGCTTTAAATGTGCTGTAAAATTGTCGCTCAGCCTCATAAGTTGCAACTCGAGCGTGAAATGCAAATTATGCACATATTACGCATACGTCGCGTTGCCTGCATTGAGTTATGAATTCCTGAGTGGTATATGTAGCCGTGTGATTGTTGTGCTGTGGTAAAAAATATTTACACCTGGATTATGACACGTTGTTAGTGGCAGCTTTCCTTGCTTTTTTCACAGTTTTTTACCTCTGCATTAATTTTAAATGCAGCTCATTTACAGTTTGTTGCCAGCTCAAATACCCTGTAATAAATTTGTATGCGAATTCGTAAATACTTTCGCCTTCCAGCAAATCGTTAAGTGTAAATTAGAGCCATTTATTGGAGGGAAAATATATATATTTATACTCTCCCTGGAACTATTGTAGAGCGCTATAAGTGTAGACATCCTTTATGCTGTTATATGATAAATGAGGGAAGTTTTTTTTCATTAGTATAGAGTATATTATAGTCGAGTCATAGCTAGAGCGTAAACACACTCTGTTTTTGAATTAGTTGCATATTTTGTCTGCAATTTTTGGACTCAATTCAGAGACAACTTTTTAAGCTTGCTGAATTGAATTAATTAAATGCTTCAGTCTTCTGTTGGCTTTGTCAACTATTGCAACAATAAAATATTTATCAAAGTAGATAGTATTTTCTAGTCGAGCACCTTCTGCAAAAGAATTCCTGACAATTTGATTAAGAGTTGCATAATTGTTTGGCTTTATCTTGTGTCAGCTGCAAATTGAAATAAATAAAGCTTTCCCACATTCTTCTCAACTGTTGCAGCAACAAAATATTCAACTCAGTGAGCAGAATTTCTAGCCATTTTCTGGCTTCATTCTCTTTGAGCCAACTCTTTAAGTTAGCTGTCAAAATGTATGCAAATAGTATTAATTAAAGCCCTAAATCTGCTGTGTCAGTTAACGAGCACACATATTTTTCAACTGTTGCGTTTTGTGCGAGTTTTTTTTTGTTGTTTATTCTGTTGCCTCCATGTAGAGATCTGATGTCTGGCCATTTGTAAATGTTGCATGCAACGGGGCGTTACCTAAAATTTGTCAGCGCCACTTGAGGGCGCTAATGAGCTGCAGTTAGTCTTAAGTTGTTGGGGCGTGGCAGCAGCAACATTACATTTTATGGGCTATAAAGTAACGTAAAGCCCTGCCACTCTGCCAGTATAATAGGCCATAAACAAGGCAATAATCCGCATGACAACAACTTAAAGTCTTAGCCAGACGTAGTAGAGCAAAAAGCCAACAAGGATTTATCCTTTTCAAAAGACTCGATTCGAGTACTTGTGCCCGCCTGGCTGTCAATAGTTGAGCATTGTTCATTTATAGACGACTCGATGCCACAATACCAGGACTAGAACTATTACCAGAGCCTTAGCCAAAGCCCTAAGCTAAGCTGTTGTGGCTTCAGCGGACGACGGACAACGGACAGCCATTCAGAGGACATACGAGTATTCCGCATTGTGATCAGTGGCTTTGATGCTTCCTGTTTATTGTGGGCCCCACAGCAGTGACACGGGATTTTTGGCATTTGACATTTGTGCCTGTAGCACAATTGAGTTCTGCCACTTGACCTGAAGCAGCAGCAGCAGCAGCAGCAGCAGCAGGAGTTGCTGCCAGAAATGGCCATTAAAAGTGACAGCCAAACTAAAATTCTGAGCACAGGACAGGCAGGATAGGACCTTGCCTGCGCCTATTTAAATATACATTTAAATTCAGCCTAAACACACGCATACACCCACACACTTTTGCACTCGTATTTAACTAATTTGCATGGCAGCGACGTGTCTGTAAACTCCCAAAAGTGATAAAGACATAAAGACCTGCAGACAGTGGTGCCTTGGCAAGCTGGGTATGCCAACTATTTGTAACATTTGCCTCCATAAATCAACGCTGGACAGCCCCAGGAGTTGTTTGTCCTTTCTCCCCCCTTTCTCCTTGCTCCCTGGCCCCCTCCTCGCTTGCCCTCTGATTGTTGCTGTGCTTTGTGAGCTGTGTTCGGGCATTTTGCTCGACATCATCGTTTCGCGCTATCGGCGCAATTAAAACGACAGCAAAAAGTTTGGGTTCAAAAAGGGGTTTGCCTCACGCACAGTGGAAAATAAATAAACAGAACGTTTATAAAAATAAATAGAAATGTTTGATTTGCTCTATATTTTCGATTCTTTTATAAAATATTCCCCAATGAATTCCCAATAGTTAATAGCTCTGGACAGGTAGTTTTAAACGTAGAACATTTATTTGAATTTTGATACAGAGTTTAATCTATTTTGACTGGATATTAAGCTCTTGTTAGACACTTGGAAAAAAAACTATTTAAATTATTAATTCAAAGATTTTATTTAATTGTTTTTCAAGTTACATTTATGAGTTTAACAAACAAAGAAATATTTGGTTCTAAAATTCTTC
This sequence comes from Drosophila repletoides, assembly GCA_018150835.1. NCBI lineage: Eukaryota > Metazoa > Arthropoda > Insecta > Diptera > Drosophilidae > Drosophila > Drosophila repletoides. The sequence goes on from JAECWQ010000089.1 coordinate 14,514,290, forward strand.
TATGCAGAAATAAAACTCAACCCTGTATCTTTTAATTTTTGGTGAATTTTCTAAAATACAGGAACACTTTTCTGAGTGTAGCCGAATAAATCTTCCTTTTTTTTCAATATTTTTTCACCACTGTACGACTCAGTCCTGCAGGCTTAACAATTTGTTTGTTTATCGGCAGCAAAGTCAGCGAGGTTGGGCGACCCTCACCCAAAAGTAGCCTGACACTGCCGGAAGTGCGCGATGCCATGAAAATTTGTCAACATTTGCGAATTGACGGCAAAACCAAAAATATTTTTCTTTTCCTTCTGGTTTCATTTTCAGTTTCAGTGCTTTGGCCTGTGGCAAGTGAAGGAAAGTCGGAAAATGGGAGCGCCTGCAGTAGCCGAAATGGTAAATCGTAAATGGAAATGGAAACGGGAATGGCATTACCAATGGAACGTGCTCATTAGAAGGCCAAAAGAAATGCCCAAATGTGCACACAGACATATTGCAAATCGACACGGAAAAGCGGAAATATTGTAGAAACGGGGCGTATGTGTAATGTGGCATTAAGTTGGAAATAATTTGAATAAATGACACTGACAATGACGAGCACTCCTCGATAATTATTTTAATGAGGCACGGCAAGAACCTTTGTAATATTAATTGTGTGCGGTCTGTGTGTGTGCATTTTTTATAACATTTCTCACAGCTGTCAAAGCACAGGTGAAAGCATGAATTTGTAATTTCTTTTAGCCAAAGCCACAGCACTTATAATCCCAGACAATTAGCGTGCGCATTAAGTATACGCCGCATATGTCGCTCTCTCTCTTTAAGGATGGAGTTATTCACTTTAAGCAGCCACAAAAAGCAGCCACAACTCAAATGAAATTTAATATGCCAAGTGCTACAGGCTACAAGGCTAATAAAACTAAATGGCAAATGGAAAATTGTTTGCCGCAATGAATACAAAAACAACGCAAACGAACTACGAAGAGCTTTTAATAGCTAACCGAAGCCTCGATACGCTTGCATACCTCTTAAATAGATTTTATGGCTTTTACCTAGATTTCTAGCTCTACTGACGTCATGAAAACTGCACCAAGAGCCTATCAGGATAACTTGCCAGCCTCAAAGATTCATTTTTTATACATTTTTATACTTTTTTATATCCAAATCCATACAAAAATCTCATTCACGAATTGACTTGGCTTTATAAATTTACTTTGTTATTGTAATACACAGCTTAAAGCTTAAAAAAGCCATTTTCTCACAGCTTCCAACACACTTGAACTAGCCTCTAAGAGAGGGTATAAAAAAGGTTGAAACTCTTTGCTTTTTATATCAAATGGCCTAGAAAAAGAAAGACTTGCAAGGGGCGGCAGTACAAAAGCAACAATATAATAAAGACACGAACTAAATAAATATTGGCAATCTTGGTCAAATTAACTGCTGTCGTCGGTTGCAATATCACGTATACGCCATGTGGTTGCTGCCCTGGGCAAAGGCTAAAAAACCAACAATTTTTGTAGCAAGCATTTGTGCGCGCACCAAAATGAATTCGTACAAAATAAAAAGGAATTTGACAAATACGATTGCGAGAGTATCAGACAATTTACAGTTCAACAGCTGCGGCTCAGCGTGAAAATGTGAAAAACAAAAAATATACTCTAAAATTCTATAGTAAAATCAATGGAAATTTCCGTTTTGCGGAAATGCAACGTCAAAAGTTTCTAAACGTAAGAGTAAAACCTTAAGAAGCAGATAAGCAAAACAGAAAATGTGGCGACTTTTTGATGGTAAACAAAATGGAAATAAAGCTGCAGCTACTGCTACACTCAGAGAAAATAGGCAAATATATCCAAAACTTAAGCTTTTCTCAATATGGCAAAAGTCTTTGCTTTATTCTTCAGGCAATTATCTAGAGCTCATGGAATTTTTTCAACTGTGCAGAGTTCGTGCAGACAAACCGGAAATGAAACAAGGCAGCAGAAGCAGCAGGCAATGTGGAATGACAGCTGCAACCACTGCCAAGTAGCTAAGCTGTCCACCAGTCCAATTCCAAAGGGTTTGGGTTAGACCTAGAAAACTTTAAATAGTTTTTGGAAACTATAAAATCAATAGGCGCATAGCTGGCAGCAGTTCAAGGTCCCTCCCATAATCATACGAGTATATCAAAAGTTTTTATTACGTCTTTAAAATAAAGTTAAGGGCTTAAACAACACCATAAACTAGAGCCAATCCCACTAGCTTATTGCGTGATAGACAAAATGACCAAGTTAGCAATTAAGCGCCATAGAAGAGCATTTAATTATGGTAATCGGAGCGGCACCAAATATAATTGGAGCACAGCTTAGATTTAAGTGTACACTATAAATGATAGAAAAGCAGCTGAGGGTTACTAAAAAGTCCGGCGATAAAACGCTGCTCAAGGCAACCCCAATAATCTGGCATATCTGCAGCAACCCCTGAGCAGCAACCCTTTGGAAAAATAAAAGAAAAATATATAAAGAAACTTAAGCTTAAAGCAAACGTTTGGCAACTTAGCTTTATGTTTATTGAATGGCTGTTTAAGCGTATAGAATCAATTGAATGAAAAGCGATTTCCTTTACTACGCTATATTTCTCAAGTGGCACTTCTCTTAAAGACTTAATACTCAGGGTCAACAATCAAGCCAGAAATGCAAATTTGTGGCAGCTGCAAGCAAAAATCACGCGCCTCAAGTGCCAGTCCAGTGAGAAATAATGTTGTACACACAATGGCAACACAGCAACAAGAAAAAGGACGAAAAGGAAGATGGAAACGTTAAGATGGAAGACGACAAATGCAGTAATTAGAAATGCAAATGATGCGAAAAATCAGAAACGCAGCAGCAGCAGCAGCAGCACAAGCCAAGGCAGCACGAGAGCGCATTTTAAATGAGTGGCACGTGATGTTGAGGGGCAGGATTAGGGATTGGATGGCGGCAAGGGCGCTGTGCACTGAGTAGTGGCAAGCCCCAGCCATGTCTAAGGCAAGTGGCAGGCACTTCAAAGCATTGCTAAAGCTTCTGCGTGAGTATCAAACACGCAGCACACTGAATTTGATGTGCATTTAATTAAAATTAAAATACTTAAAGTGCCCAAGCCCTAAGAAGGTCAGAAGGCTCACGAATTATACGGCATGAAATTGGCTGAAAATCCCGTATTTACATTTAGCTGTTTTTTTTTCTTCTAGCATTTCTGAAAACTTGTTAAATCTAATTTGCAATAAACAAACAGTTACAGCTTCAGTTAGTTTCAGTCAACTTGCAACAGTGTCAAGAATGTGGCAGACGCATGGCTTGACTCCAAGCAACTGTCTCAAAATAAATAAAATCCAATTCGGAAGAGTGCTAGAAATGTTTGCTCTATGCACAGCACGCAAGATGCAGATGCTGTCACATCCCATAGACAGCAGGCAGCCTCAGCCACAGCCCAGCCACAAACACAGCCACAGCCCAGCCATAGACATAGACACAACATCCAGCAGCAATAAAAGAAAAGCTGGTAAAATTTTGCATGCAAAATAGCTAGCAAGAAAAGAGAATATAGAAGGACAGCAAGGCGATAGCTTAAGTACACTCAGCGAAAAAATAGTTAGCCTTCCATCAAGCACAAATTTGGCCAAGTTCGGTTTGTAGAACCAAGAAAGAAGCCTTAAAGAGACTCCTTCTTTATAATTTAAATATACTCAATCTTTCTCAACTTAGAAATGTCTTAAGCTCTTTCTTAAAGTAAGTTCAAAATTGAATGCTTTAAGTTAGCTTGTGCTTAAACCAAGCAACTATTTACTTGATGCAAGATTTGAATCTGACTTTGCATTAATTAACTTAATAGTCAGTCGTTTATTGCAGTTTAATTTGTATTTTATTCAAATAGTGAATAATTGAATCTCTCTAATATATGTATTTGCTTTAGACAGACTCTTTTCTCTGAGTGTACAGAGAGACAGACTAAATACACAGCTTGCTGTGCTGAATAAACTTAAAAGCCAAAGAAATTGATATTTATATAATTTGCTGAATTAATACCAGTTGCACAACAGTCTAAAGATAGCATTTATAATAATATTTGCTTGTCGTTTGAATGCATACAATCAATATGAATAGTGAATGCAATGCACTCACTCAAAACACTCATTCAGCACTCAAAGCGAATCAAATCAAATCAAAAAACTGTCTATCAAAGTTACAATCGTACTCGTTCTACACGTAATTCTCGCTTACATATTTTTTGCGGTTGTAATTGATGGCTATCAAACAGCAGTGCTAAACATGGTGTATGCAGGTGAATGTAGACTTGTACAGTTATACAGGTGTTTGTGTGTGTGTGAGTGTGTGTGTGTTGTTGTGTCTGACAGGCTTGTGCATGTGCATGTCCGTGTAGCGTTAAATGGTGGCCCGCAGGCTGTACTAGCAGTTGCCAGTTGTCAACACAAAATGGCACCCGCATTACATGTGAACTAGCAAGAATTGCAGCAGCATTGGTTGTTCGACTAGCTTGATACCCTGTGTGGAGTTAAACCACTAAGAGTTTATTAATTTTTCACTCTGCAATACGATTGTATTAGTGACTAGTGGCAGACTACTCTAATTTACATGCAAAGCTATAATAAGTAGCCTTAAAAAGGGTATAAATAAATAAAAGAATAAATAAAATAAATTATTAATAAAGGACCCATTTTGAAATTGAAATTGAATAATTAATTAACCATAAATTTAATTGGTATAGAATTAAGAAATTAGTTTATATTTGGTATTTAAAATTGGACTGAAAACGTAAGGTTTTATTTTGGTTTTCCTTCCCACCTTTTGTGATACTCTTATCTACTTCTAAGTTGCGTATACCCTCTTCATGCTTAGCGTAGGGTATATAGGCGAGTGTAGAGCATGCTGCATACTGCAAACATGTGTTGGCAAGTCCGTCTAAGAGATGTCAGGCCCAATTTGTGCGAAGGTCCAGCGAATGTGTCAATAGCGAGTCATCCACAACGTTGATTTATGTATGGGCGTTTATTTATAGAGACTGAAGGGGGCTTGGGAAATGGGGCTTGGCAGTTGGAAAATGGAAAATTGGGCCAGCTGTTGGCGCCACTTGAAAGTTGTTTCGATGTCAGCATTGCGTGATTTACAAATTGTCAAAGCGTTAAATTGAAAATTCCAGAGAGGAAAATGAATTGTTTATTTATGGGGTTTACCACAGCAATTGAACGAATACAAAGCGCAATATTTGCACAAATATTTGTTTGTTGCATTTGTTTTTTTGATTTCAAAGGAAACCCTCAATTTCAGCAATGCTTTGCATTGAGTCTTTGCCCTTTGTCCTTTGGCAATTTCATTAATTTTTCAATTGTTGCTTCAAGGGGCGCCTAATTAATGTAAAACAATTAACTTAATTTATAAGCCTGGTATAAGTCACGTACTCCACTCAGCAATTGGTCTGTCCAATTATGCTCAACAGTAGCAGCAGAGGCACTTAGAGATGGGTGCGTGCTCAGATCTTAGTTCGTGCGTGTTCTCTAAAAAGCTGCAATAACACGACTTCATACTTATTTGACATAAAACATCCTTAAACGGTTCCTATTTTACAGAAACATATCGTCAAATTTATTGTACTTTTATAGCCTCGCAGAGCACGCGCCGAAGAAAGCTTTTCCTAACAGTTTTTAGTAATTTTTAATATTTTAAATATAATATTTCAATTGAATTCATCATGCATGTTTCTAGCCTGTGTTCTACTTCGAAAAGAACACGCTATTCCCGCTCATCTCTAGACTAATCCAATCCCAAGAAGTAGCTCCCCGGCTGCCACTTTCATTAGGTAATTCAAGTAAATCACTCGATTCTAACTTTCGGTAGTTCAATACATCTTGCTGGCCATTGTTTGTGTTTGTATTTGTGTGTTTTGGCCTTTGACTTAAGTGGCTAACATTTATTTGCCGAATTGTTTGCATATTAATTAATTAGGACGCTTCATCAAATATCAAGCAAGAATGTCTAAGAGCCAAGGTGACTGTACTGTTCCTATTCCTATTTTTATTCTTTTCACAAAAATTCAATCCATAATATTAATAATAATGCAGGACGTTTAATGCAAAGCAAACAACAATAAATAAAGCTTAAGGGCAGCCTAAAAGCTGCGGCAGCTTTCAATAAGCTCTCAGTCTGATAAAGGGAATTGTTTACGAGCATTGACTGGTCGATTCTATTAGGGAAATACATACAAAACCCACCAAACAATTCCCAAAAAGCCAGTTCTAGTATTCTCTTTCATCTATTTTATATGCTTTAAAGTTTAATAGAGCCATATATTATTTATGTTGGTCATAATATAGTAAATGGCTTTGGTTTTCCACAGAAATCATTACACTGAAGTCTACTTTTAGGCTAGAAACAACAATTCCATACTACGCCCAAAAGTATACCACACATATTTCAGTAGAATTTAGTGGAATAAAAAATTCAACCGAAAAGCCAAATTTGTGAATGTTTTCCATTCCATTCTATGCTTTTTATTCTAAAATTTATTCTGTTTTATAAATCCCAACAGCCTTGATAAAGTTTTGAATAGAAAGTAGTGATAAGAAATGATATATTTTGTTTAAAATCCTCTTATCAACATTGCTATCTTGAACTCATTATTTTGATGGGCTTTTTCTTGGTGTTCAGCAAACATGAGTTTTGCGCTAAAAGCCAGATAAATGACAAGCGAAAGCGATTCAGAGAACACGACAACAAAATAAAAAACTTTTCACTTTCAGCCGCTAAATATGCAGCATTCTTTTTTATTTTACTTTTTATTATGTTGCTGGCTCGTTTGCTTTGTTGACTGGTTTTAGGTGTGGGAGGCATTCAGACGCAATAAATTCTCACAATTGATTTTGTGGTGGTATTGTGGCCCCGCCCACTTTTATATTTTGTATTTGAATGACTAAAACTGAGAAATTTTTACTTATTTATTTTGATTTGAAATTCGCATGTTTTATTCATGCGAATGATGACGACGACGACCCACAAAATGCCATTAACATATTTACACATTTAAATGATTTTAATACTTCCCAAAAATACAAAATGTATGTGAAAGAGCTGAAACAATGAATCTCGAAATGCTTTCAATGGAAAACAAATTGAAACACTTTTATACAACTTTTCTGCCTCATAATATAAACAGTGGCAGACAAATACTTCTATATATATATATAAATTTATATATCTATTTAGTTACTAGCCTATGCTCTAGCCATTTATTTGCTATTTAATTATATTTTAATTTAAAAAACAAATTTCTGTAAACAATGATTTCCGTTTGGCCATTCCTCTGTTTACCCTCAACATTTGTAGTTCCAGTCGCCGGCATTTGATTATGCGGCGGTTGATTCTGGAAAAGCTGCTTAGCCTGCCTCCAATTGAGCGATAAGCGGCGCATTAGCAACGGAAATTTATTGCCAGATTTCATAGTTGAGATGAGCTGCGAAAGCCTTCGCGGAATTTACAGCAGCTTCTCAGCAAATTTGTAATTTCCGCTCTGAACTTGAAACAGATTTAGGCATAAGAAATCAACTCAAATCTGACTATGCTCAATGTCAAAGCAATTTAATAATGGACTCTCAGTCAGTCAGTCAGTCAGTCAGTCAGTCAGTCAGTCAGTCGGATGAAAGAGTAACTACTCAGGGTCGCTGGACGCCACATGAAAGTCAAGCAAAGTCAGAAACAATTAACTTTAAAGGCTTAGACATAAATCCTGGCACAAAGGTAGCCAAAAGTGTGCGTAATACATGTTGTAAGTAGCCCGTATAAAAGCTGAAAAACGCCAAAGCTGCATGAAAAATGAATGAGCCACACGCTATGACAATACACAAAACAAATCACAGCAGCGGAAAATACTCGACTTATAAATACCCTAGCCATACGGAAATGGTAGTTTATGTAGATCGAATGTTACGTATATACCAAATTTTAGTCTATTTCCTGGAGATTTGTGAACAAATTTTTATGATTTGGCTAGGATGCTGTGCGAATAAAAAGCAATTTTCATCTACTTTTCTAAATATTTCCAATCTAACTTTATTTGCCTACTTTTGAGTATTAAGTGTGATCAATATTTTCAGCTTTTATAAATGGAATGGTGGGGCAAATTTTAGTACACTTATTTAAGAATTGTGGCTGCTATTTCTTCTTATGATGTAGCAGAGGTATTTTGGAGTTTAAACGACTTATTTACACACTCTTCTTTGTCTTTGGCCTATGGGTAACTGCACACCAAATTTAGTAACTCTAGCTCTTGTGGACGCTGAGTTCAGGGAGGCTCTTGGTTGCCTTTATAGGCCTACTTTTGAGTGTAGGGTATGCGAACAGCAGCTGCTATAGTATGCGCCATGGCATGGGCCTCACTTGACATTGCCTCTGACGAGTATATACATACACATATATCTATATACGCCCACACATGGCCCATACAGCACAGGTTCAGGCTAAGGCCCAAAGGCTAAATGGTACTATAAAGCAGCCGAAAGGTCTTTTCTGTAGAATTATAACATTGCATGCTGATAAAACATTGAAAGCCAAAGCACCCAAGGGGATTACAATTAAAAAGAGCACACAAATACATATATATATCTTTATACTGGTATATAAATATATATGGTATTCGTCGCAGAAAGTTGAACTGGCGGAAATCATTTTGCGCATTATGTTCATTTGTATTTTTACACTTTGCATGGCAGATAAAAAGCAACAAGAACAACAAAAGAAAAGAAAAGCAGAAAAACAGAAAAAACAACGCCAGCCACTCGCTACCCTTTCTCACTCACCACACTTAACACACCAATTCCCCACTCCCCCCGCAACTCCCCACAGTCAAGGCTCAGTTGGAGCACATTTTCAATATCACTTGCGCCCTTTGTGTAAGTTTTTCTGTTTTGTTTACGCTTTCAAATTCAACAGTTTGTTGCCAGCAACACGCTAGACACATTGTTGCCAACAACATACCAGGCACAATGTTGATAGGGCGCCTACGCTCGCTGGCGCCCCGGGTAAGTCGTTGGCGTGTGCTCTACTCAACTCTCGCTCTCTCTCGCTCTCACTCACGACGCACCGCGACGGCTCTCGCAATCTCAACATTTTTCCTACCCAAGGTGTGTTGAGTTTTTAAGGCTTTGATAAACCATTGGCCAGGCAGCATTTGAAGCAGTCTGCAAAGGATTCTAGACGTTAACGGTTCTTCTGAAATCTAAAAAACAAAGAAAAAAATATCCAATCAAATTCAAATCAAAAGGAAACTCGTTGCGTGCGATTCAACTCAGTTTTTGGAAAACTTTCAAATAAACTAAAAGTCTTTTTCAAATTGTGCTAAAGAAAAAAAAATAAAAGTGTTGCAACAATTCTTGGGAAAAATTCCAGCAGTTATTTAAGTAAATATAAACAAATTTTCTAATATCTAAAAATTTTCATTTTTTAAAAACTTTAACTTAAAATTAGAATTATTTTGTGTGTTCTTTGGATTTTTTTAAATATTTATTAATTTCACGTTTTCAATTATAAAAATTACGCTGAGTTTGGGCTGAGTTTTTAAATTGTTTGCCAATTGTTTGACATTTTTATGGTCAGCCTTATAAAAGATAGGAAACAGAAATTTTATATTTATAACGTAATTTATGTGATTCGTAGTTGGTTGTTGCCAAAAAAAATTGCACAGCTCTTCAAGGTTGATCAGACAGCTGTCATAATCTGCATGTTGCAGGGCCAGTTGAGCATTTGGCTAAAATATTCAAAGTGCTCCCAAATGGGCACAAATTGAATGCTGCAACAAACTAAAAAAAAAAAAAAGAAAAGGGAATGATTACTGGAACATTCGGAGCGTTCAGCACGGTTTTTTTTTTGTTGACCCTTTATGCAAATTGTCGTAAATAAAATTTCACAGGAACAACAATAAAACAAAAACAGCAAGCAGACAAACAGACAAAAGAGTATTGCAAAATGCTTGAATTTCAATTAAAAAGGGTCGACGGAAAAGTTCCAGTCAAGAGTAATTTATATTCATATTACGTATACGGCATGAGCGCCGTCGCCGCATTCTCAGTCATTTAATGACAAAAAACTTGACACTAAAATGCCTCCTTGTTTGTTGTTTATTCAGTTCTTGCGCAAAATTTAACACACATTGATGGTTTTTTTTTTTTGTTTTCTGTTGTCTGTTTGATGGTCTGACTGGCTGTCTGTCCGCCTGCCCGCCGTCCGCCTGCCTGCACGTCGCAAGTCCTTGTCTGATGGCGTCTCTGTCATATTTATGACAGCTCGGGTCTCGTTAATTTATGCTCATTCATAAATTCAGCCAGAGTCCAAGGTTCATTTGCATTTTGCGCCTTCGCGTATGCAACAGCAAAATAATTTTACCCAAAGCCTGTTTTTTGTTTCTGTCTATTTTTTCTGTCAAACGAGCCATTTAAATAATATTTATAGACACCCATTGAGGACAGCTTTCCATATAAAAAAGAAAATTAACTTATGTTCATGCAAAGTAACTAAATAAATTGCTTAGAAACTCAACGCTTTCTTGGAAATTAATATCAAGTATACGACGCTCTGTCGGGCTGGAAAAAAAACAGACATACTTCAATAATTTTCCTGTCATTCTATCAATCATTTTACATCAAAAAATACTTTTTCATTTTCATAGAATAAACGTAGAAATAATGTATTATATTTAATGAATGCGCCTCGACAAGATATAAGAAATATATAATTAGATAAATGAGAGTCGGAAAACTAATAGAGAATCAACTCAATTGAGTTATTTTTATTGAATATTTTTATATATTGCATGGTTTTTTTATTCATGAAGTGCATGAAATATTGTTAAAAGAATTAACTAATTATATTTAATGAATACGCCTTGTCAAAGATAGAAAAAGTTTGCGGCGGCAACTAAACTAATTATGTGACAATTAGGTAATCAAATTATGATGTTTTTTCTTCAAGAATGGATCAGAAATCTATTAAATTAATTGGAAAAAAATACTATGAGCTTAATTATTTTTTTATTAAATAAAACAAAATGAAACAGCTTTTAACAACAAAAAATAGACTGTAGCTTCGACTAGCCGGAGCGAGCTCAATGTAAGCTTTAATATTGTTTAAAAAATATGAGATTTGAGTGGGAGCCTTGATTTTAAGAATGAAAACAACTGCTCTATAAATTTTTTGAACATTTAAAAGAAAATTTGAATCTTCAGATGTAATTTATTCGGCTTATAGTAAGTTCAAAAAGATATTCGGCATGTCTTTAATTTAGCTTCAAGAATTTCTATATGCCAATGATTTCTGTAAGATTTAAAGGGTTTGAAAAAATTGATATAAAATCAAATGAAATAGAACTTTTAGCAAATTAAGTTAGTTTGAGAACTGGTCAACTTATATTGATAATAATGTAGGCTTTTATCTGTTATTCATTGTTGCAGACAGGCAGTTTTTAAGCACTCTTCTTCCCCCCTCTTGGCTCGTTTTGTTTGTTGTGTCAAGTGCCTTGCGGATTTCAAATTATAGCCGCAATTAATTAACGTTAATTGCTGTCACTTGTACGTTTAACACATTCATTTAGCAGTTCAATTTGTGGCATTATTGCAGTTGAATCAGTTGCAAGTTGCAAGTGCCAAAGCAAGTGCTGATTATACATATATAATTTGGTCGGTATGCAGAAATAATATTTCATTTTGACTTTAGTTATTTGCACTGGCAAATTACAGACAGAGAGTCAACACGCAGCGAAAATGATTTCATATGGTTTTCTTTTGTGTTTTCTTGGCCGTTTTCCTGGCGCATTTCCTTCGTTTTTCCGCTGCAAATGAAATAATTAAAATAACACAAATACCGCTCTCTTCCTCTCTTCCTTCTCTTTACACACATTCTCAGCTCTTATTATTGTTGTTCTTGTTGAATGTTTTCTTAATTTAAGCCAAGCGAGCAGACTCATTGGCCGCACGCTCTGTGGCAACAACAATGCCTAACAGAAATTATCAAAATAAATATATATGGTAAAATTGGCATGAATGACTGACAGACGCCAGGAAATCAATGGGCCATATTTGCTTTAACTTTTGCTGGCTTTTATGGCCTACGAAAGGAAGTGCTATTCAAAATAACATAGAAATCTGTTGATGTTATGACTATTTGCCTTGTGTCCCGCTCATTCTCTCTGCAGATTAGCAGCATAATAACAGAATATGATTTATTCAGGCGAAAGATTCATACTTTATTCATACTGTCTATAAATCTATTAAGAAACAAGCTGGAAACGGAAATACCTTTTGCCAGGAAGTTGCTGCATCATTCCTTGATTTGTGGGATTTTTGTAGAATTTCTTTTGGCATAGTTAGAGAGAAAGATGGATTGTTTTAAAATGAAAGAAGAGAACAACAGCTATTAATTTCTATCTATTAAATCATTGAGCTAGACGCTTTTCGGGCCAAGAGGCTGTGGGAAAAATAAGAGATCCCTAGGGAATGATCTTACCCTAACCTAATCCTCTTTTCTATATTGACTCTAGAATCAAAAAGTATTACAGCAATTCAAAAATATATAGAAAGTCCTTTTTAGCGAATCACTTTTGATTCAGTTCTGGATTGACTTCTCTGTAGGCTACTGTTTCGGCTTGAAGTTTATATGCTTCCATCTAAATATTGAAAAACCTTTGGCATATTTCTTGAGACTCATCCAATAATTTTCGAACAGTTAATGAATATTCACAGCTACAATAAACAGCTAAGAAAATAGCTGCTTTTAGCTTACAAACTTAATTAAGAGGCGCTCTCTAATAAACCCCTTTTGAAATAACCAAAATAGACTTTACTCAACATTAAGTGGGCCTCATTTTAGCCACTGTAATTGCCATAAAGCAAACTGCGTAATGCTCTTCAATTCCACTGCCACACTTCAATAGGCAATTTCGTAAGCGCTAATTCAAGTAGTAGCTCTACCCACACACACACAAACAATCAGTGAGTGTGTATACACACACCCACACTCACACACACACACACGCATAGCCACACACATGAACAAATAAACCCGCAGGAATTTTCCAAAATTATCTTTACACAATGTCAAAAAAGCAAAAATACTTGTAGAAACGTGTGGGTTGGGGGTTTTTTGGGAAAAAGTGAAAGTGCCATTAAGGAACTTTCACGCCTAACAATAATAATTATTGTAATTACAAGTTGGCCAAGAAGTTGAGGGCCAAAGTGTTGCCGTTTGCCGTAGGCAGCACCAAATATTTGCTCAAAATATTTGAAGAGCAGCAGCAGAAGCAGCAGCAGCAGCAACAGAGGCAATCAGCATAAATTTTCCTGTTGTTTTTACTTGTTTTTTTGTATACCCTGTGCCCACATAATTATTTAAAAGGGTATGAAAGATTTATGCAAATATTTGTAGCAGCTTACAGTAGTTAACTGGCTGCTTCGGCTTGACTAAGGCCTTTGATTTGAAGATATTTATTACAATTTTTCTATAAATTTATATAGAACAAACTATAGAAATTAGTAAATTAATTATTTAAGATTAAAGAGAATTCCAGTTTTAAGAAAAGAAACGAATTCAAAAATATAAAATATAATTTGAAGCCCAAAAGCTTCTGCTCAAACAGAGGCAGACATTATTCCCTACTGCAAACAAATAGATGAAATAAACTTTAGCTGCTTATTCTGTTTACAGGGTATCCAATCTTCCGGAACTTTTGACTTCTGTCTCTTTTTTAGGTTGGGGGAAAGAAGGAAGAAAAATCTTTGCACACATCCATTGCTTAGCACACATAGACATCCAGCTGTTTAATTAGGTTGGCCAGAACCCATTATTATTTATTATTATTATTACTTCTTGATTATTATTTATACAAAAACGCCTCGGCTGAGGGGCATAAAAAACTGGCGACTATGTAAATATTTACAACATTTGCGCGTGTCTCAGTTTTATGATGGGCATTAGTCGGTCAATTTATCAAGCCAGGCAGCTCCATAATTTTATGGTGCTGAAAGGAAGAGGACGCGGGGGCGGAGGGGGTTAATCAAGGAGCAGCATGGTGTTGCATGTGACGCCTATAAACTGGGAACTTGCTGCAGGCGTTGATGTATTTAATGAGCCAATTTTACCGACAAACAATTAAAAAACTTCTTTGAAATGGCTGCGATGGGTAAATAATATTAAAATCTTATAAAATTGTGAATTTTCCTTTTTTTTTTTTTGTTTTTCTGTATTTATTTATACAAATAAGCCGGAAAAATGTTTTTGTGGGGGTTTTCTGTTATGATCTTTAGCTTCGCATTTATCCGGCGCGCTTTTTATGGGCCAAAAAAGAACCAGCTGAAATTGTTGGCTGATGACGCAGCAATTGTTGGCCGGAATTTGGCTTTATGTACTTTTGCCACCCCACCCTCTCCGGCAATTGTTTACCTTATACTTTGTTATTTGTTTAGCAGACGATACTACGAATTGGCATTCTCGTTAATTGAGTAATTATTTTTGCAGTATATGGAAATTCGCTGTGGTTTCATCTATTTATACTCGTTCTGTACTCGGACTCGCAGTATCATTCTCTCTAACACTTCTATCACTGACAGCTTTCACTGCTGACGTGTCCTTGCTGGGGTTCCACTAGGTGTATCTTTGTATCTGTATCTGTGGCTGTGTATCTGTGTATCTGTGTATATGTCCAGCGGTTGTGACAATTTCAAAATGAATGACTGACATTTCCATTTGCAAATTGACAAACCCGCGAGCACAGCTCCAATACAAAACAAAACGCAAGCTACAAAAACTCTGACAGCTTTCCTAACAACAGCGACAGCGTTTAACAGAGCTTTGTTTAGAATAGCGCGACTTAAAGTTACCCTACATAAAATACTTCAGTCCAATCATTATAGAATCGAGATAAAGGTCTTAGATGAGTGCAGAGTAAGTTTCAGGCGAGTATCTTTTGAATTCTGAATGATATTTAGCTTTAAAGTCAGTCCAGAAACTGTGACAGCTTCCCTAATAACAACATCAAATATTTAACAGTGATTTGGTTAGCTGAGTGTGGCTCAAAGGCATCGCAGCTGATTCTAAAGTTTAGCTTCTGTTTTTGTCAGAATATCATTCTGAAATTTATAGCATAACGAAATGAAAGACTTAGATGAATATCTTCAGTGATATTTGGATTTTAAACTCTGAGCTGACTATACTCAAATTGTTTAGAAGAATAATACAAATCTGATCAATTTTGTATACCCTGTATTGAAAGAGGGTATTACTATGTTAGAGTCAGAGAGTGAACTGGCAATGTGACATGTGATTAAGCGCCTGTTATATAACAAACTGAAAAAAAAAAAATGGTTAAAAATTCTGTGAATCTCTCAGCCCCAAAAAAGGTAGGAATTTTGCATAAATTTATTATGTAACACAATAAAAAATGCATGTTATACAAATCCTTGCTTTCAATTCCAATAACAAAGTGCTGCATACTTCAATTTATATATTCCTCTACTTATATTGGGGACATATCATTTCAAATATTTATTATGTATTTCAAATTGAAACCGGAAACCCTACTCAGCATAGTGGGTGTCCCATGACTTTCAACTTGTCTCTGTGAAGAGGGTAGCAGAGTATAAGATGCCCTGCCAGTCATGAAAGTCAGCAGAATTGTGCTCAACTCTATTCTACTTGATGTTTTCTGGCTCATTTCATGGTTAATTGAACTCTTGTCATATGGCAGCCAAATTGTTTACGATGCGGCACGAACGTGTCTGATACATAAAAGACGGCAAAACTTTTATGTACTTAACACGGCATACAAATGGCCAACAAAGCACAGTGTGAAAAAAATGTGTAAAAATAAGTGTTGAAAGATGTGCGATAAAAAGTGTACAGGGAAAAGCATAGAAAACCCCAGAGCACAGAATATTTCAAGAGCAAGGCCACAGTCAGAGCCACATCACACAGCGCAGCTCTTCAGTTAACCAAAAAAATGTAATTAAAGCAAAGCTTGAACTTGGCCAGCCAGTTGCCACAAGGCTCTAATTAGTTTTCTTTTCTACGAAATTCTTTCTTTTCGTTTTATTAAAATACGCATTGAATTGAATATGTAAAATAAAATGATTCGACTATAAGTGGAACCAAAAGGAAATCATGTGGTGCATGCAACGCGCTGCCCGTCCGTTTGTTTGACAACTGCAGCAAATTTTAATTAAATTTTTATGGCGACTCTGCCCCGGGGGCAGAGAATATGGGAGAATGGAGAATGGAGAACATGAAGGCACTGTATGTGGTCTATGGACACTGCGACGGACACTAATTAGTCGATGATGCCACTGTCACTGGCAGCTTAAGCCTTCCTATTGTTTAAATGAAAATCGTCTGTAATTCTGGCTGACAGCAGACGCAACGCTGCGTATGCGTAATGAAACAATTGTTGCATGTTTTTGACTCTTGTAATGCGATCTGATTAAATGAAAGCCACTATTTGCGGGTCCAGCAAAAAGCTGAGTAAGCTTTAAGCCTTGTCATTTATAATTTTTAATTCTGACAAAAAGAATATTAGCTTAATATGTAATTATTGCAAGTCCTAAAAAAGGCAAAGTTTTTAGTGGGATTTTTAATTCAAAAGGTATTTCCAAGCTCCTAAAATATATACAATATTGATAACGATCATAAGACGAGTTGTGTTATGGCCTTTCCGTCTGTCTGTCCGTCTGCCAGATCGGACAGGAAGGAACCAGGGTATCTCTTTGCTTAGTAACTCAGTTTTTAGCGGGATTTAAATTTAGCTAAATAAAATGGCAAGCAAAAAAAGAAACAAACTGCCACTAGAAAATTGTTTATAAGCTTTTTATGAGGTACCTCAATTAAATTAGGCTAAAAAAAGAATTGTTTGTTTTCTTAATTAGCCATGTCTTCGATTTGTGTGGCTAAAAGATTGATTGAACAATAGAGAAATGAGTGGGCTTCCTTTGACTTTCATTTGTATGACTAATGGATTAATTTTAATACTTTGTTGACTTCAAAATAATCGGAATTTTCCATGAATGAAAAGTTTATATTAGGCTAACTTGGCCTAAAGCATTAAATGTTAAAGTAAATATTTTGACCAATATTTTAGACTCTTGCAGAGTTTGGCAAAAATGTCCCACTAGAAAAGTACTTAAACATTTTCTATAGAACAATCCAAAATATTTCCATATGAACCAAAATAAAACCAGATCATAGACACCCCACTGACCTATTTGAATGCACGAATACCGAATAAAATAATAATAATTTCTGCATGTTTTCTTTCACTTGTCAGTTTTGGCCGAAAATAATTGTGAGGCAGTCCGCTTGAAGTTTTATTCAAGAGTGCGAAAACAACAAAAAAAAAAAGCAAAAATAAAGCAGCCAGTAGCCTTCAGGGCCCAGCGAATTATAGGATTGTTGCCACTATATATAGACAATCTGTTGGTATTGTTGTAGATACATTTGTACAAATGTATCTTTTACAAGCAGGCCAGACAATTCGGCCAATTAAGCGACTAGCCAAGAATCTAAATCACAAATCCATTGAACTTGCATGAGGCATAGAACATTGCCAGCTAATTGAGTGTACGCAGTCTGAAATTTTCAAGAATTAAGAATTAAGAATCAAGAAGAATTTTTCTTTTTCAAATTTTATTTATTGCATTTTGCATACAGACGCGTGTGAAATCTCTCAGCATCTCGAAGTGAAAGACAAATAAATATTGAGGTTTATATATTAAAAACGATAGTAGACCGTAAACCATTCGATTAGATGCGGATTTCTGTCTTATGCCTTTCTGTTGCTGAGGCTGCTGCTGCTGCTGCTGCTGCTGCTGCTGATGCCTGATTTATGCTATTTAAATTGCCATAAATTAAACGCTGTTTGCAACTTTCGCTTAATTAAAATTTATGCATATTTCAATATTGAAATTATTCTGGCCATGTGTCCGGGCCGAACCGGATAAATGCTCGTAAATTACGTGCTAATTATTTAAGCAGCTTTATAGAGAAAGAACTGCTGACTATACCCTGTGAATCGATTCAAAGGGGTATTTTTATGTTTTGTTTATTCACCAAAAACTTTCCCACGGAAGTCGACTATATAAAGCTTAAAGCAGATATAAATATAGATACATATGCTATTAATTTAGCTGGTATTTTATCTGAGTTTTCACCTGGATGAAGAGAGCCATACAAGAGTACGATCCTTCCCCTTAAGATTTCATTTAACACATATCACACTATGAGAAAGGAGCTAAGTTCAAGCTGGATTGTAATCCTGAGATGACATGGAATAAGTTCGGCAAGACCTTCTTTGGCCTAAACACAGTATTTCAAGGCTTTCTGGGGTCCAGGTACAAAAAGAGGTAGATTCTTACTCCGCTCATTAAGCTATTTTTCAGTCTCAGGGTATTTCTCAAGTGGCATATACCCGTCTGCAGCATCACGTGGCTTCGTATTTGGATCTAGTTGAGATTCAACAAATTGGTTGTTAAATTTTAAGTGCATTTTTATTAGTCAGAAAAAGAGGCCGAGTCCCATTGAGACCCAAAAACATAAGCCAAATGCAATAAATAAAGAAATGTAGAAATGTCAAAGTGTTTTGATAAATTGTGTAGCTCAGCTCTTGGCTCAGACATAAATTATATGACCCTTCTTCCTGTCCGACCACGCACAAATATTTTATTGGTTAAGCCCTTTGGGTACTGATTGATCGGATCACCCAGATACTGGGCCAACTGAGGCGACTCCGGCAACTGGTGCCTCAACCATTTGAGAACCATTGGACCTAAAACCTAAAACTAATTCTGAAACATGCAAATCAATGGCGATTCAGCCCCATTTGCTTCTGTTCTTTTTGTATCTTTTATGTGGCGTGTGAGCTCAGCGCAATTTACAAGCCATTGAGCAGCTGATTTAGGCCTGATTTGAGCATTCTTTGGGCTTTAACTGGGGCCACATAGAAATGTCAATGTCAAGTCACAACTGTTGCCTCGAATGGCTTTGGTTGGCTTTGATGCCAAGGCTAACTTTATTAAAGCCCGCTTGCATTCACAGCCAAGTGGCAGGCAACCCTCTTAAGAGCCCCTTATACTTTTTGGCGTGTTCTAATGAAAGTGAAATAAAGTAGGGTGGAATAAAACAACGCTTACAAAAGCTCAACAACAAAAACAGGCAAAACACAAAAAGAAAACCTGAGTAAAAGGCCAAGAAAATATAATGTACGACTCACAAATGCTCTGTACGTAAATTTCGAAAAATAGTTAACTCAAATATGAAAAACTAGTAAGAGAAGAACTCTTTTCATACTTCAACTATAGAAGATTGATTACTGAATAACTTTTATTTTTATAAGCCAATAATTGTGAAATAATTAGAACTTTCATCATTTATTTATATGAAACATCAGATTGATAGCATTAATATAATTTGTGTAAAAAGACAACTTATTTCTTGACGCGCTGTATACCCTTTTTATGCAACTCTGGCTGTAGAGTATATGAATAAAGACAAACATTGTCTGCTCTATAATTCAAAAGCTAAGCAGCAGGTACAATATTCCTGCTGCCAGTCAGTCAGTCAGTCAGTCAGTCAGTCAGTCAGTCAGTCAGCCAGTCAGTCAGTAGGTTCTGACTGTCAGTCCTTTGTGCATTTCTTGTCTGTGTTTCTGTTGCTGTTCAACTTCCGCCTGCACTTGCATAAATTATATATAAAAGTGTTTGAATGTCTTCATATACAAGAATATATATATATATTTATATATATATTATTATTTATGAATATGACTTCAACTGACACATTGCAGCAGAAAGCAACAAAGTTGCTTTTTATACTCGTACACGAGACTTGACTACGAACAGATGTCTATTTATATGGCCGCTTGTAAAACCAAAGAGCTTCTCGCTCTCTTCATTCCTCCTGACCTGTTTTACTTGTTTTTAGCATGTGGCCAAAAAGTCCTTGGACATCATCTGACAGCAGGCAGACGGGACCATAAAAGCCAAGAATGATGAGCATAGGAAAACTAACATGAAAACTGCTGCATCAAGATTTATAGACCAATAATCAACTTGGAATTCTATGAGGAAGCGCATCAACTTAAGTGTGATAATGAAAATTTAGTTACTCATTTGAGGAAACTCTTGTTAATTCAAATAGCACGTTATGATCTTTCCCTCTTTGCTTAGAGAGTTAAGTAGTCTTTGGGGCAAGGCAGGAAGACTAGGAAAGTTTCTCATTGGGTTCACTTTGGGAGGAAGGGCTTTGAATGTAGATCGTGGCAGAACAAAAAAAGGGAATAACTCATCTTCGGAAAGTATTTACATTATATATTTATAGAGTATTCCTATATTCTTCAGTTCGAAAATGCTTATCTGGCGTTTAGGAAATAATTTGTTAAGCATACGCCTCGTTATCACAATTGGCTGCCAAAACAAGACCGATTTGTGTTTGTTTATAAAAAAAAACTATAAAATAATCAATAAAACTGTTAAAAAACAAAGAAAAAAATAACAAAAGCCAACTAATCACAAGGCCAAACAATCATTGTGAAAAACGTCAACAAAAGGCCAACACGAGTCGCTGTTGTTGTTGTTTTCAGTTGCAATTGTCGTTGTTGTGTGGCGTAATTAAATCTAAAAATAGAAGTTGCCACAAAGCGAATGTCGGGCGTCAAAAATACTCAGGGCATATATAATTCAGACTTCGAGAAAAACCGTTTATAAATAGACACGCCATGCAGGAAGGGCGCAGGAAGTGGGCCCAGACACGTACACATTTCCGGTACGAGGTGGAAAGTTGTAGTGGTAGGAAGGCTGCTCGGTTGGTTTAGTGTAACCAGCAATAAACAGACACAAACACTTAAATTAAATGCGAACCCAGCTTAATGCACTTAAAGTGAGAGGTGGACAGCAAAAAGAAGGGTGGAGAGCTGCCAGGTGAGAGGCAGTGGGTCACAGCTTGGCCTGGCGAGCACTTTAACACGCGCGGAACAGCAAAAAATAAAAAAAAAATTCAACTTGTAGACTTGAGTTATGCAATCGCCACTGGCGACAGTGGCTGACAATTGTTTTTCTCCTCATCCAGCGCCTCTGCAGCCACCGAACCTGGGTCAACTGGCGGCTGCCATGTGAAACGACCATTAAGTCTCAACGTCTCGCCTCAAAGTATGCCATGCGAATTTTCACTATTTCTGTTTCACCATTCCCATTTCCGTTTCCGTCTGTTATTGCTGCTGCCGCTGCCGCTGCCACTGCTGCTGCTGCTGCTGCTCCTGCTGACAGCTCGCAAAATGCGCGACAACTTAAATTCACCCAATTGTTTTATTTATTTCCCGTTTTTTTATGACATTTTCATTCATTTTCATGTACATTTTCATAGTAAATATTTATGCTCATTGTTTATGTTGACATATCCCCGCTGCTCTCTTATATAATTAGTCAAGTGCGTGTGTCGACTAACTAACTACCAAGTAACTAACTATCGACTGGCAGCTCACATAATATTTTATGTATTTCACGGGCTACTTGGCCTGTCTTAATCGAACCTAACTACAGGGCATATATGTGTTTCTAATGGAGGCCTTAATTATCTTTATTAACTTGTCGGAATTGACCTACTTGTGCCTACATAAATAGTCCATAAATCATGGATTCCATTTTTCATTCCCCATTTCATCAAATAAAAATAGATTTGTTCGAAGAATTTCCATGAAGCTTTTAGTTTTTCCTTAGAATTTTTCTCAGAATATTTTTGCTTACTCTTCCCTTTCATACAAATAACCTTATAGTCGTAATTTAAAACCCAATTTGGATGCTCTGTAGCTGATAAATAAATAATTTGCTTGCAAGCTTTGCAGTCTGACTAGAAAATTGCATTTTTGCAGCTGTTAGCGACAGGACGATGTGAATTATATTATAAGGATCTGACACAGCGTTCTAATCTCAGCAATAACTCAAAGCTCAGAGTTCAGAGCTCACAGAATCCCAGCCTGCAGCCATGAATTGTTAGGCTAGCATTACTTGTACACTCCAAAAAAAAATAGGGTTTCTCTAATCTGGCATATATTTCTAGCATATATGTCTGATTCTGCTATTGTTTTCTACACTGAAAAAAATTATTTAAATTTTGAAAAGAACAATAAGGGAATGCTGAGTATCTAAAAGACAGATTGAATCCTTGAATATTATTTTCAAACCGAATCGCAAAGGTTCAGCTCAGTTCCTACTTTCAGCTCATTAGATTTGATTCTGAGAGAGGGGATTCTCTGTAAGTTTTTATTTAGGAAAATAATTACGGTTTTTATCATTTATTTTTGGGGAAATTTTCTAAATGTAGCATCATAGTTTTTGCGCTGACTGTACTAGAAAAAGGAAGACTCGCAGCGCACCGAAATATGCGCCATATTTCGCATTTCGCATTCGCCGGGCGCGCTAGCCTTTTCAAGTGTCCTGCACAATGAAAGTTCTCACATATCCTGAATGCTAGTATAAATATATTTGCTGCCTCACATGCCATAGCACAATCGCAGCAGCAGCAGCAGCAACAGCAACAGCAATAATAATACACATGACAACAGCAACAGCAACAGCAACAACAATTGCTGCAGGCCATGCAATGTGGCACGGGTTCTTGTATTTGTATTCCTTTATGCGTTTTGTAATAACAAACGGCGCTCCAACAATGCGAAGGTCCTTCTAATGAGCCTGACCCAGAATGTGAGCAAGGATGTGCCTGCTGCTCCTGCTCCAGTAGCTCCGACTGCCGCTGCTGCTGCTGTTGCTGGCTCTTAATGCAATTCCTTTTAGCCATACAATGTCAACAACAGCGGCAGCTGCAGCAGCATAAAAGTCTTTAAGCAGCAATTTTAGTTCGAGTTCTAGTTGCAGTTCCAGTTGCAACTTCTTGTTGCAGTTGCAGTTCCTATTGCTGCTGCTGCTGCTGCTGCTGCAATCAGCTGCAGTTAAACGGGTTAAAGTTCATACTTTGTATCCTGGCAGGTACTTAAAGTTTAACAAGTGTTTGCACTTTTTATTCCTCTTTTTTTATACTTATTATTGTTCTTGCTGCTGCCCAGGCACAAAGCAGAAACTTTTCTGCAACGACAATACAAATCTATTAAATAAGTCAACAGACGAACCACGTCGACAGCTGAATTCTCTTACAAAAGGGAAGAGTATAGCTGACAGTTTTATTATTTATTCCTTCTCTAAAATTCAGCTGTAATTGACTATAGCTCAGTTGAAAGAAAGCCTGCTAGGCCAATATTTAAATACTCTGCCAAACATAATTTGTAGCTGCAATATATTCTCCTTATCAGAAAATAAATTCTCCTACAAAACTGTGTGGTTATTGTTGAAAACATAACATTAAATTCAAAACAATTTTTATATTATTGCTCGAAATACCAGCTAGATTATCGTCTTTAAAGGATTGAATGTCCTTTAGTACACCACAGCAACTTGAGCTCTATCTCGAGGCACTGATTTGAATATTATTCAGAAAATGTAGTGAAAATTCTTGTATTCCTGACCAAAGCTGAGAAAACACTGGGTATCCAGTGCCACAATCAGAATATATTCCCTTTAAATAAATCATATAACTGGCCAGAAAATATCGAGATTTAAAGTAAACTTAAAAGCATAATATTTGATTACAAAATCATTCAAGGCTAAAAGTAATTGTCTTTTTATTATAATCAGAATATTTTAATCAGACGAGGCTGCCGCTGGTAATAAAATTCCTTTTAATTTATTTGCAAAAACAGAACAAGTTAATTTTAATTATAATTCAACCTCGACACAGGCGTCAATTTAAATTAAATATGCAAAAATAAAAGCAACTTTCGCAACACAGACGGCTAAATACCCTGCCAAATAAATATTTATTTAATAGCTAGAAAAAGTCAGTTCTTAATTAAAATATTAAAATCAGCTAAATTTATTTATTACTTTAAAAATAATTTAAGGAAATACAAATTTAAATTAATTGAAATATAAATATTTTCTAAGCAAACCAAAACTAAGTTTATTTGTTGAATTATTCAATTACTTTTAGTAATTAAAAATTTAATAATTTACTTTCAAATTTATTTATATTCTTAAAGAATTTTTTGTCTTGGAGCCTGAGAGTTTTTATACTGAAAAAATAACCTGACTTCGCTCAGTTCATTGTCCTTTTGGTATAAATTCCATTGCTTTGATGCGACACATTTTTCGCAATAAATATTAAATAAAAAAACACACAGGAAGTGTAGAGAAAACAAACAAACACACACTTACACACACACACATACACACACACACTCACACACACACAACAACCACAAGAACAGCAACAAGTTGCCCTCATTGGCCACATTGATTGTGCAGCAAACAGGGGGCCAAAGTCCAAGTCGGTTAGCGGCAGCTGCTCAAAATTTATACATGTCCAGGCGCAGGATATGCCATAGGAGCCGCAGCGGCAGCCGCAACAAACTGTTGTCGCCCGCAACTTTCGTACAGGACAACGTTTTGGCTCGCATCCTGCCGCTGCTGCCCATCCTCAGATTTTATTCTGCTTTTTTTCCCCCGTTTCCTTTTTTTTTGTGGTTTTCTGCTTTGTTTCAACGCCTGCAGCAACAGCAACAGACAAACAACAACAAAAGCAACAGGAATACTGTAATTTATGCTTGTTATTTTACTTTGTAAAGCAATTTATTTGGTATTCTCTTTGTTATTTAAGTATATATTTAACTCGCAGTGACGCTGATGCGTTTAATGCCCACTGTGCAGCGCTAGAGGGGACTGCTGCTGTGGGCTGCTTTGACTGCTTTGTTTGACTAGTTCAGCTCAATTTAAGTGTGGTGGCAAGGACAATGTTCTTAGCGCTATGCGAAATACACTTAACGCCCGTATAAGTATGCAACAACTTTGTTGCGTGCTTCATTTAATCCAGTTAGCTTTTCCCTTTTACTCTTTGTGGCGCATACAGTGGGTAAAAAGCTAGTTTATTACCCTTCAAGGCAAAAGGAATCTTATTCGACTTCTTGAATTATATACAGATAATCCTGCTTAGCAGAGTCAATTTAGTCCTGCTCGTCTCTTGCATTGATCTCAGTTAGCTAAAGAACTAGAGGCAGTAAATTTGAGAGGTAGAAGGTTGTATTATATAGATAAAGATAAAAAATGTTTGGGCATAGGAACAATAGGGCATACAATATGGACAGCCTTTCCTTACTAGTCTTTTTTTTCATTTATTAGTTGCATGGACGTCATGTGGCCTGGCATCCCACTGTGCGTTTGTCCTGATATTAATTTAAAACCCCGCTTCACTCCGCCCATGGAGAAACCACACGCCACACGCTAAGCCAATAATGAACTTGCTGTCAAAGTAATTGATTTAATTTTTACTCTATTTTTTTTTTTTTTTGTGTTGTTGTTGCTACTGGACGCCCTGAAGTGTGCAGCAGCTAATTGAAAACTGTATTTAATTTAAAGTATTGTTTTTTTTTTCCCCCCCGGCAAAGTAGTTTTTCATGTTGTTGAGTGATTTTTGATTACACTCGTGGAGCATCTGTCTACGTGACGTGTTCAAATTGAATGCTGTAACACCTTTGGTTCTGCTCTGTTTTATAGATTACGTCAGCAAGGAAGGGTGCGAGAAGCAGAAGGGCAGAGAAACAAACTACAAAACAAATCTAATCTAATAAAAAATAGAAATTGCTGAAATGGATTCCGCTGCAGCAGCTGCCGCCGCCAAGCGCGTTCAAATCGAGAAAGCTCACAACTTTATGCGCCAATATCGGGATCCCGAATCGCGGGAACTGAAGAAACTATCGGCCAATCAGTTTATGGACGTGTGGGCGCACTACGATAAAGATGGTCCGTATATATATATATAAAGATTTATTTTCCCTGCGCTTTCCCTTTGCCACCCCCGCTAACATTTGGCTTTTATTTTGGCTTTAGGCAACGGCTACATTGAGGGCACCGAACTGGATGGCTTTCTGCGTGAGTTTGTGTCCAGCGCCAATGTGACCGACATTAGCCCTGAGGTAAGTGCCAAAACTGCAGGCTCATCATGTGTAGAAGGCAGTACAGTAAACACTCGTTAAGCAGAAACATTCAAATATATCAATAAATTTGAGATAGAAGACATTGAAGACGTTTTGAGGCCTGTTCCGACTTCCACAGGAAACTATATAGCATACTTTTAGAAGCATTATTTGATTATTTAAAAATATAGGCTGACTATCACTTAGCGAGTGTCCACTGTAATATTATCTTTACATCTACTTAACATCCTCTCTATCTGCATCTCCATCTCCGTCTTTTCCCTAGGCTGTCACTGACACAATGCTGGAGGAGCTAAAGTCCTGCTTCATGGAGGCCTACGATGATAATCAGGATGGCAAAATCGATATTAGAGAGGTTAGTCTTTAGTTTAAGTGCCTGTCAGAATCACACAATTTTCGAGTCATGATAAGTTTTGACAATTGTTTAACGAGTTCAAAAAACATTCCCGGTAATAACCAAAATTTTTAATGTGTGTTCAGCGCTTTTCTTTTCGGCC
Organism: Drosophila repletoides; assembly: GCA_018150835.1. Taxonomy (NCBI): domain Eukaryota; kingdom Metazoa; phylum Arthropoda; class Insecta; order Diptera; family Drosophilidae; genus Drosophila; species Drosophila repletoides. Next base: position 14,540,854 of record JAECWQ010000089.1, read on the forward strand.
AACACACAATATGTCGAATACGTCCGCCTTCTAATGACATTTAGTTGGGTTTTGCTGGGTCTTTCGTGCTTTTTCTGGTTTTTCTTCTACTTTTAAATTGCTTTTTAAATGATGCTGCTGTCGCAGTGCTTCTGCCTTCTTTGCCTTCTCCAATTTTCTTTTGGCTCAATAATTTATTTGGCCATTTTCGCCCCGAAGTTTGTGCGAAGGTCTTTGGGCAAAGTTTTGTTCTCCCCCTTTTTTAAATGAGTTTTTAATTGAGGCTTAAGAATGGTATACAAGCAGTAGACTATTGAAAGTAGCTTTTAATACAATATATAATTTCAAATTGAATGGAAGCTCTAATAATGTCTGTTGCCTGTTCTGTTCGGGCGTTGGGCGTTGTCACATGATAAATGAGCCACAACTTTTACTAGAAAAAAGCAGGAAACTTCAGGTTGAAGTCTGAACAACCCTTTGTGGTGTTACTGCTGATTAGAGTGACTTCAGAAAGCTCTCAGCTATCCACATCATTCATCATTTATTCAAGCTGAAAATACGTCATGAGGCATGTTGAAAGGTGTTTTACAAGACAGAGTAGAGTCTCTCTCTCTCTCTGTCTCTCTTTCTCGGGCAGCTTAGTTCTTTTCTTCTTTAATCACTGCATACTTTTAGATAGATACTAATTAGTTTAAGTGCCAATAACTTTTTTTAATGAAATTAAAAGCAAACTTTTCAGAGCTGCAGCAGCAGTGTTCAAGGAGGAGGGGGAGAAGACTGGTGGCTGCTTTAACCCCTCCGCTTTGAGTGAGTTGTCGACATGACCAAAATTCAAATCGACACTTAAATTATGCGGCCAAAAACTTTTGTAATGCAATTCTCCCCTCAAGCAACTGCTGTGCAGACTTTGCTTTTCGTTAGCTGAAATATTTCCACCAAAAATAACAGCCAAAAACAACCCAGCAGAAGCAGCAGCTCGTGTAAGCAGCTTAAGTGCCAGGACTGCAAATTGTTTATCATGTTCTGAAAAGCGATTCCAATAAATTTGGCGTTGTTTTTGCCATAGTTTTTAAATTTATAGCAATGCGCTTAGCTAACTGCTAAATCTGATACTTAAAGTTTGGATTAAAAACACCTAAAAACAGCTTTCAAATAAGCGTTGAATTGCACTAGAAAGGCAGCTTTTCCCCTACTTTCTTAAGGCATTCCGATTTGGATTTTTAACTGCTCTTCGTGTCTAAATAATCTCTCGAATAGCATTAAAACTTTTAATTACTCTACAAGTGATAAGGCAGCTCACTTTAAGCTACAACTTAAAGCTCTTCTGTGCATTTGCTCAGCTGTTAGACTTATAATATTGTGTTATTCCATAGTCTTATAAACATTTTAATTAAAAGTTTGTCAGTCAGCAATTGGCAGCTGTATTGACAGTTTTTCTTCAAATAAAATACATATTTATATATATATATTCACAGCTCGCTCAACTTTTGCCCATGGAAGAGAATTTCCTTTTGCTTTTCCGCTTCGATAACCCCTTGGAATCAAGCGTTGAATTCATGAAGGTAAGTGAAGGTTAACAGACCGGAAAACGAGGGGCAGTCTTCATTATTGGCATACAAACAGCAATGGAAACAAAGATGAAGATACAGCCAAACCTGATGTTGTTTGCCTCTGTTAACAGCTTTCAACAGATTCCACAATTTTATTCCTAATTAATTTTCGTACATGATGTTACTTTCTCGATTAGATCTGGCGTGAATACGACACTGATAACTCTGGTTACATTGAGGCGGATGAGCTCAAGAATTTCTTGCGTGACTTGCTCAAAGAGGCCAAAAAGATCAATGATGTCTCCGAGGATAAGCTCATTGAATACACAGACACCATGGTGCGTATGCGTGATATTTTACTCAAGATAACCTTTAGCTGTAGTGCTGCATGTTATGTTATGTAGCTGCCAGCCTTCAAAAGCTTTGAAGTAGGTTCGGTTCACAGGTGCAAGTTCAAGGAGAGGCACTTGATTCGCTTTCTAATAAATTTAATTTATTTATTTCTTGCTTTGAAGCACAGTATATAAGTTTAATTTTAGAAATATTCTTCAATTTACACTTTTCTTTCTTTCAATTAAAAGTATTATAACAAAGTGAAGTGCTTTGTGAACCGAAACTTTTCTATTTTAATGGTCAAGCGATTGGAAATTCTGCATCTATGAGATACACAATTTTCCAGTGAAGCAAACCTTTCAGCCTTAGCATAGTGAACTATAAAATAAAACGTTCAGCTTTCTGTCTGCGTGAACATCATTTTAAAAACCACTGAACCGAACCGGTTCTGAAGGCTTGAAAGCAACAACAACAATAACAAATAGCCAATTAATGTCAACATTGTTTGACATAATAGTCTCAAAATTATTCGTTGTTCAGTGTTAAGTCAAGCGTTAAATATTGCAATTATTTTTTTGGCGCGACAAGAAATAATGTGAAAATTCACTGCAATTTATATGCACTAAAAGACTTGTTAATTAAAAAGTTTATAATGGGAAAGCAGCAAGCATGTGTGTTGGCTGAGTGTCTATGTGAGTGTATCTCCACTCCGTGCCAGCTTCCTTCCCCAAGTCTTTTATCTCTCTTGGTTAGCGCCTCATAAGTTTCTATCTTTCCACATTATTTTTTTGGCGCACGTATTATAATAAATGATGATAAAAAGTCTGTGACGCCAGACTTAAAGTTCATTTGCAAGTTAAGCGAAGAAAGCGTAATTGATGGCGTTTAAATACCCTAGAAAAACTTGGCTGAAAAATATCTTTAAATTTTAAATAAAGCCTGACAAATGCTGAGATATTTTCCTAAAGATCTATTAAACACAAAGAAAAACAGAATATAATCAGAGCTGTTGAATAGAAAATAAAGCAAGTATTTGGCAGTAATCTTAAAGGCTTCATCTTAAGGCAAACAGCAAAAGCTGTTTCAGAACTAACTTAGTTTTAGTCGCATTACGAGTATTTGTGCTGAAACAAGGCTCTAGGGACACAGCCAGGACAATGCCTATAACATTAATTAAGTATAAAAGTTGTGTCATTGAGCTCATTTACTTTATTCTCCCCTTACATGTAATATATATGTGTGTTTCTCTACTCCAATTCGAACGGAACAGTTACAAGTTTTCGATGCCAATAAGGATGGTCGTTTGCAGCTCTCGGAAATGGCCAAGTAAGTAGAGCCCATTGGGCTAAAAGAAAACCACCGCCTACTCCAATCGATGTCAAACAAAAACCAACAAAAAAAAACACGCCCAACTTATTTATTACAGACTACTTCCGGTTAAAGAGAATTTCCTGTGCCGTCAGGTATTCAAGGTAAGTGCCAAGCATTATTATTATGAGTAGTTCAGCCATCCATTCTCGTTCGAGGAAATTACGATGAAAGATAGTAGAAAGCCTAAGTGGAGCTGATATTGGTTGCCATCATTTATTTACTTACTATTAAATACCTGGAAATAATACCAGGCCTACACTTTAGCACATAGGTTTTAGCCTTAGCTTTAGCTTTACTTATTAGCCTTGGCTAGATGTCAATCTAATAGTTTTGCATTTGAAAAATAATACAAGAAATGCTTATAATTTATTCTTATCTCTGATTTTGTTCGTATTATTTTATGCTTTGTCTGTGTATTGCTGGAACGAATTGAAATTGAAATTGATTTCAAACACGATTTGTAATAAAATCGTTAGATAAAAGCCTGCGAAGCGCACAAGCCTTAAGAAAAAATGCAGTGCAAAGCGAAAATATAAAACACTACTGAGAAAAGGCCATATTCAGCACGCCGAAGATTGCATACCCTTGCAGACTGAAGCCTAAAATTATGGTTGAATCTATTTATTTTAACTGCTGTTTTCTATGGAAACTATATGATATAGTTGTCTGATCCTGATAGTTATCTATGTGTGTAGAAAACACACTCTTACTATCTATGTTGCGATATTCGCGAAGTTATCTTCAGAATCAAAATAGTTTTGCTTTGAACAACTTTAAGACCGATTGCTCCTTTCTGTACCAGCTTTATGATAAAGTTGTCTGATCCGGCGGACGGGCTAGGCTACACCAACTTGTTTCTTTAACCGGGGAATCGGAAATGCGTACCACATTTCATGACAAACTTTTAATACCCCCTGCAAGGGTATCAAAAGGTAAAGCGGGCAACACGGCGGATGCGTGATGCCAGAGGAGAAAGATACGACCGAATCAAACACCTGTATGCCGCATGCTGTTTTGTTTATGGGGAGAAATGGAGGGAATGGTAGGCTGGCCAAATCAATTTCAGTAGAATAAACCAACCCCAATTTTTTCACTTTTACCTTTATTTTTTTTTTTGTTTTTCACCTTACCTCAGCTGATTTTATGGACGCAATAAAAAGCAAATGCTGCTTGAAATAGGCAAAGGGAATGGCTTTATTTCTGTATTTTTCTACCTTTATATATATATTTATATATATATATATATATATATATGAAATGCTGCTGTCAAACTTTTGACTTTGTAATTAGGCAGAAGAAGTTTGGGTCCCAAAAACACACAGCAGGTGTTACTCGCGCCGACGCCACCAAATTGTGACATTAAGTGACAATGCTACGCTGTGCGCTCTGAATAATTGTCCTGGGAGATTTCCTCTGGTAGAATTTATTTGACATTTAATATTAAAGAACAGAGCTGCTCAAAATGTGCCCATTGGGGTTAAATGGAGCGCAACACAGCTCAGCTCGAACTTCCTTTTTCCAGGCTTACCATGGCATCCATAGCATTCATTGTTGTTCTCTCAGCAGCGGCAGCTGACTATCCGGAACGTAATTGGTCACCAGGCCACAGAGAAAAACTAACTTGGCCATAACTTTGCCCATAGTCTCCTTTATATATATATATGACGCAACTCCAACTTTCGACTGCAATATTTGGCCAGAATGTTATACGTTCACATTATTTGGACTTGGCTTTCAGCAGACTCAGCAAAAAAGGCTTGCATTAGGGTTACTCAGGTTTTTGCGAAATAAAAATAAAGAAGGAAGTTTAAGACCTAAATATCTATGATATCATTACAATTACTTAAGTAATTAAAGCGATTTTTAATTACAAATTGACTCTTATTTAGCAATTTAAAAGCCTTAAAAATTGTTGTTCTTTTCTGGTCCTTTAAGAGCCAAAGAATTCAAGTAATTCCGAGCGCTTGAGAGATATTTTTAATTACAAATTATTTATATTGGAAGTAAAAACTAAAAGGGAACTTAAATAACTGAAAACTTAAAGAATTACAGTAATTATTTAAATTAATAAATACTTTAATGATTAATTACTTTAAGAGCGAAAATCATTAAGTATGGCATACAAATTATAGCTATCAATGGGCAATAATATTAATTAATCTATACAAATTAATTCTTTTTCAATCTTATTGTAATTACTATAACGAAAGACAACTAGAATTATTAAAAAAAAATGTTTTCTTAAATTGAGACACTTCTCTTTTTATTAATGTTTATTACAACTTTTCTTAGTAATTCTAAAAAAAGCAAATTTTTTAAACAATTTTCTTTAAATCTGTTAATAAAATAAATAATTTTTAAATCACTTTCTATTACTCAATGGATTATAATAGCACATTTAAAGCATTCACTTATTTTTGCTAAGTTTTCTCAGTAATTCTATAAAAACAAATTTTAATTAAAAATTAAAAGAAACTGGTCCGCACAGCTTGTATTTCCCGAGTAATTGTAATTGACAATTCTAGTTTAAAATTCTCAAGAAAACTTGTAAAATCAGCTAATAATTTAGGAATTGTTTTCACACTAATCCAATTAAAAGTTTTTGTGTAAGTTCTGGACTTTTACTCGCAACTTTTGGCCAATTTGATTCGACACTAATCTCTCCGATGCCTGACAACCCCTAACATATGCCTCCAGTCTGCCCCTTTCTGCGCTACCCCTCTCTGCTCCACCCCTGAGCCAGTGTGATGACTGTACTGGGCATAAGTTGGGCAAACTCTTTTCGTTACTTTTTTGGCGCATTTCCTTCAAGCAGATGTTGGAATTCTCCCTTCCAGAATCAGCCACAATTGGAGCTTCTCGTGCAATTTCGTTTTCAGTTCTTTGGTAATCAACTGCCTTCGACATGCGAATACAAACCAAAAATGTTGCCAGTTGAGAATTTGCCAGTTTGCCAGTTGCGAGTGCTTATTGTTGCGAGTATTTGCAGCAAATGTACGTGCTTCAGCCACACACACTCTACTTATACACAGTTACACCATCTGTCTGTCTGCCTGTCTGCGTGTCTCTGTATTTGTGTGTGTTTTGGGCCATGTGCTAGCTCAAATCTTAAAATACTTTACCAAAATTCGCATACAGTTCAAAGCATGTAACAGCGCCCAAGTCGAGAGTGCTCGACCAGGAAAGTATCCTGTATTTAAAACAGGCGGGAAACAAACCTTGGATAATATTATCGATTGCTAGTTGATATACCCAGGCCTAAAGAGTCGAAGAGAAATGAAATGATGGAGGTATTCTGATGTGGGTTCATTATATATTTCGTTAATGAGTTTTAGAGCTGCCTCATTCCGTCTGTTACGTACGTATGCATAAATTCAATATTCCCATTAAGCTCGATTACAAACATGCTCCGACATGTGCAACAATGCGTATGCGTAATTTTAATTAATGCCTGCAAAAATGTGTATTTTCCATAGGCATTCTGGTCTACAGCCAGCTGATCTCTTGTTACTTCTCACGCAATGTGTTCGATTTGCATATAAAAACGAGAGGGGAACAGAATAAAAACCAAAAAAAAAAAAACAATGACTGCAATTGCCAGTTCGTCTGTCTGACGCTCTGACAGCTTTCAGTCGATTGTGCAACGCGGCGTATGAGCAATGTGCAGCCAAGTTGCAACCACAGCGAGTCACATTTACAGTTATAGCCATATATGGTAGTGTGAGAGGGCGAGGGAGAGCGAGAGCGAGAGCCATGTAAACTATTTGCCCATTTGTTACAGTTGGCAGCACACAGTGACATTTTATTTGCCTTTTATTGACAATGGGCCCAAACCAAAGCTCAAACCCAAAGCCAAGCCCGCCCCTCGCATGTAAGTCGCTGCCACGCCCAGTGCATGTTGCTTGTGGCAGCCACATGTACTCCTACATGTACAATGTAACCAAATGCGTAACAAGTCGAAATCAACTCGTACATGCCGCATGCCACATGTGCCACATGCCACATGTGCCACACAAAGTCAGCTCAGCGATTCCATCATCAGCTTTTTTCCCACCCTATTACCAGTACTATTACTTGTGCAGCTTCAGCACCCAATCATAATGCGCATCATCATGAATCAGTCGTTAAAGCCATAACTTGAAGGGCCAATGCAAACAGGCTGATAAGACTTTCCTCTTACCTGGGCCTGGACACAGCTCAGCACTTTGTTGCAGCTCTTATTAACGCCCGCAAGTATGCAATAAAAGCAGAAGAAAAACAGAAACCGAAAACAAACTAAGAGAATGCTGCAAGTTTAAGCAGCCATTAAATTGGCATTTCCAGCCCATTTGGCCATCTCTTAGTCGTAATACGCATTTCTTTTGCCCTTCCCCTTGGCGTTGGCAATAAAAGTAAAAATAAAAATAAAAATAAGCATGCATCAACATTTTTACTGCCCCAAGTCTTATGAGTTATGGCATGCATGCTGCAGGCAGCTCAGGTAAAAATACGAGTACCAACTACCGGCTGGCCAGGCCCTTCAAGTACTAACAAGACCAATTACACTGCGCAACAAATTGTTAAGTATTTTTTCTTTTGTTTTAAATAAGCTTTTTGCTGCAGTAAATTGAACTAAGAAGCTTTAAGAGTGCTCGACTAGCAAATACCTTGTTTAAATTGAGTCCAAAGTAGACTCTTAACACTCAGTAAAAACTTGTCAAAAAAAAAACTCAATCAAAAGAGATTCTTAAGAACATTAGAAATAATTCTTGCTGATTGAAGTTTTCAGTTCAATTCAATTGACATATTTTCAGAATCCTTAAATAATGCACAAATTTAATACAAGTATTCAATACAAAATATTGCTGCTTAAGCTAAAACCAACTATTTCTATGGAAAGTTTGTCTGGCTTTTGCTCCCTCTCTCCCTGAAAGTCATACGCAAGTTTATAATACCTTTTTTTATTTAGAAATTTTATGGTTACGAGGTATTAAAACTGAATTGCTGTTGCATAGTGTTTGAGGCAGCGTCTTGTGATGACGTTTGCAGCCTCCTTGGCGTCGTGCCAATGCCAGGACGGCTTATGCTAATGCACATCACGTATACGCCGCATGTGTCGCAATGGGCAACGACATAATGCACAAGAGCTGCAGCACGAGCAGCACGAGCAGCAGCCGCAGCAGTAGCTTTAAAATGCGGCTAAAAAAACTTTTGTGGTCCAAATGTGGTTTACCAAATTTACTTTAATTCTTTTCGTGGGTTTGGCCTGGGCTGGGTTGGGTTTGAGTAAGGTGTACGGGGATCAAAGCTTATATGCTTGTCCATTATGTGGGTTGCCATTTCACTTAACTTTTCAGTCTTGTGCCACGTGGTGGGGCATACCACTTAGGGGCATATTTTTGTTTACGCTCCTTTAGAGTTGTCTCTGCGGCGCTCTTTTTGCCTGGCATTTTACAGCCAAATGAAAATGTGGCCAGGTACATTCCGCATTCGTTCAGCTGATGCAGACATTTTTATTTACTTGGTAATTTTCGTTTTTTTGTTAGTTTTTTGAGTTCTGTTTGCACCTTTAAGCGGCTGCAAATTTAATTAGATTTATAAGAGCAACAGCAACAGCAACTGCAACAACAGCAACAACAAATATAAAATGCAAACGAAGCTGTAGCTAAGTTATGTTTTTTTACTAATTGGTCTTGCCTATAGCTAGTTAGCTAGCGTATGTTTACTAGACGTATACTTAATATTTGAATTTTAAGTTCTTTGCTGCATTCTAGCTGGAAATTTAGCTTTACTAACCAATCAAAAACTCTAGATTAAATAAGTATGCAAATTAAACATAAAGCTCAACAAGTTTTGCTCAAGCTGCAAAGCTCTTAACTCTTTTTTACTTTTCTCTTAAAAAACTTGACAACTTTTTTCTTGAATTTCTTTTTTATATTCCCCGCCTAACCCTTTCTATTGCAACTCTATGCCTAACCAAAAAACAAAAAACAAACTGCAACTACCTAAACAACAATTGTATCTATAAATATAATTTACGTATATTTATTATATGCATATTTCTACTTATATAAAAACAACAACAATCAACACTTGTACATTTTGTTTCATTTCAATAACTAAAAAACCCCCCAAAATATAAACAAAATACTAAAAAAAAACGAAAACTAAAATTATAAACAACAAATATTTAAATACTCTGCACGTGATGTAAATTTTGGCTGCCACAAATGTTTTTTACACTTTTCTCGCAAAAATAAATAAATAAATTAAAAATCCCGAATAATATAAACAAAATGCAATTAAAAACTTGAACTATGAAATTGCCGCAAACTAAATGAAAAAACATTTAATTTAACTATAAACAAATGCCAATGCTGTATATAAAATCGACAACAACTACAACAACAACTATCAATTTGCACTGCCTACAACAACAACAACAACAAATAACAACTACAACAACAACAACAACTATACAATAATAAAATACACGAACTACTTGCTATGCTCGAATTCCAGGAGGGCATTGATGTAAGTATTTACCATCCAAGCCGAATCAAAGACAACTAAGCGTTATTCAACCAAAAAATAAACGGAATAAAACAAAACAAAAGACAAAAACAGCAGAAAATACACCACAAAACATACAAGAGAAAATTAGTTTCCATCGGCATGCCGAAGTTTAAATACTCTTGCAGAGAAATGAGAGCAAAAAAAGAGCAGAGTGTTCGATACAACAAAAGAAATGCCTGGAAAATGTTGCTACTTTCTGCAAGTGTATTTCAAAATAATCATACTCTTTTATATATTATTGTTTAGTAAAAACTCTTAAGAACAGGCTATACTCGGCGCACCGAATACTATATACCCTTGCAGATTGGAATAGGTATTTGTAATAAAATTACTGTGTCTAACTTGTTGGTTTTACTAAGATGTCTTAAGAAACAAGATAAACTCTGATTGTTCCTTTTTATATCAGCTATATGATATAGTTGTCCGATCCAGCTGAATCCAATCAAAACAGTCTCCTTTCACCTAGCTCAACAACTAAGAGACTACTTCGCATTGAGCCAGACGGAGAGGGGTCTCATGTCCTCTGAGACGTCTCATCGACCACCGGACACGTCTCCTTCATTTCGTGACAAAGTCAAAAGACCCTCTGCAAGGGTATAGAGAAATAAACAAACGAACCAGACAAAAGGAAAATTTACATTTTCAACAACTCCCCGAACAGCTTTTCATTTAATAGATAAAATGTTGCTTTTTGTTCGACATTCACATTAAGAAAACAAAGTGAACTTTATTGACTTTAACATATTTCCTTATTTCCACTTCAATTTCTATTTTTGTGTCTGATTTATCTTTTGTTAGCTAACAAATCTATGCCTTATATGCATTTCCCTACAAATATATTCTATAGTTAGATAGATATTTGAATACATTTAACAAATAAACATAAATATAAATATAAATATATATATTTAGCTTTTAAGTGCATGCTCTGTGGAATGCTCTGTGTTTGCTTTGCTTTTTTCGAATACCTTTTCATTCTTTTGGCATGTTTAGCAAAATAAGTTGTGTGAGTTAAAAGATGAGTGTGAGTATCTCTCGAATGGATTCAAGTTTGTTTGAGAACTTCAAATCAAAGATATTTGTGTGTTGGATATCTGTGACAAAGAGACAAATACCTGTCAAAGTTATTCTTGTGACAGAGAACTATTTTTGGTATGTGCTTTCAAAGATAAAGCCTTATTTGAGTAGCAGAAGACTTTACCAATTAAGTCATCTAACCTTTAATATGGTAGTCGGAAAACCTGGAAAATATACAGGCCAATTTCGAGGTCCTCTTAAAAAGTAGACGGCTAATGATTCAGCTATTGCTGTACTATACTTTACTTTTATCTAAAGAATACTACAGAGAATGTTTTAAAAATATTGAAAATATGCTAAAAGATCTGATCTATTCTATAGAATAAAATATACTAGAATAGTATTAAAATTTACCTATACAACAATCAATTTAACAAACTTTAAACTATCTCTAATCTATAAGCTTTTTCAAGCAACTACTTTAATATATATTATATTCAAATCGGCATTGATTTCTTATCATAAATACAAACAGATAAATCTAAATCATTAGCATTATTCTAGAGCCAGATATAAAGCGTTCTCTTCATGAATATTCTGATATATTTTATAGTGTTAGAGGAATATATTTTGCTTTGCTTTGCTCCACTTTATGAGCCAGATTTAAGCCAGATTTACTTTACCGTTGACCAAGGACATTCTTTATGGTATTGGATATGCATGCTCCAGCTAGATACATAAATTTGCACAATTTTATGGCACTCTATTTAGCCACTTTTATGATCAAAAGGTGCTAAAAAGTGAGCACCACTGAAAATTCACTTGGAAAATAAACAAAAACTAGCAATAAAAGTGGACGTTACACGGAATGTTTTAGAATTCCCCTTTAGAATAAATTTTAAAGCCAAACCTGCAGCGTTTTGAAGCTAAATTTAATTAGAATCTTTAGCTATTTTGTAGCTAGTTTTATTTTAGACAATTCTAAAAGTAGACGTTAGTTTTACTTAGAGGAAAATTACACTAAGCAGACTTAAATTTCAAAGCGAAAAGTATAGCATACTGTTTGGAGCTGAATTAAATTGACAGCTTAGTTATTTTCAAAGGATCCCAAAAGTAGGCTACACTTTTTTTCAGTGGAATTCTAAAATAAACAGCGAGCGTCATGGCTATAGTCAATATATGCATATCTGGGCCTGCAGATGGTTTGCTCGACCACAAATGGGGGGGTTAGACGGGAGTATTAAGCTCTGCGGCTTTGACCAATCTAATAACTAAAGGACAACTATGCGCCACTAATTAAATATATGCGCCTTGTCAAACACACACACAGCTAAACCTCTAGATATGTGTGTATAGTGTGTATAGGTGTATGTGATAAGTGCATGTACGTGCGCTGCTTAAACCTAATGATAGTCCAGATCCCGACCCTCTGCGTCCTTTTACATAATTTAGAGACGCGATGGGTGTGTGTGTTTGTGTGTGTGTGTGTGTGTGTTATCTGTGTATCCATATGGGTAATGGCAGCCGCAGACATCCGCCGCCGTAACCCTCTGAATGGTTTTCAAAAGTGTTGAAGTATAAAATAATTACTTCATTTTATCAGGGATGTGCGAGAACGTGCCGCTTTGACGGCTACCGGCTTAAGTGCGCAATTTGTCAGAGCGAAAGGGAAATGTAGAGCATGCTTTTAGGCGTCCATTCAATGTTATATGAGTATAATTTTTCGGTGTGAAAATTTTCCCGAGCCAAATTAAACGCCCCGGCCCATGTAGCCCATAAAGCCCAGCTTCCAAAGTTTTTTTTTTTAAAGCACACACAAAACACAGAGAAAACACAAAATGAAAAGAACAATGCGTTGAAAGGGCTGCCAAAAGGGCACTTAATGGATTTCCAATCCCCAAAAGCTGACTAAAAGAATAAGCAGCAACAATTTCTAGCTGAGCTTACTAGACTAGCAGTTATCCTGTAATATGTTATTGCTGCTTTCCTTTCCATTGCTGCATAATTCTAATGAAACTTTCTAAATTTTAAGCCAAAATTCGTATGGAATCATATCTATATGGCTTACTACAGTTTAAACTTCAAAATGAATTGCCCGTAAATATTTACAGCACACCTTAGCTCTGCTCCTTTTTATTAATTTTTCTCGACCTCAAAAGTAGGCAACAGTTTCTTCTGTGGAATTAATCCTGTGAAACAAACTAACCTTTTCGCTGCGTTTTTATGGGCACAGGGTATGCAAGACAAGAAAATGCGTTTTGTCGTACGCGTCGTTTATAAAGCAGCTTACACGGCTAAATAAAATAAATGTTATCAGTCCTTTGGGGCATATCCCACCTTTCACTTCCACCACCGAAAAACCCACACACACTTCTATAACAAATTGTTGGCTAGCTAAATTGAAGCCGTTTCCATTTTGGTCCTTAAAACACCTGCAACGGTTTTGAACTTGAATTGATGCCAGCTCGCTGCTAGCTACCTCAACCCTGAATACCCTCTGTATACCCTGTATACCCTCGCAGGCCACACCTGCAGGGACGCTTGCATAACCACAAGCTGCCAAAACAAAGTGCAGGCATGAGAGTATGTGTGTGGGTATGTGTGTGTGTGTGTGGAGGGGGAAAGGAAGTGGAATCAATAAATCTAACTGGCGCTTGTACAATACAACACGTTCTTCCATACACAAATACATATACATTCATATAGAGAAAGGACTGTGTGAGTGTGTGCGCTGAAATGTATGCTACATTACTTTTTTGCCAAATGCCTTGGAACAGCCAGAGAAAACTCGCAATTTACCTCTAATGCATATTAATTACCCAATGTCAAGCGCACAAAACTCGTACTTAAATCCAAGGCAGCTTAATTAAGACATTCGTTATAATTCGTTTAGGAACGAGAAAAAAACCATTATGCTTTAATAATAATAATAATAATAATATGTGTAGCATACCTTTTGGGGTCTGTCAGCATTTTGCTTTTCTTTTCTTCTTTTTTTTTTCGGATGTTTATTGAGAGATTGAATGAGTCAACGCAAACATGCGAGACACGAAAAAAATGTAAATGAAATATTTATTCGCATGCAGACGAGCCAGCAACTATATCTATATATTTATCTATATATTTATCTATATATATATGCCCCAGAGTGTGTGTGTGTGAGGGTGTGTGTGTGTTGGCTTAAATTTCCATAGTCAAACAACTCTCAGCCTCAGCATGGGTTGCATAATAAAAAAGTTAAAATCAAAGCAAATGTTTGGCATGAGCTGTAAATAATATGATATTAGTTAGCACACACACCAACATACACACACACACACACATACACACAACTACACCTTCACACACTCTCAACCAGAATACACACCCAAAACACGTAGACTAGTGAAAATCCATATGCCAGTTGACATTTATTATACAGCCAAAACAGTTTAAAGAGTGTTTTTCATTTTTATTTTTAAATAAACTATAAATTTATTTAATCCATTCGTATTTCTCTCATTAACCAACTTAGGGCGCTACCAAGTTGACCAAGGAGGATATTGAGAAAGTATTTTCACTGTACGATCGTGTAAGTATTCCAAATATTCTTCTCAACTTCATGAGAATATATAGAGAAATATTCGAAAGATACTATGTAGAATATAATAGTAAGAAAAAGCTTCAGCTTGGAAAAAGTATTTAATGTCTTTTTGAATATATTTTTTAAAATACACAGGACAACAGCGGCACCATTGAGAATGAGGAACTCAAAGGTTTTCTCAAGGATCTGCTGGAGCTGGTCAAGAAGGTTAGTGAAGGGCTACGATAGAGTGTAGAGTAGGGTACATAAATCTCATATTCTTACCTTCACAGGACGACTATGATGCCCAGGATCTGGCTGCTTTTGAGGAGACAATCATGCGTGGCGTTGGACACGATAAGCATGGTAAAATCTCGCGCAAGGAGCTGACCATGATTTTGTTGACCCTGGCCAAAATATCGCCAGAAGATGAACAGTAAATGGTGTCCGTAAATGCCAACAAACCGAATCGATGCAGGATTTGTTAGCATATACAACATACATATATATTTTTGTTACCAATTTGGGTAAAGAGACGGAAGCGTATTTTGGGCGAAAAGCCAACCAAAAACAAATAAAAAAATAAAAATAAAAAGAAAATTGATTACTTTACAACTGCCCAAAACGATTGGATGCAGGATTGAGGTCAAGACCTCTGCAAGCAAATAAAAATTGAAGAAAAAAAATTACAAATATAAACTAAATGTTTCAAATTAATTAAATGTTTATGCATGTTAAGCTTTTGAAAGTCTATTTCCTAAACAAAACACAAGCAAACAACAAGAATATTATGTATGTGTATCTGTGAATTAAAAACTAAAAGAAAAAGAATAAAAAACACAAAGAAAAGAATAAGAGACAACAGTCTATAACAAAATTCAAAACAATGAAATCTGCAAATAAAAATTACTTTTTTGAAACAGCAACTCGAAACCAGCCAGTAAAATGCAAATAAAAACCAAAATTCAGTACATCGATTTTAAAGTCTTGTCTGAGATGAATTTTTCAAAAGAAAAACAAAAGAATATTTAATACGAGTACAATTAAACGTTTATATTTTCTATTCTCTATATATTGCTATACTCTATTCATTTATATTTAATAATAAAATAAATAAAAAACCTTAATTTAATTTTGAATTAATTAATACTTAGCTAAGTGTAAGAGCAGACACTCAACTCAAATTAATTGCAAGAATATTGAAAATCCAAAATATGTATGTATTATTATTATTATAATTATTATTATGTAGCGAGAAATTTTTTAGATAATTGTTGTTAATAATTGTGTGTACCAAATCGATAAACGATTAACGATAAACGATAAACGATAAAATGATACTACTTATAATAATATTATTATTATTATATTATAAATGTACTTATAAATGTATGTTTAACGAATATATATATATATATATATATTTTGATGCGTGTGATTTTTCCGCTTAGTTTGTTTTTTCGAAAAGATTTTACCTAATTTTTGTGAGTGTACTCGTACGTATTTCATACGTATATACCCTATATATGGTATATATTGGAAGAGTATTTACTTGATATCCATTTTAGTGCATAAGTTTTACCAGAAGTGGGCGCCCAGCCAGCAGACAGCAGCCAGCATCAATCAAAGCACTCAAAGAACATCAGCCAATTGGCACTCGAACACGGCGTCAGTCCAGGCAGGTAATAATACAAAAAAAAAAAAAAAGAAAACAGCAAAAAAAAAAATTGAGAAAATCCACTTACACCTGCCAAACAAGCCCCCTTTCCGCCCCTCCTCAACTCAGAGTCCCTGACATGTGGTTGAACACATGTAATCGTCCTCCCATGCTCTGCAATTGATTTGCTGTGGCACAAGGGCGCAGTCAAAAAGGGATTAAAGGGGGGAGGCATAAAGTGCAAAAAATTACTGCAATTTCTAATTTCGAATTACTATAAAAAAACATTCTAAACTTTAAAAGAAATACAAATACTATAAAGAAAACTTTGCTTAACATCGTTTAAAACTCCTCAAGGTGCTATCTCTATTATAAATAACCAACTATTGGTCGAACCTTTTACCCGATTATTCTGCAAAAACTTATTTAAATTAACCTCTCAACCATAGCCAAAGAAAAAACTCTATTTCTAAAGAAGAAACTGAACTTAACTTGAAAGTCTCCTGAAAAATAAAAACCCAAAATATTCGTATGTAAATCTATTAAAAACTCTAAACAAATACAAATAAAAATAAACCTATGTTATATATGTTGTAGAGAACTTGTACGATTCAACAAATGCCAAGAAAATAAAACCAAAAACAAAATATATATATATCATATATACCTATATATTATATCTACTTATGCTATGTTTAAGTCAAGAAACAATTACACACAAAAATATCAAAGGATAGACAGACACATGCATGTCAAGCTTCAAAAAGGACTTTCAATATACAACAAATACACAGCTATAACTATACTATATACTATAATACTATAAAAAAAGTCGAGTATATCTCTCTCTATATATATATATATATGTGTAACTACATACAAATATGTCAAGCAAATTCTATGAAATGAAGTGTGTTTTAATAAACTATCGATAGATCACAACTCAAGACCCACTCCACTGATATTTTATATTTATTTGACTCTCTATATATTCTGTACAGATAGTTGCTCCTTGTTCTGTTGGTCCAACAGATCATTGAGCTGCTTGAGCAGACCGTTCAGATTCATAAGATTGCCATTGGCTTGGGGAATGAAATCGGTCAAGTCATCCTCCTGCGGCATAGAGGTATCTACCAGCTCGTTTATATACTCCATAGTCTCCTTGATTTTCAGACAGTGGCTATATAATTTATAAACAGATTAAATATAAATATTTTATGGTCAATGAGATTGGCTTACCATTTGGGCATATGGAACTCGCTGCGATAGAAATTCCGCCAGCTGCAATTCTGCAAATGCCACGCACAGTTCCTCACCTTGAGAGTTTCTGCGTTGCGCTTGCATATGGCAGCACGTTGAGGCATTGGAGCTGGCAGCAGCTCCACATAACAGATGCCTATCTGACGCTTCTGCACTTGCTCCAATTCACTTATCGGTTGCAGCTCCTCTTTTTGTTGCTGCTCCTCCTCCTTTGGAAGCTCTTCCTTGGCCGACTCTTGATCCTGCTGCGACTGCTCCACCTGCGGCTCCCTTGGCATTAGAGCTGCCAATCTAATACTCTCATATTTAATGGCATTAGCAAGCTCCCTTTTTTGGATGAGTTCCCATATGGAAGGCGTCTTTTTAATGCTGCCTTCACGCCCAAAATGACGATACAAAAAGGCTCGGGCCTGGCTAGAGTAATCCTTGCTGTCAGAATGAATACTAGAACCTAGATTACGAAAGCAGAAACCCGAAGGATTCGTCAGCAGCCAACGCGTTGTGTTATTGGCATAGGTTATGTGCGTCTGACTAGCAAGTTAAGCAGAAGAATTAAAACAAGTTTTAGCCAAGTTAATCAACTTACCAGTTGGCGATGTTAACATTTAATTTGGTTATGCGTCCCTTGGGCATTGCAACACGTTAAGAAATTTATAAATAATTCGAAAAATAGACAGGTAAAAAACTATTCGTTACAATATACTATGACGTTTGACGTGCTACTGAAAACTGGGCCTAGATAGTTTCTAGTAGTTGTTATAGGCGGCTTCTATGTCCAGACGCTGTTGATAGGCCAGCCGTTGCAGTATTGTCGGATGCGTATGATGCCAGCGGGCATAGCAATTATCATAGACCGGAAAACTCATGTGATCCGCATAGATCTTGACCAGTGCGGAGCGGAGCAGTAGGGAATAGCCCAGTCCATGAGCAAAACGATCTGCAGCATATTCGAAACGGCGCAGATTCCATAACATCAGAAAATTGGCCAGAGTTAGATAGGGCGTCAGAGCAAAGCGTAGTACAATTATGAAGCCCACAATTATGGGACACAGGCCGTGCACAAAGCCCACCGCCTCGTAAAGCTGCGGGCAATGGAAGAGTAAGCCAAACAGGACCATGGTCAGAAGAAAATGAAGCTTCATAATGATCGTAGCCTTGTAGAAATGCCCCTTCTTCCAGTGTCCCAGCTCATGGGCCACCACAGCAGCCACCTGTACATTTACCAGACCACGACCCACCTCATACGGCTGCAACTCCTGTATAGGTTTACCCTTATTCAGAAGCAGAGTATCAAATATAACAATACGCTTCAGGCAGCAGCTGCCATAGAAATATGCATTACTATACTGGGTCGATTTGGTGCGGATTATAAAGACTCGGGACATGGGAAACTTGCACAAATCGCACACACGCTGAATATCGGTATAGAGTGGACCTTCTTCCAGGGTCTGCTGGCGGCCAATAAAGGGTATGCAGAGATAGGGCAAAAAGAAGACCAAGAAAAGCGTGAACAATGCCCATAAGAGCCAGAAATATAGAAAGAAATAAAAGCCAGCAATTTGTACGCTAAAGACGATAAGCGCCGTCAACGGCGCCAAGGCTACTTGTGACAACAGTATAGCCAATATACCCATGCAGCAGTACATATAACAGGGTAGCCGAGTCTGCGTGCCATACCGCAGCTCCAATATACACTTATCGTAGACCAGGACGGGCAGACATCTCAGGGTTATATAGATGGTTAAATAAAAGACAAATATAAGACTAATCAATAGCTCCATCTTGGTCACTGGAGCCAATGTTTTTTCTGCCAGACCCCAAACAAATGGATAGAAACCAAACCATAACTCGGCCAGAGTGATGATAATATCCATGACATGCTTCCAGATAAATAATTCCATTTTATGCAGCTCATAGATGCGGGCGCGATGGAATATCTCCGGCGGTATAACGCTACGCAGCTCCTCCGGCACCGCAATGGCATTCAGACAGACCAATTGCTACTAGACAAAAGAAGAGCTTAGTGTTAAGATGGATGGACTCCAGGCTAATGGAACCTCCTCACCTGTCGTTTGGCCAATATTATCTCCCATATGTGGTCAATCAACAGCAATCCCATCAGCAGGTAAAGCAGATGGCGTGGGTCCATCTTGGGCCAAGAGTCGTAGAAAGCCATCGCTTAAGATATTACCATGTTCAAAGACACACTCAAAAACAACAATAACAATAAGTAATTATTAATAATAATAGATTTGGTTATATCATACATATATAATTTAAAAATAAGACATTAGTTCTACAAGCTACTATGATCGAGGTCGTTATGCCTCTAGCTGGTCCAGTTGACTCAACCGATGGAGTACTGTAGGATGCGTATGATTCCATATAGAATAACATTCGTCTGATATGGGAAAGCTTAGATTATCCGCGTAGAGCTTGAGCAACGCCTTTTTGAGATTGGCCGCATAGCCCAGCTCGTAGGCGAATCTATCCGCCTGATATTCAAAGTGACGCGTCATCGTCAGCATTAGCACATTGGAGAGCGTAAAGTAGGGAGTCAGCACGTAGCCAAAGATTATCAGAAAGCCAGCTATTATAGGCTGTAAGCCCGGTTCAAAGCCCACCGCCTGATAGATGGGTCCATGGGGAAAGAAGAAGGCGAAGAGCAGTAGCGTTAGAAATAAATGTATCTTGAATCCGAGTAGGGACTTGTAGAAATGACCACATTTCCAATGGCCCAGCTCATGGGCCACCACAGCCACAACCTGTTCATCGCGCAGTCCTTTGCCCCAGTCTTCTGGTGGCAGTTTGCTGGTATCACTTAGTCCCTGGTTCAGCAGCAACGTATTAAAGATTACAATACGTTTAAAGCAACAGCTGCCATAGAAGAAGGCATTGCTGCCCACACTGGGATCACGTACTCTTATAATATGCACCTGTCGCATAGGAAAGCCCACCTTTGCCGTCAAACGCTCCAGCTCTGTTCTGAGCGCTGTATTCTCGAGCGGGACACGTTTGCCCAGAAAGGGATCAATGACGTATGGCACCAGCATGAGCAACAGTATGGTGAACAGCACAGACAGCACATAGAGGCCCAGAAAAGAGTAGTCATCTAAATACTCCACCAATAGCACCACTAAGGCGACCACAACAGCCATTATGAACAGCGAGAGTAAGGTATCCACCACAAACATAATCACACGTATATACCACTTGGCTTGGTGATGCACAATCAAGCTGGTTATGCACCGTTTCTCATAGATGCGAGCAGGCAAAGATTTGATCGCCAAAGTTATATTAACCATGGCAACAAATATGATCGAAACAAACGCCTCATGTTTCATCCACTTGGCAAAGGATACGGTTGTAGCCAACTGCCAGACAAAAGCATAGAAACCAAAATAGAGCTCCAGACAACCACATATGACCACCGTCAGTAGGGTATTTACTATATACAGCCAGCTCTTGTGCAGCTTATAGGTGCGCATGGCCTGAAAGGTATCCTCTGATAGATAAGGACGCAGTATATCCGGCACCGCTTCAATGCCAGAGGTCAGCAGTATCTGGAAGAAGCGACAGTGTATACAGTGGAAGCTTTTAAAAAGAGTATGCGAATTCGGTTTACCTCGCGCAATAGCAGGTATAACGCCCAGATATTATCCGCAATCAGTATGCCTATTAATATGAAGAGTACAATGGCGGGATCATTCCAGAACGAACCAATCATTTTATGTTAACCCTTTTCAAAATTGACATTTTAACCCAAGCATCAATCAATTCCAACAAATAACTCTTTTTTTCCGCTTGCTTTATTGACTCGAAACTTTACAATAAAGGTTAAACTTTCTACGTTATTTAATAAAAGCTAAATGCTTTGGTCTCCATACGACTGCGTCCTTGTCATTCGCCTCCTGCTTACTGCTCCTTCTTGCCGGCGCCCAATTCCTTCAGTCTTGCCAGTCGCTGCAGCAGCGTGGGATGGGAATGATTCCAGGTGGAGTATAGCCAATCGTATACTGGAAAACCTAAATTATCCAGATTGAGCTTTATCAGCGCACGTCCCAGTTGATGCTCGAAGCCCAGCTTATGAGCAAACTCATCCGCCTGATACTCGTAGCGACGCGACAATATAGTCATGGCAAAATTAATGATGGCATTATAGGGTGCCATTACATAGGTAAAAACGATGAGCAAACCCACCAGAATGGGGCGTGTGCCGGACTCAAAGCCCATAGCCTCGTAGAATGGGGCATATTTAAACAAATAGCCAAACACCAAAAACATGAGCAATAAATGCACTTCCATAATTATAATATTCTTGGTCACATGTCCCAGCTTCCAGTGACCCAGCTCATGTCCCAGCACTGCAAGAACTTCCTCATCTGTGCAGCCTTTGCCCTTCTCATCATCCGTCAAGTCGCTGTCATCAGCTTTGCCCTTATTCAACAAGAGGGTATCAAAAAGCACAATACGCTTTGAGTTCCACAGGCCATAGAAATAGGCGTTGCTGTGCGACGAACGCTTGGAACCCTCAACCACATACAGCTTGGTTAGCGGGAACTTCAGTGAAGCAGCCAATCCTTCAATGGATTGACGCAATGGGCCCTCCTCCAGCGGCGTATATTTATCAAAAAGTGGCGCAATAAATATGGGATAAATGGTGAGTAGTACTAGCGAAATGACGCCGGTGAATACCCATAACCAAATGAAGAAATTATCACCGCCACGTTGCACTATGAATATGATAGCCGCTGTAATGGGCAGCATGAAGACCTGTGTCACCAGGAAGCCTTTCACCTGATCCCAGGCAAAAAAGCCAGCCGTCTGCTTATTAAATCCATGCTTCTCCTCTAGCACAAAGATCTTATAGATCTTAAAGGGCAGCCCCTTGAATGTGGACAGAAAATTTGAGATGAGCACAAAGACACAGCTGACAAGTATCTCGTTACTGGCATCCCATTGTAGTCGATTAACCACATCCAACGATAACTGCCAGAGCAAAGCAATCAGTCCAAAATACAGCTCCAGACAGAGAAGCAGCACATCCATTAAGACTGCTTTAAAGATGCCAAAGTTCTCCTGATCCAGCCCATATTTTCGCGCCTTGTGAAATGTCTCCTCGCTCATATGCGATGTCAGTGCGCCGGGAACTTTCAAAGCATTTCGATAGACTTTCACCTGCAATAAGAAAAAATAGGGGTAAATGAGTGGGAATTGATATCAATTGGTGGGGCAATTCAATGAACCTCTTTGACATTTTATTTGCTGCTAAATTTACTTATACAGTGGGCGCTCGATAATGGAAACTAGTTCATTTCGATCGTGTGATTTCTTGTAATTTAAATATATCGGAATATTCAGCAAATAAAAATTTAATATTTTGAAAATTACTTTTTAAATTTCTGAACCATTCTATTTGAAGCAAAACTCGTTTGAACCGAAACTCCACGCCGAACCGGTTAGTAATTAAAGTAATAAAATCATAATATGTATAGGATGTACGCTAGAAATATGCATTTGTTCCTGTTTCGCGCGCGCCGTGACTGCCTTCCGAACCGGTTCTGTAGGGTTCGGTTTTTATTATTGATTTTATTTATTGCATTTCGGTATACACAATTCTTGGAGCATCAAATGTCAATTTAAATAACTGCGCTCTTCGATTTATTATATTTCAAAATTATCGAGTGACTACTGTACACAGAGTGCATCATAAAATACGTACACAATTTACTATGGAGTTTTAATGTGGTAGGAGGCACGTGCCGGTAACAATATGCAATATTAACTTACCTGGCGTAATGATATATAGATTTCCAGAGCATTTTCTAGGATGACTAATGCCAATATGCTAAAAAGCACCGTATCGCCGTCTACTGCGGACATTTTTACCAGAATTTCAAAAGTACGTGAATAAATATGTATATATTTGCTTTATGTGTTCCAAGTGTCAACAACGCCGCTGTGTCTACTGGCTGGCATACAGGGTTGCTTCACGACAAACAAAAAACAGTGTTGCGCAGCGCAAGAAAGTGCATATCGTTTATCGATACAAATAACATATGGAGCGGGAGATTATTTTTTTGAAAATTGAAATTTATTTAATTTTAACAATTTTTTTAATTAAGACTAGCGTATTTGCACATTAAAACTCTCTACACTAGCATCGGCAATATGCTTATGTATTTCATTGACCTCCGCCTGGGTCATGGTGCGCTCCATATGGCGATAGACAATACGGAAGCAGACACTGGATTTACCCGTCTTCGGATGCTTGAATTTATCCACTAAGCTTATCTAGAAAAAAGAATGAAATAAATTATAAGCCAGATAAAATAATATAATATAATAACTAATTTTCTCTGATCCTAGATATTCATCCTTTTTTAATACATCAAGCTAATCTTACCTGTTCCACGACATCTCCTGCCACGGAGCGTACCAAATCATAGAAATCGTTTGGAGAAAAACCCGCGTCAATTTCCACATCTGACGGCAACCAAAAGGACAAGTCATTAGTGCACTGTGGATAGTGAGAGATGGGTTTGTATTTAGGTAGATTCTGAAGATCTTTTTCGCTGAACTGGGACAAAAATCCGCTATCATTGGACCAAAATAGTCTTATATCTGGTATATCGAATAGAATCATAGCCAGACGCTCTAGACCCACACCAAAAGCATAGCCAATGGACTGATGTACTCCCGCTTGCTGTAGAATCTCGTGTCGCATAATGCCGCAGCCGAGCACCTCCAACCAATTGTCTTTAAAGTAGATTTCCAGCTCCCAGGACGGCTGTGTGAAGGGGAAATATGTGTCAACCCAGCGATATTTGATGCGTGGTCCAAACAGTTCTTTGGTCAAGCCAACCAGCACGTGCTTCATCTCGTGCTCCACTAGTTTGACAGCTTCCAGTGTATGACAGGGCTGTTTGGTCTGATCCATGCACTTGGCGGAAGGCAATATGCGCTTGGGATCTGCCAGTGAACCCGTCCATGTCTCCTCAAACAACTCCAAGCCGGGATTACGCTCAAAGAGCTTATCTTTGTTGACCAAACGCACTGCATCCGCCTGATGGAACACCGGATAGTGTGTACTGTCGATTTCATCCCGTCGATAAACCTCTCCAACTACCAAAAAATTATCAAGTCCACCGGAGATCAGTTCCACCTGATGGGCTGTGGTATGGGCTCGCAGTAAATGATGCTCATTAATATAGTAACAATCCGATTTCTGCCGGCTCACATGATCGCTGGGTATCAGTAAATTGTCGAAGTTTTGCTGCACTGTAACCACTGGATTCATTTGATCATAGACAGAAAACAGGGGATTCCCTCGCTGATTTCGATAGGCACCATAGAAATAATTGACTATACGTTGGCGTATTATCGATAACGGATGATCACGCTGCAAATGTTTATTCATTCCTAGATGCGTTAATATCTTTGGCGTCACATTTGTCCAGCTGTCCGTGGGGTAACTGCCTCCATTTATTTCCAGCTGCAGCTGCGGCTGTTGCGGCGGGCTCGCTGTTATTTTCTTTGCCTCTTCGGCGACGCTGCTGGCCAGAAGGCGTCGCTGTTGGCCCCAGCAAAGCCGAGAGCCAGGTACTCGCAATGTTAATAACATTTTGTGCTGTTTTTGTTTATTTTAATATCAAATAGCAAAATATTGCATTATATGTATTATAAAACAACAGCTGTTCTATCGATGCGCGTGCGCTGTGTGTATCGATTATATGGTGTTTAACATATCGATGAATTACTATTATCCAGGGATGCAATATGCTATCGGATTGTTAATAATAACTGCTTAAATTTAAACACTGGTTTTTGTATTCCACATAAATTTAAATTAAACTAAAATGACCGTAACTATACTTCATAAATAAATAAACTACGACGAGACCAGCGTGTCCGTCTGCCTGTCTCTATGCAAACTAATCTCTCAGTTTTTGAGGCTAGGTGAATGGAATTCGATATGGGGACATATTTTTGTTGCCCGCAGCGGATAAGTCAAAACCGATCGGATCGAATACCTTTAAATTGCAGCTGAACAAAGTTTTTGTATAGAAAACTTGAAAACTTGCTAACGTAAAAATACTTTTAAATATTTAAAAATATGTGTTTATTTTATACAAAACATCAACATTGAAATACATGCCTAATTTGTTGCTACTTTGATGGCAAATCATATAAAATGTGTAATTTTTGTGATGATGAGTTTTACAGATCATAGTTTATACGCCCCACTAAATTATAAAGTTCGTTTTTTGAGATGTTCGTATTGGAATAGAGGTTTTATATGATTAATTAAATGAGGTTGAGGCACGCATTGCTCTTAGACCAAAGGATAACTGGCAGCTGTGGCAATGCCGCACTGATTATCCGCATTACGAGACATCTTAATGAAGCCCTTGTCGCCCCAGGTGGTGCCCCACGAGTTCTTGACCAGCCAGTAATCCTGTCCAGACTCATCGGTACCATAACCAACAGCGAGCACACCATGATCCAAATTCTGAGGATCGCAATCGGGTTCATTGTAAATGCCCTCGTAGTAGAACTGGAATGATGCATGCGAAGCATCAATGGCAACCGATACGGGTCCCACTGTGGCAACAGCCTCCGACATCTTCTTTTCATTGCCCTGAGGAATATCAGTAAAGCCGCGATCTGTTGCACCAATGGCACCCTTGTTGAAATGGCAGGAATCATCGATGCCCTCATAGGGATACGATTTCTCAGTATC
Organism: Drosophila repletoides; assembly: GCA_018150835.1. Lineage (NCBI taxonomy): Eukaryota > Metazoa > Arthropoda > Insecta > Diptera > Drosophilidae > Drosophila > Drosophila repletoides. Next base: position 14,566,881 of record JAECWQ010000089.1, read on the forward strand.
AATGCCACCATTGTCCTTAATATAACGGAAGGCATTGTCCATTAGACCTCCATTGCAGCCATTGTTGCCGTACTTTGTAGAGCAATCAACCAGATTCTGTTCGGAGAGCGACACCAGAGCTCCCGTCTTGCGGAAATGCTGACCCTCGAGTGCACCCGTGGAAGAGAATGCCCAGCAGCTGCCGCAATGGCCCTGATCCTTGACCTCGGTAACTGCGCCCTTGGTACGCCAATCCACAGATTTGGGCACTGTAATATGAGCCGGCGAGATGAAGGTAACACCCGTAAATTTCGGATCTGAAGCACTGCAAACAGAAAATGATTTTTAAGCCAAGATATTAAACAGAGTAAAGTTCGGTTTACGATGTAAGAAACAGGATTCAGATACCAGTTTCTTGCCTGTTAACCGTTGCTCGTACTTACCGCAGTTGCTTGTGGAGCGTATAATTGAATCCATTCATGGTCTGACGGAACTCATGGTGCAACATATCGGCATATTTATTAACTGCCATCTTGAAGCTAACCTCTCCGGCGGCATAGCGCTGATTATGCTTGGCAATCTTGTGTTTGTTCTCATTGAAGATCTTCAAACGGAAACGTTCCTCAGTCTCATCCTGATAATTCTTGCGGTGCTCCAACTGCAAATCAAGGCAGAACAGAATCGAAATTTATTGTTAAAGTAATCATCGTAATTTGCTGCTTATCAATATGTTCGTCAAGTCGTGTGGTGTGCGCTCTGTTATCACACACGTCTTGTTATTAGCATTGTACCTACAGTATTCTCTGATTGTACCTAAGTGCGATTAGATAGCCACAACTATGACTATCAATCGTATAAAATGCACATGCGTCGCCCAGAGACAGCTTCAAGTTCAGTTCAGTTCACTGCTTACCTAACATTCTCTTTTTTCCTGGTTTCTTTCCCTGTTCTCAAAGCAAGGCATCGATTTCAGATTTATTACTTCTCAGTATTAATAAAAACTAAACAGCTTAGAGCTGAGATAAGCCGTGACAGCTCTTATCAGGCTTTAAGACAACAAGACAAAGCAGCGGGTACCTGATGCCTGCCATGGCTAAAACGAAACCCAGTAGCCTCTCAGCCTCGTTAACTTAACAATAGGCCATAAACATAGTTTACGAGCCATTCAATAATTCGGGTAGAAGTTGTAAATTGGTGTAAAAACTATTAAAAATGGTAACCAGTAGTTAAGTTACTATATTGAACTACATGATGCACTATAAGTTACCCTATAATCCAGCGAAAGTGCTGCTTTTCCCAATAATACATAAGTTATTGAACACCTAAATTTATTGACCTATTCGAAATATTTACTATATTAGGCTAAGAGTTGACGAAACTATTTTAAAAACAAGATAATATAACTTATAGATAATATTATACATAGAAGTAGATGCTATCTCTATCTCTATAGTATTGATAATCTAAAACAAATTTATGACTGTACTTTATGATGAGATATTTACATAAAAATATACAAAGGGGATTTCCCTCATTATATTCTTTGTTTCATGGCACATTCTCTGAGCATTAATATCCTCTTTTTGGAAGCATTTTCAAGGAATGCAGCGCATTTTGGTATAGTAAAATCTGCAAAGTATAAAAATGTCAACAGTTTGGTCCAGTAAAAATACCAGACTCTAAAAATACCATCAGTTTGGTACAATATAAAATTCCATTTGTGCAGCCAAAGAAACTGGTACAACAACTGAACCCACATTAATATAATTATAGTAGGCATGCTCGAACTACAACAACAACAACAACAACAACAAGCAGAGAGATCAAAGTAACAATTGTCGCCCCGATATGACCGGATGACGATGTTAATGATGGCTGTTGATTGCTGCTGTTGTTGTTGTTGCTGTTGCCTTGGAGTGAGGAGGTTGTTGGATGACTCGCTCCCAATACACCCAGTTTTTCTTATACTCGAATGCCATATAATTGATATAATTGTTCTGAATATGCAGCGTTGTCTGCAACTTGTAGAGCCGCTCAGGGTGCAGGAATCAAGCGTTAACAAGTGTGAAAAAGTCGACTAGAAGATACTCTGTACCTTGCTCTAATGTTGTCTAGATAGCTTCAGCTGCAACGCATCTGCTGTAGAAAATAGTTTCTTGAATAAATTCTGTTTTTATCTTAGGTTCATCCTGAAGTGGAGAGCAAAGATTAACAGCAGAAGTATCCAAATTTGAAATAAGACTCATCTGCTTAAAGTATATAGTAAAACCACACCAAATTTGGCATCTCTCTTGGTACAAACCATGCGAGATCGGCACGGCTCACACGGAGGTACACGGCTAAATCGACTTGGCTGTTAATCCTGAACAAGAATATATACTTTATAAGCGCTCCTTCAATTTTTTACAAACGTAGCGCACAAACTTGGTATACTCTTCTTATCCGTTTGAGGGTATAGAGCAAAAGTAACGCCCAACATTTTTTATTGATTTTTCGCATGTTTTTGCAATTTGCAAATAAAAAGTTGTTTTCATTAAAAATTCACACAAATTTCTTTATTTAGAATACGTAGAAAAGGCTTTGCGGCTTAGTAATAAAAAAATATATAAGTATAAAACAAGACGAACTTAGAAGTTTAATTAAATGCACGTGTTTCTGGATATATATACATACATATAATCAGCTAGTATTTTCTTTTAAATAGGTTTTTATTTTTAGCTAGGTAATCGAAAAATCGAAAATTTCGTTGACTCTTCTTCGTTGAGTATCTTAGAATCTATTTATTTGTAGTACACTATCTATCTATAGTTAACAGAGTCTCTGGGGAGGGGACGGGATAGGTGCTGCTACAGTCTCTCCATTTCAATGGAACAGCTGTCATCTACTATCGCAGCGGCTGCAGATGTTGAGGGTCCTCCTGCTACTGCTGCTGCTGCTGCATTCGTTGCCACATCCAGTGGCAAATCCGCATATTCACGTCGCTTGCGCAGGATGAAACGCAGCACAAAACCGTTGGCAATTAATAGTGAAATAATAAACACTACGGGCACAACAACATCCACAACAATATTTAAATCACTGGAACTGGCCATAATAATAAGTGTTGCGTGTTTCTTTCTGCTTCTTTTTTGTTTTATATAATTTTTGGGCCTCTTTATTATAGCCGTTTTATTTGCTGCACGCGGCTTTTTCTATTCTATTTTGTTGGCTTTGCACGTTGTTACTAAATGACGCGCGTGCTTTCCTTTAATTTCTTAGTAATCTTTCTCTCTTTCTTGCTGTGCCCGTCGCGCGCTCTTTTTTCAATTCAATTGTTACTCTCTCTCGCTCTCTGTACTGTGCGCTGCGCTGCGCTGCGTCTGTCTGTCTGCGTCGAGAGTTGAGCGCTGAATAACACGAAAATAGCCTTCTGCCTTTTTTCGTAGGTTGCGCTAGAGATGGACACGTGTTGTGCTGAACTTCAGTGTGCGTGTCGTAAAAAGGTCAACATAAACAACATGAGATGTGTGTGTATAGCTCCATTTATGTAATCCGAAAATCGCGAAAATCGTGATACTCACGAAATTTAAATATTTCATTTAATTTATATATTTATTACTGTTAACGATGTTACAGTTAACGCAAAATAAGCGTGACTATCAAAAAAAATGTGCGTGACGTAAACGAAAAGAACCGACTGTCCATCTCTAGTTTGCTCGCTATGCACGCACGCACACACAAATGCACAGAGACGGCTAAGCAAATACATGTACATTGAAGTATGAATGGGTGTGCCTGCGTGTGTGTGTGTGCATGTAATCATTATATTCTAATGTTAACATGCAGCAGGGGTCGAAAAGGTTCCGCAAACACACACACACACACTCACACGCATAGGCGCAGCTGAACCAGTTTTGAATAGTGCGTCAGTGCTGATTTATGAGGATATACGCTTACATATACAAATATGCTAACCGGTTATATATCGATAACAAAATTCGCACACACACACATAAATCTCGTCGCCCACTTGTTATTTTTCGCTCTGCTACTCAAATTCGTGCAACGAAAATAAACCAAAAAAAAAAAAAAGTGCCATATTAGCGAAAGCTTTGCGGTAAAGCAAAGCATAACAAAAAATGAAAAAAAGAAGAAAAAAAAAACAAAGCAAGTGGACAAATGATAAGCATTTTTATGTTAGAACATTGGCAAGTCACACGCCGCCTGATATGTTGTTGTTTGTTTGCCAATTGCGCACAATTTGAATTTAAAATAAAATAAATAAAAAACTACATACACAAAATATGACAAAATTAAGTTGTAGCTGTTGACAAACAAAAAAAAAGGAAGCTGATTGACAATGTTTTTGGGGGGTCGCATTCACACGCTTATCGCCCCGGCGCAGCGCAAAGATCAGCTTTCTGCTTCATTGGAATGCGCACAATAAAATAAATTAAATTTGCCTAATATATATATATATAATATATATATAAAACAATACTGATAGCAGCTCACTGCGCCTCTTCCTCCTCCTAATTTCAAATAAAAACCGTCGATTATTGCCTACTTGCCTTAAGCATAGCATAAATTTGCGTGCAGCTTAAAAGTAGGCAACACTTTTTTATGACTGCTTCATGTGAACAGATTTTCGCTCAAAATTATATAAAATAAATAAATAAACAAAGCCTTAAAAATTACTATTGGAATATATAAAATCTAACTATTATCTATGCTTAGCTAGATATTCTATAAAAGTTTGATCCTCTGTAGAATTGCTATTGACTGGAAGCCTTCGAAAATTATTTAGAATTCCGCCTGTTGGTTATGCTACAACTTTTATCAACAACTAAATTTCAGCTCAGCTGCAAAGTATGCAACACCTTTTCATGTTAGCCATACAAATAACCGCTTACATTTAAAATATATAAAGTATAAATAAAAATGCCTATAAGCCTATAAATAAAATGCACTTTACTCATATAGAAATGAAATCGATTATTATTGCAATTCTATAGTTAATTCTGCACTACTCGCTTCGATTGATAGCTGACAACTTTCAAGCGTTTTATTAGTGATAAGAGAGCAGACGTGAAATGGGAACACAGTTCGAAAATAAACTGATAAGATTGATAACAACAACGAAGAACGCAATTCGTCTCTGCTCTAGCAAATGGGTTCAAAGCGCTCTACGCCGTAAACTAGCGCAAGCAGACAAAGGCAAGCAAGTTCCAAGAATTCGCCTAGAAAATACTTTGTATAAACTAATCTGATATTTTTTCAGTTCTGTAATTAAGAGCGCCTGTCATTCAAGTCCTTTAATGAGGCATGCTCGACAAAGAAGCCGCCCGGTTCCGGGTCTACTGACTAGGAAGCATCAATGAATACATTCTATATTTTAATTGATTTACAAGAATAGCGAAAGAGTTTCCTATGAATAAACTAGAGCCACATATGGTATATGAAACCCGAACTCTTAATTAGTTTATAATTCAATTTACTTCGAACTGGTATCGATTTACGCCTGAATTTCACTGAACAAAATTAGGGATCGTATGAAATTTTCTTGTTCAGATTTCAGACAGAAAATACCGAAAAGTTGTATTTCAATCTTATATCTTACATTTTCTTATATTCAACTCTATAATTGTCCAGCTGAGACTTGAAACGAATATGCCCCTCTTCTGTAGTCATTTTCAATGGGTACTAATGCTTAATTAATAAATAATAAGCACTAATAACGAAGCAAAAAAAAAAACCCATTTAAAATGACTCAGAACAAGGCATTAAAATATCAATTTTGAATTGTTTTATTCTATTTAATCGTGTTAGAAATTTGTTCGTTGAATGAGCCCGCTGCTTATCAGTTTGAACAGCGGCGGCAGTCACAAGCTGGCATTGCGGAACGGGCTTATCAAAGCCAGTGATCCGCGCCGAATCCAGTCGAACGAAATACAAAAGGAAGACGGCCTAACGCTGCTGCTTACTATCAGCATCTCATGTGACAATTCTATAGAATTGAGATATAAGCGAAGGCGGCGTCATGTGAGCCGAGCCTGCATGTGACTCCAACTGAGACGCTAATCAGCAGCTGCAACATGGTTTGGTTTGGTTTGGCTTGGCTTGCAACAACAAGAATAGTCAGTGCACCCACATGACTCATGCAACGAGGAATGCTTCATCAGCGGCCGAAACAATGGCAAAAATATGTGAAAGAAAGAAAGATAACCCCCCCTCAGAACTAAACAAATGGGGCTAAACAAAGGCATTAATCATACAATTTTCTGTACACCTGCCTCAAAAAAAAAAAACAAAATTGTAAACAACTTCTGGTTCGAATTTCCAAGTTCCGCTTTAGAATCTTCTGTTACTCACTTTGAAAGCCTGCCATTCCTCCTTGATGACGTCGGAAAAGGACACAGCCTGTGTTACAGCCACCAGGGCCAGTAGTGCGATTACTGCGCGCATCTTTTGCTTAGCTGCAATGGAAAAGAAAAACAATAATTAAAATTAATAATCAACTGGAGCTTTAATTAGTTTCGAGCTTCACGTGATCAAAAACAAAAAAAAGCTCTACCAATATGGCCAACACACACACAGAAACCACAATTCAAGCTCAACGACTTTTGTATAAACAAACAGAAACCAAAGCAAAGCGCTGATGAAATTCAACAGAGGCTAGCAAAAGGTAACAAGAAACTGAGTGCTGGGTCGACTAGGAAATACCCCGCGCGGACTCACGCGAAATGCCGTTATTTTCCATCTTATCTTAGTCATTTCCCTTAATTTATTTGTGAACTGATAGCCTTTTCATTGGAGCTTTTATTTATTAATGCACCAAGTGTTTTTTAAGGGCGTAATTTTTTAACATTACTCGACGTTTATCTCTTAGATTGCTTAATGTGTCGTTAAAAAAATTTAATTTATTCATATATTAATTTAGTTGTTCTTAATTTGAATTATTTTACATATCTTGTTTATTTTAATTTTATAATTATAATTTTAAATATTTTTTTAATCCTAATAAATTCTGTACAAAATGAATATGCTTTACCGTCTGTTACAAAACTTCACACAAAATGTGCATGCTCTCTCTTCAAACCGTTTTAAAAGGGTACAATAAATAACAACAAAAATTTGGTACATTAATCGAAAGCTCGCTGTGTTAGCAAAATTTGTGTACTTAAAACATGTACCAAGTACATGATGAACCGAGGGCCATCTGTTCGATAGGGCGATAGAGCGGGGGGCGTATTTAAAGCAGATAAAAAAACAAAAAATCACCAGCCAGAGTCGCCATTTACAATGTTTTAGTTTTTGCTCGATTTTCGAGTTCGAATAAATGTTCCGTTATCTTATCGGGCATTCGCCTTGTGTCTGCTGTTTGCTCTTGCAACTGTTGAAGTACTTTTATTTTCTATTGGTATTTGCTCTATTAACTATTTGGAAATGTATTTATTTAAAGTAAATAAATAAATAAATAAATGTCCCAAGTTTGAGGGCAAACAGGTTTTGCAACTGCTCTGAAGGTGAATCAGCAGAAACAATAAAAACAGACATAAAAAAAAATTAAAATATGAGACAAGCGATTGATAAGACGCATAGAGAAATAGGCCAAAGCAAAGAGTAAAGCAATAGTTGAAAACAAAATGCGCAACAGAAGCAGAAAGTAATGGCGGCCAGCTAATGGCGTAAACAAAGGGAAGAATAACACGTAGAAGATAAATGAAAAAGAAAATAGAATAGAAGAAATGTCGACGCAGCTGAGATGCTGCTGGTGCTGCAGCGTAACAGAGAGGGACAGCAAATCAATGACAATTGTCATTTATTTAATAAACATTTAAATTCATGACGTAGCCTGTTTAATTAATTAAACAGAATATAAATAAGGAAACGTTTTATGTTTGTTGCTGTTATTATTCAAACTTACCGCTTTGAGAACTACGTAAATTACTTCAGCTGAATAACAATCACTCAAGAATTTTATTGCGTTGCAACAATAACTTTTGCCTAACGGTGCAATTAAATCAAGTTTTTTATATTCGCTTTTGTTTAAATTGTTAACTGATTGCTGTAGCTGAGCACTGCACTCGAACACTTTTCGTGGTTAAATAAATTCAGTCGACAATTGTTGTTGCGAAGAAATCTTTAATACATATATATTTTTGGTATATTGCTTTGGCCACACTGCAACTCATAAACAAGGTTGCCACACTGCTTTCGTTCCTTATTTAAAACAGATATAACAGCTCATCTTAAACGGTGACAATATGTTAAATGATTGTATGTTAAGTGGCTGTTAGGTTGCTGTTATACAAGAGCTATTATTTTTCATGTTAAAAGTCAATGAGAGGAAGAACACAGCAGCTTAAAGGCTCTTTCATTGATTTGAATTTAATTCACATTGATAGCGTATTATTAATGTAAATTGTCTGCATGTTAAATTGCGACAGTTAAGCGACTGTAACGGCAATATGTTAAGCAGCTGCTATGCTCAAAATAAACTGTTAGCACCTGTACACAAAAGAGCTGTTAGCAAACAAAATCAAAGTGGCAACACTGTCGAAGTATTATCGAACAACTCACATCACTCACACAATATTGCTCGTCATCCGTAGAGCAGGCGATTTTATTCGAAGGATTCCCAAATTGTTTATATATATATATTTTGCACATAATATATCCAGTAAGTTATGCAATTATACTCGACACATTAAAGACCTTAACATAATTGCAATTACAATTCCAAGCAGCTCTCAAGAAGCGCCCGCATCATGTTTGGCAGACAAAGCGGATTAGGTAGTTCCAACAGTTCCAATCTTGTGGAATTTCGTGCTGGACGCATGAATATGGTCGGTAAAATGGTTCATCCGGATTCCCGGAAGGGACTCGTTTATATGACCCAAAGCGATGATGGTCTAATGCACTTCTGCTGGAAGGATCGTACCAGCGGAAAAGTGGAAGATGATTTAATTGTTTTCCCCGACGATTTCGAGTACAAACGCGTCGATCAATGTAAATCGGGTCGCGTTTATGTACTCAAATTTAAATCCAGTTCACGTCGCATGTTCTTTTGGATGCAGGAGCCGAAGGCAGACAAAGATGACGAGCACTGCAGACGCATCAATGAGCTACTCAATAATCCGCCCTCGGCCCATCAGCGAGGCGGTGGGGGCAGCGGCAGCGAAGGCACCGATTTACAATATATGTTAAATAACATGTCGCAGCAACAGCTGATGCAGCTCTTCGGGGGTGTGGGACAAATGGGCGGACTCAGCTCGCTGCTTGGTCAAATGAAGTAAGTACCAAGGGGGATGGGTGGCAGTAGTAGAAGATAACAGTGATTAGATTTGATTATCACTAAATCTAGAGCATTGCTCAGTGTTATCGGGCGTATTATTATAAACCCAGAAATCTTTTAATACCCGCACTTTCCTTTGCAGTTCTCGTACGCCTTCGTCCCGCAACACAGCGTCATCTGGCGGTGGATCGGGCGGCGGAGCTCTACAAACCCCAGAAAATGTGACCGTGCCACGGACGCCGACCGCACCTACCAAGGGCTCCTCGAAGTCTGGCAGCAATCGGAGTGCGGTGCAGAGCGATGCCGCTGGCGGTGGCAGTTCAAGTGGTGGTGGCATCGATGCCAATGCGGATGCCGATACCGATGCTTCCGGTAAGAAAACCACAACCAAAACAACAAAAACTACAGTTACAAGTGGAGCATATGCGAATCCATTCCAAGCCTATTTATCGAATCTCTCTCCTGAACATGGCGCAGGTCGTTCACTGAATATCGACCTATCGAGTGCATTATCCGGCGCTGATGCGATTAATCAACTGATTGCGGATCCGGAAAAGGTCAAATCATTAATCGTACACTTGCCGGAATCCGAGGATGCCGATGAGGATCGCAAGCAACAGATCAAGGATCACATCAGCTCACCGCAATTTCAACAGGCGCTAGCCCAATTCTCCAATGCACTCCAATCGGCTCAACTTGGTCCGGTGGTGAAGCAATTTGAGCTCTCACATGATGCAGTCTCTGCCGCCTACTCGGGCAATCTGGAAGAATTTGTACGTGCCCTCGAGAAGAGTCTACCTGCTGGAGCTACCATGTCCAGCGATGAAGCTACCCCTGCCCCTGTCGCAGCCAGCAAGGAAACCCCGTCAAAGGTGGATAAGAAAAGCGATGCTGATGCCAGCGTCAAGGATGAGACAGCTACTGCCACAGCATCCGCCGCAGACAAGCCGGAAGAGAAGCAAAAATAGCGCACACACAATATACCCCCGTTATTTTCCAATTAACGCGTTATAAACTATAATTTTTGCACATTATCTATCAGAGTTTTTCGATTCAATAATAAATTGGCAATGCAAATGTTTACAATGTCTTTTTATTATTAATATGGCATTAGCCCCAAGAGGGGTATATTGTTATAGTTCATTCTTCATTTCTACGGCTTTTCCTTCTGTTTCCAGTCCTAAAGATATTAATAAATAGTCAAGTTATCAGAAATAGCTATTCACAATTGGAATTCTAAAAATAACTATATGAGATTATTAATATAAATTACGTAAAAACAGAATTTATAAATTTTTTAATTGAAAAATAGTCAATTTGGGTATTTTAGAATTCATGTATTTATTTGAATTCTGTATTTTCAAGCTATTGAGCTAAGAAAATTTCAAGTAGTTCTATGAGCATTGCCTGTCCTGTGCGTGTATGAATTGGCAGCACTGTGATCGCGACAAGTGCTGCCCAATCTGTTGCTTAAATAACCGTTTTTCATATGAAGTTTGCCCTTGATGCGTCTGCATGTGTTTGTTGCGTATATCTGAGTTCTGTCGCGTCTGCCTGTTGTGTGTTTTGATTTCGCACATACGCATACATATTGCACGCACTGTTTTGGTCGCGCTCTCTGTCGTTCTCTCTCTCTCTCACTCACTCACTTGGCTGTCTTGCTCTGTCACACGTACGTATGGCGCTCACGCGCCGCCGCTCTCAGCAGGCGCACACAGATACCCACCAATACACAGGCATAAAGCACAGCACAGCACAGCAAAGTCGAGAGAAGACTGCATGGTTTGCGAATACTTGGAGCAGATATGTGTATTTATTCAACTTCAAACGGGCAAACCGCGCGTTCGCTATATCGCTTGATTTTGTTTTCGAATTTCGAAATTGATCTCTTAAATATCACAAAACGCGTTTTAATTATTTAAAATAGTAAATACAAACTGCAAATAAAGAAAACATGAAATTTTGTTGCTGTTTTGCGTCGTAAGTTGAGGTTGTTGTTGCTTTCGTTTTGCTCTGTACATACGTAATACATACTTACATTTATACATATATATATATATATATACGTATATATTTATATGTACATTTGTATATATGCACATGCAAGTGTGTGTGTTTACTGTGTGTATGTTTTTCTTCGTCCGTTCGTTGTTTTTTCTCAATGCATGACTGCGCGCCGCATTGTTGAGAAAAGCTTTTTTTACAGTCCAAAAGTAAGCGCGTCGCGGCAATAACAAAAATATACAAAAAGAAAATAACAACAATTAGCAGTAGCGGCAGAGCGGGCAGTGCCGTACGCTGGTATTGGTGAGCAGCGCATGAAAGAGCAAATGTCTCTGCCACTCATTCGCACACGCACACACAAACACATATAAAAGCTTGCACAAAAAAAAAAAACAACGAAGAAATTCGCAAGTTTGTTGCTGTGTGAGTGCGTGAGAGTAAACGAGAGAGACATGCGGAGAGAGCAAAAGTTACTTTATCCCGGTAACGATCTGGCAACACCAACAACAACAGCAGCGCAGCGGCAGCAGCAGCAGCAAAAGAAATTGCGTTGCGGCAATGGCAACAATTTGCAGCAGCAATAATAAAGCTTTTACTTAACACAGCAATAACAATTATAAAAGTGCAACATTTATAAATTAAATACAACTAAAGGCCAAGTGCAAAACACAAATAAAAAAACCAACAACTCTTTTTTAATGTGTAATCATTTTGAAAAAAGCCCCCCAGCAACAACAGTAACAAAAACGATACAAATACATCTACAACAACAGCAGCAGCAACAGCAACGACAGCGAACGACTTGTCGCTGATAGGTGAATACATAAAGCGCCGCATCAGCTGCAATTCTCCGATAAGGTGAGTTTGCGGGGGTTGGACTGCGGTTTGGGGTTGGGGTGGTGTAGCCGGCAGCTTTTGCCTGCATATTCCAGAACAGCTGCAGAAATTTCTGCACGCCCACGCGACTTGCACTCGCGCGCCATTTTAGCTAAAAAGAAAAAAACAGAAAAAAACTTTCTCAAGCAAGTTGGGAGCCATAACAAACACACACATACATATACACACACACACAAACACATACATTATGCTGTAATGGCGCCTGAGCATATGCTATGGCAAAATTTCAAGAGCGAGTTGTGAGAGCAGTGCCGCTATATTGTTACTCTATAAGAGAGAGAGAGCTTCTGTTTATGTTTTGGTAGAAAGGTCACACGGGCAATTTTCTTCGTTTTCTTTTATATTATTTTTTTTACTTCTTCTGTGCAAGTGCATTACTGTATACAGTGTACAGTGTTTGTGTTAGTGTGTGTATTCCAATAAAATTGATTGAAGGACAGTCCCAAAAGTGCGCCAGTATAGGTATCTATCGCTGTTTAACTGTACATTGGGCGGCCACTTTCACTGACAATTGAAATTTCCTTTCCCCAACCCCAAACCTCTCTCTCAACACTCTCCCCCTCACCTAGCAGTCTGGTTATGCAAACAGCAGCGTTGTGAGTGTCCCCCAAACTCCAATTGTTAAAATTGAGTTAGGAATATATTTCCAATATGGCCGACGTGACAAAACCCACGCATATTTTCGTTAAGGGCCCCACTAACGTGACTTTTGATCTGTATCCTGCTGTGATTAAAAGCAAAGTATGGAAACCCATTGTTGCTTATTACGTAATGAATTTTCAAAAATTAATTTTTTTGAAATTGTTTTAATTCAACAAAATTAATGAACATTTTTTTTGTCTAAGTCTTTATTAGTCTGTTGTGAAAAAAATGTATTTAACATATTTTAATTACTCTAAAATTATCTGAAAATTTAACACTAGTTTTGTTAAATGAATATATTCTAAATTAGATTTATTTTTTAGCAGAATTAATAAATTCTAACATTCTTATATTTAAAATAAATGAATTCCAATAAAATTCGATTTTTGGTAAAATTAATGCATTCTAAAGGGAAACCTGAACATGAACCGCAGCTTAACAACTTAATATTATTTTGGATATTAAACTTAAAATTAGTTTAAAAACTTTACTAAAATTAGAGTTTAGTTTTTCGTTAAATTTTCATGAAAGTATTGTATTTTATTTAAATTAAATAAAAAGAAAAATTTATAAGAAACTACAACTTTTTGCAAAATTTAAATTGAATCAAGAATACAACCAAAACCAGATCAGTTCTGGGAGTTCGAACTGCTTAAATTCTTGAAACGAAATCAGAGGTGAGAATAATTTTTATGGCTTGCATATTTTTTCTGTATTTCCCGCTTACTTTCAAATATTTTCCATGATCTTAAATTATGTGAGTGCGCCCCTTTCGAAATTAGTTAGAAAAAATGAAGCAAACAGGAAACGAATTGGAGGAGAAGCTTTTAGCTTCTAGTCTGACATTGAACTTGAATGACGACACTGGCAATACGCACACTCACACACGCACGCACACACACACACACACACACGCATAAAGAAGCAGACAGACAAAACTAACAGAGCTGTGCAGAAGTACATACACATAATATATGTGCATATGTATGTAGGTTTATATATATATATATGTTTATGTATTAGCAGTTATAAAACAGCTTTTAGGTGCTGCTTTCACCAATTTGCAGCAGGCTTCTGCATCTCAACAGTTTGTTGTTTTTATCTGCAGCCACTACAGAAATTTCAATCGATATGCATTGTCACACACATGCACACACACACACATACATAGACATGCCACGCAACAGAGACGAAAGCAAACATTCGCCCGCCATTTTAAAAGTTTGGCTCGAAGCTTTGCGCTTTGCATACGTAAGGGGCAAACTGCATTTTTCGGTGGGTGGCGTTGGGTGGCTCATTTTTCAGGCAGTCTCTCTCTCTCTCTCTCTCTTTCCCGCTGTGTGTGTGTGAGGAAAAAGAAAAGACAGCCACAAAACGAAAGTGAAAATTTTGTGTTTTTCTTGTTATTTTTTCTTTTTGTCGTTTTTGCGTCTTCTTCTTTGGCTTTGCTCTATTTATCGTCCATTGTGTGGGCTCTGTGCTAACATCTTTTTAACCCTTAAGCAGTGTCTCAATAATTGCCATTCATCAAAAGCTTCGCCTTTTGCCAGTGTGACCAGTTTTGACCCGCTTGCATGCGTCCAATTATATATAAGCCAACTCCATTGCAATTATACGGCTCTGCCCTGTCCCGCCCCTCTTCCCATACCACCACCCCCCCAGCCACTGACCCAGCTTTTTTTTTCGGCTGACAGCAACCATAGCAGATGATTTTCCGGTTTACCAACAAGAAAGAAAAAAATCAGAAGAGAAAGAAAGGGTTATATTCAGCAAGCCGAAGGCACATATACCCTTCTAGTGATCGATTTTGGTTAATTATATTTGTTAAATTTGAAATTTATAAGTAAAGCAAATTCTTTTTTGGGGATTTGTATACTATAGAAACTATTCCCTTTATTATTTATTTGAATGCATTATACTTCTTCAAAGTTTATTGATTTAAAGTTTAAATCACCCGATAAAAGTTTCGATAAATATTTATAGTGTCCGTAGCAAAAACAATCGATATTATCGATGTTTTTCAGCTGCTGTGCCCACCTTCCGCAGTACGTAACAAAATAAGTGAAGAAACTTCTAATACCTTGTTGAAGGGTATTTAAAATAAAAATTGTGCCCAAAACTGGTTTGCGTCCCAGGCTCTTGCAGTAAGTGGAGCCCAACAAGCCCAGTTCCTGGGACCCCGGCGCAGTCGTGCAAAGAAAAGACAATACAGTGGAGTGTTTTACATGTTAAAGCTTAAGTTTTAATGCTGGGTATTTTGTTCAGAAATCAACAGGCTTGATGGTAATAAAGCGCGAGAGAATAAATGCCACCAAAATTGTGGCACAGACGAAACAAAAGGCAAACATATAGAAGCTCTCCTCCGTAAAGATATCGGTGAAAGCGGGTATATCCTGATAGATCTGCTCAATGACAGCCAGTGTGCCCCTGTGTTTCTTCACCATGATGCTGACTGTTCTACTTCTTTTTGAGTGCTTTTTTGCCTCCGGCACCGCCGCCCAATTTCTGTTTCTCTGCCTTGGTTAGAACCTTATTTGTTATCTCCTCGGGCGGGGCTAGTGTTGATACGTGCCTATTGCACAGCTGCAGCAATTCCAGCGTGTTTAAATTGTCACTATTAAAGCGGATTTCCTTAACTTTGGCTTGTTCTGCAAAATATAAGTAATACATTAATTTAATAAATGGAGTTTGTTTAAATATTCCCATTCTTACCTTGTGCTGAATCGATGAGCGCAAATTTAATAAATGCTGGCGATCGATTGCATACAATATCAGATTTAACCACGCACTTGGGATTCGTCTGGGACACCTTGGGCGTAGAGAGCAGGAAAAGAAATTCGCTAAGAGAGGAAGAGGAAAATGTGGAAATAGATATAAATAGATATTAATAAATAATGATACAGTTGAAAGTTCCCAATTTGAATCAATATCATCTAACACAGGAAGACTTTTAGAGCACAATTTTTATTGATATATTTCTTAATTCTCATAATACTTAATTTAATAATTCGATCATTTTTTTCAACTATATAAAATATTCCTTAGTCGAAAGTAAAATTGATATAATTTCCGAACCACCTAAAATTTAGCGTAAAAAGCTACCAAAGTTTATAAGAAATTTTATATTCAAAATTAAAATACAGATTCACAGCCTGTAATAATAATAAAAACAAATAATTAATGAAAGAAAACCCTATAATAAATCTGTTAATCTTTTAATATTATTTTAAATATTTATAAATAGGGAAAGTAGAGGAAGTAGAAGAAATATTCGACACTTAAAAAAAACCATATAAATGTTTTCTTTTGATCTCTATGAAAATGAAGGAATAGTGCTTATTTATTGCAGAGTTTTCCTTCTGGAAAATCTGTTAAAACTTTAACAAATCTATAGAAAATATCTACATAGAATAAGTACTTTTTATTTAAAGAATCAATTTTCCTTCGGCTTTTCTTTAAAATAAAAAATCCAATAGAAGTGGAAACTTTCAAAATTAATAATGAAATCCCGAAGTAGAATCTTCTAGATAAACTATGATGGTATATTATTATTATTCGTTTAAGATGTGGAGCAGTGGTTATTCCGAAGATGCTTAAAACAAATCTCTAATAATTCTAATAATTTCTTGAAATTTATTTTTTTTTTTTTAGCTGTCTCTCCCAGTGGCTATAGAAGAAACGCCTCAAGCTGACGCCGACACCGACTAAAATGTCAACGGAGCGGGAGCTGGCCAGCGGGGCAGCTCAGCTCCATACGCTGCCGTTGACATTTCCACCTGATTTGGGAACGAATCTGCAGATGAATTCGGTGGGAATAATAGGCAAGGCTTATGGTAAGCTAAACGAATGAAATTTAAATATAATTATACGATATTATTATTCTATTATTTACGTATATATTTTCTGCACTTTATATTTATTTTTATTTTTATTCGACTACGCACTCTTGTTCAGTGAAAATCTTTTACCATATGCGTTGCATTGCGCATGTTTCATAATCGATAAATAAATTTCTGGGTCGCTGCGGAAAAGCGCTTTTCCAACCCTAAATATCGCCCGAGCAGCCCCCAACCTCAGCCTCCTCCCACCCACTCACCGTGTGGCCTTAACATTTTCTGCAAACGGATCAAACTGCACTGTGATGCGTTTGACGCCTTTTAAATTAATGCTTTTCAGCTGTTTGCCAATGGCTGAAACTATACCGCCAGAGCGGCGCAGCGTGCCGCTAAATGTCACTGACATACTTAATAACTAGTTAATTAATTAATTAGTTAATAAAATTAAAAACAAATTTGCAATTGGTTTTATAACAACACACACGCGAACTGCGTTGCCGATAGACGGACAGTGTTGCCACCTAGGGTCGCTGCAAATCAGCATGTAACAGAAAGAGCGGGCAATTCGCTCAGTCTCTGTAATGTTAAATAAGATTGGCCCTTCGTGACGTCATCAAGCAAGATATCAAGGCCAAAATGTAAAGGGAAAGGAAATTTTCTATGAATTTGTTTTTGTATTATTCTTCTTAAATTCAATATTATGTTTTGAGTCAGAAACCTTTAGCATAAATTAAAAGTAGTTAACATGCGAAGAGCCCTGTTCTGTTGCACACTATTCGGGGCTGCCATATAGCAGCACTAGCGTTCTGCAACACTGTTGCTGCCATTATGAGTATAACAGTGCCAAATTGAGTTAACATTTCCTGTCTATATGAAATGTTTGAATAAATAAACATTATGAAGCGCCAATATACATCTTAAATGATCATAAATGTTTATTTATATTTTTAAAATATACTTTATACATGTATAAAATGCGTCACGCTCACACGTCGCGAGTCTGGCAGCGAGTCGAGTAGTGAGCATTATGGCCATCGCATTCGCACACACCACCAACCCCCAGCCAAAAGTGCTTTGCCCTCATTTAAGTGTGGTTAGCGTGTGTACAGTATGCGTCTCACTCACACACACGTCGCGAGTAAAATTTTTGGTGTTTGCTGCGGGACGTTCAAGTGTGGAAAAACTATAAGAAAATTGCATTTTTTGCATAATGCGCGACGTGAAAAGCTAACAAAAATTGTTAAAACATCAAATTCAATAGTCTGGCTAACGTCTGTGTATCATTTTGGCAGCGCATACGTGTTCGGGTGCACAAAAACGACGTCTCGAAAATAATATACAAATATATATAAAACGCATACAACAGCATTTTCTTGCTCTGTCGCAGTCGCAGTCTCAGTCGCCGTTACCGTCGCAGTCGCAGTCGTCGTTTGTCCAGCGGAGCACCCAGCACACTAAACACGAACACACATACGCATACGCATACACCCACACTCTCACGTACACAGAGAAATAAAGATAAAGTTAAAGCAGAAGAACATACATACATATATGTATGTATATATCTATATGTGTATGCGAAGAAACATACATATATAACGAAAGCTGTGCCTACATTTGTGTTCTTTTCCAATACTACAATAAAAACATAATAAAATTAATAATAGAAATATAATATTAAACGAGACTCGGAGACATCATAATTGAGCGTATTTGTGCGAGATATACATACATATATATATATATTCCAATTTAAAAACAAATGCGAAAATCAACCAAACGAATAAAACTACTTTAAAGTGTGATAAGCAAAAGGCTGAAATCAAAAAACAAAAAACAAAACAAAATACAAATAAAGTATAATAATTAGTAGGAACGAAAAGCAACAAAATAAATACCAACTACAAGAACAATCAATTACATTTAAAGAGCAACAACTAAACATACACAAACACACACACAAATACACAGAAGCTTTGTATACATTCTCACATTTCTTAAACAAATACTAGTGCAAAATGTATCCAGTTGGACAACGTAAGTGGCGACAACAACAAAAAACAACAACAACAACAAACCAGACTACAAATCTGCCACATGTTATACACATACACATACACCCGCCCGCCCGCCCGCCCTCCCCCTTCCCTTTCTTTGCTGCTCTAGTTTAACCAAATGCCATTGAGTATGTAACAGAGCAGAGATGGCGTTTCGCTCTTCTGGCTGTTAGCGACTTAAAATCTATGTTAAACGATTCTGACTAGCTCTCAGGACGCTTGAATAAGTTACAAAAAAACAGGTGTCGACCAAGCAGAAGAATGAAAGGACTAAAGCAAAATAGTTCAATATTTATTTTGCTTTGTTTTGACTGTGTTTATTAATGTTGCGACCTGAACGTCTGTCAAAATGCTCTTTAACATTACAGTGGCAGAGAAAAGTGTCCACTCTTGCTGTTATATATTCATTGGAGCATGTGGCAAAACAACAACAACAACACTGGGGAATGAATGAATGCGTAAAAGGGCCGAGACACGAGTAACTGCTAAATGCAATAAGCTTCTTCCAATAAGCGAATGCAGCGAAAAAGTAGACGAAAGAAGAATGAGCAAATTAAGTAGACTCTCTTATTGTAGGTGGCGCTCTATAACTAAGTGCATAATGGGTGCAAGCGAGATGGAGATGGGGACAGTAACGGTATTAAACATGTGCGCAAAAAATTGGGTCAACGACCGCAACGCAATAGTTGAGGTTTATTTTTTGGGGGGTTACACAAAAGGGTATAATGTGCGTCTATCACATTGAATAGGATTTGAATGGAGTTTCTTTAAGCTTCGTTCTAAAATTGCGTCGCAACTTTAGTTGTCTTTTGCGTATTAGCACGAGACGCACATCTGTCTCTGTACTTGGAAGCAGCGATGGGAGCTGGGAATATAGTCGATAGTTTGACAATTTCAAATAGATTAAATACGTGCGATAGTTTGACGATTATTTTTATTGAGTATACTTTGGAGTAGGGATGGGGCAGACTTGAATATATGCGATGTATATTAGATAGTTCTTCTATTTTATTAAAAGTAGAGAAAGGGGTAATCAGAATAAACTCTATAGCTTCTTTAAGAAGTTGATTTAAAGTCCTAATCGACAGTTGTTAATGATAACATTCCTTATTCTTAATAGTCATAACTACTTCTCAATAATAAAACCTACGACTGTTTTATCGATAGTATTTTAAAATATACTTATAAGTTATCGATCTACTGATAATATCTCCCTGAACCCCCCTCGGATTTTACACGGTGATTAACAAGGTTGGTGGCTAACCCACACACCCGACATACCCTACACACACTTGTGGCAGATCTATATACATACATAAATACAATTGATTATTAAAATGATAATAAGATGATATATGGAAGAAGTTGGGAGCAGCTGTAACTAAAATATTAATCGCACTCAATATAAAACATTTGTTTTTATCGCCTTCTCTTTTTTCATTTCATTCATATTAATATTATTTTTATTTTCAAAACATGATTGGCTTTCAATTTGTTTTTATTTTATTTACATTTATTGTTTTCTTTTTATTTACATCAACTTATTATTTATTTTTTATTTTTTGTTTATCTTTTCACAATTTTGATTTTGATTAAATTTTCTTTTTATAGAGTCACAGTGGAACACCCCCTCGCCCACGCGGCCTCAGAGCCCCTCTCAGGCGCAGACTAGCTTCGACACGCTCACATGTAAATTTCTCTCCAACAAAACCAAATTACTAAAAAAAAAAAAACTACTAAAAAACCAAATTTCTAAGATTGATTATTTAACAAAAAAAAAAAACCAAAAACTGTTTATGTTCTTTAGTTGATGTTTGAGAAAAAAACCAAAAAATCTAACAAAAAATTTACACTACTAACCCAAAAAAAAAAAAATATATACACTAACTTTCATAGTAATGTGCAAAATTTTTTACTAACAACATTTTGTGTTTCGTGTAATGTTTGTTTGTATTTTCCTTTTAATTTTATTTGTGGAATGCAACCCTGTGCACAGTTGTATCGAAATAACTCGACACAGAAACCTTTACACAATGTGTTAATTTTTTTAATTATTCAATATTTGTATACCCTAACATTTTCGTGTAGTGCAACTCTTTGCATGCTCTACGTTTTATTAATTATACCTTTGCAGAAGGAGTTTTAGCATAAGTTTAAACCCTATAAATTATATATAATAATATATATATAAAATAAACCAATATATCAGATGAGCTATCCGTCCGTCTGTCTGTCTCATCATTTATAGAAACTGGTACATTGATCTAAATCAATCTGAATAGTTTAGAAGAGGAATCTTAGACCAAACACCTTAAAATACGATCCAACATACAAAAGAAAATTAAGCTGGTAAAACTTAATATTATAAAATGAATTCCATATAAAACTCACTGGGCAAATGTCCATTTTTCAACATCAAATGTTATAAATAATTGAAATAATTCTTGTACCAATTCTCTGGTTAATTTTTTTAATTATAGGATCTAGATAACTAATACAATACTGCAAATACTTAACTATTGCCTGCAGTATTTTTATATTTATAGATGCAATTCGCAAGGGTATTAAATCTTCGGCATGCCGCAGGAATTCCATATTTTCTTGTTACTTAGTTTGCTAGTTCGTCGCATAGTCGTTAATTTTATCTATGTTTCTATGCTCTTTCGTTTAGTTCCATCTCTTCTGTAGATTAATCCATAATTTGAATACAATTTGCAGCACCACCAACGCCCGGTTCATCGGTAAATCCCACCGCCGTGACCAGCCCAAGCGCTCAGAATGTGGCAGCCGGTGTTGCCACTGTCGGTGGCGGTGCAGCCGCAGCAGCGGCACAAGTGGCCTCTGCCTTGGGCTCCACGGGTAGCGTGTCGGCTGCAATTGCAGCGGCAGCTGCTTCACCAACCACGCAGCCGGATATGCCGGTCTTTACGTGCCCGCGTCGACCGAATCTGGGACGTGAGGGCAGACCGATTGTGCTTCGAGCGAATCACTTTCAGGTGACAATGCCAAGGGGTTTTGTGCATCATTACGATATCAATATACAGCCGGATAAATGTCCGCGCAAGGTGAATCGTGAGATTATTGAGACCATGGTGCATGCGTACAGTAAGATCTTTGGAGTGCTCAAGCCCGTATTCGATGGCCGTAACAATTTGTATACCCGTGATCCATTGCCCATTGGTAATGAACGACTGGAGTTGGAAGTAACGCTGCCCGGAGAGGGCAAGGATCGCATTTTTCGTGTAACAATCAAGTGGCAGGCTCAGGTATCGCTCTTTAATCTGGAGGAGGCTCTAGAGGGACGCACACGTCAAATACCCTATGATGCTATATTGGCTCTTGATGTAGTTATGCGGCATCTGCCCAGCATGACGTATACGCCCGTGGGACGCAGTTTCTTTAGCTCACCCGATGGTTATTATCATCCACTGGGTGGCGGTCGTGAAGTCTGGTTTGGTTTCCATCAGAGCGTTCGACCCTCGCAATGGAAAATGATGCTCAATATTGACGGTGAGTTCAAGCAAAACATTTCATTTTATTCAGTTGTCTAATTTATTTCTCTTAATCCTCTTTTCAGTTTCGGCAACCGCCTTTTACAAGGCGCAGCCTGTCATTGATTTTATGTGCGAGGTGCTGGATATACGCGACATCAACGAGCAAAGGAAACCGCTCACAGATTCGCAGCGCGTCAAGTTCACCAAGGAAATTAAGGGACTCAAGATCGAGATTACCCACTGTGGCCAAATGCGACGAAAGTATCGTGTCTGCAATGTGACACGCCGACCGGCTCAAATGCAATCGTAAGTGGCTAAAAAGAAGTAGGAATATATAATAATATAGCCTGATCTTGACCAAAAAACACTGCTGCTATTTAAGGTAGTTTTGCTATATAAAAAGTACTGGTTTTTAGACTGGTTTATAGATTTAGTTAAGGCACAAGTGAATATATCCGAATTATCCCAGTTAATGTTTGAAATGGCCTTTAAAGGTAGTACAAAACTGGTTCAGAGTCAAGTTTTCATAACGTAATAATCTATTAAATTATTGAAAGGCTTTTGATTTAAAAATATTTCTGTTTTATAATCAGTTGTGGCTCAAAATTGGTTGGGAATTTCAGTTATTACTTCCAACTCACTTACTTTCTCTGCTTTTCCAGCTTCCCGCTGCAGCTGGAGAATGGCCAGACTGTGGAGTGCACCGTTGCTAAGTACTTTTTGGATAAGTATCGCATGAAGCTACGTTATCCACATTTGCCATGCCTGCAGGTGGGTCAGGAGCACAAGCACACCTATTTGCCGTTGGAGGTATGCAACATTGTTGCTGGACAGCGTTGCATCAAGAAGCTCACCGATATGCAGACGTCGACCATGATTAAGGCTACCGCACGCTCAGCTCCGGATCGCGAGCGTGAGATTAATAATCTGGTGAAGCGTGCCGACTTTAATAATGACTCATATGTGCAAGAGTTCGGACTCACCATATCCAATTCTATGATGGAGGTGCGTGGCAGAGTTTTACCACCGCCTAAACTTCAATATGGGGGACGTGTGTCCTCTGGCATTACGGGACAGCAGCTGTTCCCGCCACAGAACAAAGTCAGCCTTGCTTCGCCCAATCAGGGCGTCTGGGATATGCGTGGCAAGCAATTCTTTACGGGCGTCGAGATACGCATTTGGGCCATTGCTTGCTTTGCTCCACAGCGGACAGTGCGCGAAGATGCACTGCGGAATTTTACACAGCAGCTGCAAAAGATCTCTAATGATGCTGGTATGCCAATAATTGGACAACCCTGCTTCTGCAAATATGCCACTGGACCGGATCAGGTGGAGCCAATGTTTCGTTATCTGAAAATAACGTTCCCGGGCCTGCAACTGGTCGTGGTAGTGCTACCAGGCAAGACGCCTGTCTATGCGGAAGTGAAGCGTGTGGGCGACACGGTGCTGGGCATGGCCACGCAGTGTGTGCAGGCCAAGAATGTGAACAAGACGTCACCGCAGACGCTGTCTAATTTGTGCCTCAAGATCAATGTAAAATTGGGCGGTATTAATTCCATTTTGGTGCCCTCCATCAGACCCAAGGTCTTTAATGAGCCCGTCATCTTTCTGGGCGCTGATGTAACCCACCCACCCGCTGGCGATAATAAGAAACCATCCATAGCCGCTGTTGTTGGCTCTATGGATGCACATCCATCACGTTATGCGGCCACAGTGCGCGTACAACAGCATCGTCAGGAGATCATTCAGGAGCTGAGCAGCATGGTGCGCGAATTGTTAATAATGTTCTATAAATCCACCGGCGGCTATAAGCCGCACCGTATCATACTCTATCGTGATGGCGTCTCCGAAGGACAATTTCCGCACGTGCTGCAGCATGAGCTGACAGCTATACGCGAGGCATGCATTAAATTGGAGCCAGAATATCGACCTGGTATCACATTTATAGTCGTACAGAAGCGTCATCATACACGTCTCTTCTGTGCGGAGAAGAAGGAACAAAGTGGCAAATCGGGCAATATACCCGCTGGCACCACCGTCGATGTGGGCATCACACATCCCACTGAATTTGATTTCTATCTGTGCAGTCATCAAGGCATTCAGGGCACAAGTCGCCCATCCCATTATCATGTCCTGTGGGATGATAATCATTTCGATTCCGATGAGCTGCAATGCCTCACCTATCAGCTGTGCCACACCTATGTGCGGTGCACCCGCTCTGTCAGCATACCGGCGCCGGCCTATTATGCGCATTTGGTTGCCTTCCGTGCCAGGTAATTATCCCTTATCATCATCATCAAATCATTGAAGGAGATTCCTTTTTATGGCCTAATCTTAATAATACTCAAAATTGCCTTGCTTATACCCGCTTTATTCTCTATCCATAGATACCATCTGGTTGAGAAGGAGCATGATTCAGGCGAAGGATCGCACCAGAGCGGCTCGTCCGAAGATCGGACACCTGGAGCTATGGCACGTGCCATAACCGTTCATGCTGACACCAAAAAGGTCATGTACTTTGCCTAAAAAGTATCAAAATAAAAACAAAAAGCAACACCAAAAACAAACACACACATGCAACAAACACAAAAAAACAACAATTAAAATTTTCGAAAATGAATTCGAATAAGCAGCCAACCAGCATCTAACAAACAAATATTACAAAAAGGAGATGTACGAAAAGCCAAGCCGAAAGCATTAGAGAATAAGTTGAAAATATTATGATAATACTTAAGTTAAAAGTAGAAAAGTAGAAGAGAAGAAGGTAAAGAAAGCCAGAAAAAACACATACCACTCACACACACATAAACACACACACAGTCGAAATTAGAAAAGGGAATCGAATGTTAAAAGCACAAAAGAAATGTGAATTGAAATTCTCAAAAAAGCGTAGCGAAACAAAAAACAAAACAAAAAAAGAATAATGATATAACTTTACTAAAAGGGAACAAAACGAAAGTCAAGTAACAAGAAAAAACAACAACAACAACAACTGAATATGAAAACAAAACGAAAACCGCAAACACATTTACGATTAAATTTTTGTAATAGAATAAATTATATTTTTACACAAAACAAAGCAAAACAAAATGAAAACAATTTTAAAAACGCAAAAAACATGTAGACAAGAAAATGCATACAACCAAAGGTTTTTAGTATATCAAGAGCAAACACACACACACACACACACCCCCAACACAACACACACAAACCCCACAACAAGAAAAAGAACAAGAACAACTCGGATTCTCTGTACTGTGAACGAAGACCACCACCATGAAAATTGAAAAACAAAATAGAAAATGACAAGAACGAAAAAGAAGAAGATCAGGCTTGACAAGCATTAAAAAAGAGAGTGTAATAATAATAATAATAATAATAATATGGAATAATTAGTATGTACTAATAAAACTTCAATACTTCAACTCAAAGTCCAGATTGTAATAAATATAAAGGAGAGAATTGTAAAACTTTTTAGTAGTCATATAAGTTGGGAAAACAACCAAAAGAAAAACAAAAAAAAAAAAGAGAAACTAACGAAAACTCCAATTTCAACAAGGGATAAAACTTTTGATCATACAATTGCTAGTTATACTATATAAATATATTTATATGTCTAACAATATTTGTGTGCAGTTATAATTTATATGGAAGATTAAAGATGCCAGAACAGAAAATAATCAAAAAATATGCAAAGTTGTATATTTTTATTGATCGAGTTTTAGTTTTAAGTAAAAATAGTTTATTATTTGTATACAAAGAAACAAGGAAACACACTCGAGACATACTTATAACACTCACAGTAGAGCTGGAAAAACATCGCAAGCTTTCGATGATTGCGATGTTTTCTCTTAGAGCTCTAACCCACACACACACACACACACACCCTCACAATAACGGCATATCAATCCAATGTCCAATTAATTTATGTACCTCTAATTAGCTCAACTTAAGTTTGCTTAATTTTAATTTTAAATGTATTAATGAAGTCTTAAAACCAACAACAAAAATTACGTGGTGTACGGGTCAAAAAACAAAAACAATTATGCTTAAAACTAGTAAGAAAAACAAGGCAAAAAAATAACTAAAATTTTTTATTCAATTTTTTTAAACCAGCTTATATAGTTTTTTTTTTTGTTTTATATTTTATTTTTTTTTCATGCTTATTTACAAACTATACAAAATACCTTTAATATATATACATTAATATTTGTATTTTATGCAAGGACACAGTTCAAGTTAACATTATGCTGATTTGCTATAATAATTATTGAGACGCTCCCCACAAGTTCTTTTCTCTATAGAACACCTTAAATGTATGTGTAAGCCCCATATATATATATGTATATATATAAATTATATATATGTGTACCAGCGACTCATTTATTTATATATAACCCTCACACAAGCAAGTTTAATTTAGATAATAATACAAAGTAATTTTTAATTGAATTTTTCTTTGAAGAAAATCTGCCAATCGAAACGTGTTGTTGTCGTTGTCGTATACATATATACACACATACATATACATGTACACAGACACACACAGATATACACTCATGTGAGCATTATAAAATACATATAAATTTAATTAAAAAAATATACAAAAGCAAAACAAAAAAAGGAAGAAAAAAAAACAAAAACAAAAACAATGTTTAATTAAAATTACAAATTAGTTGTTAAAAGCGGAAGGTGAAAAGTTTTGTGGCTTTGTAACTTGTTTAGCTCTTTTTTTATAATTATTATAAACAAAAGAAAACAACATTAGTTTTTAGCAATGTAATGTTTTAACACAAGGGATTAAATTTGTACGTTAATTTCAAGAAAAACCAAACAACAAATACGATTGTAAATGTAATTAAGCACACTAAAAAACAATGTAAACGAAACAATGCAAATAATATGCGGGGTCTCCTTAACTCTTAAGAAATATCGGGCCGAACTTCTGTATAGAACAAGAATATATATATATATATACATATACCTTAAGCTTATGTGCCGACAATGAATGTATTCTTGTAAATGTTAATGTTAAACTTGGTGGTTCGACAATTCTAGAAAGCATATTAAAAACTCGAAAAAGCAAAGTCTAAAGCCTTAACTAACCGATAAAAAATACATAGAAGAGGGGCATACATATATATATAATCCATATAGAGTATATAGAAACTGCAATAAATCACATTTACATACATATATATAGATACTGTACTTCCCCACAAAAATACCCTATAAAATTTAATGGTTTCTTCAGTGTCGTGCAGCTAAGAGGAATGTGGAAATTCTATATAACACAATATCTCGTATACTATATAGAATATACATATATATATATATATATATATAGTTACACTAGTAAGCAGGGAGTGAGATTTGCATGAAGAAAATACTGAATATATATATACTGAAAATACTGAATAATATCAAAAATATCCCAACTTTTGCTCTGCTCAATCTCAAGCCAATAACAAGAGTATATATAAAAAGACGATCGATTTTTTTAATTAATGAGACGGGAAGCCAACTAAAATATGATTAGTGCTTCTTCTACCAAAACTTCTATGTGTCGAAATTAAATTGAGCTTTAAACGTAAAAACTATATATATAAAAAATAATGAGAACAGTGGATTTCCGCAAGGGAACGCTTGTTGTTGTTTCTACCAATTATTACTTATAAATGTGCCGTTTATTGCAAACTCAATAAATATTAAATTATAGATGTCTATACAATAATATACAAGTAAAATTACATATACATATATATATATATATATAGATATATATATTCAACATATATAGAGAGAGATCAAAAAGAAAACAAAATCGAAATCGAAGCTAGAACAGAAAATTGCACAACTCTTCCTAAAGGAAATAAAATTATGCCACAATTAAAAAGAAAACAAAAACAAAAACAAAAAAAGGACTAACTCCAAGCAATTATATACGTTATATATACGTTAATATATATAGATGTATATGTGTGCGTATTTGTGTACTCTACTCTTCCAATTAGTCCAAAAAAAAAAAAAAAACAAAAAAGAAAAAGATATAGCAATAAAATAGAATCCAACACAATCCACCACGCCCGTCGTAGTGTTCCAACCCTCAACCCAAAAACTAAAGACAAATATATATTATAAAACCTTAGCTGAAATTTGATTAGCAAAACAACTTCGATAAGTATCGAAAGGTATCGAAGGGAATCGCGAAACTATCGTCAGAAGCTTACAAATTACGTATATAGAAACATATGTAATACTTATATCTGATATTGATAATGGATCAATTTCGAAGAACCTTACTTTAAACGTTTAAAAACCAAAATGCCGGGTAATTAATCAATAAATTGAATAATTAATAAATTAAATTATTTAAGCAAAATAATGATTGAAACGTAAGCAACGTAAAATATGGGAAAATCTGTAACTTTGGTGATCTTTTTAAATGTTATTAGTAAAAAAAAAAAACAAACAAACAAACAACAACCACAAATCAAACAAGTTCTAAATGTGACTTAAATTACGACGTAAACATTTTTCCACTTATAAAAATAATAATAATAGTAATATCGTATGAGAATCATCAGAAACAATTAATTTAATTCAATTGAAATTTAATTAAAGTAAAAAACAAATACGAAATACAGCTGTCTAACAATTAGTTTCTAAGCGCTTCAATAAAAAAAAATATTACATATATTTATTTATGTATATGTATGTATTACAACTAATTCAATTATAAGTTACATTTTATACAAAACAAACAAAATGAAAAACAAAAACAAAAAGCAAAAAACAACATTTCAAATTAGTTTTGCAAATTTTATTGCGGTTTTAAATTCGTTTTTAGTTACAAAAATACCCAAAATTGACAATTCTGGCAATTCTTTATACATATTTATATATGTACTTCTATCTAGAGCCAAATAACATATTCGATTGCATTGAAAGTAAGAACAACAAAATACATATACACTATTTTCTGTTTAATAAAAATATATTTAACTAAAATTAGAAAACATTTTTATTTCCTGCTGTTATTGTGGACCTTTGATTTGCGGGTTCGATCCCAGTCTCTCTGTTGTGGTTCAATAAGTTGGCTTCAATAAAGTCTAACCCATTCTTAACTTAAGATCATTTAAAACTTTAAATATGATTTTTGAACCGCACCACAATTATTGGTTCGATACAGGTTGAGGCTCTGTTTTGAAACCGGTACAGTTTTTGATTGAATCTGTCGCACAAAAATATTCTGAAACGTTTCTTCTTGGCTGACTACATTTATTCTTGCTTCTTTATTTAAATTTTTGAAACATTTCATTAAATTAATCCTATATCATTGAATTTCCTGCGCTTTTTAAAATTGTAATTTTTAAATATCAACGTCTAGCAAGTCGATAACACACAGGGTAGTCTATCAGTTGACACTTGAAATTCGATAAGCGACTACAACAATTAACCAGTCAACCATTGCTAAAATATCGATAACAGCTTTCGATATGCATGCAGTCAATCGCTTATTGTCAAACCAATTGTCAACTCAAGTTGCGAAATTGAGAGGAATTGCATTGAATCCGGCTTTATTTTACAGCAGTTGCAAAATGACGAAAACTGCATTAATTGTTTTGGCGCCGGGTGCCGAGGAAATGGAGTTCACCATTGCAGCAGACGTACTGCGTCGTGCGGGCGTAAGTATAAATTAAAATGCTATTTTTAGAAACTATATTATATTGTATATGTATTTTTCTGCCAGATCACCGTGACTGTGGCCGGTTTGCAGGGTAGCGAACCTGTGAAGGGTTCCCGTGACATTATCATTGTGCCAGACAAATCACTGGATCAGGCCGTCGAAGGTCAGCAGCAGTACGATGTTGTTGTGCTACCCGGCGGACTTGGCGGCTCGAATGCCATGGGCGATTCCAAGGCAGTTGGCGAACTTCTACGTAATCAGGAATCTTCCGGACGTCTTATTGCGGCTATCTGTGCGGCGCCTACAGCACTGGCCAAGCACGGCATTGCCACCGGAAAAACTCTTACCTCTTATCCGGCCATGAAGCCGCAACTTGTGGATAAATATTGGTAAGAATTTTGATATAAATTATTATGGCGTCGAACCCAAATCTGGTTTGAATCTGGGTTCACGATTGAAGAAATATTCTCGAGAAAACCGAGTTCGAATCATTTCCATTTAAATACAATTTATTTTGTTTATAAAATACTTGCAGTTATGTGGATGATAAAAATGTCGTCAAGGATGGAAATTTGATTACCAGCCGTGGACCAGGCACAGCCTTTGAATTTGCTTTAAAGATTTCCGAGGAATTGGCGGGCGCTGAGAAGGCAAAGGAGGTGTCGAAGGGCTTGCTTCTTAGCTACAACTGAAGAATCTTCTTTTAATTATAAAGTTCAATAAAAAAAAAATAGTATAAAATTAGAAATTTCAATTTAAAATCATTTCTTCTTATTGAGATATTTCCTATTTGAAACCAGTTGGAAATTCGACTTGCAAATGGATCTTAAAAAGAGTAGCATATTTTTAGGAGTGCCAGCAAAGTAAATTTTATAGCAAAATAGATAACTTTGATACGCGGAATATATATATATTATTATTTATCAGTTTTAATTTTTGAATACTTTAATGACTTTAATAAATATAGAGTCGAAAAGAATAAACGAAATACAATTAAGTCAATTTCCTCATTAAAAAATGGCTTAAGTCGTTCATATAAACGTGACGTCATAAGCACACATGCAACCTCTGCGTATGCTTCGCACCATGCGCAGAATGGACCTGATTCACACACACTCGCTCTCTCGCGGTCTCTCTCACAGCCAGCTCTCTCCGTGTGTGTTATCGGCGCCGGAAAGAATATTTGTTGAGTTGCTTCATCGATAGACGATATCAGTTGCAATTCATAAGCCAAAGCGGGAGGACGTGCGCGCTTGCTTGGTTGTTCGGCTGCCTTTTTAAACCGTTACTCGCATTACATTTCGCTAGTAGTAGAATTAAATATCGCTGCGATTGGGATTTTCGTTCGGTGTTTGAGCACGTGAATTATAATTTGTTGTTGCCGTTGCACCGTATATATATACCTATACGTGTGTGTGTGTCAGCGCCTGCTTGTGTGTATTAGTGTAAGTGCTATCTGTGTATGTGTGTTGAGTATGAGACGCCGTTTTCTTTTGGTTAAATTGCACAAGTGTAACGGTATCTATAACTAGAAGTGCAGCAAGCACAACAAAAGCAACAACAACAACAACAACAGTTACTCCACCATTGTAAAGCGAATTGAAAGTTAAAGAGTAACACGAAAAAATTCATTCAAACTGCACGCGCAAAGAGACAACAACAACAGCAGCAACGACAACAACAACAACAAAATGTAACTGCAATAGGAATAAAAAAAACGACGATTCGCTTGCTTAAATTGCCATAAATTATTTTATAATTTTTGTGTATATGCACTGTGCGAATTGTTTGTGCTTGTGTGTAATGTGAAAATTAACATATAAGAATCGAGGAAAAAGGTAAAAATCGAAAAGAAAAATCTTTGCTCGAAAAAAGAAACAACAACAAGAGCAAGGCACAGCAGAGCACCCTGCTCGTCGCTCCTGGCTCAACTTCCCCGCTCTCTATCATGCTCTCTCTCTCTGACGTTGCTTCTCTCTTTATGTGCTGCGCTCCTTATGAGTCAGCCTGACAGCCTGGCGGCAGCAGCGCAGCGCTGTTGACGTCGCCGTCGACCGCAGCACGATTGAGGGTATTGTATGGGGCCAAACCAAGAAAGCAACAAAAAAAAATAAGAAAAAAAAACGTGTTCAAGAAATTGTGCAAAATTCAAAGCTCCCATCTCTCTCTTGCTCTTTCGATCGCAGTGACAGTGATAAATGTAAACTAACAAGAACAAGCAAGAGAAGAAGAAGTGCATAAGCAGATCAGCAAACAGCAGCGCTAAAAGCTTTAACAAAAAACGGTATTTGTTCCCAGAGTGTGTGGAATACACACAAAAAAAAATACTTAACAGCCGCCTTCATTTGTTCTATTTTTGAGTGTGTGTGTGTGTGTTAAATAAACAACTACATAATTTGTTTATAAACTTTTATTTACGCTGCAGAGTCAAAGGCAAACGTAAGGTATGTGTGTCAACCCCCTCAACCCCAGCAGCCCCAGCAACCCTCTGTCTGCTGCTGCTGCGTCGCTGCCGCCGGCAAAGGCCGGTTCATCAAAAGCAGCGCTGCTAACTGCGCTGCTTACAATGCACTGCTTGCACTCCACTCTCTTTCTGCTCTCAGCAGCAAAGAGCTTTCTGCATAATAATGGTAGCCCCCCCTCAGTAGTGAGATGATTCATGATCTTTGTTTATCTTTTATTATGAGAGGGCGCTCCTTAAATTTTCGGTAATTAATAACTGCACATTACTCTTTGTACTTTCTTTGCTGCTCTTGAAAAATCGATAACACGCATTGGCCAGGGGGGAAGGAGCAAACATAACAGACACATTTTTTAGTGGATGGTTGTGTGACACATTTCATATGTTCCCTTTTATCACTCAATCGTCAGTCGGGGAATAGCACACGCATTACTCATTAACACGCATACAAGCACACATTTCAACCTGCCAACGGCAGCCCTGACACTGACCACAACAACATTAAAAGCAGCAGCAGCAGCAGCAGCGCCTGCAAAAGAGACAGACAGAGAGAGGGAGAGCCACAGACAGACAGGCAGCCGTGAGAGAGTTCAAGACTTCCGCTCTCTCTCTCTCTCACAACGCTGCCTTTTCCTTTTGCCGGGCGCTCTGTTTACAATTTCTTGTTCTTATTATTGGTGTTCTTCTTCACTTTGCTTGTTCTTTTTATTTATTTTCCTTTTTATTTTGTGTGTTTTTTTTTATAACAGCAAAGTTCAGTGGCTGCTAAAAATGCACGCACGCAATCAACCCCCAAACACAGTTTTGTAGGCCTTTTGGCAGCTGGCCATACCATCCAAAGTACAGTGGAAGCCACATGATTAGAACTTCTTAGTTTGCGTCAGATCAGAAACTGAAATAATTCTTATAGGTTCAGCCTTAAAAAATAACATTTTATGAATAAGAAAAATTTGAAATTCATTGTTCCTAAAGTTTTCGAAAACATCAATCAACAAATTGCAAACTTGCAAAAAGATGAGCTCATAAAATGTTTGTAATTTTGTAGATGTCAGTGAAAATAAGTAATTATACAAGTTATTTAAGCAATAACAATTAGGTTTTCTCATAAATTTGTATATTTAACTATACGTTTAATGGCTGAACAAATTCCAAACTTTGGAAAAACTGCAATAAAATAAATTTGTTATGCTTGGGATTTAAAATTTCCCCCCTGTATAGTAAGGTAGGAAAACATCTAAAAAGGCTGGTTCTAATTATCGAACGGTTACTGTAGCATTACACGCACCATCCATCCAGTTTTGCGCTGTTCTCTTCTCTTCTAACAAGTTGTAACATCATCAAATTGATTTGCTGCCTAGCCTAGAAAACAACATCAGAAGGGTTTGTTGTTGTTGTAGTTGCTGTTGGCCTGGAAAATGCACTCGAGCGTTGACTGTAGCTGTTCTACTAGTTCGTCTGCTGCTTCTTCCTCTTCGTTTTTCTTTTCTTTTTTTTTTTTTTTTTTTGCCTGTCTGACAAGTTCTTGCGTTTTTTCCATGCACTTGGCCCATGTTTTTGCTTCTCCTTCCACAGTTCTGGCTAAAAAGTTGCCCTGTTCTTCTGTCTGTCTGTCTGTCCGTCTGTCTGGGTGTGTCGTGAGTGTGTTCCCCTGATGAACGCTGAACTCGTGCCTGAAGTTCAAGTGGGCCCCTGCTCTGGCTTGGCTTTTTGCATGCGATTTAAGGGCGTGTTAGTCTGAGGTGTTTATAGGTGTTTTCCTGCGATTAGTCTAATTGAAGCCAAAAAAAAGGGAAAACTTTGTGCTTTGCTGTAGATTAAACAAAGTTTCCTTTCACAAAAGTACAGCATCAACAAAAGTCGCATCATTTCATCACACAAAACAAAAGAACTCTTATCGCAGACGACTTATCTGCGTGGGAGCATCTTTGATAAAACGCAATCAACAATTCGAATTTCCACGGAAATTCATACTACTAATAAGTCGCCGACTTTTCTTAACTTTAACATCCAACTAATTAAAGTTCTGCACAGGCAACGCCCACAAAATAACAAAACCAGAAAGAACAAAAAAAAATAGTTCTCTAGGCCTATGTGAAAGGAAAGCCCCAATTAGTCGCCGTCTCTCTGGCGCTCGTAAATATGAAAATAAAGTATTTTCAAACAGACCATTTAACAATTAGCGGCTAGACACATGGAAAGATGAAAAGAATGATGACTCTGTTGATGGAGGTTTGCTCACTTTAAAGAGTAACCGATCTTTATAGAACTACGGAGTAGCACGCGGAGAACATATTCAGAGAGTAACGCTGTGAAAAATGGAAATAATTAGCTTTTTTTTTAGACAAATATGGTCTACAATTTAGATTTACTCCATTTTGTTGAAAATATCGCTTGGACTAATTGATATAAAGGAATAAGAAATCTCAATTTTGGACTAGATGGTATAGAGCTTTACCTGATTGTGTAAAAAATAGCTTTTATAGTTAATGGAAAACTTTCATTATATTAATCAACAATCTTACGAGAGTAAAGTTTATTAAATTGAGAAAATCTAAAAGTGAGCAGGGAATTTACTTGGATAGTATTGGATTATAGAGACACCTATCCAAAATCTCTTGACAGCTTTGGTTCTCGAGGAAGATACTGATCTTATTTGAGAGACTTTAGACTCCATCGTGAAAAAAAATTAGGTTTACAGACGAAATTCAGAACAGAAAATCAATTGATTTCGAAAATTGTAGATATAATAGAGACGGAAATAAGGGAATCCATCTTTTACTAGGGCTAGATAGTAGAATGAGGAAACATAATAGATAATAAAGAGGAAAGAAATACTCTTTGCCGCCTCCAAGCAAAAATTAGTCAAGTTCGGAATAAATACGAGTATTTTTGTCACTCAATTTGGAAGAACTTTGAACTGTCTTATGAAGACTTTTTTGAATTTTACAATAAAAGCCTTTGGCCCCCTTGGCCTGAACTTGAATGGAATTTGAATTGTTGAATATCATTTTAATTGAACTTGTTTTCGACTGATATGCAAATGTGGTCTAATTGGCGACCCAGAACTGACCGATAACTCACCCACAACGCCCCGAAAGCATGACATAATCATAGACTTGCTCGTATAACTCAGCCGAGAAGTAACACCGCTTCGGGGCCTAAATACGACTAAAATAAATGATCTAATGGAGTCGTTTTCTCAGCGCCAATCAATGCAATTTAGAATATGATTTCATTGGAGTCTAGTTTTTTAAATCGAGATTAATGCTATTTATTAATGCCCGCCTTCCCGCCAGCCGCCTGCTTGTTCTGGCGAGACAATTAAAAATTGTACGGCTCTTGGTTCCCATGGCCCGGTTCGGTTCGGTTCGGTTTTATGCCCTTCCTCTTACCCCGTGTTTTAAATATCGTTTCATATTGTATATTCATTTTTTTCTGAGCGATGACGTTGTCATACTAGTTGTCCATGTGTGTGCGTTTTTATCAGCATTTATTGTTTTGTGACTGTTTTTTATTTCTGTTGTGCTGTTATTGTCCGTTCAACTGTCGCTTAATTGACTTTGTGGTTGCCTTCCTCTCGCATATTCTCTCTTTCCCGCCTGGGAACCCCCGCTCCCAAAGCCAATGCTGATCTAAGCTCAGGTTCTCTCGACCACCTTTCCTACTCCGAACCCGAACTCGAACTGAATCGCACATTGTCCATTGTTGTGAAGTTTGAAATCGACTCCTCTTACTTTGTTGCTGTTGCGAGCACGGGATGTCATCAAAAAGAGTCTTGCGGTGGTTTCAAGTGTGTTTTTTATGGTCTCTCCATAATACAAGAAACGACTATTAGAGTTATAAATGTATAAATGTTTATCACATAGTTATCGGAAGCATACCGAGAGGTTGAAAGTCTATTAAAAACCCTTAACCGTTTTAGTACTTACAAAGAAGGAAACAAATTTAAAGCAATACCAAAAGAAACCAAGGGAAAAGGAAATGAAAACCCTAGAAATCTGAAGGAAACCTTAAGTAGTAAAGGCAACAGGGGAAAGTTAGGTGAAAACCCCAAAAAGAATCTGAATAGTTTAATAGCTTCAAATTCTTTCTTCTTTAAATTTACAATTCGCGTAATTCTTTTAACAGAATTTTTTCAAATGTTATTTTTAGAACACTTTTATGTTTCCAGGCATTTTATCGAATTCGCGCAATTCTTTAAAGAGCATTTTTAAATATATATATATATTTGGAACACATTTATTTTTAGCTCAGTGTAGAATATCCAGAGTCTTATTTGATTTGCTCCTCTGCTGGCCTTAAACTATACTCTTCCAATGACTATGCTAATTTCGTCATGGAATATGTAACAGATTGAAGGAGATTTCTTTGACTCCATAAAGAACATGCGAAGAAGATGAATTAGTAACTCAGTTTTCAAGATAGGTTTCTATAGAAAGTATTGCTGGAAAATTGAATGAAATAGCCTTAATTTCTTAAAGATATCTCAGACAAACCCATTTCAGTTTCAGGTCGTGATTAGGACTAAAAACTTGCTCCTTTTTCTACTAGAGTTCTCAATGCTTTATTAAATCATCATTATATGGTTTATTTTCTTACATTTTTGAAGTGTATATAATCCTCGTCCCACATTTTCTGTCTTTGTCAGCTCCCTGTATTCTAGCCATCTCCACAATAAGTACCTTCTCAGGGCGCTTAATTTTAATTATATTTACTGTGGCTGTCTGTCTGCCTATCACAACAGATGGGATCTGTCGTCAGGTTCGCAGCTGGAGGGCAGAAAAAGAAGCAATGTCTCGTCTCGTCTCATTTTCATTTTCATTTTGGTGCTATTTTCGATTGGCGTTGCTAATTTGCAAGTTAAATGCGACTCTTGGGAGCCAAGCTGCGAATTTGTTTTAATTAAGACTATGCAAATCTTCTAGAGCTACCGTCCCAGCCAAGAGCTATATAGTCCATATAAGACCAAAGGGAAGTAATCGTAAATCAACGCATAGCTCCAGCCTTCGAATAAAATAGTTTAAACTTTAAAGCGGCGATTAGATCAGCGCCGGTTTCTCAGCGTTCTCTTACTCGATTTCTACACCTCTCCTATCTCTCTCAATTAACGCTACAGTATTTACTCGAGAGATGAGATGAGATATTCACTCAACACTATATGGAATATAACAGGTTCGGTTCTAAAGAGAAACTT
The DNA here is from genome assembly GCA_018150835.1 of Drosophila repletoides. Taxonomy (NCBI): domain Eukaryota; kingdom Metazoa; phylum Arthropoda; class Insecta; order Diptera; family Drosophilidae; genus Drosophila; species Drosophila repletoides. The sequence goes on from JAECWQ010000089.1 coordinate 14,604,412, forward strand.
CATCTCAGAATTAAGATTAAAATCTTTTAATTGAGAAATGTTTAATACATTTAATTTTTACCTGTAAAACTGCAGCGGTTCTAATTGACGAGCGAGCACTGTATCAGTTTTTTTTAATGAAAAGGTACAAAAGTTAAGGCCGCTTGAGTTCTCCTCTAGAATTTCTAACTGTACAACTTATCAGTCAACAATTAAATTCATGCCTCGCTTATCTCTTGATAAGCACATGACACACACACACACACACACACACACACACGCACACACATGCTAGAGCAATTGTTATGTTGAAATTTTTGGGCTTTTTATGATAAGTTCTGTTGATTTGAGGGCTGACAGTGACGCCGATGCCGACGCCAGACGCCAGCGTCAACGTCAGCGCCTTTGCTACATTTACAGTTTGACAAGCACTCGAGTAAACGTCAGCTTTGATTTGTTGCTGTTGTTGTGCCTGCCGCCTGCCTGCCTGCCTGATAATCATTTCTAATCTCTTGAGCTTGCCACTCACGTTCGCCTAGCGGCTACCCCTCTTCCGCTGCCCCCGACTCCTACACACTCTCTCCCGCTCTCTCTACATACACCTGCCTATGTACAGTTATGATACACACAAAACAAAACGCGTCACGACAGTTCTTATAAACAGTTATTTATTTCATTGCCAAAGACATTCAATAGTAATACAACTGAGCAGCAATAATTGGCCATTGAGCTGCCGGGCAGCAGATAACGCGCAGCGAAAGAAAGAGAGCGCCTAAAGCTAACGGCAAAGGTATTTTGTTTCTTTTTTGTTTTTTTTTTCGGTGCTTTTTGGCCAAGTTTCGCGCTGCACAGCCGCCGTTTGTCGTTTTATATGCTCTCTTGCAGTTTGCACGCTGCTTCGCATTCTATTTCCGGTATTGCTTTACGCTTGCGCAAAAGCTCTCTCTCTCTCTCACAGGTAAACCAAATAAACCGGTCGGTCTCTCTCTCGCTCTCTCTCTTCCAGCCGCTCTCTTGCCCTCTTTTGTTGACATTTTGCTGCACTGCGTGTAGTTTCCGCTGCTCATTCGAATTTCATTGATTGTAAATTGCTCAACTGTTTTTTTTTCGATATCGAATACGCTTCTATTTGTTTTTTATCCACGGCACAGTGGCTGCCAAACTGTGTACATGCGCCGCGTACAAATATTTATCGCAAATTGCCGTCTTTCCGCTCTTTGTTTTTGTTTTATTTTCTCTACGCGTTGTTGTTGTTATTGTTGTTGTTGCCGCTGGCATTGACCCACTGGCAAACAACAACGAAGCGAGCGCGTGATAACAAGTCAATTTGTTGTTTCTGTTGTTGTTTCTGTTGTTGTTGTTGCTGGTGTTGTTGCTGTTAATAACCGCACAGTTTACAGCTGCTATTTAACAGTGCCGCCTAAAAGTATGCAACGAACTATTTAAAAGCGAAAAGTTTTATCTTACTGCGCACAAAAACTTGTTATAAACTTTTTACAAAAATTCAAAAACTAAAATTAAAAATTAAAAGGATTAATTAATTAACCAAAAATGAAGTGCAAATTATTTGCAATAAATTAAAAATATATTCGATAATTATTTCACATACAATTTTTTCTTTTCTTTAAATTTACAGCAAAGTATTAAAAGGAAAAAAATATGAAAAAATAGCACAAATGTTAGCCAAATTTTAGTAAAATTTAACTTAGTGTTAAGGTAAAAAAGAAAGGAAGAAATAAATTACAAAAAACCAAAAGGAAAAATCGCAAAAACGGCGTCCCCGCGAAATTACGTCCGCTCTCGCTCCACACCGCAATCGCCGCATTCGCCGCAGCTGCTGGCGGTAGTCGGTCGGGGGGAGGAGATAAACGGCCACAGGAATTGCCACGCCCATTTGGCAGGAGCATCAGCATCGGCATCGGCGTCGGCTTCGTGCCCCTTGTTGCAGCCACGGCATCATCAATCGGAGCAGCAATTGTGCAAGCGACGGCGCATCTATGCAACAACGGGCAGCGCTGCAAATATCATGATGGATCGCGAATCCCTTAGCGAATGGGCTAAGGATAAGCCGCTCAGCATTCTTCAATTAGATCCGGCTGATCGTGCCGTACTGCGCATAGCAGGTGAGTCCCAAATATACCCTATAAATGACCGACTCTGCTTTGATATGATATGATTGAAAGACCTTTATAATGCTGACGATGCTCATATTAATATTTATTATATATATTCTAATCTAAGGTAATATTTCTCAATGATATTGCTAAACGTTTCATATGAAATATTATCTCTATAATAGTTTTTTTTTTACCCTTGCAGAAAATATTATATCTCAGACCCTATAGAGTATATAGTATTGATCAGGTCTCTCAGATTCAGAGCTGGTTGAATAAAATTCTCTCTTTTATAGATGATATTATTGATAGATTCGACTCTAAATAGAAAATATACTTAGAGTAGTATTTATACCCCCATTTCTAACCCCAAGTTCTACTGCAATATTTAAGCCAACAAATTGAGCCAAGAGTTAATAAATATGGAATTAAGTTTCATACGAATCTTTTCCATTTTGTTGCATGTAAACCTTAATCTTTATTATCAACAATTTATGACAGTTTTTTTTATATTTTAATGGGTAAAGCTGCAGCGTGCCAATTCTTTAGCCAAATATTTGCTACCCACACACACACACACACACACACACACACACACACACACACACACACACACACACACACACACACACACACACACACACACACAAATAAACATGGCTCAGACTGCCAACGTTTGTCGTTGGTTCATTGCACCTATTTTGCTCAATGCATGTCAAACTGTGTCGCATTTTGCTGCAGTTGGCAACTCACAATTCACTCCTATCTTTCTCGCTCTCCCGTCTGACTTTGTCTCTGTCTCTTTATTGACATTTTTCCAATACGCTTAACCCCTCTTTTCCTCCACTCTCTTTAGCCCACATATCGCCTTCTACGGCCGCCCCTCTGCCGCCTGCTCGAGAGCTACTGGCGCTCCCAATCCGCTCATGGAACTCGCATATTATGCGCTAATTCCACGCCTAACGGTGCAGCCTCCGCCTGTCGCTTTTATTCTATTTCTGTGCCGCCAACGGAGTCGCTACGCAGCCCACAGTGTCGCCGCCCCCCTTCCTTTTCCGCCCCTGCGCTGCCCCTTCTCCAACAGTTTCCCTGACGTTTTGTAGCTTGCCATGTTTTGTTTTTTTTGCAATTGCAACACAAAAATTGAAATTTATGTCGCAGTTTTCTGCTGTTGCCTCTGTTGAGGGCATTGTGCGGTAACAAAAAAAAAATATATGTAAAATATATATATAAAAAAAATCAAAAGACAAATAAAATAGTCTATTGAATGCTCTACAATTGTTGGCAGGCAGCGCTTTATACTCTATACCCATTAAAAATGTATAGAAAGAGTATATTCAATTTGCTAACCCGTTTGTAACAAGCAGCAGAGAAGAACTTAGATAGAATAAATCAAAATATATATATATAAAATTTAAAAAAGAATTCTTTAATTTTGATTTAGCAGATTTAAATATTAACTTTTTATAAATAAGTTTTGTGAAGCCTTTTGAAATACAGAGTATTCCCTAGTCGATACCTTACATATAGTTCACTCTAGATTTATATATATTTTTTGTGGCTATAAGAAATATGGGCTCAAATCTTAATAGGTATTCAAAAGTGTGGAATAGAAAGGAATTTTTGCTAAAATAAAATGTTCTATGAGTTCTACTAATTTCATATCTTTATTAGACTCATTCTAGTATTTCTTATTATTTTATTTTATTAGTTGAGATATTTATTTTTCTACTGGAGTTTTCAATAAACTAGACTCCAGAAAAACTTTGAATTATGAATATAAAACCCTAAGTAATCTCTCCAAATTCGCCAAACTTTCCTTTTTAAATTGGTGCACTTAAAAAAAAGACTGTAAGATTATTATTTTTTATAAAAGCCGCGTTTCAAGTGTTTTAACTTGTTTGAACTTGAATCATTTGCTTATCGAGATCATCAATAAATTGGCTAATTCGTTGAAGTTGGCTACAATGAAGTGCGACCTTGATTGGTCTCAGCTCACACCTGTCTAGACTACGCTACACTATAAAAAAAGGGGGGGAAAAACATGTTTTCACTTTTCCACTTTCCTGTACGCCCACACACAGGCCACGCCCACAACTGTGATTACATTCAATTGCAAATGATTTAAAATAAGAAAGAAATAAACAAGTCTTGAGACAAGATCAAAAATGAAAACGAAAACCAGCTTTGGTTGATTGAGATTGATAGACTGAAAAGAGGGGAGGCATGTGGCATAAAGGGGGCGTTGGCAGACACACAACACCCACAAACGGCGGGGCAGCTGTAAAGCTGCGTAGGCTCTATTAAAAAATCAAGTAAAGAACGCGCTAAGGCGTGTGTAGTCGACTAGTTAATACCCTGTAGTCAGGTCTGAAATGCACGAAAATGCAAAATCAAATTCTATATAAAACTATAGAAAAGGATACCTGATAGTTTTAATAGTTCTAGCTTGGATTTACAGCGGATTTCAAAAAATCTGGTTGCCGAACTGGAAGCCAATATCTCTAAAACTGTTCTGATATTATCGTTCTAACTGATTTCCACTAATTTAAAGGAGTCTACATACCAAATTTGGCAGCTTTAGCTCTTAAAGTCCCAGAGATTGACGCTTCTATCCAGACGGACAGACAGACAGACGAACGGACATGACTAGAAGGAGTCTCCTCAAATATATGTCTTTTTCTTGAACTTAGTATACTCCTTTTAGGTATTTTCTACTTGAATAGGGTATTAAAACCCCAATCCGAACCGATACGGAGCAAAAACAAATCTCAATTCGCATGCGAAAAATGGGAAAAATTGTTTTTTAAGTAAAGTTTTGTTACGTGTTGGACAAGTTTTAATGTTGCAAAGTTTTGCAGTTTGTTTGTTGGCGCTGAGTTTTAATTAGCCCTGAGCCAGTTTACCCACATTCACTCACATGTAACGGAAAACTTGACTATAAATTTGCATATTTGGCTTTTAAAGAGCTAAAAAGTCTGCGTCAACAGCCAACAGCCAACAGCCAACTCGCACAATTCGCGGGCAGCTAATGAAGTCGAAGTGAAGCCAAACGCCCCCACAAGTCGAGACCCCCACAAAGTCAATCATCATCATCATCATCATCATCGTGATAATCGTCATTTGCCGCATTTTGGGGCGCGTTGCTAATAATTTGATCAAACAAATTTTAATCGTTGTTTTCTTATGCCTATTTTTAACACACTCACCCAGTTCACTCTTTGTTTCTTCTTTCTCTCTCTCACCCTCTCTCTGTCTCTCTCTGCTATATCTATTTCTTTCTGTTTTTTTTTGTTTTTCTGTTAAACGCCTGCGCGACGTTTTCCCAATTTTGGTTGCTAAAAACTTGGTTGAAATTTTTTTGGTAACTCTTTGGTTGCGTGGGTTGCACCGTTTGAAGGCTAGACGACTTTTTGTATACGCTAACAAAGGGTATAAACATATTTTAAAAGCTTTGGGTTAAAAGTTGGTTTTATAGGGAATATTATGATACGATATTTTATATATATATTCTTGATTCTATGGGTTTTTCAAATACCATACAGATTAACGCCTGAGAAACGAGAATATAGATATATATTTTATACGCTTCTTTTGAATAAAAGTACATATAGTTTCGATAGAAACGAAGAGCTGAATAATTCTACACTTCCTCTGAATGCATTTATAGTCTTGATATGGGCGAGTAGCTGAGTTATTATAGGCAACTTGGTGCAAATATTTCCCACTTCTCAATGAATTCTGAGATTGTTCTCTCCAGGGAATATAGAACTCTAAAATATATGGAATATAATTCCGTTTCTTATCAAACTATTTTATATAAAACTTCAATATATATAGGAATAATCAATTGGAAATTGAGTGTAAAGGCTCAAGATTTATATATCTTGCCTGATTTCAATAAAAATTAGCATATTAAATATTCACCAATCCCAAAAATATTGTTCTACCTCCTTTATTTATTTTTTTCTGTCGTTACGCATTGATCGATCAATGAAATTGACCATTTTTGGGGCTATCCCAGAAGAAAACGGTTCGGTTTAATTTGGCTTGGTTAGCTTCAGGCTTTAAGCCGCATAATCATTTATTTTTAGCCGCTAACAAATCGTAACTAACTAAGCAACGTTTGTTATCGTATAATCGTGCTATCGATTATCGATTGTCATCGGTTGAGTGGCAAGCCAATCCCCTGACGCGCTCTTTATTAACATATTTCATTAATAAATATCATGACTCGCCTCTGGCCGGGGCTATGAATACGAGTATAAGTATCTATTGGATAAACGAGTGTATGTATATTGTATCTAATAGATATGCAGCTCACAGTGTTTGCGCTGGATCGCATCGTGTGCACTGTTTTAATAGCTAATTGGCCTGGCAACAAGCAGCGTACCGGAAGTACAGTCTTACCCGTCTGAGTGCCGAGACAGAGTGGCAGAGTTGTCACCTCTTGGATTTGATATTCGATTCGGTTTGGTGCTCCTTTTATTTTTCGGCATATTTTGCTTTGTTTTGTATCTTATAGATACGATACGCCTACTGCGCGTACATAACACGATGTTGTTAATTGAAAACTGATAACCGTTTGGAGAGGCGCCCCCCTTCGAGTGTTCTTGGAACCTGCTTCTGTTTATGAGGCACGTAGTAGTTTTTTTCTACTTTTTCTTTCTGTTCTTTCTATCTATTTCTATTGCTGTTTCTACTATATTTTCTGATTCCGTTTTGGTTTTTTAATTGTCATTATGTATGCGTGTCGAGCGACCCTATCAAAATGTTTCATTCTATCTGGAAATGCTTGAATGTGTTTGTGTTTGTGTTTAGATATCTCTAATTAGTTTTCAATTCAATTTGCATTTTTTCAGCTGGCAAACCGTTTGAAACGATGACAATTTTAAGTATTTGAGAATTTAATTAGAATTTAACGAGTTAGTCGAAAAAAAAAATAAAAATACCTCTATAAATCGCTAATAATGATGATCTTACTTTGAGTTAACCTGTTGAGACGTTGACTTCTTTATGTGCATTGCTTTCATAATTAGCAAACCGATGAGTTATGATCGGGTTTTCTATATATTTCTCTCTCTCTCTCTCCCTCTCTCGCACCGAACCGAAGGTCATTATCAAGTAGACGACTACCGCTACCAGATCGTTCCATCAATATTATACGACTATATATGTAGCTACATCTCCCTATCTTTAGTCTTGTTGTGACACGTTTTTTTATCTGTGCGACGCTTCCCCCAAGGCTGTTGCTGTCTATGGAGCTATGGAACATATGGTACAGCTCCCAACTCGGTTGGCTCTTCGTATTGTCGTACTTCTCTCTGACTCATTAAGATAAGCAATTTGCTGTGTCAATTTGTCAACTCCGAAAACAATTCCCAAAAAAAAAAAAATACTACAAAACTCTTAACGGAACAGAAATTGTCTATGGATGGATATATGTATCCAAAAATAAACGTCGATCAAACAGAGTTGCCGCTTTTGCAAATCCAAAATAAAAGCTAAACAAAATATTTAAATAGCTAATGCTGGACAGAGAGATACCTAATAATCCCAAAAAAAAGATGGCAAATAAAGAGGACTACTTCAAGTTTCAAATCAGTTTTTTATAACTCGGGAATAAGCGAATACCCATACCAAATTTGGAGTCTTTAGCTTCGACAGAGTCTGAGTTTCATGAGGACTTCAATGGAAATCGTTAGATCTGTTCGACAGTTAAATGAAAATTTATGTTCTTAGGCGGCTCCGAGATGCCCAGTTGCTGCCTACAAATTGCTGGGTATTCCCAAAAAAAAGATAAAATAAATACCGAAATTATAGAAATTCAAGCAAATTATTTGTACTTCATGAAGTGAAATATGTACACAAATATTTAATTACGCTACTAATTGCCAGTGACGCCACAACAACTGGCAAATACTCTACCAATGCGAGGTCAAGAGACTCTCCCCCCCTGGCGAATCCTCTCTCTCCCTTTCTCTCTCTTTAATAGCAGATGTTGTGCAATTCATTGAGGCTGTCAAGTGTCGCAATAAAACAACACACATTACCTCTAGCACAAGTGTTATCCATTGTTGTTGTTGTGTTGTTGTTGTTGTGTTGTTGTTGTTGTGTTGTTGTTGTTGCTGTTGCTGTTACGCCCACCAACTTCAATCGAGAAACTTTCGCAGAAACCGAAACAGAAACAGAAACTGAAAATTGCAATGAGATCAGCACTCTGGCTTTACTCAATGATCAATCCCCTTAAAAATGCAACAACCAAAACTGATTATAATATCATATTTTTTTTTTATATTCGTATTTTTTTTTTTTTTTTGGGTTATTTATGGCCTGTTATACATTTGACAGCTGTGCTGGCTGTGTGGGAGGTTGTTGTCCATGACGTCACTGCTGAAACTGGCTTGCAAAACAAGTTGGCCTTTTGGACAAAGCCAACAACAATCGCGCAAATCATTTAAATGACATTACACGCAAATAAACGTAAACAAGTGACATTGCCACTCGCTAAAAACTGAACGAATAAGGCATACCCTACAGCTGAGGAGGAAATCAACAGAAAAAAAGAGCCCAGACTGAGACTAGAAGAGAATAAAGATCAAGCAATTATAGACTAGAAGCTAACGAAGAGAGGTAAAGAAGGGGTAAAGCCAAAGTGAGAAAATCCGGAAAGACTTGTGAGAGACTAGAAGAGAGAGATCTTATTAAAGTCGAAATTGTGAATAGAAGAAAGTGGTAAATAGATTAGAGATCAGAGGAAAAGGACCCCAAAAAAAGCAACCTCCTTTGGGAAAATTGTATAATTATAGAACCAAAGGAAACGAAAGACTTTCCAGATTAAAGCTCAGACGTAAATGAGATCACACTAAGAAAAAGTTGAGAAAAAAGTCTCAAAAAAAAAACAACTTCCCAGCAATGGGATAGAACCAAAGGACACGAAAGATGTTTCCAGATTATAGAAAAAGATTTTAATGACGCAAAGTTGAAAAAACGAACTATAAAATGCAGATATTCCCCAAGAAAAAGCTATTACCAAGATTATTGTCGAAAGAGCAGAGGAAATTAAAGATGTATTGAGCCGAGGAGAGATAACTCTTCTAAATTTAACAGCTCTACACAGATTGATGACGATCTGAGTAATTCTGGCTTATGACCTCAGGATGAATCAGTGAAAATCTGTTTTTAAATTAGCTTAGCGTCGAGTCATATCCTTACCTTGTCAGCCACATAAACTTTCAGCCTTTCTACCCACAATTTACAAGGTATAAAAAACGTCGCGACGCCTACAACACGAAACCTGTCTTAGTACCGAAGTAAGAGTACGAGTACGAGTACGAGTGTATTCGTATTCGTATTCGAATTCGAATGTGAATCTTCGTATATGGTAGACGGGGTCTGGGTCTCGGGGTCTGTCACTGGGTCACTTGGTGTGCTTTTGGCCCTTGTCATTGCCAAGTGAAACAAAATTGTGTGCATGCTACACGAAAATTCCATTGTTTTCTTTTTTAGTATTATTACATTTTTTTTTTTTTCGTTTTGTGTTTTGTGATTTCTGTTTCTTGCCACCTTTGTTTGCACATTTTTTGCTGTAAGTTGTGCAAAATGTAATATGGTTGTTTTTTGTATTTCGTTTTTTTATTCAATTCCCATATCATCCATTCGGACACTCACTTCAGTTTGGTTCAGTTAAAGCCAAATGCCACATTGACATATTTTCGCGTACTTTTTGGGCCTTGTTTCGAATACTTTTCGAGTATCAATGGTGCTACGACAATGCCCAGTAATGTCTCCATCTCCAATATTAAGCATATGACGCGGTAAAGTGAATAAGTGAATAACTGACTGAGTGTCTGATAGTCATATTTACTTTTCGGTTGACGCCCTGTTCGAGTGCCGGCATTTTTCAGCACAATTATCATTACGGAAAACTGTCGAGACTGAGTCGCAGTCTGAGTCTGAGTCTGAGTCTGAGTATGGGATTGGGATTGGGTCTTGAATCTTGGGTCTGTCTGGGGTCTTGCTGTTTTGTCATGAGACGGATGTGGCTCTGACAGGCGGAATTCTAGTGGTTTAGGCGTTAGCGTGGGTTGCTTGTAATAGTCAGCCGGTTCCTTGGTTGGTTGGTTATTCACTTGGTTATTGGACTTGGTTATTCAATTTTGGTTAGTGGATATTGTGTAATACTGTTTTTCTGCATATTTTGGTGACTTAGAAGTATTCACAAAATATTGTGTGAGACTATTTTTCTGCATTTTTGAATGAATACTCTTAACTATTTACGAGTGTTCCTTAACAATGCACTCACTATTGATTAGGATAGTCATTACTCTTTGAGACTGTTTGTTTTTGCTTTTTTTAGTGATACTTGTCAGTGTTCTATTTATTTGAATACTATTCATGAATAAAAGGTTCTAATTCCTATATTTTTTTTTGCTTAAATAATGAGTGCTAATGAGCATTATTCGTGTTGAAATATAATCAGAATCACATTTGCATATGCTTGTGTTTTACAATAAATCTATCGAATATTTGAGTGAATACTAATGAATGTATTTTAAATAAATGCGCTGTTTTCATAATTAAATAAATTTAATAACTGGCGGCCATTCATGACTATTATTATTTGTGAGACTCAAAATATATGTTCGAATTTTAATTTTACAACTTTGCTAATTAGTATTTTACATGAACTCTCATACTCATGATGGCTATTTATGAATAAATAATGATTTTTATTCATGAAAATGGTTTCACGTTAGAAAGAGTATCACATAATTAACAAATTTTTTAATCTATAAGTATTATTCATGAATACTATTCACTCGTGATTTTTATTCATGAATACAATTGTGATTTAGTAATATTTTGAATGAGTATCACAAGCTTAACAACTTCTGTGTATCAATTTTTCAACTTAAACTATGTGTTTTATTCATGAATACTATTCATGAACAACATATTTAATAGAGCTTAAATCATTTATCAAACTGCTGCTGGCCTTCCCACTACAAAATATCTCTGGCTTTAATCCACAGTTCAGTGCAAAATAAACAAACTTTGAATACTCGTAATTGCCAGCTAAAACATTCAAACAAACATTCATTCATTCAATCCATCCCCCTGAACTTGCCTTGGCGTGACAGAAGGCAATTCAAAGAGGCCCATAAGCAATCAGCTGGCAATTAAATCAACTCAATTGGAAATCAGCTCAACGATTCGCAACTGGGCAATAACTAATTAAAAATGAAATTTGCGTAAGCGCGCCAAGCGTATTTAAACACCCACACTCACTCACACATTCACACACTCACACACTGAATACACTCACATACTCAAGAGTGCAGGTCGCAATCTGAATATCGCACTTGTATCGATTGAGGCCGAACACTTGAGAGACCAACAAAGAGCAGGCGCTGCACAAGTGGGTTGAGTGTAAGAGAAGGAAGGGCGGGGGGCAGAGCGAGTGAGTGTATTTATCTAGATATAAGAATCACTCGACTGCGACCAAGCCATGCAAATGAATGCAAAGGCGAAACTAAGACACTCACACATGGTCCGGTCACACACACACACACTTACACTCTCACTCCCATCTATAAAGCTCAAAGCTTAGCATTAAGCCTACTCATTTGCACTCGTATTTGGAGTGCTCGGCTTAGTCACGACTCCCAAGGCTTTTTGTCACTGACTCATTCATCAATTTGGCAATTGCTTGGATACAAAATTTATTTAATTTTGGTGTCACTTTTCATGCATTTCCGTTAATTAGAACACAGCTGTTAAGACGAAACTCATTTCTCTCACTCTTACTCCACTTTTACAATTTATCACTCAATTTTGTATGCATTTAATGCACTCAATGACAACTGTCGTTCGTTTCAGCTGCAAGTGCTTTACGCACACGCAATGAACTTCCATTGGGCTCAGCTGTTTTTTTCGCTCTCAATAAATCGCTGGCTTGCTCTCTCTTAAGCTGGCAACAAAAAGCACTCGTGCGCACTCTCAGCATGTAATGCGTTCTCTTTGCGTTTTGCCTCTTCAGTTGATGACTTGTTAATCTTCGCATTTCTACATTTTTATGGATTCCTTTACTATTTTTACACATTATATTTATATACTGTACCCCTTGCAAATGGTTAAAACAGAGCATATTAGCTTAGTGCACGTGTATGTAACAGGTAGAATGAAATATTATATATATTCTTGATCAGCATCAAAAGTTCTCATGATCTAAAAGACTTTAAGAGTTGGAGTCGATTGCATCTGAAATAATGCTAGAGCGAAGAGAGTATGTAGAGATCTGTAAAGAAAATAAAAATAATAATAAATAAAAATAGCCGAAGAAAAGCTGTAATTGAAGATAAATGAATGGGGGAAGATTAAAGGTAGTTAAAGATCAGTCAACAACAAATCGCAAATCAAAGTAGATGATTAAAAGATAAAAGCAATATGGAAAGAGAGCTTTCAAAAGAAGGAGTCCTACAAGCAGTAGAGATATTACAAAGTATAACTCTTCATTAATAATTTTAATACTGACTAAAGAGTATCTGTGAGTCGTTGCCATGCAACCCTTTTCTCTAGTTTGTTGTTTTTGCTCTTAGCTGCTTATGTTTATAAGCAAACAGAGCAAAAGAGAGCGCCAAATATGTAGTTCTTTCAACCGCATTATAATTTGTTTTTGGTCAGCCAACAAATCTAGCGTTGTTCCAGATATCACGCCCGCCCGCTTGTTTACATTTTCCTAGTTGATTTCTAGGCTATTTCTGTGCCTTGCCCCTTGCAATAAGGAAATGAAATTTTATGAACTCTTTGAAATGAAGGAAACAAAGCAAAAGAAGCAGAAGATTTAGTAGATTTAGTAGATTTTTTGGCACACAGCTATTAGCCTGGTGTCTCTCTCTCTGCTCAGTTTCAGCTTCAGCGCCAAATTAGGGCTTTTTGTTTATTAACGGCCAAGACCATTAGCGGTTTATTTTATTTTTTTTTTCTTTCTAGCGAGCCCACATGCTTTAAGCGGCTTCCTCTTGCCCGCAGTTGCCACAATTAAAGACCCGCAGAAAAAGGCGCACAGCGAATTTCTTGACCAAATATGTGGCATTTTTTTTTTTTTTTGTTTTCTACGAGTGAGCCAGTGAATGAGTGAATGAAACATGCGCTCACGCACTCAAAAAAAGAAAAGAGTAGAGAGCGGTGATCGCCGCTCTCTGTGACAGTGTGAGCAGCCCACACACACACACACGCACACACACACACATGTATGCATAGGCATTCAGAGCAAGAGCGCTGTTGACCGCAGAGCTGCCGCTACACCTGCTCAGCTCACGTACATACTCACACACTTACACATGCACATGCATGGCGCAGCGTTGCGCTCGCAGCGAGCGCACCCATTGAAATCGTTGCCAGCGCTCAGCTTGAGTTCTCAGTCCAATTTGAACAACGATACCGAGCGGTTGGCGTCCTCTGCAAGCAACAATTTTTTCGTTTCGTTTTTTAAGTGCCTAAAGACAGCAGCAGCAGCAGCAACAAAATTGTGCTGCCGACGTTGACGCCGCCGCCGCCGCTGCCAACGCACAGCCGTTTTTTCTAACTTGGCCCTAAGAAGCAACAACAACAAGAACGTCGTCGTGTGTTTTGAAGCCGAGTGAAAAATTGTGCAAAAATCGCAGGAAAAGAAGAGAAAAAAAATCCGTAATAATTTCCACGCTTATATAAAAAAAAGGAAAAAAACCCGTGTGTTTATCTATAGTGCCTAATAAAAAACTATAAAAAAATAGTTAAACTACAAATTCATTTGATTAAATGACTGAAATGAATCAAATCTATATACGATTGTAATAATAACTGTGAATGTGCTGTGGCCTGTTGCTTAACCGTACTCAAAAACGATATACGGGGTTCCCCCTCTCTCCCCTCTCGTAATATTTCCCCTCCCGTTTCTCTGCTTTTCCCAGCTGTATTTGTTCCTGTTTGTGTGTGCATTTTTCAAATATTTGCAAAGACCCAAAGAATGAGAGGAGAAGCGCCCAAAAAAAAAAAAAAAAAGAAAAGATAGTCAAGAAACTTCTTTAGCTGCCTTTGCTTTTTATACTCTAAACGCAGCGGAGTATCTTCAATTTCTAAGGCAATTTGTTAAGTCTGAAGAGGGAAAGTAATTTAATATGCATTTATCATAATATTTAATCTGAAATAATTAGAAGAACTGAGTTATTCTGATTATTATTAATCAGAGCTGGAAATCGAAGAGTATTAACTTCTTTGAGTTATAATTCCTCCTTTTTTTATATCCCAATGAATTGTCTAGATCCTACATAAAGTTGTTAACAATACGAGTAGAATTTAGGCGACATGTATTCAGATACGGAAAATAAATATTAATTAAAATCGGAAAATAAACTGTTAAGCTTAAATACAAATTAGTTCCAGTTGTGAACTGATTCTTTTCATGTAAATATCATAGAAACAATTGGTCAAAGACTGAGTCTTTTTTAAAAGTTTCCTAACTATTTTATAGATCCATATTCAGGTTCCATAGAGGATTCGTCTCAAATCCTTTCACACAGATAATATATTGAAGGAACCACTCATTTTTAGATCATTATTGATTCATAAGAATAAAAATTATAAGCAACAAGCAGCTGCTCCAAGGATAATCCGAAGAAAGGGTAGTTAGATATTCGTTAAGCTGTGGCTAGCCGTTCTTTCTTGTTTTTTTTGTTATTGTTTTTGCCATTTTTGTTGTTTGTCTCAGAGTTTGCCTGGCTTTTCATTCAATAACCAGTTTTTTTAGTGAGCTTGACGCGCTCTTTTTTATGTTGTTTTTTTATTTTGTTGTCTTTTATTTTCTTTATTTTTTTTATACATTTTTGGGCGCTTATGTTCTCTGATGTTCTTATGGCTTTTATGCGACTGCGTGCACGCACATATTTGATTTTCAGTTGTTTGAGTGAACAAGAGTGAAAAAGAAGCAGCAAAATGGGAAGAAGAAGATCGCGCTGCAAGCCGATTTGCCAGCCAAATTAGTCATGCCCTCTTCCCTTCCCTTCGCTCCTTCACTGCTTATCCCTCTCTCTTTCTAAGACTACCTGTAGTTTTCACATTTCTTGTGTGTGCCACATTCTTTCGAACCTCTGGCACACAGCATACCAGGCATACTTTTCTAAGAGAGGAAGAGAGAGAAAGAGCGGAGCAGCTCTCTCACTCAAATAGTTGACAAAGGTTTAGAACAACAACAACAACAACGGCGGCAGCTTTGAGTCAAAGCTCAGGCTTCAGGCGAAAAGAGATAGTCATAGAAAGCGAGAGAGGGAAAGAGAATAGACAGAAATAACTGTGCCACACAGTGTTGGAAAAAGTGCGACAGAAATGAGTTATGTGAAATTGTTATGAATTATTGTGTGAATTTTTGCATGTGAATGAAAAACTAAGGAAAACGCAACAAAAACAAAAACAAAAACAAAGTGAAAACGAAACGGACATGCGAAAAGTGAAGAAAGCTGCGAATTAAATGAACCAACCGCAACAGCAAAAAATTAACATTGAAAATTGGCATATGAAAAACCCATTGAAAGGAAATCATCGAATTATGCAAATCGAAAAAAGCTATAAAAAAGAAGAAATTTTATAAAATAATAATAATAATTTAACAATTTGCATTTATAGCTAATTTAAGTAAAAGTGCAATGCAAAACGAATTTGTATGACAGACGCCCCCCTCAGTTTCGTGTGAAATTTAACAAACAATGCACAAAGCTATAAACAAATTGGAAAAACAGAAAAAAAATACTACACGATACTTTGAATGAGATACAGATACAGATACAAAATAGAGAGAAATTTATGAAATTTTTGAGTATCTGTGTGTGAGGACAGGGGCTACTCGCAGCCGACTCACTCGACTCCCTCGACTCAGTCGACTCGTTCGACTCGTATCTAATCAAAGCGACAGCATGTCTCATTGGCCAGCTGCGCGTTGCGTGTCTCTACTATTATTATTATTATTTATAGTTATTTATACATTTATTATAAATGCTGGCGGCAGCAGCAGCAGCAGAAGTTGAAAGAAAGCCCCGCTGCTGACCTCATGCAACTGAGAATGCAAAAAAAGTGTAGAAAAATTCCATTTATTACTTGAATAAGCACCCGAAAATAACTAAAAGCAACAGAAAAAAGATACTTCATACTTCACAAATGAAAGTACAATTTTTTATTGTCATTGTTGAGTTTTAAATGCAAAACACATTTCAGGAGACAAACAATTTAGAGCACTGCTCCGCTCTGCTTTTACTTGCGCTTTGTATCTGTAGCTGTGTCTTTGTATCTTTGTATCTTTAGCTGTCTCTGCAGCAACAGCAACAGCAACAGCAGCTGCGCTGTCTGATTTCAATTTATCTTTATAATTTCAATTTGCTCGCTGAGCCGCACCCCGGGGTAAAAGTAAATCAAAGTTGCGCCCTTTTCATATGCTTCTCTGTCACGACATGAATTAAAACCAGATATATGCGACTTCAGAAATCACCTTTAGCTTGATTAGATCTTTAGATATCCTAAGGAAATTTAGTATGCATGATTTGGAAACCCTAATTGACAATAAATCATTATCATTAAATGGTTTATTCACTTGTGCAAGAGATTATAATAAAAAATCAGTCACTTTAATTAGTATTTACCAACTCGATCTACAGGTTATGTTAATGAAATTTGAGAGGCAAATAAAAAGCTATAATCACAATTATCGGCTCACTGTTAACAGAGAGAAGTTAATAGAAATATTTCTATTTCAACAAGACAAAGTGTATATTTTTACAGAGTATCTAAACTTCGACTTGTTGCAGAGCAAGCAAACTCATTCTTTTCGTTTTGTCAATTGTCTGTGTAGTTTTTACCGGGCACAGTTCAAGAGCCGGTCGACAAATGCAAAAATACAGCCAGTCGTCTGTCACTTGCAGATACACACAGCCAGCCAGCAACAAATAAAGATACAGATACAGATACAAAGATATTTATGCTCACATGTAGATACAGAAGTGATACGCAAGTATCTCAGTTCTTCTCTGTTGGCTGCTGGCCAATTGGAACAAAATGCCGGCAAAACAACCGCCGTCGAGCGGCACTTGAGAGAAAGATTTGCAAATAGACTTCCTGAAGAGAAAAGCGAGCAAAACGACGGCAATTAAACTTTTACTTAAATTTATTTAAAGTTTTTATTTATATTTGCAATTCGATTCGATGATTTCACGTTCAAGTACGACGCTGAGTCATCCCAATTCGAGGCTAATTCGCATTGAATGCATTTCTCTAACTCGCAGAGTTATTCCAGTCAATCAGTCAGCGGAGCAATAAAAATAAAATCACAAAGTGCCATCCACAAAAAAAAAAAGAAGGAAAATAAAAAAGTAAAAAAGTAAAAAACCGAAATACAAAACTCCAACAAAAAACGTGCTAAAAATAATAAAAAATTCGCATCCGCCGTCTGCTGCGATTGAAAAGCGAAAGTATTTTCTAGTGCTTCAAAGTGTGTGTGTTTTTGCTTCATGACATCTTAAGATGACTTCGCATTCCTATTATAAGGATCGTCTCGGCTTCGATCCCAATGAGCTGCACCATGAGCAGCAGCAGCAGCTGCAGCAGCAGCAACATCAGCAGCAGCATCACAGCAGCAGCAGCAACACAAATTCCATGAAACGCAGCAGCTCAAGGCAGACGCATCATCATCACCAGAGCTATCATCATGCCACCACAACGAGCAGCTCCGCCGCCGCATCGCCGGCACGAATCTCTGTTTCGCCTGGAGGCGGTGGTGGTGGCAACGGTACCTTGGAATATCATCAGGTGCAGCGAGAGCAGCGCGATCGGGAACTGTATGCCAATGGCCATAATAGCAGCAGCAGCAGTCCCCATCCTCATCAGCAGCAGCATCATCATCCAAGGCATTCGCATGGTGTGATCGAGGCTAGTCCAGCGGCCAAAAAGGCCAAACACTCGTCAACGCAGGTTCAGCCGCAGGGCGGCTACGAGGATGCATTGACGCAGTTTAAAGGTAGCATGTCCATTTGGGATCATTTTATAGAAGATTGGGATATTATGCGTAAGTCGGCAAAGGTTCATTTTCATTACTCGTTGATCGTTACTCGTTGATCGTTAATCGTTGATCGCTGCTGTTCGTAAGTCTATCCAATTGTTCAACTAACCAAAGACGCACTCGTTACTTACCACTCGCTGCTCCTTGCCTACTGGCGAGTGCTTTAGCGGATTAGCCAATCCGTTAACCAGCAAACCTGCTCTGAGATATTCGTTACCCGCTACTTGCTACTCGTTACCTGATTTTTTCAGTTCTTTGGCTATTTATTCGTTACTTGTTTGCTGCCTGTCAGATTTTTCTCGTTGTTCAACTAACAAAAGCTCTCATTAAAAATGCCGCCTGCGGAAATGATTTGCATTTTGCAAATGCTTTAAGAAATCTCGATTAAAAATAAGCTTGCATAATTCTAACTATAATTATGATACGGTCTCTGCCTTATAGCCAGCTAATCAGGGTTCAAGGCCGAATAGCAGCTGCGTTGCCAAAAGACCCAGCAAAACACACAAATTGATATTATAAATATGCAAAATACAAACAGGGAAACCATTTGACACCTTTCTGTTTATGAAAGCACTTTGATTGACTGACCCTGACCATGAAAATTGATGGACAATCAACACTCAAAGATTGGACCCAGCGATACCCTCCCATATTTAGCGTAAACATTTCACCTTTTCTGGTCGGTTTTTTCATAGGTGCGTCGCCCCTATACTCTATGTGTCGCATGTCGCATGCTAAGTTATGTCAATATTTATTTAACGTTGCTTCAGAGCCAAAAAAATATAAATATTTCTGCGTAAATATTTAAAACTGGTTGTGAGTCGGGCTGAGTCGCTGATTTGTGGTTAGTTCATTGGTCGCCCAATCTCCAAGCAGGGGCAATTAACTCAATGCGAGTCGACAAATTAGCCGTTCTAAGAATTCCTCGAATTTCGTCTGAGGGAGGCGGAATATGTATGAGTTTTTAGAGTATAAATACTGTGTGTGTGTGTGTGTGTGTACCAATATCTTGCACATAAACCAGTTTATGATTTTCTAATTTATGAACCTTTAATTTTTTTCTTGAGAAAAAGAAGCAGGCAAATACTAAAAGAGCTGTTACCCTGTACAAAGGCTTAAAGCACCCTTCTTTTTACCCGATTGTTTTGAAACTTTGAAGATATTGAGCTGATACATAAAAGTATCCAACTACCAAATATTAAGGTTTTAACTCTTAGAATGAGATGATTATGACTTATGTAGAACCAGGCCTAAACAATACTTTATTTGTATTGACCTAATCGCTCTGAAACTTTCAAGACTTAAAGCTGAGCAAAATAAGTAAAAAAAATGGACTCTATTTAGTATAAAAATTCTTCATTTACTTTTACCGATTTTTCTGAAACTTTCAAGATATAAAGATGACATATTCAACTATTCATCTGCCAAAAAAAAAAGACCTTAACTTTGAAATGCCTTTGTTACACATTCCTAAATTCATTCTTTGTCTCCCAATACCAGTATACCTTCTTATTCAGCCTTTTTCTAGGGTATCAGAAGAAAAACAAGCACATTTATGGGCTTTTTATGTTGATTTCTTTATTATTAATTTGGCTTTTGTTTGCTGTTGACACAAATCTCTTTTGGAACTGTTAAATATTATATGGAAATTCAATATACGGAATTTCGAACCAATTTGCCAATGTCTCTGCTGATTACTGTGGGTGGTTGGGGGGCGCTTATGATAAATACCTCTAAATTCTTTTGTTGTTTACCTTGTATACACTTTCATATTGAAATGTGGTCTGAACTTTGCGCTCATCAAGTGGGTGCATTCATTATAGAAAATACTTCTGACTGAATGGTTCGGTTATTTTATCAATTGTCGTAAGCCCGGAAAAAAACGTCGTATTTATAGGCACTTGCATAATAAAACTAACCCGTAGAGGCCTTTTATCAAGTATCAGACTAATTACGAGCACTTGCAAAATGATTATTGTTGTTGCTATAATAATTATTATTATTTTTATTATAAACTTTATTATTGTTGTTGTGGTCAATCAACGTCCTTCGTTTAGTATACCCCAATTTTTAGTCGGCGCTGACATTGAAGTGCGCTAATCAACAAAAGCGACGACAGAATGCAAAAATAAACATTAACGAACATCAAATACGGTTTATTTTTTATTTTTTATTATTTCTTCTTCTCTTTTTTTGAAGTCAGTTAACAAAAATAACAACAAAATACGTTAAAAAAAACATTTAATCGTGGAAACGAATTCAACTTAGAACGTGACATCATCACGCGCTCACGAATACACAAATACAACAACAATGCTAATATCAGATAGCGTGTGTAGATACACACACATACTCACACACTAGCTACACCCATTTGTACACCTTTTTTTTGCGTGTGTGTGTCTCTTGTCAAATTGAAGTGAACCTTATAAATTTATGAACTGTGATATGTTGGCTGGCGCTCAGTATTTTTGTTTTTGGTTTCTGTGGTTCGTCAAGTGATAAACTTGTTGTACCCTGTAGCCAAATAGAGTACAGAGAAAGGGTTGCTCAATCATGCAAAAAGTTTATTTAAATACATCAAAATTAGAGGACTTTCGTTTGAAAAATATAGAAAGAAAACTATAGAAAGAAAGTATGGAAAGAAAAATATAGAAAGAAAAGTATGGAAATAAGAGCTTATACAATTTTGTAAGTCATTTTAGTCTCCTTTTCGACAAAGTCAAATATGGAATACTTAAGACTCTGACTAAAGATTCTCAAAAATATATTTGAATCTAACTTTAACATTAAACTTTAATTCAATTATAACATCAGAGTTCAACTTATAAAGTGAAACTAAATTTAACATTTAAAACTGCTCTTTTTTAAATATTCCATATTATTGATTCTTTTAAGCTTTTAGTTGATAAAATTTATTCAAAATTTTGGGATATTCCCCAAGCGAAAATGAATATAAATTAGACTAAATATGAAATTTGATACAGTTTTTTTTAAACCTACTATCTAAACCTTTTAAAATTATCATAAGCAGAGCATTTAACTAATAGGAAAGTTAAGCTTAAAACTAGTTCGAATGCCCTATGGAATTTGTATACCCTTACTGAGGGTATACTGCTATTTAATTCAGCAGTTCTGGCACAGTTAAATAACATAAATTCTTAATCAAAGTGACCTTACTTCATAAGAGCCCAGAGTGGAAGAACCCTGAGTAGAAACCCTGTCACATTGGGAGGGTGTTCAGTCTATATATATCGTATAAGTAAATATATATCGTATAGCCTAGGCGTACCAGTATGCAAATAGCTTGAGTTATATTCCTATCTATATGTAATAGGAATATATACTCCTATCTATTTATATGGATAGTTGGCGGTACCTTAGAACTGGGTAAATATAAGTGGTATTTACCAGTCGATAGCCTTTGATAAGAAGACTCTTATAGTGGGGAGTAGTACTCGTACCTTTCGGATGTTTATTTATTTTGTTTCATACGACTGCTAGTTGTGAATTTACTAGGCTCTGATAACGTTTCACTGAAATTGCAAGCACAGGTTGACCAGCAGGAAATTTTGAATGGATTGCTCCGATTAACCAGAATAATAATATGAAAGGTAGAAAGATTGTCAAGGGAGGGGGGAGAACTGATATTTTGTACACTTGTTCATGAGTCATTGGCGATTAAGTAGAACTTTAGCTGTTTTTTTTTTTTAGTCAGCAATTAATACGATACAAACACAAATGCAGTTAATAATAAATAAGTTAACAGCCCAATAAAGAGTAGAGTTAAGAGAGAGAGATATATGAAAGAGAGGGAGAGAGAGAGCGGTACACTCTCTTTTGGGCCTTAACGTGTTAACTGGTATCTGTTTAAAGGTATAGGTAGTTCTCCATAGAGTTGTGTGTGTGTGTTACTTATACAATATATTTATTTTTTATTGTTATTTTTGCATTTTTGTTTTGCTTTTGAGCTTCTGCTTTGTTGTTGTTGTTTCTGGGCCCGTTTCTTTATTTGCCCTGCACTACAATTTATGAAGTTTATTAAGCGTTAAACTTCATTTACAGCCATTTTATGTACCCCAACTCTTGACTTGATATCAGTCATTGACGGGGCTAACAACATTTATTGTTATTGTCCTCCTTCATTTCTTCCTTGTACTTTTATTTATTTATAAATGGATCTACCGCTCTTTATTGCGTCAAAGATCTTGGCTATTCGATTAGATTGGAGGCCTAAGAAAAGGTAGATTTCTAAGAGATATGCTGGAAAGATATCATATTGGCCTAAAGATTTGTATGAAGGAAAAAACCACTGGAAGAACTGGAATACGCATTTGAAGATTGCTGTGAAGTGGGTTAGATTGGAGCTATTCTTCCCATAGCAGCTATACGGTATTATAGCCCGATCTTTAGCCAGTATGTGACTAATACGACCAAATTTCATCTAGATACCTCGAGAAACAAAAATAATTTCCCTATAAGAACTTTAGAGCCGATTGTTCCTTTCTATAGCTATATACCAAAGAGAGACAGATGACATAGTCATAATACCCGCTGCAAGGGTATAACAAAATATGCCCTATGAGTGGGTTATACGATGTGTCATTATCTATAGATAGGGCGCTTGCTATAACTCTTCACTCTCCGCTCTCCGCTCTGCTGCTCGTTCTTTTTCGCTGGCTTCTTTCTTTGGTCAACTGCGTGCTGATATTTATAGGCCTGCCAAATCGAGGCAAGACTTATCAGATTTGCTGGCCTTATCGGACTTTTGGAAACAAAGTCAATGTCTGTTGATGGGGCCCTGAGATTTCAATAGTAATCGACAGTA
The DNA here is from genome assembly GCA_018150835.1 of Drosophila repletoides. Lineage (NCBI taxonomy): Eukaryota > Metazoa > Arthropoda > Insecta > Diptera > Drosophilidae > Drosophila > Drosophila repletoides. Next base: position 14,627,414 of record JAECWQ010000089.1, read on the forward strand.
CACAGCTAATTACAAGCCCCAAAGCTAAATAAATTGTCAATTAATAATAACTCAGCGTTTGAATTAAATATTAACATTTGTACAAAACGGGCTCATTAAAAGTTTAGGCCATAATTCAGAGCCCACGCGATAAAAAATATTAAATATACTTTTCTTTATTTGTTGTTGTTGTTGCTAAGTAGGCGTTAAATTTAGCATAAATTATTTTCAATGATGTCGTCAGCCTGCAGCTTAGATCATATCAAATCAGAGTGTTTTTTGTTGTTATTATTGTTGTTTTTTATTGCTTTTCAAGCCATTTATTTTCATGAATGACTTAACAAAAAATAAGAAAAAAAAAGAAGAAAATACCGAAAATAATCATAGTAAAAAGAAAAGCTTGAATGAAGCGCAGTTGCATGAGATCCTAACCGACAAATCCGTATTACGTTGGCTCTTATAATGCAATGGATATTAATGTAAACCTTTCTTTCATTCGTTTCACGTTTCCACAGACGAACGCGATGCCATTCAAAAGAAGACTTTCACAAAATGGGTTAACAAACATCTTAAAAAGGTAAGTGCATAACACGAAAAAAAAACAGAAAAAACAAGAGTAGAGCGAAAGATAGAGAGACAACAGAGAGATATCTACATCATTATCATTATCGTTTATCTTTATCATGAACATGATCATTAATATAATAAGATCAGGTTAAGTGCAGTTATGCAAACTTGAAGAAATATCCACATAAATAAGCTTTTAATCGGGCCTTTTAAGCATTAGCCAAGTTAGCCAGACTTTTTCGTTCAATTTCTTTGGCTAGAACTATTCGCTTAAAAACCAAATTTTATTTTCTTAACTTTTCTCAACTACAAGCAGCATTGGAAGTATGCCAAGGTATAGTTTTATTTTCTTTCTTACATGGAACATACTTTCCCATTTCTTTTCTTCAGTTTCAATAAAGTTCTATCAATTTACAGACCTACACAATGCTACATGTTTGTGTTACCACAAATGGTGTTCCCTGTTGTTCCCAGTCTGTAAGTCAAGTCAAGCGTTGCCACCGTATTTAAATGTTGCTTTTGCATAACTTTTTATTAGCTGAGAGTTTTTTTATTCATATTATATTATTTATTTCTTATTTTTCTTGATTAATTGTATATATTCATTGCATATTTTGAGGCGTTCTAACACTGAAAAAAAGCAGCTCAAAATTCTCGTTTATTTCTTCTTGTTATTTTTTTCACTAAAATTGCACTCGCCCGTTATGTAAACACCTAAAAAAAAAAACACCCCAACACCCCCTCTGCATGTGTAGAAAACCCGAAAGTTTTTACCTTTGTTTACCCAATTTAATTCGGTTTAATTTTCAATTTCCTTAGGCCAATCGTCGCGTTGTGGATTTATTTGAAGATCTGCGCGATGGTCACAATTTACTTTCACTCTTGGAGGTGCTTTCTGGCGAACACCTGGTAAGTTAAACCTATTAAAAGAGAAATTTATAGAGTATAAATTTATTCGGTCTTTTTTCTATTCTCCCCCATTCCTTCTATTAGCCACGAGAGAAGGGTAAAATGCGTTTCCACATGCTGCAGAACGCACAAATGGCGCTGGATTTTCTGCGTTACAAAAAGATTAAATTGGTCAACATACGCGCCGAGGATATTGTGGATGGCAATCCCAAGCTAACGTTGGGTCTGATCTGGACCATCATATTGCATTTCCAGGTAAGTCGAAAGTTACTCGATACTCTTACTATTCGCTACAAATATTTATTGTAAATGGAGCAAGCCCATTGATTGGGGGAATAGGCAGGTTCTCGTTACTTTATAAACTCTTTATTTCTTCCAATTCTTTAGGTTAAACAAAGAGAGGTCTGAGAATTTGAATTACTTGTTTTAATTTGGGAATTTAACATATAGAGGCTACAAAGTAATAGAAGCTCTCTTTACTTTAATTGTTTATTACTTTGTGTACTCTGTCAATTAAAGCAGTCTAAAGGGGAGAAGTTCTAGACATTTTAATACTCTTTACTCTCTCTACTCGTTACAAACTATGCAAATAACATTGGGTCCCAAATGGGAATAGTTCTCGTTATTTTAATTACGTTTTTTTTTGTCTAAACTTTACAATCAATTCATATTGGAGAAGTTCTCGTTACTTTGGGTACTCTTTACTTTGGGTATTCGTTACTTTCAGTACTCTTTTCTTTGTTTACTCGTTACTTTGTTTACTCTTTATTTGGATACTCTTTATTTTGAGTACTCTTTACTTTTAGTACTCGTTACTTTGGGAACTCGTTACTTTGGCTACTCGTTCCTTTGTCCACTCTTTACTTTAAGTATTCCTTACTTCGGATACTCTTTACTTTGGGTAGTCTTTACTTTGTTTACTCGTTACCTCATTTGGATGGTAATCAATTCACTCGTTATTCGGGTTACTCGTCGCAACTGTTTGATATGTAAATGGAGCAAGTGTTAAATATTCTTGTGGGCAGTGGATGAACGTGGTTACAGTTTACCAGTTTCAAAGTCACCAGGCGGCGGCGCCCACACGTAACACAAAAAGGGGCGAAGGTGACCCTCAAATTGGCCGCCCAATTCGTGAGATCGTTAACAATGTTTGAACAAATTCGTTTTCATTTGGGCGTTTTGGGTCTACTTTTATATATAAAGTTTGTTATAGTTTCGCCATCGATTCATTGAGCCAACTGCAGCGGCAGCGGCGGCAGCAGCAGCATAGCTCTGCCCACACACACTCTCATGTTGGATGTGTGTTTAAGTTTTTTCAGTCATTTAGAGATCTGTGAGCTCTACTCCTACCCAGCGGCAGCAGCAGCAGCAGCAGCTGCTATTTTTACAGCTCTCCGGCCCGGCTCTGTTGACTTATTTTGGCGAATGCGGCGCTACCTTTTATGGCAGCCAGTTTACCTTCTCTTTATCCACCACCGCCACCGCCGGCACCATCATCGCTTCATTAACTGACACACATAGCCAAGTGGCCAAGTGGCTGCTACAGTTCGTCAACTGTTTTATTTTTTTATATTATTATTATTGTTATTGTTGCCTTAGTTGTTGTTGTTGTGAGCAAGGCCGCTACAGATCAGCCACTTGACTGGGCCACCTACACAGCCTAGAAAAGCACTTCAAGTGAATTGAGAGCTGTACGCTTTGCCGGCATACGAAAGGCTCTGAAACTCTGAAACTTTTAAAGGAAATATTGATAATAATATTGAAGTATTTAGATTACATTTATTCGGCAATTAAGTCTGCCTTGATTCTAAAAAACTGTATCTTTGGTAGAAGAATAATTCAAAGATTTTTCGCTCGTACTGCCAATAGATACTCGATACTGTTTGCTGCATTTTTGAATCATGATTTGCTATTTTTAGTTATATTTTGGGATATTTATTTGATGTGTTGAATATTCAGCTTAGATTCTACTTCCATTTATCACTTATTCATGTTTGGTTTCTTCTCCCTGGTTTTATAAGACGAATCAAGCTTTAAGCTGCAAATGCTTTTTGATGGTATTCACACCAGTTGTCATATTTCTTTAGATAATACATAAATATATTTTTTTTCTCTGTTGAATAAAATCCTGTTTCGTTATCGCAATTTTAAACTGGAAATTCGCTGGGTGGCGAGTCTGTTTCAGTGCTTAGTCATCGGTCAACGGGCAACAACATCTTGTCGCACATTTCCGCCAAGTCTGACTTTAAATCAATATGTGTGTCAACAGCAGCAACAACAGCAACAACACAGCAACAACAACAACAAGAACGATAAAACTAGATGCAATTTAAAACTCGGGTATTTCGTAATTTGTGACGGCGCATGCCGCCGCTGTTGCTGGTTGCTGGTTGCTCGTTGCTGGTTGCTGGTTGCAGTTGCAACTGCAATTGTTGTTGCTGTTGCTGTTGCTGTTCGATGCGTTTCAAGTTGATCGATGGCGCGCATAAATGCTCAATGATGCTGCCACTCAGCCGCAGTGGCAGCGACCATGAGGCAACAACAACAATTGCTGCTGCTGCTGCCACAGCGGCTCCCCAAACGGCGCTGATTCAATTGAGGCAAACGAATTGTAAATCACTTGGCAAATGTGAAACTCAATCGCGCGTCATTTACTGTTTATGTTATTTATTATTTCTTTCATTGTCTCCTCCGTCTGCGTCTCCCTCTCCGGACTACGACTCCGATTCCGACTCCGTCGCCATCGCCGTCTCCCCGTCTACGTCTGAAACCAAGGATTTATGTATATTGCGGCTGCAGTTGTTGCGGGTGTCTCAATGTATCTGTATCTGTATCTGTATCTGTCTCTGTTATAGCTATATCTGTATCTGATGTCATTCGTTTGTACCCGAACGCAATGCAAATTTTTTGGTTGTTGTCGTGGAGACGCGACTTAAAAGGATATTTGCCCGAAATGGCTGAAAAGAAGGGTATAATCAAGCTGTACAAATTACTCGTATGAGTAAAAATTTAAAGGTAACCATAAATAAAATATGGTCAGGGCCATGCATAATTTCTTGTAAAGCAGATGAACCCACCACATTTGGTATGAAGGTGCCTCAAAGCTTCGACTATTTGAATTATATTATATAGATTTTTACAGCACAAATCGTTAAAAAGTAATTACGTTGCCCAGAACTAAAACAAAAAATATGCTAGAATATATTTGGAAATTTCTTGAAAATAGACCAGGTTTTTCTTTAGGTTTTTCCTTATTCATTTTAATCGTTCTGCCATCCAAATGAACTCATTGAACTCGGGCGCTAGAAGAGTTGGAGTTACTAAATTTGGTATGTGGCTTCTCACACATATTTATAACATATTTATTATATTTTTACACTCGCCTACACGAATTCCATAAAAAAATAAATAAATTGACATATTTTCAAGCTTGAATTTCGTACAACTCTCAAGAATCTTAATCTTGTTTTTGATATAATTTCAATTATGACATAATGCCTATTTATACGAACCAAAACTGCATAAATCTTGGCAATAATATTATCTATTTTATCGGGGTGTGTAGATGAATATATATATGAGTATTACGAGTATTAAATTCAATTAAATGGCGCATTTTGTAGGTCAATGTGCAAAATACAACACACTCAATTCCAATCGGAGGCAAAGCCAATAAATTGCCAGCAATTTGCCAGCAGCCCCGGCGGCATTTTGTAACGCTGCTTAGCTATAATTAAGTTATAAATTGTGCCGTAAAGCTAATCGCAGTGATCTCTGAAACACCCACAAAACTGAGATTTTCCTCAGGGGTGTGGGGAGTGCGGAGCGAAGAGGAGCAAGGGAGTCGGCTCTATATAATATGTATATAAGCAAGTAGCCAGCCAAGTTCTGTCAGGCCTTCGCCTTGACTTTTCGCGCTTGATTCTACTTCCGTCAGCTGTTAATACTTAGTTGTTGTTAAGCTGAGCGCTCAATTGTTTAATTTTAACAACAAAAAAATGAAAAAATTATATAACAATTTATGACTTAAGTGAGTAAGTTGCAATATCTCGACTAGCCGATGCTCTCTTTAGATGACTTCAGTTGGTTAAGAAACCTGGTAGAAAGCTTAACATATGTAAGCCAAGTTTAAAGGCTGCAATTTCACTGTTTGGCTTACAAAATGTTACTGAAACTGTTCAGAAAGCTTGAACTCAAGCTTAAATATATTTAGGCCAAGTATGATTGCTTTACCTTGAAATATAGACCAATTCAGAGTTGTTAAAGTGGAATATAATGCAGAATTCTTATAGTAATTAACTTTAGCTTGGTTGCCAGTTTGTGTCAGACATTGCAAAGAGTTGGTAACATTTTACAGGGTATCTTAAAAGTGCCGCTGGCTTAGAATTCTGCGAAATCTGTGTCGAATTACGCTGACAAACGTTTTCATTATAAGTTGCGGCAAATTTTCCAAGCAATTTACTCATTATTCACCGCTTGTTGGACTTTTGGCTCAGGTGTTTTTTTTTTGACAGATACAAATGAAGCTGCTATATTTGGGCAGATTACCATAACAAAAAGATACAAAAAAAGGCACCTAATATTTAGCTAAGGCGCCCAGCCGTTAAGTACAGCGTTTTAAAGAAAGTATCTGTTAAAAAAAGTGCACAAATACACTGCAAATATACTAGACTACAGGTTAAGAGAGAAAAAAAACGATACTCACGTCATCCGTCGAAGTTGAAAGCAATTTAATATTTGATTTATTATAAGACGCTGCGGTATTTGTTACAATAAAGTCAATGACAGGCGGCGATTGTAGCCGCAGCCTTCAAGGCAGGTGGAAATGAACAATAAGAAGAGAATTATTTCTGAATAACACAAAACAAACTGACAAAAATAATACAATATATTTTTTATTTATTTATTTATTCTTGCCCTGTCTATGAAATAATACAATATATTTTTTATTTATTTATTTATTCTTGCCCTGTCCATGACATCAGCACAGTTCTCGTACTTCTTATAGCCATAGATATAGATATAGATATGGAACAGCTGGGCAGCTTCTGCTGACCCGCCTCGTCAAAATTGTCACGTAATAAAAACTAGAAGGGGAAGGCTATCTACACCACGCCGAATATTATATGCCCTAACAGACAGAAACGACCATAGAAACAAAGGGAGAGACAGACGACTCATCCACATCTGCTTTAAGGCTGTAGAGCTGCTTACCATTAACTGTTTTACACATTTCATGGCAGAGTTAAAATGCTCTCTGCAAAAGGGTATAGAAAAAACGAAAGACTTCAACGCAAACAACGAACTTGCCAGAAATGCACTTATTAGTCTAATTTATAACATTGATGACTAAATTTGTTGTCTCATTGCGTGGGAGGCAGCTCAAACTCAAAATCAATATGAAAATTAAATTCTATATATATATTTACATGTATTTATTATATATATCTGTATCTGTATCTGTATCTGAATCTGTCGATAAACATAGTCATAACATTTTGAATGTTTGTCCGTTTCGTTCATTAATAAATCGAATGGCAGATTTTGCACAAATAAGGCTCGAATGCCTGCAAACAGGTTCGAGTGTTCGTCGTTAGTTCATTCACTTATTCACTCACTCACACATTCATTTATTCACTTATTCACTCGTTCACTCGCCCAACTCAGCAACCCGAGTTGGCCAGTTGAGACTGCGAGGCGCAACCACGCAAAAAATTCCGCATTTTCGTATGCAAATACTAAAGCTGTCCATATAAGCAAAGATCATATCGTTCGAGTAGTTATTTACACGCGGCCTGAACGTGTTTCAATTCACATATAATTAATATGAATGAAACAAATAAACAAATAGACATTTACTCGTTTATTTCAAGTATTTTCAGCCAGCTTCACTGTATTTAATTCTAGCTAAATACGAGTAATTTATAATTTAATTGATGACGAGCCCACACACGGCTCGCTCGCGTTGACAGTAAAAGTTGCCTGGAATGTTACCTTTTTGGTGTGCCAAATGACGTGCCTACACTCTAAATAAACTGAATAAAATATACTTAATATTAGATACAAGCCAGTTCCTAAGGCCTTCTGCTTTTTCTGATAAAGACTAGACAAGCCCTCTGCTTTTATTGCAATAAATCTCTCCAATTAGTTTTCGTTTAAACAAAGCCTAGGAAAAGAAACAAATATAGGTTATTTGCTAGGTTTTCTACTACTATTTTTTACCCAATCGCACGACTTTTTCTATATTCTTCTTCATATAATATGTTGGTTGGGGATCGCATATTAAATTGCTAAGTGAACAATAATCACAACACATTTATTTCATATCAATTTCAATCGGAATAGACAAGTGTTTAGGACTGTAATTGTGATGGTTCCAATTGCTGCTACTGTGGGACGCACTTCCCGTTTTTCGAGCCATTGGTGGCATTTTGTTTACCCACCACAAACAACCACGTTTCAAGTGCAAAACTGTTGCTCAAATTACCACAAATTACATAGATAATACACAATGTTGTTTACACGCTTGCATCATATTAGTATTACTAAGTCAAGACAGTCAGACAGTCAGTCAGTCGGTTTCAGCTTGTTTAAAGTCGACCTAATACTCTTCCTCCCTCTCCACCAGCACCTCCTCCTCATACAGCCCTAGCTGTCCTCCTCTCAGATGCACTGGCTAATTAGATTTGCAATTCTATTGGTAGCAAATAGTAGCTAGAAAACAACGCCCCCAAAGTTGCTACACTCAGAAAAACTTTTCTACAACTAAGCAAATATTCTTATTAACTTACAATCAAGAAAAATATAGAATATTTAGCTGATAGAAAGCTTAGAGCTAAGTAAAGTAAAGTTTGGCATGTGGATTTCTATATTTCTATTTTAAATAACTCCGTAAGAAGTCAAATCGATAAAAATGATAACATTGCCTTAACATTCAACTGCTGTTAATCTATTCTGCAGCATGTTAATAACAGCTATGTTAAAAGCAGTTACAGACCACCCACGGAGCATATTAAAGGCGGTTTTAAGTGGGGCATAAGGGGCAGCTAGTCTCCGACAGTCTTCCTTGAAGGATCCTGGAAGTAGTCGATGAGCCTGTTGTTTTGAAATCTTCCCTATATATCGATTATTTATATACATATATCTATCGATAAATCGACTATTAACTAAGTAGAAAAATCTCAATTTACAATACATAAATGTCTTTAATTCTGCTCATAAAATTTTAAAGTACTGGGAACTGTATTACTTCCGATAGAGAATAATCAATAGTTTATTTTTGAAGTGTATAACTTGTCTATAACCCATCGAGCGGTTCCCCGTGCCTGTTGGCTGTGAATGAAACGGCCAAAAGTATTTATTAGCCAGATATATTACGTATGACTGTGAGCACTTGAATATGTGCGCAGTATATATATATATATAGTATATATATATAGGTATACCTGGTGCATATAGAAAAGGTGGATACGACTACCAACCACTCGCAGCACGGAACAACTGTAGTTACTGCCTTTTAGCCAAGTAGGGCAACACTGGTTGGTTGGGCAGCATGTAACATGCTAATTAGCCCATGCTGGGAATCGTATGTGACTATCTATTCATCCGACGTCCGATACGTTTCCCTACCTCTCCTCTCCCCCTGCCCGTTGAGTGTGGGATACTGGGTACAAATAGCATATATAAATCAAGCGTTACGGCATTTCCCGTCTACATATTTCAAGTGCTACATTTATAGAGATTTCAACACCCACTCGGAACAATTATACTTTCTATAACCATTTTGGGTCGCAAAATAATTAGAATATGCTTTGAATGACTTTTAATTGCTGCCTTTTATTAATTTTAGCACACTTTAGAACGCTTTCAAGCTGACATTTTACAGCGCTAATTTATAGCATTGCTTTAGCTTTTTGATAGATTGAAATAATCATTTTTTTAGACTCCGACAGGGATCTTAATGCGTTATTAAGCTGTATTGTTGGCTATTATTGTTAGTTCAGGTTTAGTACAGATTAAATGGAATTAGACTGTTTATGGCTTGATTTTAGCACACTTCAAACAGCAATAAAAGCATCTATATTATCCTTAGTAAACTTTCTTCTTTCTCTTTATGAGATTTGCACGCTTCTAGTCAAATTTTGACCATATTTTTTATGTAGATCATTCTGCAAGACATTTACAGCTAGATTTATAATATGGCCGAAAGCTATGTTGAAATATTTGGTTCAGTTTTTTAGTACTGCTCATAAAGAAGAACTGATGACCAATTAGTTGGCCCAAAAAAGGTCTTTCCATTATTTTTGCCATTTCGTTTGGGGTTTTCAATGGTTTCCCAGCGATTGTTGCTTGTGTAACCTGTGTAAAAACAAATCTGTGGGATCTCTTTGTATAGAGCTCTCTTGGTGTGTTTTTTTTGGGGTCATTCCATGGATATTCGCCTGACCAACCTGACCAGCTGTGTAATGACTTGGTCGTGATGTGTTATGAGTTTCAAATTCAAATTGCTTTGCTTAATTTAGTTTCTTTTGGCGAAATGGCAAACAACCCAACCAACTGAGAGATTCAGCGATATGGAAATGTCGTGGGGTCATGTCTTTTCTATAATTAGTTGTTGTACTAAATATTTGCTAGGTATTTTTAGATGGTTTCCGATTACCAAGCAATTTGACCCACTGTGCAGCTCAGTGAGTCTGAGCGTCAACTTTTAATCAGAAAACTTGTTGTTCTTTCTGGTTTCGCTTCTTTTTCTTTTTTTTTTTTCATTCATTCCTTTTGTTATTGTATGACCATTCTATGGCTTTTGACTCTCATGTCTTTTGTTGTTGTTTTGCTGTCTATTTCTGGCAACAAAGTACTTCTAACCCTGACTGCCTACCTGTGAGAGGTGACGCAGTCATGTTTTGATCGAGCTTTTGCTGCTCGACAAGCCGAGAAGAAGCCAAAGGCAGCCCAGCAAAAACATGCCAAATCTTAGCTACCACAATAAATGGCTAAAACAACAACAGCAACAACAATTTTTGAAGTTGGTAGCAGCACAAAAATTATGTAATTCTGTTTCTGTATACCCTGTGAAAGGTGACAAAGGTGAACAGCTGAAGAGGCCTAAAAGACACGCTATAAAGTGAAAAAAAAAATGCATATGAATGCTAGGGTATATGGGTTTCCCTTGTTTCTTGCAGAGATTAGGTTTAGTATTTAAAAAATATATTCCATTAAATTAAAACTAAAGAATGCGGAATTCAATGGGAGTATAAGAGAAGCAGACTATTGTATCAAAGATCTAAATTTTATTAAAATATGCCAATAATTCCATACCAAATCAAATCCAATTTCAATATTCAATATCTCTGAATCAAAATCATTCTAAAAGTCATAGAAATAGAGTGGAATAAATAGAAGATATGACAGAAATCTCTGATAAATTGTGGGGATCAAAAGAGAAAGAATTTAATTACAGGGTATCTCTTCGTCAAGCATTCTGGTTTGTTTTTATTTTGTGTAATATTTTTGCTCTTGTAACCTTCACTTTGTGTCTTCGTTGTTGTTGTTGTTGCTGTTCTGCGTTGGCAGCTGTTGTTGTTGTCGTTGCCGTTGCCGTTGTTCTTGTGCAGCTTTGGTGTAGGCGGTGGTTGGTGTTGGTTGCCATGGCTACTGGCAAGCACTCACACAGGTGTTGTTGTTGTTGTTGTAGTTGTTGTTACCTGTAAACACATACGTCATGCGGTATGTAGGAGCGCTGAGCGCTTGAAGTCAGCAATCCATAACGGGGTTGGCTGCTGGCAGCGACGTCAGCAGCGACGCCTTACACACACAGACACACACACACACAAACGCACAGCTGGCTGTCAGCACGATCGCAATTTCAATTCCAAAAAGAATATATATAATTTTTAGAGCTTTGCTTTTTGAACACCGCCAACGCCGGCTTCGGCTTTATTTTTATGTGCCAATTCCATTTTGTTTCTGTTTCTATTCTCGCGCGCACACACACCTGACGCTGACTGCGCTGCCAGCGTCGGCGTCGACGTCGCGTAAACACCTGGCTGAGGCCCAACACTTTAAGCGTTTTAACTTGGCTCGATCGCGTTTAGTCGTTGTCGAGTCGCCGCACACATTTGTTGTTGTTAGTGCCCCGCCGTCGAGTATCTGAGTATCTGAGTATCTGCTAGATACATAGATACATCTCATGTAAATGTATCTGCAAGTCGTATATATGCCAATGTATCTGAAGCGATCAGAGAACAGGAGCTAAACCTCTGAAGCTCTGCTTGTCGCGTGCATTGTTTAACGCCTCGTTGCTTGTATGTTAAAAAAATAAAAAAATTTAAAAAAAGCAAATGAAAAATAAATAAAAAATTCGCGGTTTTTGTCTTACAAAAAGTCAACAAAAAAAAGTGTTAAAGTGAAAAATAAAGGCAAAAAAAAAAAAAAACGAAACAAAAGTCTTTTTGCATGATGTCACAGACAAAACGAGACGAGACAATCTCAATTTCAATTTGAATTTCAATTTGGGATTTATATCTTTTGCCAACGGGCAGCTTCCAGGCAGCCAGACAGCCGCTTTAATCGTTATTTTTGATTTATTAAATGCCGCCTTCAATCAATTGATTTCAATCTCTGAGACGCTGCAATTGAACTCAATTTTCTTTCAATTAAGTGTTTTTTATATGACGAGTTCATTAAAAAGCGGAGTGCAGTGTATCTGTGTGTTTGTGTATCTCTATCTGTATATGTATCTGTATCTGGTGCTGTTTTTGTTTGGCCAACAAATGCGTTTAAGTGTTGGCTGTTAAATGCAGTTAAAATAATGACGAGCCCAGCCATATGATACACTACTTTAATGGGCATAAAGTACACTATAAAAAAAAGCTTTAAAGGCTAAGCTTCATATCAAATTTAAAGCTTATTCTGGAGCTGAAATTTGGGTTCTCATATTTTTCACTGTGTAGCCAGTTTCCTCGTCTGTTGCGGGTTCTGGTTCAGCGCCTGCAAAAAGTACTGAAAATGTAGCATATTATTTTCTGTTGTCATATTTTTAGCAGTTTTATTTTACTTTTTCATGTTGCAATTTGTAAAACTCTTTTTGCTCGTTCGCCTTTAATTTATGTGGCGCGTCAGAGATGGCTGCTGGCGAATTCCATGCAAATTCGGCAAATTTATCTATAAACAGCTCGCTCAACGCTACCGCCTGCCGTCTGCCGTCGACTTCAAACAGTAGCCTCAGCCACCGAAATAGGCAATAGCCAATAGCCAGCAACGCGAGAATGGCCAGAATAGCCAGATCTGTTGAATCTCTTCAAGCTGGCCAGATGCTGGCAAAGCCATTGAAAATGTCAAGCCATTAACGCCTCTTAGTGTCGCCTCCGCAGACACTTAAAGCTAGATTTTTGTTCATCTGTTTTGTGCAGCTTTTTGTTTTATGTTTTTTTTCCACTGTTTTGTTGCAATTAGCATTTTTGCTTAGCTGTTTTTTTTTGTTTTTTTTTGTTTTGGTGTCTCTGTGTGGGGAGTAGCTGTAGCTGTAGCTGGTGACCGTGCCATGTCACGCATCTGGCCAGGCTGCGCAGGCGTCACCTTTCAATGATATCCAACGAAAACAACGAACAAAACTTTTGCGGGTGGGCGATCATTTTGGCCATGCCCGCTTTTTAAATACTTGCCTCAACTTGATCTTGAAGTCATACAAACCGAAAAGATTAGATTTTATTTTTAAAAAATATTAAGTTTTGAGTGCTTTTAATAGGCAGCTGTCTTTTGATAGCATATCAAGCGGCCTTGCTTATCTCTTGCCTCAAACAAAAGGCTGTCCAGATACGCGTCGTATAGGAAAGAAATCACTGTTTAAGCCCTGAAAGGGAACGGTAATACGTACGGAACGGTAGAGTGTTTCATTCCAAATGTTCCCATGCAAAAAAATTAGTTGAGGCCATAATTAGCTCTGCTTTGTTATGGTTGTTGTTGTTGCTGTTGTTGGAGCCCCGCAGCGTTGTTGGACCGAGCACTTGAACTTTCAGCTGCGGTTGTTGTTGTTGTCTTTAATTCTGCAAAAAATATAGCGAAAAATATATAGAAAGGTTTTCCTTTGTGTGACGACAATTAAATGCTCTTCTACATCAAATTAATTAAAGTTTATAATTATCTTTTCAATTTGCAATAATTGCTCTTCATAGGTTCATTCTGATAAACTCAACTGCTGTCTATATTTAAAAGAAGATTGAACTTATTCTGGCAGCTTTAACTTGAACCCTGTTATATATTTTTTCTGGGAGCTTGAAGCGCCCGCCCACCTCCATTAAATTAATTATCCCCTTAAAGTTGCCTTAATCTCATTACCTTTTATAAGTCTATTGAGACGAATATTTTTGCAAGCTCTTCACAGTTTTTTGTTACCACTTGTAGCTTCTTCTATGCGTAACGTATTTCGCCTCAAATGTAAAAGACCTTTAGAGAGCGTATAAAAAAGCACCCTAAAGACAGGCATACTGCTGGTTGGTTGGTTGGCTGAATGGATAATTATGTCTACGTACAACATATAAATAATTCGCTCATCAAGCGGCAGCAGTTCCTCTCCTCCATCTCTTCTCTGTGGGTGCCTTTCTGCGCTGGGGTCCAACAACAAATGTGTAGGGAAACAAACACACAGAACAAGACATCCGGTGCCGGCATCCAAGTTGGAGCCTATATAGAGAAAAATGCCGGTGTGTTTGGCCGGCTTTTGACTTAATTAAACGCAAATTGTGGGGCCGGCAAGAGACTCGGCTCAATTGTCTGTGAGCACGAGAAATTGCGTTGGCGATTCAAACAATTATAAATAATTTTATTTTGAAATCACGCACAAAAATAGCAAAATTACGAAACGCGCTGAGAAAGAAAGACTTTAAAAACGAAACGAAACGAGTAAAACGAAACGAAAAACAAAGTGAAAAACGAAACGATTAACAAAACCACCGATCCCGTTACCGATCCCGATACCGATAACTCTGAACCCTGGAGTCCCAATTGCAATCATGCACTCCAGCTCCAGTTCGCAGTCGACACTGAAGCGCACGCAACAGCTTGTCCGGCAGACGAATGGTGGTCAGCCCTACGTCACCAGTGGAAGCGAGGTGGTGCACACCTCGCGTGGACCAGCCATAACGACCAATATCGATGATTCTAGTCTACGCTATCGCCACGAAACCAAACGGGAGCGCACCGTTGAGGCTGTCATCACGGATTATCCAGGCATAGCACCGGCTGGCAGTGTTCCACATGAGCGCACCAATTTTGAACGTACCGTGACCTTCCAGGATGCAATTGGGGGCAGTGGCGGACGGCGTCCCTCGGATAGCAGTCGCGCCTTGGTACCCTCCAGCGGTTTGCCGGCTGCCGGTTCCAGTTATCAGCAGGTGACGCGCAATAAACGCATCTCCACCGAGGTACTCGGTTCAAGTGTGGAGAGTACAAAGACGTCGCAACGGGCACCCAATGGCCACAGGCGTGTGACTACGCACATTGTGCGCAAGGTAACCACGTTGAGCCGTGCCGAGGAGAATCAACAGCCGGCGGAGGATCTGCTGCCGCCCGCTAAGATGATACGCAGCTCCGAACTGGAGTATCGACACGCCTTACCGCCGGCCATTGAGTCGTCCACCATGCAGCGCAGAGAGGTAAAGGCGTTGGTTTTTTTGGGTTTTTCTCAGAACAGAATAAAGTGAAGTTGGGGATGAACGTTTAAAAGAAGTAAAAAAAACCTCTAGAATTGAGAAGAAGCTAGAGAATCTGTGTACAAAATATCCACAGAGAAGCCTCTGCTTCTTTTAATCCTTTTGATTTATAGAGCAAATGAAGGGAAGGGTAATCCTCACTAGAGAGTGAAGAGGTTACAGGCACAATCTTGCTCCATTTACATTAATATACCTTTAGCCAAAAACTATCTGTTATCAACCTAACTAACTCTTTTACTCCCTTTACCTTAGATCTCCGATATTGTTGTGGGCAAAGAGGACAACGTATCCGCTCGCGAGGCCCTGCTGCGCTGGGCGCGCCGCTCGACAGCGCGGTATCCGGGCGTGCGCGTCAATGATTTTACATCATCGTGGCGCGATGGTTTGGCCTTCTCGGCATTGGTTCATCGCAACCGACCGGACTTGCTTGACTGGCGAAAGGCAAGGAACGATCGGCCGCGTGATCGCCTCGAGACGGCCTTCCATATTGTGGAGAAAGAGTATGGTGTTACGCGTCTTCTAGATCCAGAAGGTAAGTTCTGCCTTCCGCCCTTCTAAAGAGATAATAATTTAATGATAATTTCGTCCACAGATGTTGACACCAATGAGCCGGATGAGAAATCCCTGATTACGTACATTTCATCCCTGTACGATGTATTCCCAGAACCACCCTCCATACATCCATTGTTCGACATGGAGTCACAACGTCGCGTTCATGAATATCGCGATTTGGCACAACAGTTCATCTACTGGTGCCGCGAGAAGACAGCCTATTTGCAGGAGAGATCGTTCCCGCCCACGCTGATCGAAATGAAACGTCTGCTGAGCGATCTGCAGCGTTTCCGCAGCGAGGAAGTGAGCGCTCGTAAGCGTGAAAAGTCCAAGCTCATACAGATCTACAAGGAGCTGGAACGATATTTTGAAACTGTGGGTGAGGTAGACGTAGAGGCTGATCTACGACCTGATGCCATTGAAAAGGCCTGGTACCGCATGAATACGGCGCTACAAGATCGTGAGGTAATTCTACAACAGGAAATTGAACGCTTGGAGCGCTTGCAGCGTCTGGCCGACAAGGTTCAACGTGAGATTAAGCATGTGGATCACAAACTGACAGATCTAGAGGGCCGTATCACTGAGGAGGGTCGTCGTATTGAGCGTCTGCATCCCGTCGATGCTAAGAGTATTGTGGAGGCGCTAGAAACTGAGATCAGACATCTCGAGGAGCCAATACAGGATATGAATCAGGACTGCCATGTGCTTAACGAAGGACGCTATCCTCATGTTAGCGAACTGCACAAGAAAGTCAACAAATTGCATCAACGCTGGGCTCAATTGCGCACCAATTTCCATACGAACCTGGTACAGAAACTGTCCGGTTTAAAGTTTCCCGTCCATGAGACTACGGTGACGCGTCAAACGCGCATGGTGGTCGAGTCCCGACAGATTGATACGAATCCACACTTCCGTGATCTGCAGGAGCACATCGAATGGTGTCAAAACAAATTGGTAAGATCCACAGCGAAATATCTCTAGAATTTGAATTAAAGTTTTGATTTCTTTTTGTGCAGAAACAATTGCTTGCCGCAGACTATGGCAGTGATTTGCCATCGGTCAAGGAAGAACTGGATCGTCAACAACATGAACACAAGATTATCGATCAGTTCCATTCCAAAATACTCAACGATGAGCGCCAACAAACCAAGTTCTCCGGCGATGAACTGAACCTCTATCAGCAGCGACTCAATCAGCTACAAAAAGTCTATGCAGAGTTGCTTAGCACCTCGACCAAGCGTCTATCCGATTTGGATTCACTGCAGCATTTCCTCAAGCATGCCTCCGATGAGCTGCAATGGCTCAATGAGAAGGAGCAAGTAGAGATCACGCGTGACTGGGCGGACAAACAACTCGATTTGCCTTCAGTGCACAGATACTATGAGGTGAGTCCTACATTTTAGTAACTAAAATCAATTATAGCAACTGCTAGTTTCATGTGTGTTGTGTTTTATCTTATTCCAAGCGTGCATTTGGTAATGGCGACGAGGTAAGATCGGTTTAAGCAGCCCAAAAAAGCGTATTTACTTTCCAAAAACAACCAACCAAGTGCACTTTCTAGTTATGCATGAAAAGTCCCTTTCTAATGCTGCTTCTTTTTCCTCTCACAGAACCTGATGTCCGAACTGGAAAAGCGTGAAATGCACTTTGCCACCATCCTCGATCGTGGTGAGGCTTTGTTGAATCAACAACATCCGGCTTCCAAGTGTATTGAGGCCCATTTGACGGCACTGCAGCAGCAGTGGGCGTGGTTGCTACAGTTGACACTCTGCCTGGAGGTGCATCTAAAGCATGCAACGGAGTATCATCAATTTTTCGCAGAGATCAAGGATGCCGAGCAATGGCTGAGCAAACGTGATGAAATACTCAACAGCAAGTACTCGCAGTCCGATTTTGGTTTAGACCAAGGCGAGGCTTTATTGCGTGGCATGCAGGATTTGCGCGAGGAACTGAATTCATTTGGTGAAACGGTTGCCACACTGCAACGTCGTGCCCAGACCATTGTGCCGCTGAACAAACGCCGTCAACCGGTTAACCGTCAGGGACCGGTGCAGGCAATTTGCGCATACAAGCAACAGGGTCAACTGCAGATCGAGAAGGGTGAAACGGTTACACTGCTCGACAATTCAGGACGCGTTAAGTGGCGCGTACGCACTGTCAAGGGTCAGGAGGGTTCCATACCCGGTGCCTGCCTATTACTGCCACCCCCCGATCAGGAGGCAATTGATGCTGCTGAGCGCCTGAAGCGTTTGTTCGATCGCTCTGTGGCTTTGTGGCAGAAGAAGCATTTGCGTCTACGCCAGAATATGATCTTTGCCACAATTCGCGTTGTCAAGGGCTGGGATTTCGATCAGTTCCTGGCAATGGGTCCCGAACAGCGTACGGCTATTAGGCGTGCCTTGAACGATGATGCGGATAAATTGCTCAGCGAGGGCGATCCCAATGATCCACAGCTGCGACGCTTGCGCCGTGAAATGGACGAGGTCAATCGTTTGTTCGATGAATTTGAGAAACGCGCCCGAGCCGAAGGTGAGTGTGGGTTGTGGGGTTAGGTGTAGGCGTGGTTTACAACGCGTTTCAATTGGCGGCGTTTGGCCAGCTGTCAGCGAGGCCAATTAAGCGCTTAATTGAATTGAATTTAATGGTCACTTGTCAGTTGAACCGACCAGGAAGCTCGACTTAGTCTCAAGTCTAAATTCAGACGCAACGCAAGTTAGACAAACTGTCAAAAACCAAAAAAAAAAAAACCGAAAAAATGAAAAAGCTATTTGCGGGCTCCAAAACGCGGGGTAAACTTCAGTCTATAGCCCAGAAATTTCATCCAGAACTAATCCTTCTGCGTCTTTTTTCTATTTCACAGAGGAGAGCAAGCAAGCGAGTCGCATCTTTACCGAAGAATGCATTGCCATCAAGAGCAAACTGGAGGATATGGCGCGAGAGCTGGATCAAATAATATTGGCACCATTGCCACGTGATCTGGATTCGTTGGAACATGTGCTCGAGATCCATACGGATTATGAGCGTCGTTTGCAGCTGCTCGAGCCAGAGCTCAAACATTTACAGGAAACTTTCCGAACAATTGCTCTAAAGACGCCTGTGCTCAAGAAGTCGCTAGACAATCTAATGGAACTGTGGAAGGAGCTGAATACGCAGAGTGGCCTGCACAAGGATCGCTTAAAGCTGCTCGAAGCCTCGTTGGCTGGCCTCGAGGATAACGAGCATGTTATTTCCGAGCTGGAAAACGAACTGGCCAAACACCAGGATCTGCCCTCAACGGCAGAAGGCCTACAGCATGTCTTCAAGCAGCTGACACATATGCAGGATATCATTACACAGCAACAGCCCCAAATGGATAAAATGAACGATGCTGCGGATCAGCTGGGACGCATGGGTGTACCCACCAAGGTGTTGGGCGATCTTAAGCGCCTGCATTCGAACGTGGAGCGCCTAAACACGCGCTGGAGTGCGGTCTGCAATCAATTGGGCGAAAGGTAGGAGACATTTTAGACCCCAAATTTTTTTTGATCCCCCCCTGATCTCTTTTGAGTTCACTGTAGAAATTAAAGAGACTTCTAGTCCAATGGACAACTGAAAGGATAATTTTTAAAGCGGAAAAACTAAATATGACAGATTTAAATTCAGCCGAACAAAAGAAAGTTTTATTAATTGAGCTGTATATAATAAAAAATAATTGTACTGTCACCTGCTTTTGGAATGCTTCATTAACTTGCACCTCCATATGTTTAAGCCATATATGAATAAGTCGATTTGTTACCTGTTTATTTATATCGCTGTTCACACCAACCATTTCCAGAATGCGTTCATGCGAGACGGCAATCGGGCTGATGAAGAATCTCCAATCGAGCGTGCAAGTCGAGGAATCATGGGTTGATGGCACCACGGAACGACTATCGGCCATGCCCACAGCGACTTCAGCTTACGAATTAGACGTGAGTAGAGTGCACATATAATTAAATATATATTATTTTTTATTTTATTATTATTATTATTATCATTTGATAGTACACTTTATCATTTTATTACGAACAGTTCCTTTATACAATATATTTATTTATATATAGAGTATTATATATAGAACTCAACCCATCCCTGTATAGTTTACTCAGAGCTCACTAGTGAGAGTACTCCAGATCCCAGAAAGCAACACAAAGTATATATATACAAATATTTAATATTCTCTGATATAAATGTACAAAAATCGAAATCGAAAGCGTAGTATCTTTTGCTTAACAAGTGCCCCGTCCCACCTATGCCCAAAGTAGTCTTTGCTTAAATAAATTAATGGGTCAAAACTCTCGGTGTTGGACATGTTTTGAATGTCTGTAAAATGTGTGTTTTGTTTTTTTTTTTAAATAAATATAATTTCCATTGTTAACTGTCCCCAATTGTCCACTGTACCTGTACCAGAACCTATCCGTAGTTCTTGTCTAATCCAAATCAAATATGAACGTAGAACTTGGTATCAGTTGCTAGATACCAACACACACAACACACACACACTACTCGTATTTATATATAATATGTATATATTATCTATACTATATATTCCAAAGATCTCTCTGTGCCGTCCCTCACACAAATAAACACCTGTAAATTTCAAAACACCCAACAAATTATATTTATATATATTATATGTCCCTGTAGTTTTTGATTTTCTTAATATAATTTTTATGTTTTGTAGCTTTTGTTTATCTTTTTGTAGTAGATATAAGATGCACCTATCCATTTATATATATAAATATCCAATTTCACCTTTCCCATATATCATTATTGTATTTTGTAGTTGAAAACTAATTGTATATGTATTTTTGTCTAATTTCTTGTATTTTCACCCACAAAACAATGAAATATTTCACAAATATCAAATCACACACTATATAAACACTATGAACCGACAAAAAACCAACCCAATCAATCAATTTAAAACAAAAATTCAAATAAAAAACAAAAAACAATATGTTGTCCACCAAAATGCTACCCAAAATCCCCCATGAAATATATAGAAACTGCTCGGAGCTGCTATCGAACGAAAACCAAAAATCGAAAATGTCAACGTGGCTGGAGGACGACTCATACGCGAAGCTAAGGTAAAAATTTGTATGACTGCTCCTGATCTTGTATGGCTGTATATATAGACGCTAGGCATAAGGGGCTTGACCTATCGTAACTAGTAGAGAAAACCAGCAAAGATATTAAGTATAATCAGACGCTGCTTATCAGTTTTCTAGAAACTTTAGATACTGTTTATAAAAAAGGAAATATTTTATATAATCATACAGTATCTTTAGGGTTTAACTCTATAAATATTATGCAGTATTTGTAGAACAATTCTAGAGATAATGGCTCAGAATAATATACTAGATATATGCCTATAAAATCGGATAACGAAGTTTATACCAATTGCATAGAAAAACCTAATATAATACCAGAGTTTTTAAATTGTTAATTGCAATCCTTTGATTCAATTTTAAATGAATTATATAGTTAATTCCTATACAAAATCTTTGCCATTAGTTACCTGAAGGAACCTCTAATGCCTGGCGTCTGCTCTCTTTGTATGCCTGTGCCGAGTGATTGTGAATCTTTCGAACCAAATGAATACCTCAAGATTCTATATATTGAGGTACTCCAGCTCTCTCGAAGCTGATTTTCGTCTATCCACTCTTATATTGTCTTGCTATCTCTGACTCTATATACATATATATACACACACCTTTCTCTATATACAATATATTTAATGCTTTTTACAACAAATTTGTGCTGAGCCAACACGAAACAGTGGGCTCAAAAGAATACGAGAGTAGTTAAAAAACTGTGGGTACAAGGTGCGTCAATAACACTTGGGTACAACAAGAATTCTTACAAAAAACAAAAAAAAAAAATTAAAAACTTTCAACAAATATTGACCAACACAACAACAAAAACAACCAACAAAACAAACAAACAAACAACAAAACTTACACAAAAACAATTAAAAAGCAATTGTAATCAACGTAATATCGTATTGATTAATCAATGAAATAAAAAGCACTAAATATACTATAAAAAAAAAACAATAGAAACCCCTCTTAAAAACCACAAAAACCACAAATTTGTTTAACCCACCGAATTACTAACATTTAACCGAAATTAACCCCAAATCTCCGGGACAACAATTGTGGATTCGTCATGGACTCCATTAGATTTACGATAGTAAATGCCTGCGCTTTGTGGATTGGCTGCTTGAGGCACGTCCATCATTTTCACCCCCACGTCGCGATCTTCGTCCGGCGGACAGTGATCCGGGTGCCACACAGTATTACAGTCAACGTTTGGATAATTTAAATACGAAATACGACAGATTGCTGGAACAACTGTCGCAGAGGCTAAAAACTGCAATCGAGGTGAATGGCAGCGATGGTCTGGTGAGTATCTACGACCCAACAACAATTTGCCCCAGAGAGAGACATAGAGAGAGAGGGAATGTGAAATACTTAGGGGTATCCGTAAGATACTTTTGACGCCACATGCTAATTTTAGCTACAATGTTCAATTGTCTGTTAAAAAGCATTAGTTACTTATAGCCAGCATCTCAGGTTCAAGTTCACCACAGCAGCCGCTGGGAACTAGTTTTCTGCTTTCATTTTCTACAACTCGTAGCTACGTTCTGTATCTTTGTATCTCTGTGTCTCTTTGTAGCTGTTCGCGTGTGCCTTTGCACTCACTGTTATTATTGAATTAACCTTCAGAATATTAGACGGAGAGTACCAAACAAAAATAATGACATCAGAGCGTGTCAACGTCGCTTGAAATGTTGTGTTGCGTTGCCTCATAAATCACAGCTTGATTAATTTATAAAAACAAATTAAACTATTTTTTTGTATCTCTCGATTCCTGACAGTCGTTTGTCTATTGTGCAAATTGCAATTATTTATTGTGTATATAATAAATAAATAAAAGAAATATAAATATAAATAAAGTTGGCCAATTAGGCAAATGAAGTCAACTTTCCAATTAAGAATTCCGTTTAGAACATGATGTCAAGCCATGCGCATATTTCGCATATTTTTTGGGGCTTCTACTCTTTTTCGTATAAGCCATCAATTTCTAGGAAATTCAATGCCAGAGCAACGTCATCATCTTTGTTTTGTTTCTATTGTTGTTAATTATTTCATCTGTCAACTCTTAACTTATTATTCCTCTATAAAGCTGCCTATGTTTGGCTAACTGGTTTTTTATTCTCAGCCAAGAAATTCAATTAAAAATTCGATTAAGCAAGCAACTGGTTTTTTTTCTTCGAATATTATGACGATTCCTCAGCAATTATGGCTTGGGTTTACATATTTCTGTAAATATTTGACTGCTAATTAGCATATATTGAGCTTTATTTGTGTTTTTGGAGAAAGGATGGCAGTGCTAGGGTCAGTACACCTAATAGAGAAGGCTTCTGTTGTCAGCGTAGTATTATTAGCACAATTGTGAAATGTATCTGCGCTCGATAGCTGTTGTTCTCAAGTGAATAACAGACGCCTTCAAGTGGAGTGACATCATGGATTGAGCTCTACTCCATTCCCCGCAAGTCTGAGGCTTATATATGTAGTACCACTTGAGCTCTAAGGCTTAACTTGATATGCATAACATCATCATAACATGGGCGGCCAAGCTTGGCACTAAGTGGAGTGAATGAGCATATTGCTATTTAGAAGGTTAGGCAAACTGGTTTTTATTTTTCTAATTTGGCTTACCAAAAAATAGAAAAAAAAAATCGAATCTCCAGAAATCTGCGCACACAGTAGGCAAAACAACTTTGTTTCTCTTGAACTTCCGCGTATTGTTTTCAAAAATGTTTTTTTTTTTTGGGCCTATTGTAAATTGGATTGGGGCTTTAGCCCAGTCCACAGACGCAACAGCTGAGTACAGAATGTAGCCGGCATTTGACAGCTTTTATTCTCTCTCTTGCCGACACTAAACTAATAACAACAATAACAGAACGGAAAAGCTTGCAAAAAGCTCGCTCTCTTTTTCAATACGAAAACTATACGAAGTACGGGGCTGGCCGTTCCGCGGTTCCGCTGCCTCCATCAGTTCCGAATGCGACGTGGTTGTATAACGACGTACAAATTAGACGCGTCCCAAAAATATCTTTCGCTGTGCGTGTGTGTGCCTTAAAAAACGACAAACAACAAAAAAATAAAACAGAAAAAAAACCTTAAAGGTTGCCCTTTAGTTGGAATCACATTTGAATTTAGTTTTTTTTTAAAAATTTGCAAAAAATATTCTGTGTAAGACACGACAATGTTTTAACACTTATTTAGGGCCCGGCATCGTAACACTCATACGCCGCGTTGTCGCATAGAAAGTGCGATTGTATCTCTGTGTGCGTTTGTGTGTGTGTGTGAAGAGCGGTCCGGCAATTGAATACAAATTCATGTGGCCTGCTTTTATTTGTTTAATAGAAATTTAAATTTACATTTATTTTGTTGTTGTTTTTTATGTCACTGTCCCCCTCCTACGTAGCTCTCAGAGTTCCAAATTCGAATAAAAAATGAAGTCACCGCATAGAAGAATATAAAATTGGAATATAAATGAAATTGGAAGTGCGAAGAGGCAAATAAAAGCCGCTAAAATAAATAGAAATAGCATGCAATATTCATGAATATAGCCTTGAATATGTCGCAAGAATCCGAATCCATATGTTATTTATTTTTCGTTTCGTTTTCTGCTTTTATTATACATTTATTTTGGTGTTAATGAAAGAAAAAGCTGAAATTGTTTAGAGCTTACACAAGTCCGGAGACGGAGCTTGTTAAGAGTTAAGAAATAAAAAATTGCTTCAAAAAATAACAATAATAATAAAGAAGCAGTAAAAAAGTCAATTAAAAAACTGCTCTACGCTCTGCACTCGACCCATTAAAATGGCATTTTGACTACACTCTGTGTGTGTGCGTGTGTGAGGTGTGTGTGTGCGAGTGTGTGCGTGTGTGAGGTGTGTGTGTGCGAGTGTGTGCGTGTGTGTGACATATATGACAGTTCCTATCAAAGCCCGCGATCAGCTGTCAAGGCGTCAGGGGCAGGGCGGGGCGTAACCGGGTCTAGGCCTATCTAATCTAGACGCATTTTGAGATGTAATTCATCATTCCCAGAGAGATAGAGAGAGAGAGAGAGGGAGGCAGAGCAAGAGGCGCCGCATGATTAAATAAATTCTAATAATACTCATTAATTTTTAAGCTCTCTGTGTGTCTTTTATTTGTTTGTTTTCGCGTTCTGCGGCTTTCCTCATGTCATTGAGCTTTATGTCCCCCCCCTCAAATACTTGCAACGCTCTGCTATTTATCGATTAAACTAGGTATACCAATTTTGGCCGCCGCCTTAAACACATACCAAGTATTTTTAGGTATAAATTATCTGTGTGTGTTCTAAAAAGAGCTGAAAAAAAGACCAAAACTGAAACTGTAATGAAACGAAAGCGAATGCTGCCGCTGCCGCTGCTCTCTTCTTGTGTCACATTTTCTAGCAGCCGCCTATTTTTGTGTCATGTGCAGCAGCAAGCGGCAAGCGATATGCAGCATGCGGCACGTTGGCAGTGGAGGAGCAGGAGTAGCAGACAAAGCCAAAGCTCTGCCCGCATCTTAGTCATCCTCTGCTTTTTCTAGCCGAAAGCGTGTCAAGCGCAGCACAGGAGCGGTTTGAGGGCAACAAATGCAATGCTTTAATTTAATTTCATTTTTGTTGGTTTTCTTCTTTTTTTTTTTTCATTGTGGGCGCTCGGCAGAACTTGTTTCTAGATTATATTGAAATTTTCTGATGACATCATTATTTGTGCTCATTTTTTTTTGCATATATTCATATATAAATGTTTGTGTCTGTGTGTATATTTCTGTTAATTATAATTTATTTGTTGCTACGACTAACTCTAGGGCGACCTTCGGCAGCAGCTTATTGAATAATATTAAAAAATGCGCGAAATTAAAAGTGATTGTCTCAGCGTAAATAGAGTTTCATACCCTATAAAAAGACGTGCATAACTCCATTAACAATTTCCGATAAAAGGCTGCAAATTGGTTTAAAAGCTGAGAGTACACGCCACATGTCCAAGATACATTAACAGATACGCTAAGTGAATCAATGCGCCGGGCTTGTTATAGTTTACTTTGCCCTGCTCCTGGTAAATAAATAAAGATAAAATTTAATTACACAGATTGCCAGATTGACGTCGACAGAGAGACGGTTCTCGGTTTTGCCGGGTAATCAGCCAGTTCGGAGTTGACTCAACTGTAAACACTTAAAGAGTTCTGTGGATACTTTTCCCGTATGCACTCTCTTCTTCTTTTTTGTTGCCTTACTTTTCTTGGTATTTGCAGAACGTTCTCATAAATATAAATTGTTTTTTATGCCCTCAACAATAGCGTCATTTCTATTTTCATAAAGGCTTTCTTGTGGTATGTGTGATATGCCTGTGGCTTGGTATGGGTAGTTGATAAATACTCGTATTTTTATTTCATACGCTTAAAGACCGCGCTGATAACTCGAGTGTTTAATTTACGTTCATGCCGGCATTCCAAATGTTTTGCTTTTTATTTTGGTGAATGAAATACAAAGTTTTTAGTGTGTTTGTAGGGCTTCTGGGCATAGCCACAAGGCAGACAACAGGTCTCCAGTTTAGTTTCGATTAGATAGATTATTAAATGATAAACTAACAATTGAATATCGGTTAGGTGGACAGGCAGTAATCTATTGGCCTAAAAGCGGTCAGTTTCCAGAAAGGAAACTCGGTATTTCTATACTAGTAATGAAAGCCAAAATGTCTGTAGATCTCTGCTATTCCCCAACATACAATTAATAGGGTAGTTCCTTAATTGATCTACAAACTGGAGCTCTTAACTCAGGTTCTTATCGAAACCCATTAATACATGTCATAAAACATTGCAAGTCACACAGATACAGTCGCACACAGAGGATACAAGTGAAGTAGAGAACAAGTTTTAAACGCGTCTTTTCGACATTTCTAATGTGTTGCCCATTAAATTAAATCTCGCAGTGCATTGAAGAAGCATCAAAGTTAAATCAAGTGCCTACTAAAATTGCTGACTATGACTTTGAGAAATTGAAAGAATCGAAAGCTTTAGCCATGCCCCAGCATAGATCGGGTCGTAAGACGACCAAATCCAAAATCCAAACACAAATCCAAACCAAAACTGCCCAAGTGGCAGAGGAAAGTGACTATGACTTCGCGTTCGAGTTTCAGGTAATACAAATTCCCTCTACAATCAATCCCCAATCCCTCTACGCTCTCTCTCGTGAAGCAAAAAGTTTCGAATTTAATTTGTAAACCATTTAAATTTCTAATGATATGATCTTTCCGGTTTAGCAATACGCTGAAAGTCTTCAGAAACCGCTCAAGACCTTTAGAGTTGATTTCAGTGCGGGCAGTGTACCAACTGGCGATGGTTACGCTGCACGCCAGGATGATCTCTATACCACCACATACAGCACTACACAGTGAGTATCTTGTTGCTGGAGTTCCATAAGAAACACGTATACTAAATATATCTTTGAATTCTGCAGATTTAGTTCAACGAAAACAACGAAAAGCTCCTCGAAGAGCATATATAGCAGCGATGGCATCGATGCTACCACAGTTAGTCAGGAGGAGCAGCAACAGAACACACCAGCACAGTCGCAGATACAGTTTAATGAGATACGCAGTGGTCTAAAACGGTTGCCAGGTAATGGCACATCCGTACTGGATATAGCCGGTATACGTGACCCGCGTACTGGTCGTGTACTGACCATTGGAGAGGCTATACAGCTGCGCATTCTGGACGTGCGAAGCGGCGAAATGCTCTTGGGTGATCGTCGTGTTACCCTGGAACAGGCTGCTGATCAGGGTCTGATCGATGCGCAGCTGGCCCGTCAGTTATTACAGCCCGGAGCTGGACGAGATGCGGCTGGCCGAGAGCTGTCGCTGTTGGAGGTGATACAGCGAGAGATAACCGAAGCAGAATCCGGTTATGAGACGGCAGAGAAACGCATCAAGGTAAACAACACAGTCACAGTAGAGTCGTCCGACATTGTGACATCACCAGAGAAACCTAGAAATATTGTCGACGCCATTTGTGAGGGCAGTGTGGATGCCAAGACGGGACTATATCGTGTCAAATCGGGCCAAACCATTAGCCTGGCGGAGGCCTACGAGCGTGGCTATCTCATCCGGCACGAATCGGTGACAATTAAATCGAATGCGCTGTGCCTTAGTGATGCCATTGCCCATGGCCTGGTGGATACATCTGGCTGGATAATCGATCGTAATTCCGGTGATAAGTTCCGTCTGGATTCGGCAATTGCCAATCAGCTGATCGATGCGAGCGTGCGCGAAGTTGTCGACGCGAAACGCGACGTGAAAATTACTCTGCAATCGGCATTGCAGTCGGGCGTGTTGAACGCGAAAACAGGCCGCTACCTGAACGAGGTGACCAAAGAGAAGCTCAGCTTCTTGGAGGCACGTAATCGTCAATTGATAGTAAAGCCGTACACTCTGAAGGATATTTGTGATTTGAATCTGCTTGATAAGCAAGGTCTAATCACCAGTCCCATGCGTCGCGAGAAATTGAGCATTATGCAGGCCATCGAGGCGGGAGTTTTGGATGGTAATCAGCTTAAATGTATTACCAAGCGTAAGGGTGAGTTGATCACACTGCAGGAAGCCATTGCCGATGGCATTGTGCTGCCTGCAGAGTCTAAATATCGTGATTTTATGACCGGTGAATTAATTAGTATACCCGAGGCCGTAGAACGTGGTCTTATTAGCTCGGTAGCGCAAAGGTCCATTTTTGATATCGATGGTTTCAAGGATCTGCGTAGCAATGATTATGTTAGTTTTAATGTGGCCCTCTCTCGCGATATATTGCGTCGCAAGAGCACGGGCTTTGCCTTAGAGACAGCTAGAGATAATCTAGTGCCACTGGAGGTGGCAGTTAGCGAAGGTCTGGTCCGACAGGAGGTCTATGAGATGTTTAGCCGCGGCATTGGGGTGCATAATGCTAGCGGAAAGGAGCTTAGTGTCTTTGATTTGGTCTATCACAATCTAATTGACCCAAAGACGGGCTATTTGCTCGATCCCAAGACTGGTGAAACAGTGCCTCTGGATACCGCCATTGAGCGCAAGTTCATTACACCCGAGGGTGCTTTGCTGCTCAGCAGCCTGCTCAACATTACGTTAACTACAGAGACTGTGACTAGGACGATTAATCGTTATGTGACCATCCGTGCCGGCTCTCAGGAGCCAGGAGATACCGTGCTCCTTACCTTTACGGAAGCTGTTAGACAAGGTTTCATTGATGAGGATAGACAGTTGTTCAAGGATCCCAAAACTGGCAATGTTTACTCTGTACAACAAGCTCTAAACTACGGACTGCTTGTGCCGGACAGCAATCAGACGGTTCCAGAGCCAACCAATCGTAAAAAGACCAAGTCGACCATTACTATAGTGACAAAACAAATAATACCGGAAGCGGAACCGATTAAACTGAATACGCAGCACACAAAGTATGTGGAAAAGTCTGTGGAGATACCCATTTGTCAGGAACTAATCAAACCACAGCGTGTTGTATCGGAGTTTATTAATTTGGAGAAGAGCAGCTACATGGAGCAGAATGTGACAGAACGACAAATTATGGAGTTGCCGCCAGGTGGTTGGCGACTGAAGGATGCCATTGAGCAACGTCTATTTAATCCAGATACGGGAGTTTTCCATGTGCAGGGCACAGATCGTCTGGTTAATTTCGAGGAATGCATTGATAAGCAGATTATCAACAACTTATCGGTGGCAGTTATTGAACCAAACACAGGAGATAAGATTTCGGTTAAGTCCGCCTTTGAGCGTGATATCTTAGATAGCTATGGCAACTATACAAACAACAGGCAGCAGGTGCTTGGCATGCGTAGTGCCATTGCCGAGGGCAAGATTATTCTGGAGACTGTGCCTGCAACGCGTGGTGCCAGCCAGAAGACTATATTACGCATCACTCGGGTGAATCACATGCCCGATGTACTAGAGGTATCGACGCCTCTGAAGGATGCACCCCCACGATTTGTAGAAGTCAGCACTTGCCAACGTGAGTTAGCCTCACCGGAACCACTGCAAATTGCTCCCGGCGCCATCTATGATCCGTCCACAGCGCTGGTGATTTTCACACAGAGCGGTGAAACAGAGAACATCTTTGATGCAGCACGTCAGGGTCTCATCGATGAACAGCTCATCAAGATATTAGATCCCACAACAAAGCAAACGATTTCTGTAACAGAGGCCATTGCACGTTCCATCTATGATCCTCGCACAGCAACAATCTTAAATGCAGAAGGTCAACCTGTGGATTTGATTACAGCCACAAAGTTGGGTCTGCTTACTGTGGCGGGTGCACCACTTGTAGCAGCTGAAGGCGCTTTGCGCACTGTGCGTTTTGTGGTTGATCCACGTACTGGTGAGCAGATCCCCGTCGAGGTTGCCTATGAGCGAGGAATTGTCTCTCGCGATCAACTACAGCGTGGCAAATCTTTCGAGAGCGAACCTACAACGGAGGAAAAGGTTGTGGTACTGCAGAAGATGCGTAAGCTTATCTTGAAACCCCGTGATGCACAGCGCAAGGGTATTATTGATGAGGAGACCTGCCAAATTCTAGAAGACACACAGAACTTTACCAATCCTCAGGGAGAGGTTGTTAACATTAGCGAGGCACTGAACCTGGGATTGATTGATGGGCGTCGTGGTCAGGTGACCGACCCACAGAGCAATCGTGTACTAAACCTACGACAGGCCGTTGAACAGAAAATTCTCGATCCCGAACAAACCAATCACATACTGATGCCGTTGGCTAAGAGCCTTTCCGTACCTAAGCTGGCGTCACAGGGTCTCATTGATCCCCAAACACAGACCATTGTGCATCCGGAGAGTGGTTATCCCTTGAGCATACACGAAGCAATTGTGTGCGAGGTGCTGGATCCTCATTCCAAGCTACAGAAGCCCAACAAATGCACACTGGAAGAAGCCATTGAAAAGGGCATCGTTAATCCAGATGAATCGACATTCAACTATAAGAACAAAACATTGAACATTACGGAAGCTATCGAGGCGAATCTTTTTGATCCCAGTTATGATAAGCAAAACTTTAAGGTGGACATACCACCCGTTGGTATGATATTCCCCGTTGCCGTCGAGAAGAGCCTGGTAGAGCCCACGAAGCGTGTTGTGCTGCATCCCAGCACAAAGCAGTCGTTGCCCATCAAGCAAGCTATTGAAGATAACTTCATCATGTCCATACCCTATCCACCCAAACCCGATGCCATTGAAGTGGTAACGGCACTGGAGCGTGGTCTCATCGATGTGGCCGCCCACACGTTAACGCATCCCACAACTGGAGAGCAAATACCTCTTCGTCAAGCCCTCGAAAACGGTGTGCTTGTAGTCAAACAATTGTCCGACTTCGTAGTGAACCAAAAGCCCATAGCCAAAACAGAGGTCATGGAGACGTTGCGTGCTGTGCATACAGTGACCACCAAAACTATTGAACTAATGCAGGGATATGTGCTCATCTCCAACAATGAAGTACAGAACGTAAATACCGGAGAAGTCTGCAGCTTAGAGCAAGCCAAGGAGTTGGGCATTTTGCGTGAGGAGGAGGTTACACGCGAAACGAAAGCCACAGCTGGCGATATTCCAGATCAGGTGACTGCAACAACAACTACAAGCCCAGCATCGCCCAGTTCGAGTGAAAAAACTGTGGTCGTGGAGGAGCGTACTCAAACCGTTGTGGTTAGTTCAGATACGCGTAAGCAGGAGCTACAAGTGGTTAGTACTACACAAACCACAAAGGATGCCCCTGAAAGTGAAGTTAAGCCAAGCAAAGAGCCCTCCAAGACGCTGCAAAATGTCAAGGATGCGGCCAAATTGGGCGCCTTGGGTGTCATTGCAGCCCCAGTGCTGGCTGGTGGAGCAATTGTCAGTGGTGTGAAAAGTCTTATCAAATCAGCAAAGTCTGGTTCCGAAGATAAGAAAACTACATCGTCAAAAACAACCACCATTATCAGCTCTACGGAACCACAGAAACCAGAGAAACCTCACGTTACCTTTATTGATGAAGAGCGCAAGCAATCAGTGCCACAAGAACAGCCCCAAACGAAGCTACAGTCACAACAAGTGCCAAGTGAAGTAGACAGTTTGCTGCAGGATACAGAGCAGTTCATTAGCAGTACAACTGCCAACTTTATAGCTAAGGAACAGCAGCAACATTTGCCAAAGGATCAATCGCATAATGTCCAGTCAGTACCCCAAGAAACAACAAATGGTTCAAGTACAATAACAACCACAGTTACAACTATCACTACCTCAAAAACAACAACTGAATCGAATGAATCAGAACCCATTGTGGTTGAAGAACAAAAGCCAACAACAATTGTACATGAACAACAAGTGGAAGAACCAAAGGAAACTTCAAAGACAATAGAAATCGAACAGATCCATCCAGAAGTTAGCCAAGTTATTGAAACCGTCCATACCATAACCAGCAAGGAGTCAACTCCTGTTGAAGTGGAGCCTGTTGTAAAGGATCTGACGCCGGAACCATCCGCAACGCCAGAACCTAAGCCAAGAAGCACTGTTAAGGAAGTAATAAGTGAGTTTGAGCCGCCCTATACAGCACCACTTGCGCCTTTCGAGAAGGCGGAGCCAACAGAAATTAAGGTAACTGAAACCGTGACAGAAGAGCCTCTTCAGAGTGGATCGCAAACTGTAACAACCACAACCACAACAACAACTGTAACAAGAAATGAAATAATCAAAGAACAACCAATCATTGAAGAAGTTATTGAAAAAGTAATTACAACCCCGACAAAGCCTCAAGAACAGGTAGAAATCACCGTGCAAGTGCCAAGCAATAGTGAGGAACCCATTCAAGCAACTGAAATTGCCAAACCAGTAGAGGACGTTGTCAAACCAGTGGAAAACGTTGTGGTAGAGGAAAAAACAGTAACCATTGAGGAGCCTACAACAGCAGAGTCTACAACCACTACAACCACCATAACCACAACAATCATTACAAGCGAAGAACAGACACCAGGACAAATTGTGAATGAAATAGACGAGATTAAGGAAGTCCCCACGGATGAGCAACATGCTCCAGAGAAAATTATAACTGTTACAGAGGAAACACAAGAAAAGTCTTCCGAAGAGCCAACTGTGCCACAGCAGATCGTCACTATTATTGAAGAAAAGAAGGAGATACCAACAGAGGAGCAATCTGAAACCAAGGAAGGAGAGCCAACAATTTCTACACATATTACAGAAACGGTAACCACAAAAACTACAGTAACACAAGAGCAACCTCAACAGCCTGGTGTTCTGGAGCAACTGAGACAAGCCGAAAATATTCCAGACAAGCACCAAACAGTTGTCGATTTCATTCAAAATGAGAAAACTTCCCAGCCGGGAAGTGGCAGCAATATTTTGCAAAATGTTAAGGATGCCGCTAAACTGGGCGCTCTAGCTATTGTTGGAGCACCCGTTCTAGCGGGTAAGGCTTTGGTGGATGCTCTCAGTGCCGATAAGGCAAGTAAACCAAGTGAAAAGACTACGGAAATCATCACCGTGAGTGAACCAGAGAGTTCTAGCAGCACCACAATTGTTACAAAGATCACAACAACTTCAACGACTACAATAAGCAGCACAACCGAATCCACACCCGAGGATGAGGCACGTGACACGGTGGAGACACACGTCACTACTGTAGAGCATTCTAACAAACGTGAAGTACCCATGACTTTAGCCATTGGGGATGCTATCTCCCAGAAACTTATTAGTCCGGAAGAGTGTCAGGTTATTGTGGATGGCGAACAACAAGCACAGTCAGTGGCCACTCTACTCAAGGAAGAACAGCTGAGTCCGCTAGATGAAGTGCAAATTATCGATGATAAATTAATTGTGCTGCAACAGATTAGCTATCTGGTAGATATAGATACCGAATTGACGCCCGAAAAGCTGCGTGAATTAAATATTTATGATACAAATCATCAGTATTTCATCGACCCAGCTACGGGGCAAAAGATATCCTTCCAAACACTCGTCTTCGATATGAATATATTTAATCCTGAAACGATTTTGGTTAAGAACTTTAGTACAGGCAAATATGAGACCTTGACAACGGCACTGGAGCGTCCTTTACTAGACAAACATACGGGGCACATGGTTGATCCTAAGACAGGGAAGAAAATACCTTTCTTTGAGTGTGTAGAACGTCAGTGGATAATACGTGCTAATCCCGAAGAACAGCGTCCAGCTCCGATCGAGAACGTTGTGATCGATTCCCAGACAGGCAAAGTAGTCCTTGACGATGGTCGAGTTTGTTCCATTGTTGAGGCAATCAACAGTGGCAAGCTAGATATACAGTCGATATCGGTGCGCGACCCAGTTAGCGGTGAGGTAATTCCACTGCGTATGGCAATTGAGTTGGGAGTGGTTGATATGCAGGCTGGCACGGTCATAGATATACAGACTCTGAAAGAGATACCCATGGAGCTGGCCTTCCAGTTAGGTTTCCTTGTGCCTGGCGCTCGTAAACCCATTTCACTTGAAGCCGCTGTCCGAAAGGGTCTGTACGATCCAGAGACCGGTAAGCTCTACGATTCAGAGTCGCAGAATCAAGTTGATGTACAAAAATCTATTGAAATTGGTCTGGTTGATCCCAAAATTTCGCTTATTGTTGACACAGTCACCAAAAAAGAGCTTAAGCTCGATTGTGCTATTGAAGATGATCTCGTATTGCCCGCCACCGGCCAGATTAAAGATAATAAGAACAATACACTGGTACCGTTTGATGTGGGCGTACAGCAGCGTTTGGTGAAGACCGACAGCGTCACCTGGAGCCTGCCCGAGCTGCTACAACGTGAATACTATTCGCCTAGTACGGGCAAAGTTCTAAATCCCGTCACTGGTGAGGATATACTCCTCCAACAGGCAATTGAAATGGGTTTTGTTGAGCTGGACTCAACACTGGTCAAGGATGCCGAGCATGACAAGATTGTGCCCGGCAAAGAAGCTGCTAAATCGGGTTTATTAGACACGGTGCGTGGCACACTCAGCTCACCCAACATAAGCCTAGACGAGGCTTTTGTTAAGGGTTATCTTATCAGCACCAAAAAACCTTTATCCCTTGTCGATTGTCTGCTACGTGGTCTCTACGATCCTTTGACAGCCAAATTCAACATCGATAATAAGCAGCTAGACCTCAAGTCAGCCATTGCACAGAAACTTATTAATCCCGAAGAGCTAGTGCTATTGGATCCAAAAACGGAATCTATTATATCGTTGAATGAGGCGATAGCCAAGGGTTACCTAGATCCTGTTGGTGGCTTTGTAATTAATCCATATGCGTCAACGAAGCTATCGCTACACGAAGCACTCGAGAATCGCATACTGATTCCACCCAAACGCAAGCGCAGTCTGCCCGACGCTGTGTACCGAGGGCTATACGATCCAAAGACCGGCCAGTTTAGTAATACAATCACTAGGGAGAAGCTTACAACTGAACGTGCCATTCGTAGGGGCATACTCGATCCCGATTCGACGGTCGTCAATGTGTTGGGTCAAGTGGTGCCATTTGGGGTGGCCACCGAGACGGGCATTGTGGATAGTCAACAGGGTACGGTGCGGGATGCAGATGATCAGCAAATTGATTTCAAAGAGGCTTTCGATAAGGGTGTGCTCGTTGAAGCCAAAAAACCCTTGCGTCTCATCGAGGCGGTTGTCAAGAATATTTACGACGAGGTAGATGGGCACTTTGTTGATCCGAAATCGGGTGAAAAATTGAATTTCGCCGAAGCGCTGGACACCAATCTTATAGACGAACACAGTGTCCAGATAAGGGATTTCAAGAGTGGCTTATACAAACAGCTGAACTTGACACATGCAAAGGACGAAGGTATTATTGATCCACAGAGTTCCAAATTGCTCTATAATAACCAGACTATGACCATTAAACACGCCTTTAATATTGGCATCCTTATGGATGTAAATGCACCTATAAGTGTTCAACGTGCTATTCATCAGGGTCTTTTCGATGATCAAACAGGCAAGTTGAGTGATCCCAAGACGGGACGCAAGATTACCTTACTAGAGGGCATGCGCAGCTTTGTGATTAACCCTAATTTACCCTGCTATTTTGATGAGCAAACCGAGCAGATGTTTAGTCTCAGTGAGACCTGCCGCAATGGCATCATCAATCGTAGGGAGGGCGTCTTCAAAGAACCAGGCAGCAGTAGTTTTGTGCCCTTAGGCGAAGCGTTGAGCCTGGGCTTAATTGTGGATATTGAAAACGCTGGTTTTGGGCTGTATGAGCTCTTGGCTATGGGTTTCTACGATGTAGCCACAAGGAAGGTACTTCATCCAGTGACCAATCGCAAGCTTAACCTCAATGAGGCCTGCGTGGAGGATGTTGTTAGTCTTTCCTCTAGTTTGGTAAAGCATTATGAGACGGGCAAATATATGAGATTAGCAAATGCCCTGAAGGAGCAGCTCATAGATGATACCAGGGGTTGTTATAATCTGGGCAGCGAACAGTTGGATCTGCAGACAGCTAGGTCACGTGGCCTAATTGTTTCGAACCGTCGTCTGCTAAGTCTAGAAATGGTCTTGCGAATGCAGCTTTATCGCGCTGAAACAGGCAAATTCTGTGATCCAACCACAGGTGAATATATCGATTTAATTGAGGCCATTCATTCAGGTTTCATAGATCCAGCTAGTACTGTTTTTAAAAATCAGCTCACCGGCAAAGAG
Source organism: Drosophila repletoides (assembly GCA_018150835.1). NCBI lineage: Eukaryota > Metazoa > Arthropoda > Insecta > Diptera > Drosophilidae > Drosophila > Drosophila repletoides. The sequence goes on from JAECWQ010000089.1 coordinate 14,663,951, forward strand.
CTAACACTAACCGAAGCCATTGAAAATACCGATATAGACGTGACTAAGGGACGTGTTTTTGATCCTAAATCCAAGTCCACGTACAATTATGATGTTGCCTTTGCGCGTGGCATACTTGTAACCGTACCGCGTCCTCTGACGGATCGCAATGAGATCGTGCGTCGCCAGGATAGTGTCGAATTGTTGAGTCAAACGCCCGTGAGCGTTGTCATTAGTAAGCCGCGTGAAATGTCTCTCGAGGAAGCTATTAAATATAATATTATTGATCCAAAGACCGCGCTTGTACGTGATTTCGATAGCTTTAAATTCCTGCCATATTCGATGGCCGAGGAACGCGGTCTCGTCGATGTTTCAAAGCGCACGCTCGTCGATCCTAAAGCTTTGTACTTTGCCTTTGATCCCACATTGCTTATCTATGTCCGGGAGCCTATTACATTCGATCAGGCGGCCGAATCCAAGAGTCTGGACCTTCAAACCGGTATGCTAAGTTATCTGCCAGGAGCCACAGTTTCCAGTGAGGACAGCGCAAACGATTCTCTGACTGTCATCGAGACGTCAAAGGTGTACACGCTCAAGGATGCCGCCAGTGCGGGCATTGTAGATCCCGACTCGGCGCTGGTCAAGGATTTGGCCAAGGCGAAGCTAGTTCGCTTGCCCGAGGCCTTCCGTAAGGGTCTCATGGATGCCAATAAGGCAAATGTACTGAATACACAAACATCGAAGCTTTGCACACTGCAGGAGGCCTACGAAAGTGGCCTGATCTGTACACCCAAGCGTTCATTTGGTTTGCTAGAGGCCATCACCTTTAACCTGTACAATCCGACCAATGGCTGTCTAGTTGATCCCTTCCAAATGCATCCCGATATCATCCGTCGTAAGAAGTATACATTGGCCGATGCCATTAGTGCTGGCCTCATAGATCCCTCCTCGACGGTGGTGCGAGATCCCAGCACTGGGGTCATCCTACCACTGGCCGCAGCTATTAGCAGCGGTCTAATCGATCCAATCGCTGGTCGTCTTAACGATGCCAATGAACCCAAAAATAATATCGATTTGGTGAAGGCCGCCGAGAAGGGTTTACTCCTGCCAGCCGAACAGCGGGTAAGTTTTCAGTCCTTGTCCATTTATTTGTGTGTCAGGGTTTTATTCACTTTCAAATTTCCAACACGATCGAACTCGGAAATGCAAAAACAACAAAGACAAAATTTTATGAAATTATTATGAAAATTTTTATACTAAATCTAAAGCTTCGTGGCATGTTTTTTGGTAAACTCTAAAAATATATATTTTTCGATTTTGTTAAGATTTTTTGATCAGCGCGCTCTCTCTATTACTCCTTCTTTCTCATTTCTCAGACTAACCCCCCGCTATTCTGCTTTTCTTTTTTTCAATTTTTCATTTGCAATTCATATTTACGATTATTATTTTTATTTTGCCAACTTTTGGGCAAATTTCTTATATTGCAGCGCATGGCATTCAGTTTTCTGTTCGTTCACAAATACATACTCTATAATATAATTTTCTAATGAGCCAACTTTAGCTGAAGTTGCCTTAAGTTTCCATAGTTCCATACGGCAGCAAGCAATGTCAGCAAGTACCATAAGAAAACCATAAAATCAACACAGTTCGCGATCGATCAAATCATATATAATACATATATATCATCAAATTGCTTGATCTGGCAACGCAACGCAATGCAACGCGTCTCATGCTCCATCTACTACCTCAGCACGAATGACGTCGGCAATACAAGACTATATACATATGCATATATCTACCTACCATAACTCTATCGATTTTGTCTATAACACAAACATATATATATATATAGCTCATACACTCTTTTTACTATACTCGTACTCTATATAAACCCGAACCCGAAACCGAAACCGAAACTAGGCAGCATTTCCACTAGGTCCATTCCTAACCCATCAAACTGTAACGTTCCAATTGAAAAATTAACCCTAATCTTAGAGTAAATATTCCAGACGTTACAGTTTGGTCTGGCTACAGTTGCTCTGAGGCCAAGCAAATGTAGTCCTTACTTAGTTTATTTTTGGACTAAGGTAATATTTTGCTCTAGCCGTACCTTTAAATAGTTATTATTTTTTATACATATTGTTTAAATTGCAATTTTCTACCTATTTTCAGCATTATACCTTATACATACAACTCTTATTATTATTATATTATTTCGTTTGCAGTTTTATTTTTGAGTATGCTCAGACCAAAGAAACAAAAAATAAAAAAAAAACCAAATAACAAAGAAAACCCAAAATTAACACTAACCCAGTAAAAACAATAAAACTCAATAAAAACAGTCAACAAACAACAACAAAAACCCATTAAACCGTAGTTAGTTGCCCATACTAAAAGTATAAAACTCTGTAGTTCCTAGTCCAAAGTAGTGCTCGTTAAAATAGTAGTATGTAGTAAACCTTGGTGTTTGTGCCTGTCCTCCTATGCTAATACTTAATATGGTTAAGTATATTTTTGTTAACTGCTTTAACAATACTCTAACGCTTTTGCCTGTCTAAAATCTAAAAGATGCTTTCCCAACAAACAAATTTGCTTTGCTTTCGTATATATTATTTCAGCTATGTATGTTTGTGTATACCCTCTATATATATTTTGTGTTCATATTATACCTTTCGATTATATGATGAACATATCACATGATATATGCTATATATATATAATATATTTATTTCCCTCAACATATATAAGTATGATTTACAGCGCATATCTATTGTTTATCACATTTCTAATGATTCCACTCTCTTTTATCATGGTTATCAATCTATAATTACGTCATAATAGCAAGCAGTATTCGAGAAGTTCAACATGTGCGAGGAGAATGTCAACGATCTGCTCAAATGGGTTACCTCCGTGGAACAAAAAATCTCAAGCGTTGGCGGGCCACGTGAAAAAATCGATGAGCTGCGCAACCAAATCAATGCGCTCAAGGTAAGCTTATAAAGTCGATATTAATCCTTTGAATCTAAATTTCTATTTGTATCTACAGCAAATCAAGGATGAAATTGAATCGCAACAGCGTCCAGTAGCTACCTGTCTGGAGCAAATCCGTCAGATAGTGCTCACTGGAGGTGATGTACTCTCTGCCCCAGAAGTGACCACCCTGGAGAACTCTGGACGTGAGCTGCGTTCGCGTGTGGATCGTGTCAATGATCGCACCGTACGTCTGCTGCGTCGCCTGGAGGCTGGACGTGATGAGCTCACAAAGCTACGCAGCGAATTGGATGTTTTCTCTGACTGGCTGCAGTTGGCGCGACGCACACTGGAGGATAAGGAGCGTTCTCTGTCAGATCTGACACGTCTTTCCTCGCAGGCGGACACAATACGCGAGTTTGTCAGTGATGTGATTGGACATCAGGCAGATCTGCGATTTATTACGATGGCTGCACAGAAATTTGTGGATGAGAGCAAGGAATTCTTGTCGGTCCTCAATGATTTCCGCACATCGCTGCCCGAGAGGCTGCCTCATGTGGAGCCGTTGTCCAGCGCAGAAAGCCCCATTCGCCAAGAAGTTTCGCTGGTGTCGGCACAGTACAAGGATCTATTGAATCGTGTCAATGCCCTGCAGGATCGTGTCTCCGGATTGGGTGGCAGACAACGGGAGTACCAGGATGCTCTGGACAAGGCCAACGAGTGGCTGCGAAGTGTACAGCCACGCGTCTCCCGGGTTATCTCAGAGCCCATTGCCGGTGATCCCAAGGGTGTGCAGGATCAGATGAACGAAGCCAAGGCGTTGCACAACGAACTCCTCTCCAGCGGTCGTCTTGTGGATAATGCCCAGCAATCTCTAGACAATCTATTGCGCAGCCTGGGTGGTCAATTGAGTCCTATGGAGATTAATCAACTGGAACTGCCCATTGCCGATCTAAAGAATAACTATCAGCAATTGCTGGACACTTTGGGTGAGCACTGCAAGAACTTGGACAAGACGCTGGTACAGTCGCAGGGCGTACAGGACGCACTCGACAGTCTAGTAGGCTGGGTTAATCAAGCTGAGGACAAATTCAAGCTAAATCTACGTCCCGCTTCACTGATCAAGGAACGCCTGCAGGAGCAGATACGCGAGCACAAAGTGCTACTGGCTGACCTGCAGTCGCATCAGGCCAGCATTGACAGCGTCCAAATCTCGGCGAAGCATCTGTTGGCCAGCGCCTCCAATGCACGCATTGCCAAGAAGGTTGAATCCAATCTGAATGATGTCACTGGTAAATTTGAGAAGCTGTACGAGAAGGTCAATAAGCGTGGCGAATTCCTGGATGATGTCTATGGTCGCCTGTCTAAGTATCTGGATGATATTAGCAATATGGAGCAGCGCATGGCCAGTCTTCAAGAGGCCCTAGACAGCCGTGAGACCAGTTTGCTCTCCACGGAAGAGCTGGCACGGCGTATGCATGATTTGTCTCGCGATAAGGATCAGCTAGCGCCACTGTTTGAAGATTGTGTGCGCAATGGCAAGGATTTGATTGGATTGCGTGATGTGACAGACACTGGAGCATTGCGGGATCGCATCAAGGCGTTGGAATCTCAATGGCGCAACATTAACATCAGTATCGATGAACGCGCCAAGCTCTCCAAGCAGAAGGCCGAGCGTCAGTTGGCTTATGAACATCTGAAGGATGAGGTTTTGTCTTGGTTAACCACCACAGAGGGCCGTGTCAATGGCCTGGCACCAGTAGCCATCGATTTGGATAAAATTAAACAGCAAAACGATGAACTGAAACCCATCTGCAAGGATTATCGTGACTATGCGCCCACTATTGATAAAATCAATGATATTGGGGCCCAATATGATGCACTAATTCGACCAGAGAGCCCCACAAGAAAACGCTCCACTTATAGCCCGATCAAGAGGGCAAGCCCGCTACGCCGCATGTCCGGAGACGCCAGAAGCCCCAGCCCCACCAAGGGAGGCATACTGTCGCCACTATCGACTGGTTCCAGTGGATTCGGTAGCCGCAGATCCTCTCAGGATGGCTTCCAGCTTTCTGAGCTATCTCCGGTACAGCAGCAGTTGAGCGAGATTAACAATCGCTATGGCCTGATTGGCGTTCGCCTTAATGATCGCCAGCACGAATTAGACAATCTGAGCGAAGAGGTACGCAAGCAGTATGAGAACCTTAAAGGTTTGGCTCAGTTCCTCGACCGAATTCAGCGCCAAGTGCCCAAGGAATCTGTATCCAATAAGGATGAGGCAGACCGTTGCATTAAGCAGGCGCGCAAGATCCTAGAAGACATGTATGAGAAGCAAAGTCTGCTCGATACGACCAAGGCGCAGATTAAGGATATCCTTAGACGCAAGTCAGATGTGCCTGGCGCTGAGCAACTGCGCTTGGAGAACGAGAACATCCAAGAGAAGTGGAAGAATCTCAATGACATTTGCAAGAACCGCATTGCCTTCTCGGAGAAGCTGCGTGACTTCTTGGACACACACGGTAATCTCAAGGGCTGGCTAGATAGCAAAGAACGCATGTTCACAGTCCTGGGACCCATATCCTCTGATCCTCGTATGGTCCAAAGCCAAGTACAGCAGGTGCAAGTGTTGCGCGAGGAGTTCCGCACACAGCAGCCGCAACTGAAACACTTCCAGGAGCTGGGACACGATGTGGTCGATCATTTGGCCGGCACACCCGATGCTCAGGCTGTCGAGCTGAAGCTTAAGGACGTGATCACTAAGTGGGATGATTTGATGGGCAAATTGGACGATCGTGCCAACAGCTTGGGCGGTGCTGCCGATAGCTCCAAAGAGTTTGATGCGGCAGTCAATCGGCTACGCGAAGCTCTGCAAAATATTAGCGATAATCTGGACTCGCTGCCTACGGATGGTGATCACCAGGAAAATCTACGCAAGATCGAGAACCTCGAGCGTCAGCTGGAAGGTCAGCGACCACTATTGGCCGATGTCGAACAATCTGCAGCAACTTTGTGCAATATTTTGGGTGATCCCGCCTCTCGCGCGGATGTCAACTCACGTGTAGCCGCTCTGGAGAAACAGTATTTGGCGTTGCAAAAGAAACTCGATACCAAGAAGGCCGAAACAGAGGGCTCTCTTCGTGATGGCCGTCACTTTGCCGAAAACTGCTCCAAGACACTCGGCTGGCTATCCGGCGAACTGTCCAATTTGACTGATCGTCTGCTAGTCTCTGCCCACAAGCCGACGCTGCAGCATCAGATCGACACTCATGAGCCAATCTACCGCGAGGTGATGGCTCGCGAGCATGAGGTGATTATGCTGATTAACAAGGGCAAGGATCTAACCGATCGTCAACAGGATCGTGGCGTTAAACGTGATTTGGATCGTATACAACAGCAATGGGAGAAACTGCGTCGTGAGGCTGTCGATCGTCATACGCGTTTGCAAACTTGCATGGAACACTGCAAGAAGTACTCGCAAACCTCGGAAACCTTCCTTGCCTGGTTGCGTACCGCAGAGGACAAGTTGGCCGATCTTACACCTGGAGTGTTATCTAAGTCTAAGTTGGAGACGCGTCTGCGCGATCTACAAACATTCCGCAGTGAGGTATGGAAGCATTCGGGCGAGTTTGAGAACACGAAGGGTCTGGGCGATACATTCCTGACCAGCTGTGACATCGACAAGGAACCCATCAAGGCCGAGCTGCAGGATATCCGCGATCGCTGGGAACGTCTCAACAACGATCTGATTGCACGTGCTCATGAGATTGAGAATTGCTCACGTCGATTGGGTGACTTTAACGATGAGCTGCGTAATTTGGATCATTCACTGGGTCGTTGTGAGGATCGTCTGGCCGCACACGATGCGCTGGGCGGTGCTGCCAAGGATCCCAAGTTATTGGAACGTGTCAAGGCTATACGCGAGGAGTTGACAAATCTCAGCAAACCATTGCAATCGCTCAAAGCTCTGGCCAAGGACATAAGCGCCGAGGCACGTGCCGCTGGAGGTGATGCAGATCACCTGACCAATGAAGTTGATGGTCTGGCCGATCGTATGTCTGAGCTTCAAGGACGTCTTGACGATCGCTGCGGCGAGCTGCAATCAGCAGCTACAGCCGTCTCTCAGTTCAACGAGCAAATGAAGGGTTTGGGTATCGATTTGAATGATTTGGAAACGGAGATCGAGAAGCTTGCACCACCCGGACGCGAAATTAAAATCGTACAGCAACAACTGGATGACGTTGGCAAGCTCCAGAACAAGTTGGACCGTCTTGTAGGTCGTCTCGAGGATGCTGAGCGTGCCGCCGATGTCCTCGTCGATGCTGGTTTCGCCGCTGACACTACCCAAACGCGTGAACAAATTTCGACGTTACGCAAGACACTGGGACGCCTGGATAATCGTGTACGTGACCATGAGGATAAGCTACAGAGTACTTTGAAGGCTCTGCGTGAATTCTATGATATGCAATCCCAGGCCCTAGATGATATCCAGGACGTTAGCGATGAGTTCAAGCGCATGAAGCCCGTGGGCTCTGAACTGGATCAAATTCGCCGCCAGCAGGAGGACTTCCGCAACTTTAGGGAGCGTAAGGTCGAGCCATTGGCTCTTAATGTAGACAAGGTCAACATGTCAGGTCGTGACTTGGTGCGGTCTGCTGGCAGTGGTGTCTCCACGAATATCATTGAAAAGGATTTGGAGAAGCTAAACGACCGCTGGAACGATTTAAAGGAACGCATGAACGAACGCGACCGTCGCCTGGATGTGGCTCTGCTGCAATCTGGCAAGTTCCAGGAGGCTTTAGCCGGTCTCTCCAAATGGCTCAGCGATACAGAGGAAATGGTGGCCAATCAAAAGCCGCCGAGTTGCGATTACAAGGTTGTTAAGGCTCAACTGCAGGAACAAAAGTTCCTTAAGAAAATGCTTTTGGATCGTCAGAACTCTATGGGCTCCTTGGCCAACCTGGGCAAGGAAGTGGCCAATCATTGTGAGCCTGCCGAGCGTGCATCTATTGAGAAGCAACTAAACGATTTGATGAAACGTTTTGATGCTTTGACTGATGGTGCCGAGCAGCGTGAGCAGGATCTGGAGGAGGCTATGGAAGTAGCCAAACGATTCCATGACAAGATCAGCCCCCTGGAATTGTGGTTGGATACCACTGAGCGCTCCGTCAAGGCCATGGAACTGATACCAACGGATGAAGAAAAGATCCAACAACGTATTCGTGAGCATGATCGCCTGCACGACGAGATTCTGGGCAAGCAGCCCGACTTTACGGATCTCGCTGATGTGGCCGCCCAGCTGATGCATCTAGTCAGCGATGAGGAGGCCGTCAATCTGGGTGAGAAGGTACGCGGCGTAACGGAAAGATACACAGGTCTGGTTGATGCTAGTGACAACATTGGCGCTTTGCTTGCTGAATCCCGCCAAGGGCTACGGCATCTGGTGCTGAGCTACCAAGATCTAGTTGCCTGGATGGAAAGCATGGAAAACGAGTTGAAGCGCTTTAAGAGTGTGCCTGTCTATGCAGAGAAGCTGTTGGAGCAAATGGATCATTTGCTGGAGCTGAACGAAAATATTGCAGGACACGCCTCCAATGTCGAATCCACCGTGGAATCTGGCGCGGAGCTGATGAAGCACATTTCAAACGACGAGGCTATACAGCTCAAGGACAAACTAGACTCATTGCAGCGTCGCTATGGCGATCTTACCAATCGTGGTGGAGATCTACTGAAGAATGCCCAAAACGCTTTGCCACTTGTTCAACAATTCCATGAGGCCCACAACCGTCTGGTGGAATGGATGCAGAGCGCCGAGACAGCTTTGGCTCCCAGTGAGCCTCGTCAAGCAGATGTGCTGCGCCTGGAAAGCGAACTATCCGACATGCGTCCCATACTAGACACCATTAATTTGGTTGGCCCACAGCTGTGCCAGCTGTCACCAGGTGAAGGTGCCGCCACCATCGAGAGCATTGTGACCCGTGACAATAGACGCTTCGATTCCATTGTCGAGCAGATTCAGCGCAAGGCAGAGCGATTGCATCTAAGCAATCAACGTGCCAAGGAAGTCACTGGAGACATTGATGAGCTTTTGGAATGGTTCCGCGAGATGGATACCACACTGCGTGAGGCCGATCAACCGGCCATGGAACCAAAATTGGTACGCGCTCAGCTGCAGGAGCATCGATCCATCAACGATGATATCTCCAGCCAAAAGGGTCGCGTGCGTGACGTCACAGCCGCCTCCAAGAAGGTATTACGCGAGTCGCCGCAAAGCGAAAATACGGCTACGCTTCGTGAGAAGCTGGATGACCTCAAGGAGATTGTAGATACTGTGGCCCAACTGTGCAGCGAACGTCTTGGCATCTTGGAGCAGGCATTGCCACTTTCCGAGCACTTTGCCGACTCGCATCAAGGCCTGACTACCTGGTTGGATGATATGGAGCAGCAAATCTCACGTCTGAGCATGCCTGCCCTGCGTCCCGATCAGATTACGCTGCAGCAGGATAAGAACGAGCGCCTCTTACACTCTATCGCCGAACATAAACCTTTGCTGGACAAGCTTAACAAGACTGGAGAGGCTTTGGGCGCTCTGGTGGCTGACGAGGATAGCGCAAAGATCAATGAGATTCTGGATACAGATAATGCACGCTATGCTGCATTACGTTTGGAGCTTCGTGAACGTCAACAGGCGCTGGAGAGTGCACTGCAGGAGTCTAGCCAGTTTTCCGATAAGTTGGAGGGCATGCTACGTGCCTTGGCAAACACTGTAGATCAGGTGAATCAATTAGATCCACTCTCAGCACTGCCCCAGAAGATTCGTGAGCAGATCGAGGATAACGATGCTTTGATGGATGACCTAGATAAGCGTCAGGATGCTTTCAGCGCTGTGCAACGTGCAGCAAATGATGTCATCGCCAAGGCTGGCAATAAGGCTGATCCGGCGGTGCGTGATATAAAGGCTAAGCTGGAGAAGCTCAACACGTTGTGGAACGATGTCCAAAAAGCAACAAAGAAACGTGGCAGCTCTCTTGATGATATTCTCAGCGTGGCGGAACCCTTCTGGAAGCAGTTGAACAGCGTCATGAAGACCCTTAAGGATCTGGAGGAGACGCTGTCCTGCCAGGAGCCCCCAGCGGCACAGCCGCAAGATATTAAGAAGCAACAGGTGGCACTGCAGGAGATTCGCCACGAAATTGATCAGACCAAGCCTGAGGTTGAGCAAGTACGTCGCCATGGCAGCAATTTGATGAATATGTGCGGCGAACCAGACAAACCAGAGGTCAAGAAGCACATCGAGGATCTGGATAATGCCTGGGACAACATTACCGCTCTTTATGCTAAACGTGAGGAGAACCTCATTGATGCCATGGAGAAGGCCATGGAGTTCCACGAGACGCTCCAGAATCTACTGAAATTCCTCACCAAGGCCGAGGATAAGTTTGCCCATCTGGGTGCCGTAGGCTCAGATATTGATGCTGTCAAGCGACAGATTGAACAGCTTAAGGCGTTCAAGGACGAAGTCGATCCGCATATGGTCGAAGTAGAAGCATTAAACAGGTAAGCTTAGATTTAACTTTAATTCGTTAAGTGATTCAATATAATTCTAATATTTAACATTCTGTAAATGATATATCAACGCCATGTGTGGTCTTCCTTCCTTCATTCCGTGCAAATTGGCAGAGGTCTAGAAAGGCAAGATAGTTTCAAAATTTCGTACGTTCTATCGTTCGTTGTTGTATCTACTTTTAAGTGCCTGCGATCTGAGATCTCTTATCAATGATTAGCGGTTTGCGATTGTTGATCTATGATCTATGTGCTTGGATATGAGCCAATGATCTTGGAACAGTGATCTTTGTTTACTGATCCCTGAACTTTAATTACAGACTTGTGGTTCTAGTTCTAAGATCATCAAATCTTTGACCTTTGATCCAATCATTGATCTCTTATCATGTCTGCGCATGTTATTTTTCTTTTGATTTGTGCCGCAAGCCACTGGAGCTATTAGTTCCATATCGTTTTTGCATGTAATACACCGGCTAAAACGCCAGTTATAATTATTCTTGCGTTCTGCCTGCATATTAAGCGCCATCCATATGACTTAAGTACTAATCCCCAATTGATCCCTTGCAGACAAGCTGTGGAACTGACGGAACGCACTTCGCCGGAGCAGGCGGCATCAATAAGGGAGCCACTGTCCGTGGTCAATCGACGCTGGGAGGCCTTGCTGCGAGGCATGGTAGATCGCCAAAAGCAATTGGAGCATGCACTGCTCCATTTGGGTCAATTCCAGCATGCACTCAACGAGCTGCTCGTCTGGATCAACAAGACAGACAGTACATTGGATCAGCTGAAGCCGGTAAGAATATCATGAAATAACTTTTCAAAGCGACTTCAACTAACTAATCCTTTTTCAGATACCGGGAGATCCGCAACTACTGGAGGTTGAGCTGGCCAAGTTAAAGGTCCTTGCCAACGATATTCAGGCACATCAGAATTCGGTGGATACACTGAACGATGCTGGCCGTCAGCTTATCGAGACAGAGAAGGGTTCTGTGGAAGCTTCCACGACGCAAGAGAAATTGCGCAAGCTCAACAACGAGTGGAAGCAACTGCTCCAGAAGGCAAGCGATCGCCAGCATGAGCTGGAGGAAGCGCTGCGTGAGGCACAGGGCTATATAGCTGAGGTTCAGGATATTCTGGGCTGGCTGGGAGATGTGGATGCCGTTATAGGCGCCAGCAAACCTGTGGGTGGTCTACCAGAGACTGCGACCGAGCAACTGGAACGCTTTATGGAAGTGTACAATGAACTAGATGAGAATAGACCTAAGGTGGAGACTATACAGGCTCAGGGTCAGGAGTATATCAAGCGCCAGAATCAGATGAAGGTGTCCTCTAGCAATTTACAGCATACGCTGCGCACTCTGAAACAGCGTTGGGATGCGGTCGTTTCACGTGCATCCGACAAAAAGATCAAGCTAGAGATTGCGCTCAAGGAAGCCACGGAATTCCATGACACACTGCAGGCCTTTGTCGAGTGGCTTACCCAAGCCGAGAAGCAGTTATCCAACGCTGATCCTGTATCGCGTGTCCTGGAGACCATTCAGGCTCAGATGGAGGAACACAAGGTTCTGCAAAAGGATGTGAGCACACATCGTGAGGCCATGTTACTGCTGGATAAGAAGGGTACACATCTCAAGTACTTCAGCCAGAAGCAGGATGTGATTCTGATTAAGAATCTCCTCGTCTCGGTGCAACATCGCTGGGAACGTGTCGTCAGCAAGGCGGCAGAGCGTACCCGTGCTCTGGATCATGGCTACAAAGAGGCTCGAGAGTTCAACGATGCCTGGAATGGCATGATGCAGTATCTGCAAGAAACCGAGCAGGTATTGGATCAAATCATCGAAGAAGCCACCGCCTCCAAGGACCCCCAGAAGATCAAGAAATACATTGGCAAGCTGAAGGAAACACATCGCCAGCTGGGCGCGAAACAGTCCGTCTATGATGGCACCATGCGCACAGGCAAGAACCTCATGGAGCGTGCTCCTAAGGGAGATCGTCCAGTGCTGGACAAAATGCTGCTAGAGCTCAAAGAGCAATGGACGCGTGTCTGGTCGAAGAGCATAGAACGTCAACGTAAGCTGGAGGAAGCCTTGTTGCTTTCCGGACAGTTCAGCGACGCTCTGAGCGAGTTACTCGAGTATTTGAAGAAGGCTAAGAGTCGCCTCAACGAGAATGGACCTGTCCATGGTGACCTCGAGACTGTCCAGGGCCTGTGTGAACACCACAAGCACATTGAGCAAGATCTGCAGAAGCGTGCCGCACAAATGCAGGGTGTCTTGAAGACTGGTCGCGATCTGGAACGCTCTGGCAACAATCCTGAGGTGGGTCGCCAGCTCGATGAGCTGCAATCCATTTGGGAAGAGGTTCAGAGTGCCGTTGGCAAACGCGGCGAACGCCTCCAGGTAGCCTTGGTCGATGCAGAGAAGCTGAATGCTCGTGTTCAGGCTTTGTTCGATTGGCTGGATCATGCGGAGCATAAGTTACGCTATGCCAAGAACGCACCCGACGACGAGAAGGTCTCACGCGAAATGATGGACATCCATACGGAGTTCATGCGTGACCTGCGCGTACGTGAGCGTGAGAAGAGCGAAACATTCGAGTACGCCGAGGGAATTATTGGCAAGGCTTACCCCGATGCCATACCCATTATCAAGAACTGGCTTTCAATCATACAGCAACGCTGGGAGGAGGTACGTCAATGGGCCATCAATCGTGAGTCGAAGCTGGAGCAGCATTTGCAATCGCTCAAGGATCTGGACGATACCATTGAGGAGTTGCTCGCCTGGCTCAATGGCCTGGAGGGCACACTTTTGAGTAAGTACACGAGTATAGTTCTTAGCTGCATTCAAGATTTAACCTGCTCTCGCTCTCTTCCTCTAGATCTGAAGCACGAACAGCTGCCGGATGAGATACCGCCTGTAGAGAAATTGATTGAAGATCACAAAGAATTCATGGAGAACACAGCACGCCGCCAGAATGAAGTGGATCGCGCCTGCAAGCCGCGACAGCTGCCACCTGGTGCCCGCAAACCCTCACGCAGCGGCAAGACGCCAGTGTAAGTATACAATGCTAAGGCTAAGCTGCCTCTGTATATAAATTTCGTATTTATTTTTAATTTTTTGTTGTATTTATTTTTGCCATTTTTTCTTTTTTTATACTTTCTTTTAAATCACAAAAATTTATTGCTACAAACAAAAAAATCAATTACTTTCCCCGCAACGTCTTGCACACACTCTTCTGCCTATCGACTACCCAAATTCCAAAAAAAACAAACAAAAAACAAAAATATACGAAATACGAAATAAAACTATATACAACACCTTGCAACAACAAACAACAACAACCATAAATAGTCGTGGCTCGAGTCACGATCTGCGCGAGCAGTCGCCCGATGGCACGCTGAGACGTCAAAGGTTTGACAGCAACTTTATACTCTACTCTATGCTACTCTACTCTAGACTACTCTACTCAATCCAGTTGCAATGCGCGCTTACCTCACAACAACCACAACTCACATCCAGCCTGGTTTTAGTGTAATCCTTTGCCTAACATCGCTGCAACATATCAAACAACTGAAACATTAGCATAATCCTTGCTTCCAGCAATTACACTAGACTACAAAGCATTTAATAATTTAATCCAAATTCGCAAGCAGATGAAGAATATTGAATCAAACTATTTCTTTTTGTTAATAATCATTATTAGAATTCATATTTATCCCAAGACTTTTCGAATATTTAACCTTACTTTCATTCGAAGTAGGAGTCAATAATCTCTAATTACTTACAAAATATTCTAGAACTTCTTTTAAAGCATTAAAGAAACTACCTAAAAAACATAACTTCATTCTAAAATTTCTACTTCAAATTAGAAATGAAAATATTTCAATATTTTCCATTGATTTTTGAATATAGTTTACGAATTGATACTGAAATTAGCCGTAAGCTAGTGTTCTAAAACAACTGTAGCGCTAAAAACCAGCTAACATACAAAGTTTACCATCTACCATGTAGCACCACGTATTCCCCGAAAGGAGAAATCCATTGCACCAGCATCCGGCTTACTTACTGCTGCTAAAACTGTTGCTTACTTTTGTTTTTAAAAGCTTATCTATCCAATATTCTATCCAATACTCATAACTCTCCATCTTTTTCACAGCTTCAAGGGCTCTCGCGATCAAGGACTTAATGCACGCAAGGGCAGGTGAGTTATCAATCCTTTCTGGGGGTGTATTTATCCTATAATTATTCCCAAAAAAAAAAGATAATAGTGCATGCACTTTCAAAATTCTCAAACGAAATTTCAATTGTTTTCGTTTTTTTTTCTCTAAAATTCTGTTTATATATATTTTTTTTTTGGAAATGCTGCGTATCAAAATGATATTTCTTTTGTGTATATATCTATTTTGAGTCTGTTATAATTGTTTATTTTATATATGTGTATTTTGTATATTGTTTCGTTACTTGATCGTTTTGTTTTTTGTCTCTTTTTGATTCTACTTTCATCTTGTCTACACACACGCTACGTAAACGTTGCCTCATACAAAATAAAAAACAAAAACAAAAACAAAAAATACTCAATCAAATCTATGCATCTTGCTGCTTATTTGCTATACATCATATATTATATACATCGCTGTGCAGTCGTGTTACGCCTACGCGTGATACGCCCGACAGAGATCGCCTGCCGCACTATGGCCCACGTTTCTCGCCAAGGTAAGTCCTTCCATAAATGTTTAAATTGACTCTATTCTCCATTTAGTGGTCCTGTTTGTGCATGTGTAACTACTATATACATACATATATATATATATATACTGCGAGTGTGTTAAGTACTGTAGTTAATATTACATTTAGCTTTCATTGTGTGCCCTCTCCATTCTCTTCTCTCTGTCTATAAACCTATTAATCCTGTCTGTTATCCATACAGCTCTACTGGACCCGAACTCGAATTCCGTTCACCACGCGCAAAACTTCTGTGGACCAAGTGGCGCGATGTCTGGATGCTCTCATGGGAGCGCCAGCGTCTGCTGCATGAGCATCTTATGTATCTGAAGGATGTGGAACGTGCCCGCAACTTTAGCTGGGATGATTGGCGTAAACGCGTAAGTTGAAGTTCAGAGTTTGAGGCGGAAAACTGCAAACTGAATTTCCCATACTCACCACACTTATTTAATTTAATTCCCCACAGTTCCTGAAGTACATGAACCACAAGAAATCACGCTTGACTGATCTGTTCCGTAAAATGGATAAGGATAATAATGGAATGATACCACGCGATGTCTTCATCGATGGCATACTCAATACGAGTAAGTCTTAAGCTTGACCTCCAGCTAGTTGGAACAGTATTTATCAATGAATTTTCCTTGTCTTTCAATAGAATTCGACACATCTGGACTGGAAATGAAGGCTGTTGCTGATTTGTTCGATCGCAATGGTGAGGGTCTCATTGACTGGCAGGAGTTTATTGCCGCTCTAAGACCCGATTGGCAGGAACGTAAACCCGCCAATGATTCCGATAAGATACACGATGAGGTCAAACGTTTGGTTATGCTCTGCACATGTCGTCAGAAATTCCGTGTGTTCCAAGTGGGCGAAGGCAAATACAGAGTGAGTAATAGTTGCAATGTAACTTAACAGCACAGTTTATTAACATTCTGTTAACGCTTACAGTTTGGAGATTCTCAGAAATTGCGCCTGGTACGCATTCTGCGCAGCACTGTTATGGTGCGCGTAGGCGGCGGCTGGGTTGCTCTGGATGAATTCCTGCAGAAGAACGATCCTTGTCGCGGTAAGTTTCAATATATTTCCAACATACTCTTCTATCTTTAGTTGTGTTGTACACATATATAGACACACAGACTCACACAAAAACACATAAAATTTGTTGGACTTCATCCATCGCATATATTTTATATTCTAGTGTAATCTTGTAGTCCACACCTCAACTTAAAAACATTCCATACCCATTGCTCTCATGCATTTTGTCTATACCTAGATTTACATACATATTTACATATATGCATCATTCTTATCAAAAAACAGAAACAATTACCATTTAAATATATATCACATCTCTCGCATAATATATAAAACATAAACATACCATAACTAGGTACAGTTGTGCTTAACAACTAATTATTTTACTTCAAGCTAAACGTATTTTTTATACTACATACCAAAAATCATATTAATAATACCAAACGGATATGGTCATTTAACCTACAAAAACAAAAACAAAACAAAAAATTATAATAAATTGTGCCTAAAATATTACTAGCAAAATGAACCCTTAAGAAAATTAAAACAAAAAGCATAAAAACAAAACAACACCTAAAAACCAAAATAATTTTTGAATAATTTTGTTTGGTCGAAAGTTGCTTAATCAAACAACAAAAAACAAAATAACAACGCGCCGTTTTCAAGTTTTTTGCCATTTTTTATAGCCAGCGCCTATTTGCCGCCTCATATACACACAATAACCAAGCGAAATCAACAACCAAACCGAACCACTCCTTGAACCCATCCAATATTTACCCGAAAGCCTAGGGTTGCCATTTAGTGAATCATTTACTATATAAAATATCATTTTTTTTTTTGCTTTATCTGTTAACTCTGCGTATTAATTTGTTGCTATCGCTCTCTTTATATACACCTATTGTATTTTATCTAATAGTATTTAATTGGTTTAAGAAACACGCCGCCGCCTATCTATGCCTAGAATCTTACTAATAATTATGATATAAAATCAAATGTTTATTTAGTGCATGCTTTTCGCTCTCTCTAAAATATTATTCTTTTGCTTAACATTTGGTACAGTCAGCGCTGCTCTGTTAACTAACAGCGGCGTGTTGACTGTACTGCAACTGAAGCTGTAACTTTTTTTTCATATCATGCAAATTCGCTTAGTTTTCTTTTAATTGTTTGTGCGTCCAAAATTTTATGTTCAAATTGAATTTTTGTATTAATTTTGTATACCGTTTTCGTTTTTACTAATCAAATTTTATGTTCTCCCCCTTTTTCTTTTATTTTCAAATATGTTTTTATATTAAAAAATAAACCAATACCAAAACTGATACCGATAAAAATACCGAAATGTTCCCGATATTCCAATATATAAAAAACAAACACAATCTAAACACAAATGTTATATTAAAATATGCTCTGCGCTTGCGCCGCCCGCTCTCGCCCACGCCCAAAATGCACCACTCGCCTGCGCCCAAAAAAATACCACCAAAATACTAAAAAAAAAAACAAAAAAAATACTGTGACATACGAAAAATACATTGCGGTAACAAAAATTATGTTGTTATTGTTGTTGTTATATGTTCGCAACAAAAAAAATACCCACACACAAATGTTAAATTGCGTGCCTATGCGAAATATACATGGTATACGATATATATCGGTTTGCCGCATTATCGCATTAATCGGATCAGCCAAGGGACGCACTAACATTGAGCTACGCGAGCAATTCATATTGGCCGATGGCGTCTCACAGAGCATGGCCGCATTCACGACCAGACGTTCCACGCCCAATGCTGCTCAAACTGCCAACAGTTCGCAAAACGGGGGCGCCGGTAGCCCCAACTTGCCGCCATATATGAGTGGACAGGGTCCCATCATAAAGGTAAATCAAAATAAAAACAAAAATAAACTGGGTTAACAAAAAAGCAAAAGATAAAAAAGAAAACAGAAAAATAATTTCCCCACGTTCCCAAAACTATTCCCCAAAAATTAAAGTCCCGAACAAACAAAAAAAACATATAGGGCTTTCTGGAGGTAAGTTTTGAGCTTCGTTTTTGGGTTCATTGTGTGTGTTGTTGACAAAAAGCTCGCTGCTGCCGCTACCGTTGCCGCTGCGTCGCGCCCGTGTCTCTCTTGATTTTTGTGCATGAGAATTATTATTATTACAATTATTATTATTATTACTATTATTGTATAATTGTTGTTGCTATATATTCTACATACAAACATATTATTGTATATTTATTGTTTCCTTGGTATCTCTACATTTTTTAACCTATGTTACTGCTCTCATCTTGTTTTGATATTTTATGCTAGAGAATTTCACAAGCAGCTACAAAAAAACTAAGTACAGTACACACCAACTAAATTGAGCTGCTTTTGTGAGGTTAGGTTTAGGTTTTAGGCTGTTGTTGTGCTTACCTTTTGTTGTTGAGGAGCTTAAATGATCATATACCGTTTGTCAGTTGTAAGAATTGATGAAAAACGGAAACCAAATACCCAAAAATTCCATTTTATACTATATACATACTTAGCTGATGAGCACTTGGCCGAGTTAATGCCAATATTTGAGAAAATACGTGCACAAGACCAAGTTCCATGCGCCTTTCCCATACATATGGGCGCCGGCGGCACAGTATTCGTGCGCTGTAATACCAGCCGCTCGGTACCACTGAGTCCACACGTGCTGCATTGTCATCCAACAACACACTGGGTAAGTCCAAAACTGTACCAAAAACAGCAGGAAACTGAAACTACTCCGGGTAAACAGAGTAATAAAGGAACAGACAACGTTACGGGGCGTTACATAACCTCACAATTAAAGGTACAGTCCCAGTCATTTATATTCCTAATTTTCTTTCCAAACAGGTACGAGAGCGTTCGGTACGTTCCATACCCATGTCGAGGCCATCGCGTTCATCGCTATCGGCCAGCACACCCGACTCGCTCAGCGATAATGAGGGCAGCCATGGTGGTCCATCGGGACGTTATACACCACGCAAGGTCACCTATACGAGCACACGCACAGGCCTCACGCCAGGAGGCTCACGCGCCGGCTCCAAGCCCAATTCACGCCCGCTCAGCAGACAAGGCTCCAAGCCGCCCTCACGTCACGGTTCCACGCTCTCGCTGGATAGCACAGGTAAGCCTTGGTTCAGCTGGACCGAGCCCAAAATCCACCATTAATATTTATTAATACCTTTTTTATTGCAGACGATCACACGCCCTCGCGCATACCGCAGCGCAAGCCCTCCGCATCGAGCACCATTAGCGGCACCGGAACCGGCACCACACCCCGCCCGGCACGTCTATCCGTAACCACTGCCACCACGCCGGGCAGCCGGCTGAATGGCACTAGCACGATAACACGCAAGACCGCCTCCGGTTCGGCGAGTCCAGCGCCTACAAGGTAAACAAATTGTTCTAAGACCTTTTAGACTTTAAGGTTAGGGGGTCAGAAAGAGAAGGGAGGGATTTAATATTATTTCAGTTTTCCTTAAACATTTAAACAAACATTAATAATTTATTTATTTATATTTTTTTCTGAAATTATTTTCGGTTACCGCCATTAACATTTGACCACACCACAACTCACACAAAAACATTGAAAATGCTAACTAAAATTATACGAATTGGCTTCGTTTTCATCTCGAAATTTGCTTGATGCAACAAAACTAACTGCAACATCAAAATATATATAAATATATATATATAAACCATCTTGATCTGCGAATAATAAAAACAAACAAAAACAAAAAAACAGCAATGGAGGCATGAGTAGATCATCCAGTATACCAGCACTAACAGGCTTCGGCTTCAAACCTCCTAGGTAATACCCAAAAAAAAGCAACAACAAAAAGCATACACTAAACATATACATATTATTATAACTATTATTATTTAATTAAACTAAGCTAGTTAATAAAATGAATTAGTTGGTTATGGTTGTACTATCTATATGCTAACTGTACTTGTTACCTCATAATTATACTAAAGCCGCCCATCTCGGATACCGGTTAAAATACCCCTCAACGATTCCAAAACATCATCGCCCACCAGCTCGACTGGCCATCCAAGCAGCTTGGGGTAAAGTTCTCTCTATACGTATAACTATCCATAGTATATAGAGTAAAAGATCTTTTGAATCTCTCTCAACTTAATTGTAGCAAGTAATTATTATTATTCCTTTACGATTATTGTTTAAAGTTCCAAGTTTTATAAGTTTTATATATATTGTAATAACGCCAGTGCACGTCGCATTTGCATTTGCCTGGAATGCTTCTAATTATAACTAATGCTTTAAGTTCTACTTTTATACAATACGCATATATATTCCTGATCTGTCGTGGAGCCAATCTGTCTGTTCCCTTGGTTCTGTGCTGTGAGAACTTTCCTTTTATCGGGAATGAAAACTCATTAAGTATCAGTTCTGTTCCGAATTTTAAAGCCTATTTATTGGAGAAGATTTCACTTTTCTATAGAGTAATTACTTTTAAGACGATTCTTTACTATATTTTCCATACCCTTGCAGCGGGTATTCCAATTCTCTTACGAAATGTCTAGGGCATCTTCGTGCCCATAAATTTTTGATCAAGACGGATGCGTCGATATAGCCATATCTGTCTGTCCGTACTAAATATATATAAATATATGATATATGCAGTGTTCCAGTCTGCAAGGGTATGTAGTCTTCGGCGCGCTGAAGACAGCCTTTCCTTACTGCCTTACTCTCTTCTCAAGAGTGTTTAAACTTCGGTTGATCCGATGATAGCTTTAATTGTTTGTTTTTAAGTTCTTTAGTTTATCTAAAAATTTTTAAATATATTTTATTTATATTCTAATTTAAAGCTTTTAGTGCCTAGACTAATATATATATATATTTTTTATAAATTATTTTGGAATAGGCGTAACATCAGCGGTAGTTCAACGCCCTCGGGCATGCAAACGCCGCGCAAGAGCTCCGCGGAGCCGACATTCAGCTCCACAATGCGACGCACATCGCGCGGAACGACGCCCACAGAGAAGCGCGAACCGTTCCGGCTATAAGACGGATTCGGAGCAGTTGAGATGCCAATTATCAAATAATTGAAAAACAAAACAAAAACACAATAATTAAACAACTAACCACGCACTGAAGTTCTTCTAACTAACAAACCAACCAACCAACCAAATTGTGAATTATTCCCCGAACCCCGTCTACACCCGCCCTACCACAACAGAGTCTACATTACAAACAAAATGTAGCAGTAAAAAAAAGATGTTTTTTATATAAAATGTTGAGAATTTATAAGGAAAAGAGAAACATAACTTTTGGTAAAGCATAAAAGACACACAGAAATAGAGAGAGAAATAAATTGCAGAATTAATTTTATAGATAAATCAAGAAGATAAAGATACAGATACAGATACAGATAAAGCTATCACACAAAATGTTGAGCCGACAAGCAAGCAACCTACTTACGAGTACTACTAACTAAATGCAATTTTTGCTACTACTAATATTTAATGCCTACTATTTACTAGTTAAAAAAAAAAAACAAACATATATTTCCAAAATTTATAATTTGTATATACTTATATATATTACAAAAAAAAAAAAAAAAAAATACACTCCAAGTGCTTTAAGGCAAAAAAAAAGAAACAATTATAAAAAAAAAACACATTATAAACATTCGAATTAAACGTCGGAACACGGCGCTGTTCCTAGCCTCTGGCAGCGTCGTTCGGACGTGTTCCCGAAATCGCCAGTTTGGGGGCGCGTTCTGTCGCTTGTCGTGGGGCGTGGCAGTTGCTGTCCGAAAGTAAAAATGTAACCCTTAAAGTTGAAAGAAAATTTGATTTTGTTCTGTTAAAAACTAATAGTAAAAGAGAAGAGAAAAACAAAAACAAAACAAGAAAGGAAAATATTTAATTATATACTAAAAGTCATTACTATAAGTTTAATTAATATTTAGTTATTAAGCCCAAAAACCACACCACACCACGCCACACACACACAATTTGTAATGCATAATTATTTCTGTTTTGTATATGCAAGTGGATGGAAAACTAAGAAAAACTAAGAGAAAATTCAAATGATAACGAAAGAAAAGCCGTTTATATAAATATTGTATAATACTAATACTAAATTATTTTGTTATACGAAACGAGAAAAGCATTCAACGTTTTTTGTAATTCTATTAAATTAAAACAATTCAAACGACAAATAAACATTTACAAAAAATAAAAAAATATTAATAACAAAACACAAATTTCTTTTCAATCTTTAGGTGATTATTTTCCCCCAGATATTTACAGCGAATCTGAAGTATTTTGAATAAGGCTTCAATACTTTGCCAAGATTGATTAATCCATCCCTTAAATTAAATCTATAAATATAAAGAAAATGCAATTTATTTTGGAATTCGTTTTTATTAATTTAAGTTTCTCAGAGTTGTTTTTGACACATTGAAATTTGGTTTTGTATGGATGTATCTTAGCCGATCCAAATGGATGCGTTTTCTTCACGTTTTGTTTTCTTTGTTATTATTTTCTCTACACAGACAAACATTCAATTAGACATTTAAATAGTGTATTATTTATGTGTTTCTTTCGTTTTGATTTATTCATTCGTTTTAGCTGTCTTTCCTTCATATAAACTGACTAGAATGGCGCTGCTTCATGCTTTGTGCTACGTTTTGATGCCAGATTTTAGAATTAAGAATTTCGGAACAGTTTTCGGAGAGAGAGAGAGAAAGAGAGAGCTTGAAACATTTATGCTAATTATGCAGATTATGCGTATCGTTTAGTGTTTAATTAAATATCAATCTAGTCAGTTGCCAGTTGCCAGCTGCTGCTACTAAATACCTTCCACAGAAAGTCCTCCTGTACTTCCTACTCCTACGCATATATATATATAGTGTATATATGTATAATATCGCCGGCACAATGCCGCCCAAGTCTTTTGTAAGCCTTTACAAATATATATGTAAATGTGCAGTTGCATCCACTGCATATTTTGTTAGAATAAACATAAAACTAAATATATCATATACACAATCATATAGAGAAATTAGCTAACCCGGCTTTGCTATAGCTTAACTAAACGGAAATTCACAGAATTCGAGTTGTACACAAAAAAACAAACACAAATTAAATAAAATGCAACTAAAAACTTAATTTAAGACGGCGCGGTTTATAGGGTATTTGGCCTGCTTTACTTCCTTTCTGTTGTTTGTGTTGGGTGTATATTAGCAGCAGTGCAGCAGCAGCAGCGGCAGACGGGCTGCGTCTTTGGATAGCTTAATTGGTATTTGTATTCGTATTGAAATAGTAGTGGAAATTGGTAGCCACAGCAGCCTGGTGCTGCGCCATCGTCACCTGGCATGCCCGGCGCCGGCTGTTTGAGCCTTTGCCTGCTTGCCAGCGGCAGCACTGCCTCCAGCAGATGTAGTTGTGCCTACACCAGTTGTTCCTCCTCCGTTACCACCGCCTCCGCCAGCTCCTCCACCGCCGCCGCCGCCGCCACCGCCCGTCGCACCATGTGCTGCCTCCACACGCTCGTTGCGATGATTATGATGATGGTGATGATTATGATGACGTCTGCCGCCGCGATAATGCCGCCTATTATGCTGATAGTTGTTATTAGTCGGTTCCGGCTGTGCACGCTGCGTTTCCTGCACAACAGGCGCAAAGGATGACTTTGTCTGCGACATCGCATTACAGCTGCTGCCTGCCGCCGTTTCCTTCTTGGCAGCGTCCGTTTCCTCGCGACGTCGTCGCCGTCGAACATCATCCTCCGTTTCAATGGCTATAACAGTGCCGCCCTCGGCCTCCACATCGATAATGGCGCCGCGACTCTTCTGCTGCAAATACAGCTGTGACATGCGTTGCTGCATTAAACGCAACTCCTGTGTAACCTGGAAATCTGGGGCATTCTCCAGCTCTGACGGCGGCATGGCACATTTCAAGCTATCCGATTCGTCGGTGATGTGTTCCCTGCACACAGGGCAAAGCGCTTGAAAGGGTTCCGCTGTCTTCTGCAGCCAGGCGGGCAACTTCTCGTATTCCTCCTGATAGTTGCGACGCAGAGCATTCAAGTGCCGCGCCAGGCAATAGCTATGCAAATAATGGAAGCACTCGGTACGCGTGAAATCGTCGCCTTCGCTGAAGCCATATAAACAGATGACGCATTGACCACTTGGCAGCTTGCTGCCCGTCAAATGCTCTCGGATCACCTCGATAAGATCGAATACTACGGGAAAGCCTAGGGACTCACGCATCTTCCCGTTACAGGCGCTCCTTATGGCCTCCAGGCGGGCATCGTCCAGGCCACGTGGCCGTAGCAGCTTCAAACTGGGACTCACATCCGGATAGCCGGATGGTGGAAACACCTGCAGCGTCACACAAATCGATTGCTGCTCGTCCTCCTCTTCCCCAGCCAGCGGAAGAATTGTCGTCTCTATTAATTCCACTTCGCCGCTGCATCATGAATACATTATTAATGCAATATTAATGCATAATTAATTGACACTCACCTGGCGCCGCGTACAATGCGCACGTCGTCCATCAATATCGCCGCCAGCGACTCCAGCTCCTCTTCTAGCAAACTGTGTGAATTCAACATTTTTTTCATTAAACAATCAATTAAAACCAGCTTACTCTAAACACTCTTTACTCACGTCTCCATTTTCTGTTTAAGTTCGGTTGTGTTTCTGTAATTATTGCTATTTTTTCTATAAATTTAAGTAATATTTTAAAATGCCGTACAAAAAAATCGATTGAGACAAAAATTTTGCGACTGACAACAACAAAATGTGACATTCACTGCAGAACGGCAACAATAGCGGCCGCTTACCATTCACAACAAATCGATAACATTTATGCTATGCGCCATCTAGCGTGCGGCAGCGTAACTAAACTGCTGACAACACTGTCACTGTCAGTTACAGCAGCTGTTGTGGCGGGTGATTCATTTTAAATAGGTTTTAATTATTTATAAAAAGATTTTAATTAAACAGAAAACTATTTAGATTAAAAACTATATTTTTAATATTTAAATGGGATCCCAAAATTTTAATTTAAATTTTAAGTATCTAATAGAAAATTTTAATTGAAATATAGTTCGGTTTCAGATTCGGCTTTATTTTTTTTAACCTGGTACTCTTTAATTTAAAAACAAACGCGGCATGAACAGGTTCGGCCTAAAATCGGTTTATATAGAAAAAACTGTAAGCTGATAGAGCCAAAGTTGTCAACCAAACATCGCAGCCAGTTAAACCGGTTCGGTTCGGTTTAATCTGAGTTAGTCCATTTTCTTCTTCTAAATTATTGCTAAAAACTACATAAATTTTAACTTGAGCTGTTTATTAATTTTAATATATTCTTGAAAGTTATTTACTATGGTTTTTGGTACGGTATTTCAAATACTTAATTTATATTTATATTTTTATTCCGAACTTGTGCCGATAGTTAATCATCATTAAATAAATTATTTGATATATGATCCGTACTTATAATAAATGAAAAAAAAAACTTTCTTTACAAAAATATTATCTATATATTAAGCTATATTAATCTGGCTAAATTTGTCATTTATTGTGCTTAGTGCTCTTTTTCTTGATCTCTCTCTTTCTCTCTGCACTGAAGCTCTCCGGAGTCCTGCTCCCATTTCACACACACACACACACACGCACACACACACACACGCTCACACACACTGGTAATACTCGCGTTTTGGGTTGAAGAATTTTTGTTGCCCCACTGAAAATAATTTTATTTTTAAAAGGACATGAAAAATTTCCATGCAATCCTGTCCCTGTTTTGCGTCAAACGCTCTTTCTGTGGTGGAATGAGTAAAGGTGGTGGTTTTCGGTTTTTTTTTCTGTTCTTTCGGCCGGCTTTTCACCACAGCTGCGCGCTTAGCTATCGAATGTTGGAATTCCCCATACGAAATCGAATGAATCGCTGAATGCACCCCAAATGAGTACTCGTATTCGTACTCGCACTCGTACTCGTATTCATATTCGTACTCTGATTCGTATTCGTTTTCGTACTCGGCGCCAACCTAAAATCAGTTTACAACGGAAAGCACAAAGCAACGGTCGTGAAAATTGAGCAAAGCTCCGAAAAGAAAACCAATTAATAAAAAAATAGAACAAAAAAATAACGCAAATTTTCGTGACATAAATTCGAATTTGTGTTTGGTGGCAAATTCCACAAGTTATTTAAAGAGTTTAGTATTAAAAAGGTTCGGCCTCAAAGGATAAAGGACATTTCGCGCTACCTTTGTGTGTGCGTGTGTGTGTGTGTGTGTCTGCGTGTGTGAAAAATTCCGCCCTTAACAGCCCGATTGAAGCTAAGCCAACTCAAAGTTTGGTACGTTGTGGCTTGTATAAAAAATTTGCCCCGAAGAATATCTCAAAGCACATCCTGACGTGTCCTGCGCACATAGCCCATAAATATACATATATACAGCTACATATATCAATATATATATATAAATATATGTATATATATAGATATATATATATAGACATGTATATATAGAGATATGCATGAAAGGACTCGCACGTGCTTGAGTCGAGTGTTCCGAAATGTCGTTTCTGTTGTGACTTCTGTCGCTTTTTCCCTTTTTATTGAAATCTGCATTTTTGTGCATATCGGAAACAAAGAAATGCAAAAGTATCTGAAATCAGCAATCAGCGAATATTCTCATGTAAATTATTTGCTTAGTTTGCACGTCGTCTGTCAAAACTACACCGAAAAAAAAAGAACATAAAAAAATTACACGTGTTTCGGCTAATATTTCAGCTGTAATTTGTGGCAAAATTTTTGCACATAATTTAATAATCATCATGAAAGAATGAAATGTGTTTGCTTTGGAAAATATGATAAATCGTTTTTAGTGGGTTTTTCCCAGCAAGCTTTTCACGCCTGCTCCGTCTCTTTCTGTGCTGCGTCTCTTTCTCTGTCATCTGGCGTTCCGTGCTGAAGGGAAATTGCATTGAGGCTGGCAATGGCATTGGCTGGGGGTTGTTCTTCTGGCTCTGACCAAAAAAGAACTGAAAAGCAAACAAGCAAAAGAAATAGAAAAAGCTCACACCACTCGCTCCTTCCTTCCGTCCTTCCTCGGATGTGTATCCGTATTTGTAACCACAGCAGCCACCGACCAACCGCCCAACCGCCCAACCACCCAACAGTTGATGCTATGCCAAAAAAAAAAAAACAAAAAAGACTACCAGAAAGTGAACTTTGTGCTTGCCTGATTGTATTTTTTGGCCCTGACAAATGCCAGCAGTCGCCTTCTCTTTCTCTCTGAGCGAAAGTGTACATAGAGTCGTCTATATAAGGCACTAGTTTTATTTTTTTCCTTAGGTATTTCCGTGTGCGCTGCAAGTGCATTTGTCGACCTTATAAATTGATGTTATCCCTGCTGCTGAATAAGTAAATTTTAAGTGCCTTTTAATATAACATTTTGTTATGCTAATACCAACAATTCAGCCAGCTATTGAATGTCCGTCTACAGTTTCACACAGCCCAGCTTAGTTAGGCTTTAAATGAATACTGGATGGAACTTCTGTGATGAACTAACAGCTGACTTGCAGTGGGTTCCAAATAAGTAAAATATAATAAACTATCTTCTTCAAGTTGAATATTCAATAGAAAAGAAACAGCTGAAGTATGATAGTCTAGTGACGTCTTCTATATAAGAAGTCTTAGCTTTTTAAAGAGCCATTAAAACCTAATCTACCGCAAGGTATTAGTAGTAGTAGTAATGAGGTATATTACTGAGGTATTACTGAATATCTTGTCTTCATTTTAGAAAGCTTTCTGAAAATTCTTCTATAAAAAGAAAGATACTAATCCATCCTATGAAGTTCTAAAGCCATAAGCAATTAAGGCTCATTAGGTTTTCTATAGCCCCTTCTTAAAGAAGAAGCTGAAAAAGTTTGTTTAATACATTTTTAATTGGTGGATTGAATTGCTTTTCTGTAGGTATATTTCATAAAAAATTTCCACAAACAGCTATCAAATATACAATGGTCTAAACATATATATCAAAGCGGAACATATCGAATTCCGTAAGGGTAAAAAACTCTCTTTTAAGTAGCTATCAGACACTTTATAAACATTGCAAATTTTCCTATTAGCTGAATTTGTTTACATAAGAATTGAGTTAGAGCAAGGCTAGAGGGATGCATAAACAATGGGAATCATACAGAGAATGGGTGTAATATGACACCCTTGTTTGAAGCAGTTAAAGCAACGTTAGGTGGCTCCAACCAGTCCAGTCCAGTCTAGGCCAAATCAAGCTGCTCCACAGATTTCCGGGGAACCAAAGGCGCGGGTGGCTGCACTTTGGAACAATGAAGGCCAGAAGGAAGAGGGGCAGAAGAGAAGTGAATTGAGTCGAAGGGAAAGTTGCAATTGAATCTATACCAAAAACTAATACAAATTATATTACACAGAAATTCGGCGCCATTTCTTTCCGCCTTGGCTCCCTCCAAATGAATTACTTTCATTGTTAGCCAAAAAGTTGTTTTAGATGAGAGGAAAGGCCAAACGTTTCTGTATACACGGCCAAAATTTTCGACAATTTCTGAACTACTCAAAAATGTAAAATGCCAGCTAAAAATAGCCAAAAACAGCTGAACAGAATATGCATATTATGCGTTTTAGGTATTAGCTGTGTGCAATTAAAACGTCATTTATAGGGTATATTTTCGTATTGCCGCATGTTTACAAGTGGATCGTCTGTGTGCTGTTTCGACATAAGCAACAAATCCGAAAAGCCATAAAACGTGTAAATCGATTGCATTTCATTGGCAATCAAACTGCATGAATTATGCAGAATAGAAAAATCCCCTACCTCTCCCCCCAATACCCTATAACTATACCAAGTCATATCGGCTACCCCGATTCGCTTATCGATTTCAATTACAAACATGCCATGTCATTTACGTAGGCAGTCTTACCCCTTGTTCCTCTATCTAGATAATAATTCTGTGGTGCTTTTCCCGCTCTTTAAGCTTGCCGGTGGCGGAGTTGGTGGCAGCAGCTTTAAAGCAACCCCCTCTAGTCCAAAAAGGGGGTTGAATATGTTATAGCCTGTATGCACCAGGCGCCTGTAGGGTATATTGCTGTAGTTAAAACTTTTATAGTTTCCCACATTATTTAGAGCTGGAGCTAGTGTTCATATTTATATACTATATTCCTACCATATGTATCGATGGTTAAAAGTAATTAAGTTTTTTATTAAAGATATTGTTTTCATATACTTAGGCAGGTTTTTTATTAAATCTAAATGTTTGTTTACTAAACAGATGTTTAATGGAAAGAGTATCGAATAGCTGAGAAATTTGTTTATGGAAATTCATTGCTAAAAGTCTGTTAGACTGGCTTTTTCATAAAATAATGACAAATCTTTAAAGAATAGTTTTCTGAGAGTCAGCTTTCTCTTAGGGACCTTTCTTTAATGTCCTTTTTATGATATTGACCGAGTTTTTAATTTATAGAATCACATATGTAATTTCCAGGGTATCTCTGCGTTTAGCACACACAAACTCGAAGGATTTCGCTTGTTTTGTATATCATTTTGGCACGACGCAATTTCGTTTTGTCCTTTATTCGGTTTTGAAGTTTAAGCGCACCGAAAATTCACCAATACAAAAGCTTAATTCTTTTTTTATTTTTGTTTTCGCCAATGTGTGTGTTGTATGTATATATATATGTATATATACATATGTGTGTGTGTGTGTATAGACGTAGGTAGCGCGGTTTTAGGGTTCTCCGGGTAGATTTCCATTCATTTAAAATGTATTTTTGTGTCAGGTCGCAGGCAAAAGGTGTGCGCTCCTCTGGTGAAATTTATTTGTGTGCATTGCAATGGTGGTTATATAACAAGCAGAGTGTACACAAAGCAGGGTATAAATAGCAGGGTATTTGTTTATCAATAAAGGACTTCGGCTAATAGAGGCCATTGTTTGGGCTAAGTACAGGACTAAGAAGGCTATTATTGAGTAATTTCCTATAAAAATAAGTTAAGTACTCGCCTTATTGTGCTACTGTGGCAGACCACTTAGAGCTGTTGACAGCGCCAGGGACGAGCGCGTCCTGCAGGAGGGGGCTTTATTTTAAGAAAAGCCGGCAAAGAAAAGCGGGGGAGTGGTAGGCGGCTTGGCAGGCGTGGGTCAAATTTCAGGTGGCTGGTGGCTGGGGTGCCACACACAACAACAAATTGCGACGCAAAAATCAAAGCTAAATAAGTTGGAGAAGAGGGAAGAAACAGCAGAAGCAGCAGAAGCGCAGGACTATTATTTTCACACACAGGTTTACGTAACATCAATTCGATTGTGTAATCAACAGCGTGCGAGTGAGATAGCTAACAATGCGGAACTTAGAGACTGGGTCAAGGGTGTCAGACTGAAGGGATGGGAGGCGGAGGCGGGATGAACGGGTGTGGGTGGCGTTGCCACCCTGCCGCACAATTGACTTTTAATGCGCTCTGCGTGTGTGCCTTTTTATTATGAAGAACATTGTCCGGAATATTGTGTGTGTTGGAGATGGCTACACACAAAACTGACCATATAATTTTCTGGTTGCAACTGTCAGTTGATTTTTATAACTCAAATAAATATTTACAGCACCCCCGCCCCAGTCCCATCAGCCTCCCTCTGCTGCATTTGCTGCAAAAGTGTACTAAATACGCAATTGAATTGCCAGGCAAAGACGTCATAGCGCATTACGTATACGTCAAGTTGGACGCACCAATACATGTGTATGCGCCCGCAAAGGCACGCATACACACACAGAGGCATACACCCTCATCAATGAAGCGGCTGCTAAAGGACGCCAAATAAAAAAGCTTAGCAGGCAGCTTTTAACGCGCCTCTCTCTCTCTCTCTCTCGTTTTCTCTCTGCCTTTCTCTCTCTCTCTCACTGTTACACTTTGTGGTGAGTTTCTTTTTCACAGCTGCTATACTCTCACTCTGCCTCTCTCTTGCGCTTAGTTCCTTCCGCATGACGTTTACTACGTCAGCAGGCGAGACGAGCCTCCAAGTAAATAGCGCGTACACACACACTCACATAACACTTATACAACTACTAACTAACTGCATGTGTGTGAGTGTGTGTGTGTGTGTGTATATGTAGTTGCCTTTTGTTGCTTTTGCTTTTGTTTTCGACTCTGGCAATTTGCAACGACCTTCTTTTTGGGTGTCCTACACTGTGCAACATGTTCAACAATTAAAAGCAAAATTGCAGAAATGCACACAGCTGCTGCACGGGGCGATACCCTGTAGCCAAGGCTTTACACTGGCCAGCATTATATAAAAAATACTTCAATTCAGTTTTCAATTCTTCTTGGAAACTTTCGAAACAAGACTAAAGATGTTAAAGTATCTATACTAATCAAAATAGAGCTGCGCTTCGTATATTTTCATTATTTTATTCTTCCAGGGTATAAAAATGATTGCATTTTAGACAATTTCAGTTCAGTGACTCTAAAACTGTTGCAGCTTTAGATGAAAAACTGTGTGCTGCTCTGTGCAGCAGTTTAATTATCTCTGACCTTTTCACAAATTTCCATGGAAAACTGTTGACATTTCGGGGAATTAAAGGGACTACAAAGAGATATGCACAGAGAGAGAGAGAGAGAGTGTGAGAAAGGGGAACAAAGAGAGAGAGAGTGATGCTAAAGCTGTGAAAATTGTTTGTGGCCAACAAGTGTAACAAGCGGCAGGCTCATATGAAACTTGCAACCACTTAAACTTGATAAGCAGCTTAATGAAATTACTAAAAGTTGACAGCGAGCAGACAGCGCAAAAATTTCCATAATGGCTAACAATTAGGGCACAAATTGAGTTAAGAGCCAGCTGGAAACGTTCGTTCATCGAACCACCAAACCACCCACACTCCGGGGCGCCCACACGCAACCACTTGAGAGCGAACTCTCAAGGACGAACCACAAAAATTGCTGGCTAAAACATATTTGCACACACTCACACGTGCCAGGCTTTTAACCACCTTATTGATCAAACAGTTAGCTGCTAAATCAAAGAGGTCTGCAAGAATACTTAAGGCAAATAATAATCCAGCTCTTAGAATTAAATACACTCTGAGAAAACTGCACTTTCTTTCCTTTCTTCAAGACTTTTATGTCTTGAAATAAGTATTAACTTAAAACCTGCTGACTCAGGTTTAGAGGTATTTTTCTTGTAAGAATTTGTTTGGCTAATAAATAAGGTTAATGAATAATAAAATCCAGCAGTTAGGCAAATAGAGCTTGTCATGAAAAATGAATAATAAATTATAACCTTTTGTATAATTTATGAGAGCCAAACAAGTCCGCTTGTTTCTACAAAATAATAATTATTCCAGAGTGGATAATATGACTAAAAATTAATCTTCACAAAAAGGCATTATTTAGCCATTTTCAGAAGGAGATTGATAAGGCCAGGCTAAAAAGAAGGCTAACTTTCAGGGCTGCCGTTTGACCTCTTAGTAGAAATAGTAGCAACCTCGAAAGTCAAGGTAATAAATTGGGCTAATGGAGCACCATTAGGTTTGGCAGGTGGTACAATAAAGGCCATGGTAATAATAACAAATTGCTAAAGATATTGGGAAATACCCTGTACTTAGTATTCATGCAGTGCAGCACGACTATGAATCATGGAAATTCATCACATATATAGTAGTCCCATTAGTAGATTCTCCGTAACATGCTAATCAATTATTTTATTACAGAAAAGACGGCTCGTTGCAAGGAAAGGGACAGATTTATAACTTCCAACGTTGATGGCTGCCACCAAAATCATTGATGCACCGCGAAACGGTCACGAGATGGCGCCCCTGAACACAAGAGCCAGGGGCGACGGCACCCATGGGGTGACCATCGTTTTAACCGCGCCGCAGCGCAATTCGGTGCAATCGGTGGATATTCCCGGTGAACCGGATCGTGCCGCCTGGAGTGGCAAGATGCAGTTCTTCCTCAGCATTATTGGCTACTCGGTGGGCCTGGGCAATATCTGGCGTTTTCCCTACCTGTGCCAACAGAATGGTGGCGGTAAGTATCCAGAAATTATTATTTTTTAACTCTGAAGAGATCAAACTAAGGCGAACCTTTTGGACTAGGGACTAATCAGTTAGGGAGCACTTACAGGGGGTCTCAGTCCGTTGTTTATCACCCCGTTCCGCTCCTGTTTTTCTGTACTCAGCCGATATCATGTGGCTGCTATAGCTAATCAAAGGCACTGTTTGGACAACAAAGCATTATGAGATTTAATGCACACTAATTGCAGAGCTTACGGCTTGTGAATGGAATGGGTTGGGAAGGGGGTTTGTCAGGGGGTTTGTCCATTACTTGTTCGCCTGCCGGAAGAGCTTAATTGAGGGCCTTGACTCGGGGTGCGGTCCCACTGTGCACCTCGTGCCAAGAGACGCACTTTTATATCGAAAGACACATTCCAAACTAAAACCCACCCGATTCTAATTCAATTATACAAACTCGAGGCAACAACGAACAATGCATGCCCTAACTAAGGCAATTTTATAAATAAAATATTACTTGCAGGTGCCTTTCTGATACCCTTCATGATAATGTTGATACTGGAGGGTATACCCCTGTTCCTCATCGAGCTGGGCATTGGCCAGCGTATGAGATTGGGCGCTTTGGGCGTATGGAATACCATTCATCCCTGGCTGGGCGGCATTGGCATCTCCTCGTGCATTGTCACCCTCTTTGTGGCGCTCTACTATAATGTGATCATCACGTGGGTCTTTTACTATCTCTTCAACAGTTTTCGGGTAAGTTTCAAGTGCGATTCTCTATAGAAAAACGATTTTAATTCAGTTAATATTATTTTTTTTGCAGTATCCATTGCCATGGTCCAGTTGTCCGACTAATAGCAGCGGCTTTGAGCTGGAAGAGTGTGCAAAGTCGTCGGAGACAACATATTTCTGGTATCGCACCACCTTGGATGCGGCACCCTCAATGGATGAGCCCGGTGGCCTGAAGTGGTGGATTGTGCTGTGCCTCATGCTCTCCTGGACCATTGTCTTCTTCATTGTGATGAAGGGCATTCAAAGTTCCGGCAAAGTGGTTTATTTCACATCCCTGTTTCCCTACATTGTGCTCACCATCTTCTTTATACGTGGAATAACACTGCGCGGCGCTGGCGCCGGCTTAATGCACATGTATACGCCGAAGGTGGAGAAGCTGCTGGAGCCAACCGTTTGGCTGGACGCAGCCACTCAGGTGTTTTACTCCTTTGGGCTAGCCTTTGGCTCCTTAATTGCCTTCGGCAGCTATAATACGCCCAAGAATAATTGTGTCCGGGATGTGCTGCTCGTATCCGTCTGCAATGCCGTCACCGCCATCTATGCGAGTGTCGTCATCTTCGCCATACTCGGCTTCAAGGCCACAGTCAATGTGGATCGCTGTATAGCCAGGTGAGTGGAGGGCTCGGAATGGGTTCCTATTGGGGTGGGGTGGTTACGGCGCTTAGCCTAGAGAGGAGAGCGTATCGTGCTGTTCCTTATGAGTTCAAGCACGAATTGCAACTGAATTAAATTTAAATTCTTCAGGAAATTAGTTTTATTTATAATTCTTAATCAATCAATGTATTTTTTGAAAGATCTTTTTAACACGAGCAGTTCGTGTTACGAGGAAAGCGGCACAGCTCTAGTTGGGTCTGTGGGTCACTGCAAGTTCAAAAGCACGCATCAGCGGGTAGCATGGACTGGGTGGGTCAGTTCGTCCGTCTGTCCATCTGATTGTCCATCCAGTTGTAACCGGCATGCGGCAGCTTTTATTTCTATCTTTAGCACTCGGCACTCGATTTGTTGTTTATTTGTTCATTGATAGCCAAATCGATATGCGGTCTGTCCAGTCTGTCCGTATGTCTGTCTGTCAATTTGTTTCAATTAATGGGCGCTGCACAGGTTTCTGCATTGCCCTGCCCCCCTTTTTTTTTGAGCTGTATTGACGATTGCTCTTGAACCATTTAAGTGACCCATTCAGGTTATTGGGTATTGTTTCTATTTCTGGTTTTAACCCATTTTTAACCTACCTCTATTTTCCCCCTCTCTCTCCCTCTCTCTCTCTCTCTCTCTTATGGCAGTAATACGGAGATTCTAGTGAAGAATGCGCTGCTGCCCTTCAAGAATGCTACTAGCGAAGATTACGAGGCGGCTATCCACAAGATCAATGGAACCGAGTTTACCGCACTGCAGCTCAGTGAATGCAGTCTGTCCAAGGAACTGGACAATGTAAGTAGAAATTTTCATATATTCTTAATTCAAATGAATTGAAAGTCTCATCAAAAGTTCTATTGATCGGCGGAGCTTTATATAATATATATTGCCATGTTTATTTTCGTAGAAGTATAAATGTTAAGAGCATTGCACTGCTGTTATCTTTATTCTAAATTTAACAGCTTTTTAACAGACTGTTATTCAAAACGATTGATAATACTTTTTAGATTGGAAAATATTATAATTAAATAATTGATTTGCTTACTAACTAATAAAAGTAATAGAATAAATAGAGACCAAATTAAAATTTTATATCAAAAAGAATTTTCTTTATTTAATAAAAGATGCTCCTAAGTTGAAGACTGAATAATAATTGAACTCAAAAATGTAATAATTATAATTAAAATTTATATTAATTCTTATCTTTCTCAGGCTGCCGAGGGCACTGGCCTGGCGTTCATTGTCTTCACCCAGGCCATTGTGGAGCTTCCTGGTGCGCCTTTCTGGGCTGTGCTATTCTTCACCATGTTATTATCACTTGGATTGGGATCTCAGATTGGCATTCTTGAGGGGATGCTGTGCACTCTGTTCGACATAGACATCATCAAGCGGGTTAAGAAACAACATGTCACTGGTGTGGTGTGTCTATTCTGCTTTATTGTCGGTTTCATCTTCTGCACAGGTGCCGGGGAGTATTGGCTCAAGATGTTTGACTCTTTTGCCGGTACAATTGGTTTGGTGGTTGTCGCCTTGATGGAAATGATTGCTGTCATTTTTGTCTATGGACACGAGCGGTAAGCCTTTAAAAATATTTATTTAATAGCTTGATCTACAGTTTGAGTTGTATTTATAGCTTTACTGAGGACATTTACCAGATGACGGGCTACAGACCTGGTCTATACTGGCAGATGACCTGGCGTTACATAGGCCCAGTTATCATGGTCTGTATTCTGGTCTCATCTGTTGTCTTTATGGTTATACGTAATCCCACATATGGCGCCTGGAATGCTGAATTGGTAAGAGCTTTTATTATTAAACTTAATTGAGTTAATTAATAAAATTGATTTTCTCCTTTCAGGGTGTGGTTGAACAAAAGGATTACCCCAACTGGGTTATGGGCGTTGCCCTGGCCATGATATTAGCCGGAGTGCTGCCCATGCCCATTGTATTCCTTATGCGCAGCTTCCAGTGCCTCAAAGTGGATCTGGATATACACCAGGGATCTATACGACGCAATGAGACGACCGCTTCTACCAAGGAAATGATTGACAACGATGATGATGTAAGTTTAGCTTGCTTTATCTGTTTGGGAATTGTTTACTTTAGTTTTGGGGAGGGGGTTTTTTCTTACCACTGTAAAGTACTTTGTAACTACTTTGGCAAAAGTAATTTTGTTGTGTTGTTGTTTGAATTTAAGCTAAGATACTTTATCTATCTCTATCTCTCT
Source organism: Drosophila repletoides (assembly GCA_018150835.1). Lineage (NCBI taxonomy): Eukaryota > Metazoa > Arthropoda > Insecta > Diptera > Drosophilidae > Drosophila > Drosophila repletoides. Next base: position 14,700,884 of record JAECWQ010000089.1, read on the forward strand.
TTACTTAATTGTAACTAATTGTGTCTTTCTCTCACTCAACGACTCTCACTCACACATTTTACGCTTGTTTCTCTATCTAATTATAATGCTTCAATTCAATACAAATACTAAAAAAATACCAAAAAAAAAACCGAAAAAAAAACATCCTTCACGCTCAATGTCCATCAGAACATGAGTCCGGATATGCCACCGCAAGATTCATTAGCGGCGACACGCTTCACAATTGGAGACTTTGATGTAAGTTGTATGTTGTCCTCAGGCCAATCAATCCAAATCACTTCCCTAAAACAGCAGCTAATTCTTCCATTCTCTTCTTTCTCTCTTTTTGTGTCATATTCATGCCATGCAGAACTAGACAAAACTGAAAAAAAAACACATTTTAAGAACCTAACCTAACAAAACCTAACCTAACCTAAAATAGTTTAAAGTAGACCGTTACATCGCCTGACACAGTGAGGACAAAGCGAAATTTCACGCGCTCTCTGCCAGACTAAAATACTACAAAGAAATTAATAATTAATTAAAATTAATAATTAATTGACAAGAAAAAGAAATACTGCTCACACATACAATCCGATTCGAATCTAAGGAAAAAGTATTTTTAAAAAAACGCACAGCATATTAACTAGCAAAACAATCGCAAAGCCATTTAAATGTACTTTCTCGTATCTCGTAACTCGTATCTCGTATCTCAGTCGATTCGAATTCGAATTCGAACTCGAAATCGAACTCGGACACGTCAGCGCCTTCTTTACAAGAACAAAGAGAAAACAAAAAGCGATTACAATTATTTACCAGCAAAAGTTAGTTTAGTGCAAAAGTTTATAAACTAAATGAAAAAAAAAAATATCTTAAAGATTAGAAAAAGGCTCAATGATTAGTTTTAGGGCTTAGACAGACAATTCCAGGTGTACTCGTAGCTCATAGGCCATGTTAGAACCTCTGCTATTCAAAATTGGCTAATGACGATTGTTCCGTAATTCAAAGCAACAAGGTAAAGTAAATAATTTAAAAAACAAAAGTAAAAATTTAAGAAAACTTAAGAAAATGTTCTAATTTTTATCATATTGTTTGTTGTTCTGTTGTTTTCGTTGTCTTTGTCTTTGTCTTTGTCTTTTGTATTGTTAACAGTTTGTTAAGAATTTCATTTTTCGTTAAGAGTTTCGTTATCGTTAACTATGCAGCGCCATCTGTTGGCTCTGTGAGTAAAGTGTAGCTTCTTCTGTGAGCTTTTCTTTAGATTTGAAGCTTTTGTGGTATAAAGCATACGCCGTGTATGACAAACTGTTATTGTATTTTCTGTTAATATTAATTATTAATTAATTAGTTAATATTTTAAGTTTACTATTAATGTTTGGTAATTAATCTACTTAATTTAAATGTATACCAAATTAATGAAATTCATATACTAAACAGGACGACGAGGAGGACGATGAGAATGATTTTAGTGGGCCAGCCTTGGGTGGTCATGTGAAGACCCAGAGCGATTTCTCCGACGATGATGAGGAGGATAAGCCAATGACCATGCGTATGATGATGATGCGTCCTACAACAACAACAACAAAAGGAAACGCAACAGCGCCCCTCAGCAATCATCTAAATGTGCCAACAAGCCGAAAAAAGCAGAACTACAAAAAGGACGCCTACGATGTGTAGATAAGTTGCAAGGTTGCAAGTAGCAGGGTTGCAAGGCAGCAAGGGCAAGTATTGAAACGTACTACGTATATAGAAAGTATATAAATCAGACGCTGAATTGCAGCGCAAAATATTTATATACAGATATCTACAATAAGTATTTTAACGTAATTTACATCTAAAACTTAAAGTTAAGACACAAAAAAAAAAACAAAAAAAAAAGATAATGAAAAATATAAAATTGTTAATATAATATTTCACACAAACTTACACACACTCACACACACACACACACACAAACTTAACTATGTACAATGAGCTACAATTGAACTAAAAAACGGGTTTGAAAAAAAGTTGGTAAAGTTTGAATCATTTTTGTTGCTGTAGCATTTAGTTGAAAAGTGTTTTAGGCTTTAACTGTTAAGCACAATTCGAAGAGTATTTGTGTCTTTATAAGCCCTATTATATACATATATATATTTATATACATACATACATATATTATTAAATACCTACATATATACACACCTACACACATACCTATATAACCCAGTTGTAAAGCTGCCTAGCCAAGAGAAAACTACATACTTTAATTGCAAGACGCTTCGTAGTACTCGTAATCCAAAGAAACTTTTAACCAACGCATTTCCAAGAGTTTAACTCATTATTAGTCTCATTATTTTCAAGTTAAACTTATGTATTACACACACACTCACACACACTCACACACACTCATCCCACACACCCACACACACACCCATACAGAAGTAAATGTATTCAGTTTAGCTCTATCTATAAATACTATATAATATTTATCAAGAGTATTGTAATAATAATAAGCATAAATTCAAAATTTAACAAGTATGAAGATAAAGATTAAGCAAAGTTGAAATATTAACAAAAGAATTTCTAGTTCAGTTGTTAACTGCGAAACAAAACAAAACAAAACACGAAAACAAAACACAAAAAGAAATTACACTCTTACACTTACTGATTAAAAGAAATGGAGAAAAAAGAAAATATGACATGTGTGATATTCCAAAGAAATATCCTCAAATTGTAGTGTAAGTAAATGACGTCAGAACTATGAGTTTTCCAACACTGTTTTTATTGTTGTTTCGTTTTCTTTCTTACAAAAGTACAGCCAGTTCTGCTTCTATTATATACTCTATCCTTCTATTATATACTCTATCTAAACATAATTAGTTCAACAATTTGTATACACACAAACAAAAAACAAAAAACAAAAAACAAAAAACACTGAAAGTATTTTCTTATATTCAAAACAAAGAAAAAAAAAAAAAGAAAAAGAAAAAAGAAAACTGCTGTGAATAGTTTTAGTGGTTGTAAAGATGATATGAAATGCATGAGAAACGTTATAATTAATTATATAGTTCTTAAGCGGCATTATTCTCTCTAAACTAAATCTAAACTCATCGTTCACCTAAGTTCACTTAAAAAAAAAAAAATTCTGAATAACATGTTTAAAATTCGGTTTCCGCAAAAACTCTGCAACAGGTTTTTTAAAATAAATATGAAGATATCCACAGACACTCAGAAACACATCACATCACCACACACCGCACTTTATATACACTGAAAATGAAACCTAATTGAATCTCCTATTTTGGGTAAGACGACTAAAACTGGTAATCAAAAGAATATTGAATTTTTAGAAGTGCAGTAAACGGCAAACGTTGAAGACAATAAGACATAAAAAATAACAAAAAAGGAAAAATATTAAAAAAGAAATGAAATACTTATGATATGGCCTCGAACGCAGCTACCGACTTGACAGTTCCGATAGGCTCAAGTTTATACAGAGACTTTTCTATTATTATTATGATTATTATAATTATTATCATTTAATTTTGGAAACTTTTAAACCAAGCAGCAAATGTATTTTTTGTTTTCCAGTCTAATATGATGAGGTTGGTATATATATACGAATATAAATACCCTCTAAAGTACCTTGCGAAAAGTACCACAAAAAACACAGGTCGTTCGTTAGTTTTGGATAGTTGATAAGCTTGTAGGGACAGAGTGCGAGAGCGTTAGACCAAAAGAGTAGGAAAGGAAGAAGGAGAAGAGAAGGGAAGACGGGAGAAAAAGAGCCAAAGAGTTGTTCTGTATATGATAGTTATAGCCAAGTATATATATATCTGATATATGTGTGTATCTGTTGACTTAGCCCGCAGCAACTGGAACTCCAAAGATTTTTATATACATTTTATGCTTTAAACTAAAACAAAAACCCTCAAATCATATCCTCGCAAACCGAAACCGAAACCAAAAACCAAAAACAAAAAACTAAAAACCTAAATCAAATAGCAACCAATCGAATTGTATAGTTTACTTTTCACCTATTTTTAACTCAACATACGAACTATAAATAAATATTGTATATCAATTATTGTCGTAGTGCTTAAGGACTAAGCGAGCGATATGCGAAAAAAAGGACTCGTGTAAATTTGATTGTATTTAACAACGTCAAGAGAAATTACTTATGTGAAACATTATTATTATGATATACGCAGGTAATTATTATTAATAAAGATATTTAATGAATAGTGCGTTAAGTTGAACCAGAGCAAAACGAAAATCGAAAATTGTTTTATTTAATATGTGAGCATAGCATTTTTTTTATTCAATTTAATCTCAGTATTTACCACTGTGCAGCGCCCTCTGTTGGCTTTGCTACTCAACTTTAATATTTGCCACAGAAGCTTTTCATTAGGTTTGAGCTTTGAGCTTTCAGCTATCAAGCATACGCCGCGTATGGCTGCATTTATTGCTGCTGACCAAAAAATCTATGTAAGCTATATAATATAAAATTATATTTCAATATTTTGGCAACTCTTTTTTATAAATATTTATTTAAATAATAATTTCAATAATAATTAAACGAAGTTGAACAGTCAAGGTACTTTAGAGTATTACTTTTCTTTCTCCCAATTTATCTATTCAAGTAAGATAAAAGTCTAGAATTTATTTTCCTTAATTAAAGAAATAGGATATATATGTATGAATATGAATAATTTTATTCTAATTAATTATCGATTACTCACAGCGAATGATAAACGAAAAATTTCCAGCTCATTAATTCTACGGCACCCTATAAAACGTAGGTTTTTTTCTTGCAAAAAAATACATTTTAAATTTGACTTTTTGACAAGCAACGTAATTTATGAGATTGAATTGTTTCTGTTGGGTTCTTTTTTGTTTTTGTTATTTTTTGGGTGTTTTCTTTTCATGTTAGTCGCGACAGGAAGGTACTTTGCACTAGGAGAAAGCTAAAACGCTCCTCTACAGATTAGTCTTATCGCTGGGTTCAATTTTTGTTTGCAGCGGTGCAAAAGTAACTTTTGATAAAGACCCCAATGGGAGTGACACTTCCCGTGTACTCTATCCTTCTCTCTCTCTCTCCTTCTAGCTCTATTTTTATAGAATTTAATAGCTCATTATGCAATTCGAAACGGTAAAGAAATGTTATTAAAAGAAGCCAATATAAATGATATTGAAGCCATTAAGGCATGTGGCATTCTATGCAGGAATAACAATAATTGATATTGATCAATTGATAAGCGTAAAAACAAGACAAATTGCTGTTAGAAGCGGCTTGTACGACTAGCAGATGTCCTCTACTTCACTTTCAATATGAACTGGTTGAATTCTCCTTATTAGCAGTTATAAAAAATAATTATGATACTTGTCTCTCTGAGTTCATAGAGCGCTCGTCATATGCCTTTCTTGAAGGGTATTTCAAATCGGAAATTCAAAGAGATCTCAAAAAGATCTTGGAAAAGTTTAGAAAGTACTCCACATATTGTTAGATTAGCAAGCTTAAGCTGCTATTAGTGCTATGTACGACTAGCTGATGCTCTATTTAAAAATTCAATAAAAATGCATTGTGTGCTTGGAAAAATATGGAGATTATCATCAAGTTATATATGGCAAATAAGCTAATAAACAAATATAATGTTGGCGCTATTTGCTCTGGCTGATTAGGGCAGCCTAATATGCATTTTTTATAGGGTATTATAAAATCACAAACGCGTACAACACAACGATAAGCGGCGGCTCCTACAGTTTCTGGCTATTATTTCAGCATTTGTGGCGTAATTTAGAGCAGACGCGTGCGGGGCACAGGCCAAGCAATTGATAAGGTAACAGACCGAAGAATAAAGAAAATAAACAGAAAGAAACAGCTGAGATGAGCTGCTGAAACGCTGCTGAGCAAGTGCAACATGCCACAATGCCAGGCCAATTGTCAGCTGGAGGCGCGTCTGGAACTCATGGGGCGCTGATGCGGTGGGCGGCACGTAGCACGTAGCAAGCAACGTGGGCATGCCGGTTATCTTATCAGCCAGGCCATATGCATAAAAACAGAAACGGTGGAAAGAGAGGAAGCGAGAGAAATAAAGACAGAAATATACAACAGAAATCGAAATCGAATCGAATCGAAAATGTATGTAGTAGAACAATAATAATGTCGTTCTCTGTACTCGTATGCGTACATCTATTACTTAAGCGAATCGCCTGCCCTGAAGTTTCAGTTTGGTTTGTTGTGTGAACGCAGCAACAAGTGCCCCAGCAGCAACAGTTGCAGCACCAGCACCAGCAGCAGCAGCAACGGCCACGGCAACAGCAGCAACAGCAACAGCAACAGCAACTGAAGCGCAACAAGTGCCACAACAAGTGAAGAATTCTCGCTTTTTCGATACTCGCGCGCCACGTTCCTTCAATTAGTTTGTGTGTGGCAGAGTGCAAGATATATTTAAATATAAATTCGCATTAAGAGCGCAATTTTATCAAATTAAACGACGCGAAATAAATTCATTAAACGACTGAAATTCAATTGGCAAGTGAAAGGGAAAGGAAAACGGAACTGCAAAAAAAAAGGGGTGGCACTCTAAAAAAAAAAGACTACAGAAATACCGAGAAAATGCTGTTCAAAGGCATCCAGTTGCTACGCAGCGGGTAAGTTTAATCAGATTTAAGTGTAGCGCATTAAGCGGGTCATTGTCAGCCTGTGGGTAGCTCTGAGTAGGGTAGGGTAGAGTATCAAGGACATTTAAGCCTATTGCTTGACCTTGAGTGCTCGACTCTTTTTACCATCTTATAGAAAATTAATTTTTCTTTGAACCTACCTCAAGCTTTGGCAACAGTTTTCCAAAAATGTTTTCTTATCTTATCGCTTGCTCATTTTATTGGTCTGCTCTTTAAACTTCAACAGCGGAAAATTCCCTCTTTAGCAGAGATATTGCAATTACTCGTACACATACAGAACTGCATCGCATAGATAATCCCACAGATCATTGCACTCTCTAGGGCAGTGTTTGACTTCTCTCTCTTTTGCTCTGTCTCTCTCTCTCTCTCTCTCTCTCTGCCAAACTATCTCTCTCCTTCTTTCTCACGCCTTAGTTTGTTTATAAACAATTTCCACGCACGCTTTCAACCCGTACACAACCCCCCGCAACGCTCTACTGTTGATTTTATCAATGAATTCTCCGAAGCTTTGTTCAAACTTGTAAAACTTTTATGAAACACTTGAAAGTATGCAACATTCTTTATGCTTCAGAAGCTTCTAGGAAACAGCAACTTCTTTATCGATTTGTAGATGGTTTTATTAAAGCAAAGAAAACAAAGCTAGTATTATTTAATAAAATTTATTGATACTAGACTGAATTCATTCTATTCTGGCTACAAAATTGACTTCTGTTTATCAAGTAACGTGCAAAAAAAAATATTTTAAATAATATAACTTAAAAAAATGTAGCAATTTCTTGTGAGTTGTAATATTAATATTAAATGTTAATAATTAATATAATTAGTTAATATTAATATCAATATTAATTGCTGAATGAATACATTATTTTTTGTGTTGTATAATAATTCAACTTATTTCATTGCGAGCTTCAGTAATAATAATTGCTATGACAGCGTTTGCTCTTAGTTTAGCTTGTGAAATAAAAAGTGTAGCATACTTTCAAGCGGAAACGTTAATAAAATGCACTCTAAAGCTTTTAGCTGTAACAAAATTTCATTGCATACTTTTGCGGACAAGAGTCAAGTGTTTTCATTGTTCTCTTTGTGCTGCGCATTCTTTGTTAGGTTTTTTTCTTCATTTTAATCAGCAGCTGCCACGCCCCGTAGCAACCGTAACGCCCACGCTGCATATATATTATTTTTGTGTTTTTGTTTTGGCTCCGGTTTTTTCTGCTCTTTTGTGTTTGGTTTTTGATGGCGCAAGGCAGGGAGCGATCGGCAAGCGGCGCTGCAGTTGACCGACTGGTTCTGCCGCCGCCGACGCTCTCTCTATGTGTGTGTGCATGTATGTGTGTGTGTGTGACGTTGTCGCCAATCAAAACAAAAACAAATCACTGCTTGTGTTAGTTATTTGCCTTTGTTTTTTGAGGGCGCTTAGCAACAGCGCCGGACACTGGAAATAAAAAATCTGAAAAAGTTAAAAAAGAAAAGTGCTCGAATAACAGATACTCTGTAGCTGTGTTCAATATACTTTATGAAAGCTCTAAAGGAAATGCATGCATTTATCGAGCATTTAGTAGGGGCTTTGTTAACTTTCTCCTTGAATAACTAAATGAATAATTTGAATATTTTAAATTTCTGTGAAAATTATTTAGGAACTGCTTAGCTTTTATTTGTGTTTTTTAATATGATTCTAAAATCTGACATATTACTATAAAATCTTTTGCTTTGTTGGCTGTGCAATTGCAGACAGAAGAACGACTCGACTTATGATGCTGATCAGGAATATATATAAGCATAATGAATGGGTTAAGACAGCCTTCCTTCTGCTCGTGACATACAAGTTGCTCAAGTCTAATAAACTCTTTTTTAAGGCATTTTTAAGAGGTACAGATTATAAAAAAGAAAGAAACCGAAACAGAACTGAACTGTACAAAAATCTCTTTGGCTTTTAGCTACTTGTTTGGCTTGTTGTTGGCTTTTGTTTTGATATCAGCTTTTGGTTAGTGGCGTGTTTTGGCCGTTTTTCATGAATGTATGTACACATGTAGCTCTTGGCTAGCTGAGTGTGTGTGTGTGGTATGAGTGGGTGGCCTGACAACAGGGCTTGCTTTGCATGGGTTTCCTTTTGCGTGCTATCAAAACTGCAGGCAATGTATCTGTATCTGTCAGATACATTTGTTGCTTTTCCTTCTCTGTTTTGTTATTAACATACTTCTGCAATCCATTGACAGTTGCCAGTTTGCAGCGCAGGCATCTGTCTGACATTCCGTTGATAACCTTAGACAACTTGACGACAGCAACGTTGTTGTTGTTGTTTTAGTCATTGTTTTTGTTATTGTTATTGTTATTAATATTATTGACGCTATTTTGCTATTTAGCCGAGCCCCCCAAGTGAGCGCGTGTAGCGACAAGGCAGCAAATACAAATACATTCATGAATATAAATACAAATCGGCAGTAGACGGACGATTCGAGTATTCGTCGTTATATTATTCAAATAACAGAATTGTTCATGCTGAACCAGAGATGAGCAGTTCTCAGCCAGAGAAAAAAAGCTAAATGAGCATCGCTCTCTCTGGTCTCCAAATTCTCAGTGGCCGGCCCTAAGGCAGCCATCCCTCTATTTTAAGCTAGTAGTGTAGAAAGTGAAGTGAGCGTGAAAAGGTTAAACCAAGGTTAAATAAAGCCATACCAAAAAGACGACTATTTTTTTCACTGGAAAGGGAATTGGAATCTGCAAAGTCTCCCCACCACAAACATTGGTCCTTCGAGCCGGATTCTACACATAAAAGGATTCGCCCGCACCTACAAGATCAGGAGAATAAGATAAGTAAAACTTTGCATTTTTTCATTTTTCTTCCATCCGCCATTTTTTTCCTCCGAAAAAAAAAGGCCCTCATTATTCGGCAAATCTGCATATAAATATATGCACTTGTCCAACAGTCCATTTTAAATATATAGATTTCCATCACATCTATATATTTTCCATACTTGCATGCAGTACTACTGTTTTGTAAGTATCCCTCCATTTTTCTGTCCATTCCACAATTGAACATATGTATGTACATATGTATGTACATACATATATATATCATCCATAATACGTCCCACTAATACATATTATTTGCAAAAAATAATAATTCCGTGCGCTTCCGAATTAAAATAAACAAAAAAAATAAATAATAAAGAAAATATATATCTATATATATATATATATTTTCCAGTGGCCGACAATAACAACAAAGTCCTAATAAAGATCATAATTTTTTGTTGCAATTGTCGGTCGACTAATAACTCGATAAAGGGGCAATTAAAAAATTAAGCACAAAGAAATCGAGCATTTGTCGGTTGTTTTTAAAGTCGGTATTATACGCTTTAAAAACATTTCCTATTTAAAACAAAAAAAAAATCCCACCGCAAATGCTCATCTCCACATATCATATATCGTACTGACACACTAACACACACATATATATTTAGCTATTAAGCACACCACGTATATCCTAAAAATTAATTATTGAATTAATTTTAAATTCTCAAACATTGCATATTTAATTTATTTTAATCCATTTTTTTTCTTTAAATTAAATTTCCGCATTTTTCTGACAAATCCAATTGTCAACAAGTGGTGGTATATCATCCGATATTTTTCCATCTAAGCGTGAGTGAGGAAAGTATCAAATATCGATATTTTCCTAATCCAAGCTCAAGCGACGGCAAACAAGCGATTGGTATTCACTAATACCAATGACAATTGACTATTATTTTTTGTGAAATTAATAGTTGGTTTTTTATTGTTTGTGCCATTCCGATTGTGTGCTAATACATTTTCCGTATTTAGTGACAGAACATATATTTTTTTTGTCTTCCTCCGCATTTAAAATCAAAAAAAAATATTTTTTTGTAATAATTCAATTAAATTATTCATTTTGTTTATTATAATAATATTTATAATAATCGGAAACAAAAAAAATATTCCGATTATTTTCCTTATACTCTATAATAAACCAACATATTAGTGATATTCCCTCACATCCGAAAATTTTACTTGGTCCGTTTGCTTCCGTTGCTGCCTTCCAGTGGAATTTAATTAAATTAATTAATTCAGTACTATTTTCAAATATCAGTTCTCCATTCCAGTGAGAACAGATTATGTCAAGCGGATCCAACAAAAAAACCTTGACTGTTCCGATAGTAGGAGCCCTTAGAAGAAGTGCATCCGCTTCCCCTGCCCTTTCGGCAAAAAGCAACCCAAGCTCCGCTCATCCGAGAACAAAAAGCGAGTCCTCAGCCAGTAGCTCCAACTCCCCATTACTCACTCGAGTCCCGATCGCCACTCGGTCCGTTACCAAGAACACCGAATCCCATACAAAAATGGCGCTGGCAGATTTTATTTCCGTCACCGACAAGCTCAGTCAATTCGAGGCTCGCATTAACAAGCCAGCTGAAAATGCCGTGACCCTGCACACACTTCAGGTCAGACGTGACCATATCAAAAATCTCTGGGAGAAAATTGAAAAACAATATGAAGTGTGTGCAAAGATCCTAACCCAAAGCTCATCAAATGAGGACATTTTAGCAATGGAAGCCAAATACGACCATTGTTATTCTGTCTATGAGCGATGTACGGCCCAGCTGAGTGAGCAGATTGAAAGCGCATCCACTTCCAACGCTCCCATGCAAACTCAGCAGTATCCATCTTTCTCTCGAGGCTGTAGTCTCCCACCGGTTGATACAGAGGTGTTTCACGGGGACTACCTAAAGTGGCCAACGTTTCGTGATCTTTTCACGGCCATCTACATCCAGAACCCGAGGCTAACCCCAGTCGAGAAACTGTTCCATCTCAATTCCAAGACTGGAGGCGAAGCAAAGGCCATAGTTTCCAAGTCCCCGCTCACCCATGACGGGTTTGATTCAGCGTGGCAGGCCCTTTACAATCGCTTCCAAAATAAGCGGCTTCTGGTGAACAGCCAGTTAAAAATCCTTTTTAATTTGCCTGTTGTTCAAGTAGAATCCGGGTCCCTCCTAAAAGATCTACAGAGTACGATCCAAGGCTGCTTAACCGCTCTCAGCCATTCAAATATTTCTACAGAGAATTGGGATTGCTTGCTCGTATTCTTATGCAGCACGAAGCTTCCGAAACTCACGCTGTCCCTGTGGGAACAGTCATTGAATGATAAATCCACAATCCCATCATGGGAAGAAATGGATAATTTCCTTAGCGAGCGCTATCGCACCCTCGAAGCGATAGAAGACATAAAGCCTAGTACCAGTTTCCACCCCCAGCCCAAGTCCTCGAAGAGAGAACCCAATACGAAGCGTATCAATTCCTTTGAGAGCAAGATCAGTATCAAGCCACAAACTTGCAAGCTCTGTTCCAAGGAGAATCATCCCATACGCCTATGCCCACGGTTCCTCCAAATGTCCGTATCCGAAAGGGCCCTCCACATTAAACAACAGAAACTATGTTTGAACTGTTTCGCTAGAGGCCATCTTCTCAAAGACTGCACTAGTACGCACAACTGCTACACGTGCAAAGGTCGCCACAACACGCTTCTGCATCGTGGTGACCCCCCTACGTCCGCCTCTACAACAGCTCCTCCCACTATACAGTCCACTCCTTCTTCTCAGACGAATGTACAAAATTACTTCGCAGCAAACACGCAATGTGTATTGCTGGGCACTGCCCTGATTAATATTTGCCATCATGGCAACAAATACAAGGCACGCGCATTGATCGATTCTGGATCCGAAGCCACATTCGTCTCAGAGAGAATTCTCAATTTAATAAAACTCCCCTATCAGCCAGTTCAAGCTCAAGTCGCTGGATTGAACCAAGCGATTGCTGCGAACCCCCAGAAGCTATGCCATTTCCAAATTGGCTCCCCAAGCAAGCCCAGACTTCAAATAGAAGTCTCAGCGTTCGTCCTTCCACAACTGGCAGGAAATTTGCCTTCCTACCCAATTCCCGATAGTGTCCGAGCAGGCATCCCCAACATCCAGTTGGCCGATCCCGAATTTTATCGGAGCTCGCAGATAGACGTGCTGTTAGGCGCTGATATCCTCCCATCCATTTTATTAGGCGGCTCCCAGAAAAATATTTGTGGCACTCTACTAGGCCAAGAATCCATATTTGGTTGGATTCTGACAGGGCCTGTAGCCAAGCAATATTCAACCAAAATCTCTGCCTTCACCACTCGAGTTTCGGTGACTGCCGAGCCGAAACTCGAGCTTCTTCTCACAAAATTTTGGGAGGTGGAGGATATACCGGTAAAACCGGTAAAGGAATCCGATTCCATTTGTGAGAGCAATTTCACAAAGACCACAAGTCGAGATGTGAGAGGTAGATACACTGTATCTCTACCCTTCAAAAATCCAGACAACATCGACTTGGGACATTCCAGGTCCATCGCAATAGCTCAATTTCTCAAAAACGAGAATCGTTTGAAAAGGAACCCTCCCTTAAAAGAGCAGTACGATGCGGTCATCCAAGAGTATTTGGACTTGGGTCACATGCGACAAGTCCCTCCAAGTGATTGTGCAAATTATTACTTGCCACATCACGCTGTTTTCAAGCCAGACAGCACTACCACACAAGTTCGCGTAGTATTTAACGCCTCCAGTCCATCCCTCAATGGCAAAAGTCTAAACGACACTCTCCATACAGGACCAGTTCTCCAATCCGACTTGCCGTTACAGATCCTAAAGTGGCGTTTCTATCGGTATGTCTTCAACGCCGACATCACAAAAATGTACCGGCAAATACTGGTCGATCCACTCCACACTCCTTTTCAGAGGATAATTTTCCGAAATAAGAGTGATCAACTGTGCGATTACGAGCTCAAGACAGTCACTTTTGGCGTCAATTGTGCCCCATTTCTAGCCATCCGTGTGCTACAACAATTGGCCGAAGATGTCAAGGAGCGTTTCCCTCTTGCCAGTGACATTCTGTTAGGATCTATGTATGTTGATGATGTTTTAGCTGGAGCCCACACAGCCAAGCAAGCGATTGCTGCCATCCACGAGCTCCGTGGCGCGCTTGATTCTGCTGGCTTTCCTCTTCGAAAGTGGACATCCAACGATAAGAGCTTGTTACGTAGTATTCCAAAGGACCACCTTCTTCGAGTAGACTTCTTGGAGATCGAAGAAGCCAGTGTCGCAAAGACCCTCGGAATTCGATGGCAAGCTACTTGCGATGAATTCTTTTTCCTACCCGCTAGCATTCCATCCAAACAGCTATGTACAAAGCGTGAAGTGCTTTCACAGATCGCTAAACTGTTTGATCCAGCAGGATGGCTAGCTCCAGTGATAGTTCGAGCCAAGATTTTCATGCAGGAAATCTGGCTTCATGAGCTTGATTGGGATGATGTTTTGCCAGAAGCGCTCATGCAACGCTGGCGAACATTTCTCACTGATTATCCCAACATCAGAGAAGTGCGCATCCCCAGATGGATTAATTTCCAACCTGCAGCAAGCGTACAATTTCACGGATTTTGCGATGCTTCCCAGCGCGCATATGGTGCAGCGCTGTACGCCCGCATCAGTATAAACGGGCATGTGTCCATCCATCTGCTCACCTCCAAAACTAGAGTAGCACCGGTAAAAACAGTCTCTTTGCCACGCTTAGAACTGTGTGGTGCCGTGTTACTTGCCGAACTAGCCACTGCCCTGATTCCGCAACTCCCCGTTAGCCAGTACACGACATACTATTGGACTGATTCCACTATAGTCTTGGCCTGGCTCAGTAAATCTCCATGCAAATGGACTACCTTCGTTGCCAACAGAGTGGCAAAAATACTCCAGCTTACTGAGTCAGCCCAAAACTGGTCACATGTAAAGTCAGAACTGAATCCTGCTGACTTGGCAAGTCGAGGTGTTTCTCCACAAGATCTCGTATCCGCATCATTGTGGTGGCACGGTCCCGAATATCTGCAGGGACCAGAAGATCAATGGCCAACTCCCTGTAGCGGGGACCTTGAGACCACAATCGAGCAACGGGTTGTGAAGTGCAACCTGGTTCAGTCGTCCAACGATGATATTTTGGAACGTTTTTCAAAATTTCATAAAGCCCTTCGCGTTGTAGCATATCTGCTCCGTTTCATCCATCGTTGTATGAAGAGAGCCATCCAGTTTCCAAGCGAATTAGGCAATGATGAGCTTGTCGAAGCACAAAGTCGCCTCATTAGATACACGCAACGCAAGGAGTATCCGACAGAATTCCGTTTCTTGCTAGATAAAAAGCAAATTCCAAAATCGAGCGGAATTTTAAATTTAAATCCGTTTTTAGACAAAAATGGTATCCTCAGAGCTAGCGGACGCATGAGCGTTTCCGAATCCCTCAAGTATGATGAGCGACATCCGGTCATCCTCCCTTATAATTGTGTTTTTTCCCGCCTCTTAGTCCGGTTCACGCATGAAATATCTCTCCATGGAGGCAACCAGCTAATGGTACGTCTCATTCGAGCGAAATTCTGGATCCCTAAATTAAAGACTCTTGTTAAGTCGGTAATTCACACCTGTAAGGTGTGCATCATCCACCGCAAAAGGGTACAGACCCAACTCATGGGCGATCTTCCTGTGGAAAGGACTACGTTTAGTAGACCTTTTACTCACACAGGGGTCGATTTCGCAGGTCCCTTTGAGGTCAAAAACTACACAGGCCGAGCATGTCTTATAACAAAAGGATATGTCTGTGTCTTCATATGTTTTAGCACCAAAGCTATACATCTAGAAGCCACTTCCGATTTGACCTCAGAGAAATTCCTAGCTGCCTTCGCACGCTTCGTCGCAAGACGTAGCTGCCCACTACATATGCATTCGGACAATGGGAAAACCTTTGTGGGAGCCTCCAAAATCCTGACTCGAGAGTTTCTAGAGGCAACTAGAAATCTCATCCAAACCAAATACAGCCATCAAGAGCTTATTTGGCATTTTAACCCTCCAAGCGCCCCGCATATGGGTGGCTTATGGGAAGCAGGCGTGAAGAGTTTTAAGAATCTCTTCTATAAGGCCACCTCCTCCACAAAATACACCTTTGAGGAGCTTTCCACTCTTTTGTGTAAAGTTGAAGCGTGTCTAAATTCCAGACCGATTTCACCAATGTCAGAAGATCCTAGTGATCTTCTGGCACTAACTCCAGGTCATTTCCTCGTTGGTGGACCGCTTCTCTCCATATCCGAGCCAGAGATTAATGAAGCTGCTACGTCAATCATTAATCGATGGCAACGTCTAAAAGCCAGCAGCCAACAATTCTGTAACCGTTGGAAAGACGAATACCTGAAAGAGCTCCACAAAAGGAACAAGTGGAAAGTTCCAACAAGGAACATCC
The DNA here is from genome assembly GCA_018150835.1 of Drosophila repletoides. Taxonomy (NCBI): domain Eukaryota; kingdom Metazoa; phylum Arthropoda; class Insecta; order Diptera; family Drosophilidae; genus Drosophila; species Drosophila repletoides. The sequence continues at coordinate 14,716,838 of JAECWQ010000089.1, forward strand.
AAGTGGGTGAAATGGTCATCATTAAGGAAGACAACCTTCCGTCCAATGACTGGCGCCTTGGCAGGGTGTTAACCATTTATCCGGGTGTTGACGACAAGGTTCGTGTCGTCGATATTCTCACCACCCAAGGTGTCGTAAAAAGACCAGTCGTCAAATTGATACTCCTCTCAACTGACAGCTCCCTTCCAAGTCAATGACGATCAGACCGATTGTCGTCCCTTTTTCCCCACTCCTGTGTGTATCGTATGTCAAGACATTATGTGCAATATTTCTTATTATAATTTATCTATTTCTTTCCCACCAATACAGAATGGCACCACGCACGAAACAACCAAAGCCTGCCGAAGCAAAGTCTGCTCGTGGAACGCACTCATTCCGATGCCGAGTCTGCCGGGGAATCCACCCACTGCGGAAATGCGCCCGGTTTCTGCGACTCTCCGCCGAGAAGCGCCTACGCGCAGTATTAATCAACAAGTACTGCGCCAACTGCCTAGCACACCAGCATTCCGGCGACTCATGCCGAAGCAAGGATAAGTGCCGGGTGTGCCAGCAGGAACACCATACACTCCTACACATCACAGAGGACTCCAGCCCTCCTACAGCGCAACCAGAAGCTGCTCCTCCCCAACGGCAATCGGCAGTGATTCAGCCCCTTGCCACACTAATGGAACACCACCAAACCAACGTGTTCCCCACTGTCGTAATCCTCCTCAAAAACGAGATGAAGACAGTGGAGATCCGAGCACTCCTGGACCCGTGCACTCCGATGAGCGGAATTAACGCGTCTCTCGCAGGGGTTCTTAAGCTGAACTCCTTCAGCGTTGGATCCGAAAAGGTCTGCACAGCCAGAATCGGGTCAAAGATCGACCCATCGATCGATATCGAAATCCTTTTGAAGACGGTCCCCGATCTGCGCTATCAGACACCAACGAGGCCCTTGGGAGAGAGCGTTAAAGCGCATTTCGGGTCCATTGAGATGGCAGACGAGAACTACCATCGTCCGGGTTCGGTGTCATTAGTACTGGGTTCCGATGTCTACGCCAAAATCATGCGTGAAGGCTTCATCCCCAGCCAAGACGGATTGCCCATTGCGCAGAGGACAGTGTTCGGCTGGATCCTCTCCGGATCTTGCGCAGCATAATTTTCAGTCCCCCCTCACCATTTACTCTTGCAATTCCTTGCAAAGGGGGGGAGTATGTTCATGCTGAACCAGAGATGAGCAGTTCTCAGCCAGAGAAAAAAAGCTAAATGAGCATCGCTCATTTTATCCGTTCAATCTTGGCTGAGAACTCTCCATATTCACACTCTCTCTGGTCTCCAAATTCTCAGTGGCCGGCCCTAAGGCAGCCATCCCTCTATTTTAAGCTAGTAGTGTAGAAAGTGAAGTGAGCGTGAAAAGGTTAAACCAAGGTTAAATAAAGCCATACCAAAAAGACGACTATTTTTTTCACTGGAAAGGGAATTGGAATCTGCAAAGTCTCCCCACCACAAACAGAATAATATTTGTGCAATTTTGTGCCTACTCAAATAACAGAAATAACCCCGGAGAGTCATACAGGGCAGGGCGTACGTAATTACTATGCGTAATTAATAAATGATTCGATGTGATATGAATAATTTGATAATTGTTTCGGTAAAAGTCTTTGTTTGCAATCGATCAAAGAGCAGTCTGGAAGAGTCTACGCTAGTTTTTCGCTAATTATTTCGAATTGTTTAGACCTTATCAGTTAATTGTTTGTTTACTACACTCAAATTCTTCAGTTCCTTTCATTTCGTTACGGTTTCATAGAATTTTTTACGTCCGGAGATAAGATAAGCAATACAGTTGATTTCGATAGCTGGGTAAACACATGTCGTATGCTCGATATCATTTATGATGACGTGTCATATTGATTCCAGACTAAGTATATAGAGATATATGCATATTAACTGCGACATACAACACGGATTTACGGCATTACAATGTATATACCCTGTACAGATTATTATATATGAGGAGGGGAGCAGACAACGGGACTGTAATCTATAGAGAAATACTCCTCCTACGTTATAGAGAGACGTTCTCCCTTATCAGTAGGTAAACACACACAGTCGATGCTTCTGGTTGTCGCCTGGACTTTGATATGTCATAGAGCTCATTAAGCACTACTACCACTATCAAATATCATTACGAAAACTATCCTCAGTTCCAACATATTCCAGTTCTCACCGGTTTCAGCGCCATTCAGCGCCTTGTGGGGCAACTTTCAACGCAGTTTGTTGGCCTTGGCCTTCGAAAGAGCTACGCATATATCATATCTTGTTGTCTAGGATGCCTAGGACAACAATTCCTTTCATTTTCTGTCAAGAGCCACTTCAAGAATCACTCTCAAGATCTTGATAATTGCACTGTATTTTGTTTTGATATTGAATCAGTAAATCTTTTTATAAATTCATTACGGAAACTGACCTCAAAAAGTACCAGTTCTTGCTGAAACTTGTAAGTTTCTAGGTTTCTAGTCTCTAGGTTTATTGAACTAGGCCCTAAACAGGTAGCTTAATTAAAAATTATTTTTATTTAAAGTTACAGTTTGAGGTGTAAGGTCTATCGAGTTTTTTACTTGGGGCTTTTCCTTACGAAATTTTTAAATATATTTCAAAAAACAACCAGGAACTGTAGCTGAGAGTTAGATCATTGCTGATTGTAGTGGGTGTTGTTATGACGTCAATAGCTGAGCAGCACTTTTAATCAGCTTACTACTAAAACCATCCTTAGTTTAATTAACAACCAGTTCTCACAGGTTAACTTACGAGTAGCCTTGAGTAGCTGAATAGATCTACACTTTTCGCATTTCATTTCTAGGGTATATTTCAGACAGTGCATCAGAGCTGATTGTACTTGAATATACAAAGAGTATTATTACGTCAAAGCGCAGGGGAAACTTTCCATCAGCTGATCACAGATCGAGTGCATGCAATGAAATATGACTAAGACAAAATACTGGCGTAAAGCTTACCTAGACGTCATAATCAAGCTGTAAACAATTTGCCAAAATAAAAAAAAGAAAACAAAAACCAAATATAATTAATAAAAAAAAAACCTAAAGTATTTTGAGTTTATTACGCGATTCGCTTGAGCCACGCGTCGTCAACAAACAAAATTTTGTCTGCCCAGATCGATCGTCAGTGGGAACTGGTTCGAACTGGAGCCGAAAACTGGTTTCGTTTCACAGTTTCGATGGCCAGCTGATAAGAAAACCCAAAAACCAAATTGCTGAAGCCTTCAATTGGCGGCGGCGTCTGATTAGGGCCGCCCTTAAATGCGTTGTTTTTTTTTTTGTTTTTTTGGCTGTCTGGCTCTGAAACTAAGGCGTAAGGCCAAGGCTACGTGGCAAGTTAATGAACTTGCTGCAGGGAAACCTGTTTGCTCCTACAAAAAAAAAAAAGAAAAAAGAAACAGTGTACAGCCCTACAATAAACCTAATTAATATGAAATTTATTTGAAATTTTCTTAGGGCTGTTGCATCAGCAAAAGCCCCAAGCAACAGCGCACATCATTTCCGTTGCCACGCATCCCGAAATAAGAGTGCCACGTCTTTAAATATATATATGTGTGTGTGTATAAGTGTGTATGTGTGTGTATATATACACTGAGTCACATATACACTTATATATAGTACATTTTATCGAAAAAATTCTCTATAAATTCCATATAACATACATATATATAAAACACGCGCTTGTTAATTTTCTGCGTATTTCTTTTCGCACCGCATGAAAAATCGCAATAAAAATAAAATAAAAGGAAAATATATATACAAAGATACAAAAATAACCGTGCCACAGCGATGGCAACAGAGAGCAACAGAGAGAAAACATAGCGGCAGAAAAGAAGTAAGAAAAGGTAGCAAGATTACTTTTTGAGGATACCTTTACCTTTACAGGGAATCCACTAGTCTTGGCTCAAATAAAGAGTCCAAGATAAGGGTTAATTAGCAAGAAGTCTAAGAAGTCTTCAGCTCTATTTTAGCTTTTCCATTACTTAATTAGTTGTTGAGTCGCAAAACAAATTGCATTCTTTTTAGTCTTCCTAACTGCAGAGGGAATAAATTTAAATTGTTTACTCAAAACTGAGTAGTTAAACAGTTAAGTATTATGTCAATTGTTAGTCTCTGATTTGCATAGGGTATTTTATAGTCTGGCATTTAGTTAAGCTGCTCAATTAACAGAGCCCCATTCAAAGAAACTTTGTTTGAGCAAGATAAAAATGCATTTGCCATTTGCAAATGTCAAAGAATCGAACTGAATGCAGCTGATGCCATCAGGCAAAGATGTTCCCATTTTCAATCCCTCCTCATTGCCATTCCCATTCCCATTCCCATTCCAATTTCAAATTCCCCGATTCAAAGCAGACTTTGCTCTCTTATCACTAAAATAGATTTCTAGTTCCTGAAGAGCGCGTGGCAGTCATCAAATACTGTGGAAAAATCAGCTGCTGTCGACAGTTTGTGTGCCGAATAATTAGCTGCAAGTGTTGTAGCTGATAGCGAAAATCTCTTCAATTTAAAACTGGCAATTTAAATACGAAAAAATAACACGAGCTTTACCCATTAAATCATGGCTATGGTCAGTTCTTATCAGCTCTTAATAGAAAGAATTCAGCAGAACTGGAATTTAAGAGTCTCAACAGCCCAGACGACAGATTATATTATATATTTAAATCAATACAAATCGTAGAAAAAAAAGATACTTTCAATACCTGTATAAAGGCAAATGCAAATGTGATGAAGAAGCTAGCTAGAAAACAGCAAAGTGAAAAGATAAATACTACGGGCTGAACGAATGAAAATAAAAGCTGTCAATTTGATAAAAACGAACACAGAATTCATCTAATTTGTATTAACAGACTAATTAATTAGCGCTTTTAGACGCAAATGCAAAGAAGGTTAGTTAAGCCGGCGGTCAGCTGGCAGTACGGCATACTCTCAGTGCGATTATTCCAGGAATTTCTAATAAAATGAAGCATTTTTCGCTAAAATGCCAGTCAGAGAGCCAATGTATTACGTATTATACTCACAGCAGCCAATCTCCGGGCTTAAAAGCTGTTTACCTTTAAATTTTGAATCAGTGTTGAGGAAACTTTGGCATGTTTATTTCTTTTTTTATTGCAATTAGCTGATGCTTCAGAATTGAGATTAAAATGGAGCAGAATGTTTTGTTTGCAGTGAAAAATTGTCTATGTTTTCTTGATATTCCTAATACAAAGTGGGCTGAATTTAATTGAGTTTTTCTCTAGTTAACAGATTTAGAATGAGACTTGTTTTGTTTAATGCTTTTTAGATAAGATTTTTGGCTCTTTAAACAAGCTAATTATTTTTTTAAAAATAGCTCAAACAAGCTACAATCTATGTAAACAAACTGAAACTGTTTAATCGGGTTTTGTTTAGCACATCACAGTTTAAATATTACATTTTCCTTTAAACAGACTATGAACCCGGAATTTCATTATTCAGCTGCCTTAATGAGACGATTATACACACAAAGAAATTATCTATCATCACGGCTGGCTAATTCTTTTAGGATCAGTTTAAGGGAAATTCAATTTCCTCCCTTTCTGTGATGACCCTTGATTCTATTATCAGGCCTCCCTCAGTCATGCACATAATGTGTGTTAATGGGACCAACCGGGGCAGACACAAATTTTATTTATTATTTTTTATTTTACTAGCTAAACGAGCTGCAAGAAAATGCGCAGTTCCAAAAAAAAAAAAGAAGAGAAATAAACTAAAATGTCTGTTCCACTAAATTAGATTATATAAAATGATGTGACGTCACCCATGGCACGCAGCCAAGGCGACTTTGGACTTTGTACTGTCGCCGTCAATGTAACTACATAAATGCCCATACGAGTGTGCCCCAGATATGGAGATATCTGAGCTGATTAAGCCAGATAACAGATACGATATAAATTAGAGAGAATGGAACTTGTTAGCGGAAGGCCAAGTAATCCCTCAGTGCAACTGCGTCGCTGCTGCTGCTGCTGCTGCTGCTGGACTAATTGCAGGACATGTGCAGCAAGTTAATCCTAAAATTAGTTTCTCTGATTAGCTTTCAGTAGCAGCTGGTGTCAGGTAATACAATAACAGAGAAGACTGGCAAAGCAGAGAGCTGAAAGCTGAGAGATACCGACGCTGGCTGATGAAACATTGCATCATTCAATTCAGTTCAGTTCAGACGGTTCAGATCTAAACGATCTCACAAAAAGCAAGGAAAGTGACGTAGGAACGTATACTTTATGACGACGCCTTCATATCTCTCTCCACTTCGCTCTCTCTCTCTTTCTCTCTGGGGTAAAGACAATTGAAGGTTGTCTCCATTTGCTGTTGCTCTTGGAATCCCCCAAAGCGAACTGAACTGTTTGTTGTGCAAAAGTCTGAGCAAGTTTTTCATGAAATCAAAAGCAACGAAACATACAAAAACTAAATAAAAGCATTAAAAATTGCCATATAGACTCGAAGATACTCTGTAATAATAATAATAGTTCTCATCTGTTTTAATTGAGTATGCTGAAGCTCTCTTTTTATTGTCAGTAAAGCTAAGAAAGATGCTTGGAATCTCCTGAAGGTTAAATAGAATCAAATATGATCTGCGTTTATATCAAGTCCATATAACCCATCAGCTTCTGGCTTATGCGTACAGGGTATTGGCAGAAACCTGCACAACCAGCCAACAGCTGATTAGCCAGTTTTGTTTGATTTCATTTTACAATTGTGTGGGACCCATACGACATCAGCGTTCAGCTCTTTTCCAGCAGCTGTGCGAACATACTTAGAATACTAATTGAGGTACAGTTGTGCCCAAGCGTTGGTAGTTTGCAAAGCAGCTGTCTTTACTGTTAGATAAAATTAGGGAACAGGTAGATTATAGCCTTATTGTAAAGGCCAATTGTTGCCTCACCCCTTTACCTAACTCTTCTTTAGGTAGGCGAATGGTAGGTAGTCTCCTAAAGAATCTCTTTCCTGATCTTGACCACATCTGCTCTACGAAGAATAAATATTTTGGCTTTTATTTCAGCTCCCTCTTACCTTAAAATATCTGTCTTTCTCTTCTCTCCCATAGGCTGGTCGCTCCGCCCAAGAGATACAATTTTCGTTTGGTTTGCCGGGCATTGTCCGTGCAGTATGGAGATACGAAAACCCTAACGCCTGCTGTCAAGGATTACGTTGAGCAGTGTGTGGGCCTGTGCCAGCCGGAGAGTGTACATATTTGTGATGGCAGCACGGCGGAGAGTAAGCTGCTGCAGGGACTGATGCTTAAGCAGGGCACCATTCTGCCACTGCCCAAGTATGAGAACTGTTGGCTGGCCAGAACCAATCCGGCAGATGTGGCACGTGTGGAGTCCAAGACATTCATCTGTACGGAACGGAAGGAACAAACAGTGCCGGTTACCCCAAATGCAACGCCAGGTACGCTGGGTAACTGGATTTCTGAGACGGACTTGAAGGCAGCCATTCAGCAGCGTTTCCCTGGCTGCATGAAGGGACGCACCATGTATGTGATACCTTTTAGCATGGGTCCAGTAGGCTCGCCGCTCTCCAAGATTGGTATTGAGATTACTGACTCGCCTTATGTTGTGGAATCCATGAAGATAATGACTCGCGCCGGCAGTCCAGTGTTGCAAGTGCTGCAGCAGGGTGACGGACAGTTCGTCAAGTGCCTCCATTCGGTGGGTACCCCAGCCAGCGGTGTTCAGGCTCAGGCTTCATGGCCCTGTGATCCCGAGCGCACCATCATCCTACATAAGCCAGCCGACAACGAAATTGTCTCCTATGGCTCGGGCTACGGTGGCAATTCGCTGCTTGGAAAAAAGTGTTTTGCTCTGCGCATTGGCAGCACCATTGCTAAGCGGGAGGGATGGCTGGCCGAGCACATGCTTATTTTGGGCATCACCAATCCCCAGGGTAAGAAGATTTATGTGGCTGCCGCTTTTCCGTCGGCCTGCGGCAAGACTAATCTGGCCATGATGACGCCTACTTTGCCGGGCTACCAGGTTGAGTGCGTAGGCGATGATATTGCCTGGATGAAGTTTGATTCACAGGGTGTGCTGCGTGCCATTAATCCTGAGAATGGCTTCTTTGGTGTGGCGCCAGGCACTTCGCGTGCCACCAATCCTATTGCCATGGATACAATCTTCCGCAACACGGTCTTTACCAATGTGGCATCCACCTCGGATGGCGGTGTTTACTGGGAGGGCATGGAAACAGACCAACTGGCCAGTGTTACAGTCACCGATTGGCTTGGCAAACTCTGGTCCCAAGAATCTGGGAAACCCGCTGCTCATCCCAACTCACGCTTCTGCACACCCGCCGCCCAGTGTCCGATTATTGATCCTGCCTGGGAGGACAGTGCGGGCGTGCCCATCTCTGCCATTCTTTTCGGCGGTCGCCGTCCAGCGGGCGTTCCTCTAGTCTATGAGGCACGCGACTGGGCCCATGGCGTCTTCATGGGCGCCTCTATGCGCAGCGAGGCGACTGCTGCGGCGGAGCATAAGGCCAAGGTAATAATGCATGATCCCTTTGCGATGCGTCCCTTCTTTGGCTACAACTTTGGTGACTATCTCACGCACTGGTTGAGCATGGAGCAGCGTGGACAGGTGCCCAAGATCTTCCATGTCAACTGGTTCCGCAAAAGCTCCGAAGGTAAATTCCTCTGGCCCGGATTCGGAGATAACTCGCGTGTGCTGGACTGGATCTTCCGCCGTGTGCAGGGCGAGAACTGTTACGAGGAGTCACCTATTGGACGCCTGCCCAGCAAGGATGCTCTTAATGTGGCTGGACTTGAGGGCAAGGTGGATCTCAAACAACTTTTCGACTTACCCAAAGACTTTTGGCAACAGGAGGTCGCTGAGATTGAGCAGTACTTTGAGGCGCAGGTGGGTGGACATCTGCCACGCCCAGTGGCTAGTCAACTGGCTGAGCTGAAGGCGCGTGTGTCCACCATGTGATGTGTGTTCCATTTTGGGTTCCATAGGTTATTGCTAATCTTAGTTTCATAAAGTCTAATAAAAACAAGCAAAGATTTTTTATGTGGCGAATTCCGATGTTATTTTTGGGTTTCAATTAGTGGTGGGTGCGTGACACGATATAATAAATACCAAAAATTACTCTTACTCTACAAAAATATTTATAAATTTCATGCAGAAAATAAAATATTGAACTTTTATTGTGTTTGTTTTCCGTGCATATTTCGTGTCACGATATAACACGAGAAATACGCCCAACTCAAGGATTATTGTTTTTTCTTTCGCTTTTTATATGGGACAAGGCGTGGCCTATTTGTTATCAATGTGTAGTAGAAATAGAGTCGGAGGCCTGTCCATAATTGGCGTAAACAAGCATATAAATCCATAATCGCAATAACCTCTCTGCACTGCTGCGAATCAATTATCAAGATCGCAGCAAAAACAAGCAAATAAAATAAAATGCTGACAAGTATCAAACAAAATAATTTTGGGCACAAAAACTTTATGGGACGCCTCGACGCCTCAACGCAGCGTTGAAATGTTGATCTTAAAAAATAAAACGAGCCTCCACTATGTTGCCAAGGTCTGATTATCAACGCTAAGTCACGGGGTGGTGTGATCAGCCATCCAAAAAAAAAAAAGAAGAAAGAAATTAAAATTGGTAGAAGCTGATAGAGCAAAAAGAGGGCCTATTAGAAAGGGTTTTAGATCCGGTTCATTGTTCGACTTGGATCTCATTTATCGCCGAAGATTCAAAGAATTAGGAGATAAATCCTTGGACACTATTCCAGCTCTACCGTTTTAAACTGTTTCATAATTAGATCCGGTTCGCAGCTAGAGCTTAGTACTAAAAACAGAGCTAAGCTCTATATTTAGAAGGTATTTTCCACTCCAGGGGCTCGTTGGCCAGCTGATAACCTGCCTTGACAAACGATGTAATAAATATATATTTATAAATAATATGTTGATTTTTCAATATTGATCCGCCAATATTCATTGACGTAAATTCGAAATAAACTCAACTCATCCAACACGCTCAACGCTCAGCTATAGAAAGTCGATCTTTGCACGTCGCAAGGCTTGGGAAAGGGCATATAGTATAAACCAGACAAACGGCAGGTGTAGAGTGGGGAACGGTAGCAACAGAAGCAGACAGTGATGATGATCAAGCTTATCAAGCCGAACTAGAAAAACAAGTCCATGATTTAAAAATAAATGCACGAAATAATTTCAACTGAAATTTTGCCATTTTAGTGAAGAGCTGCTACAACCTTTTAGGACTTGTGGAGGTTTCTCAAGGCTATAAGCAGCTTTCGTATAGAAAAAAGATCTTTTTGGGAAACCTTCATTTCTCCTTCCAATGTTTGAGAAAAAACACATGATCGAGCAGCATTCGTCTATTCTTGGGTACAACATGTCACATGAATGCCATAATACACACACATTTTAACGTATATATCGGTCGCTGGCCACTTATGGCCTCCATGGCCATGGCCAACATTATAGTAGAAGAGTAGAGAACATTTTAGATAGAATCCGTCACCAGTTTCGCTTTTTTTTTTGTGCAAAAAAACAAGCAGAACTTTTGGCAGCATGACAACCAAGCGAAAGTGCCATGTGATGTAGACAAAGGCGTAGGTGGGCGCGTGTGTGTGTAGCAAGAGTGGGGTATTTTGGGGGGGGTGAAGAGGGGTAGCTATTAGCCACAGCTAGGTATTTCCTACAGTCTGTACACAATGCAGGGAATAGAGCGGAGAATGGTATCTTTATTGCTCAGATTGTAGGGTATATTTTTAGAAGGGGAAACATCTTAAAATAAACTGACTAGAAAATTGACTATGTAATACTTATAAAACAAAAAGCCTACAGATAACAGGGCGTATGTGCATTTTTTATATGGCCAACAGGTGCGTAGGATAGCCGGATAGGATAGGACGTATTTTTATACGCTAATTTCCCTTAGCTGGAAATTGTTTACGCTCGTTTTTTTTGTATTCTGCTTAGCTATCAACGCACTTCAACAATATCGGGCAATAGCATAAATAAATAAACAAAATAATTAAATTAGCAGCTAGCGAAAATATCAACAATTTCTTATCAATATCAAAAAAAGTAACAGCAAAACTGAAGTCCCCAAACGCAAAAAAAAAAAAAAAAATTAAACGAGAGAAAAATAAAAACAAAAATAAATGTTGAAACTTGCCACAGCAAGCAGCAGCAGCGACTGCGACTGCGACAATGGCTTGTTGCCAAGCGAGTCGCGAGCAACATCAGCTGCCCCTTCTTCGGGCCTGTCCATACTACCCACTCCACTGCCCAACCCACCCCTCGCCGATGGAAAACCAAAACAATCGGCGAGCCTCCCGCAAAGCGGCCAATCAGCGTGCCTGAAGTTTGACCCGACGCCTCTCATAAAAAAAAAACATAATGAGCCGAAGCGAGTGCCGACCACTCACCCGAAGCGCACCGTTAGCCGATCGTGTGTTCTAGTCGCGTCGTTGAGGTGCCAGCGAATCGTATAAAAGGCCGCTGCAGCGGCCACTTGGCATCAGTTACTCGTTTACTGAGTAAATGGAAAGATCAAGTGAATTATTTAATTTCAGTGATCTGAAAATCAAATTGATTTTTGACAAAAAACTCTGGAAGAACATATGAAAGCAACGCCACAACAACAATAAAACATAACAAAAAAAAATACAAAACTGAAATATAAATCAAATTGTGATAATTGAGTTGTGATATTTAACAAATTCTATTCAAAAGAATTAAAAAAAAAACACTGTGCGCCATATTCCAAAGTCTTTAAAAGAAATAACTTATAACTATAAAAAACAAACAATAAAAAACTAACAAAATGCCTGAGCTCATTGAACAAAGCAAAATTATGTAAGTACGAATATAAAAAGAAAATGAAAAAGAAAAAAATAAAAAAAAACATATGCAAAGGCATTTTCCCGAAGCCTCTAGAGCAACTGCATTTTCATAGAATGACCCAAAAAAGTATTTTTAAAGCAATGTTTTTAAAGCATTTCAATTGAATTTTTTTATGAACAAAATGTGTTAAAATTTTTTTTAATGATTAAATTTAAATATTAAATTATTGGAAAATTAAATGCACGAGGAAATTAATGAAAATTATATTTATAAATACCTTTAAGTGATCATGCTATGAATTCGTCATTTTTTTTTACCAATGAGTTTATTTTAGAATTGCTAAAATGTGAATTAATCGACAATATTAAATCCAGAAATATCCCGCTTTGTCTCCCATAAATATTCCTCTCTTAAGTCACTCTTACTGATGTTCTCTTTTCCCTTACTCTTCTCTCTCTTTAGTTCCATCTCCGCCAATGGCTGCGGTCTGCCCCAGCTGCACAAGCAGCGCCAGGACAACTGTGGACTGTACAGCCACATTCGTGGTATTCCCACCTCGTATGGCGATGTTAGCTCCCTGACTGCTGGTGTGCTCAACTTTGTGGAGGAGGCTATTGCTCTGTGCCAGCCCGATCAGGTGCACATTTGCGATGGCTCCGAGCAGGAGAACAAGATGCTCATCAAGACACTGCTGGAAGCAGGCACAATTGTGCCATTGCCCAAGTATGAGAACTGCTGGCTGGCCAGGACCAATCCAGCTGATGTGGCCCGTGTAGAGTCCAAGACATTCATCTGCACTGAGGAGCGCGAGGAGACCATTCCCACACCTCAGGAGGGCATTAAGGGTGCTCTGGGCAACTGGATTTCGCCCCTGGACATGGAGGCAGCCATTCAGCAGCGTTTCCCCGGCTGCATGAAGGGTCGTACCATGTATGTGGTGCCCTTCAGCATGGGCCCAGTGGGTTCACCGCTCTCCAAGATCGGCATTGAAGTCACCGATTCTGCTTATGTGGTGGCCTCCATGCGCATCATGACTCGCATGGGCGCTGCAGTCCTACAGCAGCTGGCCAAAAAGGAGGAGTTTGTGCGTGCCCTACACTCGGTCGGCACACCAGCCAACGGTCAACTGGAACAGGCCTCCTGGCCTTGCGATCCCGAACGGACCATCATTTTGCATAAGCCCGCCGAGAATCTGATTGTCTCCTATGGCTCTGGCTACGGCGGCAATTCGCTGTTGGGCAAGAAGTGCTTCGCTCTGCGCATTGGTAGCACCATTGCCAAGCGGGAGGGTTGGCTGGCTGAGCACATGCTCATTCTGGGTATTACCGATCCCAAGGGCGTCAAGAAGTACATCACTGCCGCTTTCCCCTCGGCCTGTGGCAAGACCAATCTGGCCATGTTGAACCCCTCATTGGCCAATTACAAGGTGGAGTGCGTGGGCGATGATATTGCCTGGATGAAGTTCGATTCACAGGGTGTACTGCGTGCCATTAATCCCGAGAATGGCTTCTTTGGTGTGGCACCCGGCACCTCCATGGAGACCAATCCCATTGCCATGAATACTGTGTTCAAGAACACCATCTTTACCAATGTGGCATCCACCTCAGATGGTGGTGTTTACTGGGAGGGCATGGAAAGCAGCTTGGCACCCAATGTACAAATCACCGATTGGCTGGGCAAACCCTGGTCCAAGGATTCAGGCAAACCCGCCGCTCATCCCAACTCCCGCTTCTGCACACCCGCCGCTCAGTGCCCCATTATTGATGGTGCTTGGGAGGATCCCGCTGGCGTGCCCATCTCTGCCATGCTTTTCGGTGGTCGTCGTCCAGCAGGCGTGCCCCTCATCTATGAAGCTCGCGACTGGACACATGGTGTCTTCATTGGCGCCGCCATGCGCAGTGAATCCACTGCTGCAGCAGAACACACTGGCAAGGTGATCATGCACGATCCCTTCGCAATGCGTCCCTTCTTTGGCTACAACTTTGGTGACTATGTGGCACATTGGTTGAGCATGGAGAAGCGCGGTCAGGTGCCCAAGATCTTCCATGTCAACTGGTTCCGCAAGAGCAATCAGGGCAAATTCATGTGGCCCGGATACGGTGAGAATTCTCGCGTGCTTGAATGGATCTTGCGCCGTGTGAATGGTGAAAATTGCTTCGAGGACTCTGCTATTGGACGCATACCCGCCGCTGATGAACTCAATTTGGCCGGCATGAAGGAGCAAATTGATGTGGAACAGCTGTTCTCGCTGCCCAAGGACTTCTGGTCCCAGGAGGTGCAGGATATACGCAAATACTTCGAGTCGCAGGTGGGCGCTGATCTGCCCGCCAGCATCTACGCCGAGCTGGACAAACTCAGCGAAAGAGTTGCAGCTTTGTAAACGGAGCAACTGAGAATTTATTTCAACCACACCCTCCTCCATATACACATACATCTTTACCCGCCTTGCACCACCTATATATACTAAGCAACTATCCCCACAAACCAAAAAACACCCATAAAATACCCCCCTACCCCCAATTAACCTACATATATACTCCATATATATATACATATATACAACATATATAATACTGAAGACAATGCTAATCCTTCGATTCTTCGCTTAAGTCGTTTCTTTAGCATTTAAGCCGCAGACTTCCAAACTATTTATTCTATAAGCGCTTAGCTATAAGCTTTAAGTTAAGATTGTAATATAAACAAAACAAAAAACTGAAAAGAAAAGAAAAAAAATTACAAAAACCAAAAGATTTTACAACAAAAAAAAAAGGAAAGACACTTATTACTCTTAATAAAAGGAAAGACAGGAAAGAAAAGCCAAGGAAAGGGCGTGCCAAGGATTATGGATTGTTTCTGTGGCAGCTCTATGAAATGGTAGTCCGATCGTCACATTTTTTAGTATTTAGAAAACGGACTCTTACATTCAGCTTGTAAGTTAAGAGAGAATAAAGTTTTTGGTTCGATTGTTCCCTTCTGTATATGATATAGTTATCCGATCTGGCCGATTCCTACAAAAAAGTTGCACTCTGCGACAAAAAGAAAACTTTCAAAGCGAACATAGCCGGTAACTCGGCCATTTGAAGACTAGCAAGATGTTCTTTATCCACAAGATTCTCCGTATCCTGTTAGATCGTATATGTAATACGTAACAAGCAGGATGAATATTCATTTGGGAACTGAGACAGAAGGACTTTTCTGTATACAGAAAACTCGCTATAACTTGGCCATGTCCTTGCAGATTCTGACGAATCTTGTCTCAAACGGTAAGTATTTAATGACTATCTAGATGTCCTTTGGCCACCAGATATTCATAATTCTGACAGATCAGAATGTGTAACAAAAAGGATGAAAAACCTTTTGGGAAGTGAGAAATAAGGACTTTTCTGTGTACAGAAAAATGGCTGTAACTGGGCCATGTCCTTCATGATCCGGACGGGTCCTGCCTCAAACGGTAAGTATTCATAACAGTTGTCTTCTGGCTAAAGGACATGCGTATTAACTTTGTAGTTTCCGAGCTATTCTCTGTTTTTGGACAAATTAATTGCGAATCTTGAATGAAAATCTTAAAGGCGATGATCCTTAGATGACCCCTTTATCCTTGAATTCCAATCGAAAGAGTTCGTCCTTACGAGTAAAACGCGGATTGTCGCTACAAAATCCGTAACGACTTAAGGAAGTTCTGTCCTTTTAAAAATCTTATTTACAATGTAAACAACGGCAGCAACATTCAAATTTAACTGAAATATGCAGCTTATAATTTTTATTGCATACTTTCGCGGGCAGCAGAAGAAATTCAAACCAAGCTGCCGTCAAACGGCCAAAATTTGCTGAAAGTACCAGGCGAACATAATTCAGCAGCAAGCGGATATTTTTTGGCATTTTTTTGTGTTGCCTACTTTCAAGGTCACTCGAAAAAACGTCTGCTTGCTGCTGGATTCTGTGCGCCTGGTACTTCTGCCCGCCAAATCTCTATTTTCTCTCTATTTTCGGCTTCCCCAGCTTCCGAATCCTCAGGCGACCAAAATTTTGCAGCAAGCTGATTAATGTTGTTTAACAGAGCACGTGTTAAGTCCCAATGTTATTTAACAGCGCACGTGTTAAGTTAACAGTGCCACTGTTAATTAACATTTGCTTACCTTCCTGATGATTCTGTTCGCCTGGTAGTTTGCCTGGTAATTTTGAAAATTTCTGGCTGTCCTGCTGCAGGACACAAATGAATCTGTTGCATAGTTTTAGGGGCACTTTTGTTTGCGTTGCTTAATTCTGGAGGTTGTTTTTGTGTTGCATACTTTGGGGCGGATAAGCTGTGTAGTATACTTTTAGGCGCATTTTTTTTGTTTAATAATTTGGGGAGTATTTTGTGTTGCAATCTTTTGAGCAGATAATTTCTGTTGCATACTTTGGGTAAATTTTTGTGTTTCATACTTTTAGGTGCACTATTATGCATTGCATAATTTTGGAGTATATTTTAGTGCTGCATACTTTTGGCCGGATAATTTGCTTAGCATACTTTGGAGAGATTTACTGCTGCATACTTTTAGGCGCACTTTTTGTGTTTCCTAACTTTAGGCGTATAATTTGCGCTGCATTTTCGGGAAATTTACTGCTGCATAGTTTTAGGCGAATTTTCTTTAGTGTTGCATAATTTTGGGTATATTTTTGTGCTGCACACTTTTAAGTGGATAATTTTTGCTGCAGACTTTAGGGAAATATTTTGCTGCATGCTTTAGTCTCACTTTTTTAGTTTCCCTATTTTGGGGATATTTTTGTGTTGCAGACTTTTAGGCGTTCTTTTTTTATTTAATTTTTAATTATATATCTTTATTTTAAACAATTTTTCCGCTACCTATTTGGCAGCCTAAGCTTGTTATACGTTATGGATGGATAAATTTGGATCACAGGGTGATGCATATATGACATAAACTTAAGATATGATTTATTACAATATTTTACATGTATACATTTATTTTAGAAATCTCTTGGAGAGATCGAGTGGATGGAACCTTTTAAGTCTTCTCTTCTTTGGTTTTCTCATAAGGCGTCTGGCCAGTGAATTCGGATGACTACCAAGATGAAGTAGATAGTTGGCGGCTTGTGCTTAGCCATCTTAAGATCCCTTTCAATATCCCTGTTTAGGATATACCAAGGAAAATTTGACTTTCTCCTTAAAATTTTCTCTTGGGCTGTCCTTATTTTGTTTAGGTTAGTTTTCTCCGCAATTCTATAGATTTGAAAAGCGTACTTCAATATGGGACTTAGAATGCATTTTTTTAATTTCAAAGATGCTTTTTTATCTGACAGATACTTTAGCCATACATCCTTCAGATACATTTGCGTCCTGCATCAGAATTTTACTATTTGATACAGCTGCCATAGAAACAAGTCTGCCAGTTTGCAAGTGTCTCTTCAGCGCGCCAAAGTTAGCGTTCTTTCACTAGTTAATAATCAAATAAAATTCAAAGTTAATATTTAATATTAACATTCTATAATATTTTATAATAATTGCTCCTTATAAGAATTAAATTAAATTTTATATTTTGTCTTTTCATTTTTATCTAATACAAATTTGGTTCTTTCTCTTATTCCATGCTTTATTTGATCTCTTCTTTCCTTTTTGTTTTATTTTTGTGCTGATGGGTTTCTATCGGTTATTTTTCCAAGTCTTAAAATAAATTTTTAACCATACCAAATGGGTTTTATCTAAAAATTTGAATTATTAATTAAATTTCAATCATTGCATTACAAAAAATACTAATTTCGTGCGCATTAAATAATTAAACTGGCTATTTACGTTTCCCTGTGGAGTTAAAGGAGCGATAAAAGAATTTAACTCATACTTAGAATAGACCACTAAGATATATTTGCACTTATCCAGTCAGTTCAATTTCGAAATTAAAAAACTCTAAAAAAAAATGGTTTCAAATGGTTAAAACACGTTGAAAACTGCTACCAACTGAAGGCACTTCCAGGCTGGAAGAGCTTTTCCATTTCAGTTGTTGGTGGTGAGGAAAAGCTTTTGCTGCGTGCCGCAAGACAAAAATGCAGGCGAGCTGCGAGCCGAGCCACAGTTCAGCTCGAGCTGCGTACCCGGTCGGTTGGTCGGCCATTTTGTGTCTGTGTTCGTGTACGTGCGTGTGTGTATGTGAGAGTTTGCGGCAAATAGCGGCAAGCGAGAGCGCGCGCTAAGCGGCAAAGCGGAAACGGAAGTGCAACGCGAGAGGCAACTGTTAAACTGTACACGTACAAACTGTTGCTCGTTTCATGTTGTTGTTGTTGTTTCTGTTGTTGCTAGTGCAGTTGTTGTTGTTGCTGTTGTTATTGCTGTGAGAGTGGGAGAGTGTCGTAACGCAATTAGAACAATTAGAAAAGTTAATTTCCGAAATTACAAACAAGCGCAATTTGCAGAGATCCAACAAAAATGGTAAACATGAAATATGATTTTCAAACACTACACAGTAATTATTGCGTGTGTGTGTGTAGGTGTGTGTGTGCCTGTGTGTGTGTGTATGTCTGGTGTTAAGCTGCGATTTGACATGTTGATTTATGCGCTGCCCCTGCTGCTGCCCCATCGCTCTTCTGTCTCTCGCCCTCTCTGTCTTCTGCTCTGTATTCAGAGAATGGGTAAGAAGAGTATGCTAAGCTTTTACCAATCGTATGTAACACGCAGAAGGAGGCATTTCTGAACCCATCGACTACATGTAAATACTTACCCAGATTTATTATTCTGATTTCCGTAAGCAGATCAACGCTCTCAGATTACGCTCTCAAATCAATCAATAGCTTTTAACTTTACTTATCCTTAAAGGTTTTCGTTTTTGAGCTGCAGCTGTGCAGATAACGTGTCTGTCTTTGTATCTGTTCTGTTTACAGAGTATTTGCAAGTCGAGCAAGCCTGAGTTTGGCTTCTGTTAGTTGTTCTCTGGCTGGTTGCGTTGGTGGTGCTGGCATTGCTGGGGATTATGCCTTGTCTGCCTTGTGGCACTTGTTGCGCATCGCTTTGTGTCGCGCAGGACACTCGCTTAATTGCTAATCCTCGCAGCCAACTTTTGACGCCAGACGCGTCTAATTACACGTAAGTTTGCCACAACTGCACCACCTGTCGACCTGTCCAACCCGCCGGCTCCACGCCGCTCTCACCGCTTTACCATACCACACCAAATGACGCATTTAAAACAAAATTGCCAGCTGAAATTCCCCTCATCAACATGAGATTTAGTACAAATGGCGCGCGCCAAGAATTATGTGTGGCAATAAAATCGATGGATGGCCACCAGGAGGGAGGGGCGGAGGTACTGGTGGTGCGGGTAGCTGTATGGTTGCCAGTCTAATAACTAAGTTGAGAACGTGACTTTTGGCCTAGAATTCTAATTTGCCATTCACCAATGCCATTCGCCACTTGGCCATTTTATGAAAGCAGCTGACCAAAGCTACAAGCGCCACTAAATAGGCTACACTTTCTTGACGTTGCTTTCTTTCTACATATATATTGTTTGATCCTAAGTGTTTTATGGACTTTTCTTGTTTATGCCACGCCAATACACACACACACAGCCTCACACAGACTCTCACACACACACACATTTATTTTTACAACAAACGCTAATTCTGCTGGCAAGTGCTGGTCAAAGTGTGGCATGTAGCTTAGTGTTGCAGGGAGCGGAAGTGCGGCGGCGGGTGGCAGCCACATTATGTGGTTGCTGAGAAAATATTTATGTTTGTTTAAGAGTGTGCGTACATACATACATATATATATACATGCATATATATTTATATATGTGTGTGGCTGGGCGTTAAATATGTGCTTAACGGGTGCGGGCAAGTAATTAAGCAAAGTTTACTAAAAGGGTTGTCCAGTGCTCTGTCTTCTGTCTGCTGTCTTCTTTTCGCTCATCCTCAAGCTAATGGCTGGAACTCGAGAAATGCATTTGGGTTCATTACGCCTTATGATGATGATAGTAATAAGGATGGGCGTGTGCAGGCGCGGGGGCGTTCCAGACAGCTCACACATGGCAAAGTTCAGAGACATTTGAACTTTTTGATGACTGTCGAAAGAATCTGAAGTACTTACACACAGCGAAAAGCAAACAAAAACTCAACTAGGAAACGTTAGCCAAAGGCCATTCAAGCTTAAACTAAGCCCAAAAGCCGTAAATATCAGCCAATTTTGAGCTGACTTTCACTTGCGTATTATCATAGCATACTTTTAGGTTCTTTTTGAACTCTGTTGTGTTTTAAACAATTCGACAAATTAGGCTATTTTTCCAGTCATAAGTTGTGATTAGCAATGAAAAACTAGTAGAAAATATATAAATATATAATCCCAGTTTGAGTAGATTCTTTTTCCTGAAAAAACCTTCCTGTAAAACAGAGATACGCAACTAGATATTCATGACTTTTTTAAATTATTTTAAATGATTTTTTGGTAAACGTTCCTTCCATTATTCTTTTGCCTTTATTGCTTTTGTTTCCAAGCCCTTAAATAAATATTTAGTATTATTTTCAGAGGAGAAATGCAGAATTATATTTCAAATATGCAAAAGAAAACCGCAAGAAATTCTACATTTAAAATGCCATTTTTTAAAGTGTATATATACTGCCTCAAATTACACTGTCAGTTCAGCTCAGTCCTTCAATTATGCAAATCCTTTTCACTCTTTCTCTCTGCCTTTGCCAAATTTTATATGTATCCGGCACAAATCCTACGCTAAATCAAATCAGTTTCGGCTGGTTTGCCCTCAGGTTATTTCACCAAAATTGTATGCATAACTTTGAAATACAATAAACCTGTGTTTTTTTTTTTTTTTGCTCTGCTTTCTTTTTGAGCAGGTGGGGCAGGGAGGAGCGGACAAATTTGTGACATTTCATAAGTTATTTATCTGCGAGGCCTCAGTGGCAATCCGATTGACTGATTGACTAACCGCATCATCTTTCACAGGATTTGAAGCTGTAGCAATTATATTGACCCAATGTAAGCTGCCTTCTTGGCTCCTGCTTAAAAATCAGTTGTCCTTTATGTAAAAATCTCTCAAATTCAGTGCACAACACAATGCTATAAGCCCCAAGTAAAGGTTCTGCGGAACAGAGCGGAGCTCGGGTAGAGCTGGGTTCATATCTCCACTCCATGCATAGACAATTCATATAACGCCAAAACGAATCTGAGCCCAAACCCGAACCCGAAAGCGAAAGCGAAGTGCAAACCCGAACTTGAACCCGTACCGAACCACTGCGGCGACCAGTTGAATGAGAGATGACAGACAGAAAATGTTTGGAACTTTGGTTGGGTAGTTCCACCTCCATC
Source organism: Drosophila repletoides (assembly GCA_018150835.1). NCBI lineage: Eukaryota > Metazoa > Arthropoda > Insecta > Diptera > Drosophilidae > Drosophila > Drosophila repletoides. The sequence continues at coordinate 14,738,011 of JAECWQ010000089.1, forward strand.
TCCATCTCCTTCTATTGATTTGTTGTTACTGTTGCTTTTGCTTTTGCTGTTGTCCACGGATTATATTGCGAAACCAGAACGAAAGCTGTTGTCCATGTGCTGCTCGAATGTGAACTGTATACAGTTCTATTCAACATTTTTATGATTATTCTATCCATGGCTCAGTTCTCCTCCTCCTCTGCCGGTGTTGCGCCAGAACACAACTACCTGTCCATCTGTATGATTGGTTGCGGTGGCAACAGGCCACGTTACGTGATTCCCAGCTCAACCGAAACGTAGTTAAGGTGTTGTAGGATAGTTTGTCACTATGAAATACCCTACCTTATTTGTAAAGAGTGTTTAAAGCTCCATAAAAGTGTATTGTGGTTACGTTTTCCTTATAAGAGACTATACTGTCAAAGACATAAAGCAATTACACTAAGTACTTTAATCTCAGTTTATGCTTAGACTAACTCTGAATATTATACATTTTGAAGGAGTATATTCCTTATATGAATTTCTTCACATTTTAAATTCTCTATAAAAAAGTGTAGTCTACTTATTGGAGCAAAAATCTTTAACTATTTTGCTCGATGGCTTAATTTAGATTGAAATTTCCGAACTGAACGAAGTTTTTTGTTAATAAGCTCTTTGTTCAGAATATTTCCCCATTTCTGATTCATAGTTATTTAGTATGCAGGTTAGAAGATTTTCTGAGAATTTTACTTTGCTTAATTAGCAATCAAACTTCTATTTTCCTTTTGACATTATTTTCTTTGTTATGCATATTTTCTCATTGCCTTTACCAACTGTTAATTGCTAAACAACTCTGTGCTCTGCTTTCCTCATTTATGCTAGAATTAGGAATGATTCATAAAAGGAAAAAAGAGTATAAAGAGTGAAATTAAAAACTTTAATAAACTTTTTACAGCCCAGAAACATTGCACAACTCTATGAAGCATACACTCAAAATGAGCAGCTATTTTTAGTGGGTATCAAGACCAACAGGTAGCATACAGACACATACAGAGATACATACACATATGTATTCATATATGTATGTATGTATGTGTAGAAGTACTCGTAGTCGCATTCATATTATTTGCTTTACAATATGAACACGTATCAACGCTTTGTATATGGCTGAGTGAGTGGGTGCTCGGCTATTTGTATAGGAGCGGTCATACAATAGATAAGCAAAAGAGATAGAGAGATACTCGTATATACTGCTGGGGCAGGGGCGAAAGAGGGGAGTGGCACAAAAAAAAAAAGCAAGCGGATCAGGCTAGGGACCAAGCAATGGCAACAGTTGGGATTCATATTACGAGCTGTGCGGACAGGAGCTCAGGAGCTGGACAATAAAATGAGACACTAGATTTGCTCATGTAAGTGCGGAGCCATTTTATAGCAGCTTGCTTCTTTTTTTTTTTTTTTGTTGTATTATTTTCCTTTATAGCTCTTTGTATAGCAGACAGCCATAAAACTACAGTAGAAGCAGACAGAGCAGCTTTTGAAGGGGAGGGGTCTTTTAGGGGGTGCAGCAATCAAATCAAAATCAGTTGACAGCTGGAATAGAACTTTGTTTAGCTGCAAAATGCTCAACAGTTTTGTCGCATTAACTGCAAAATGCTGACTTTTTATTAGTGCTCGCTTCGTGACGTGTTTCTCCTTCGTGTCACGACAGAGCACTGCTTATTATAGCTGACTGGAATAGGCATTCGTTGTAGAATCTATTTACCTTCGACTCCTTCTTTGTAAGGCAGCTTAAGATCTTGAAAATTTGTTGTATGCATTCGGGAAAAATACTCTCGATAGTTCTAGATATGATATAGTTGTCCGATCTGGAGGAGTTCGACATAAAGAAGGGTGCTTATAGGGTTTCAAAACTGTTGGACTAACTTAAAAAGAAGCAGACGGAGGTAGCTATAGCGACTCGTCTCATTATCCTTTGTGGGATTTTCAATACGTTTCGTGGCAAATGTGTTATACACTCTGCAAGGATATAGAAAATAGCAGGATACAGCTACCACCTCTAGCTACATACTACACCTGCCTTCTGATTCTGACGCAGACTTGAACATGTGAACTTGAACAGCTTCAAAGTTTGCGAACAAATCTTTGTAGCCAATACAAAACTTGGCTAGAAGCTAGTGTGCGTGTGTGTATGTGTGTATGTGTGGGTGTATGGTTGTCTATGTAGGGGTTTGGAGGAAGGAGGCAGTTAGCTAAGCCAAGCAAAAGACAAACATTAAGTTCTCACAAACACCACACCCAGAGAGGCAGCAGCACCGTGTTGCATGCAACAAGGAGCAGGCAATTTTAAAGCTGCAACAAAATGGTTTGACAGCTTAGAATGAAAGCCAAGCGGAGTGAGCTGGGATTGTGGCAGTACACTGAGAAAACTGGGATGTCCTTGATTCTATTCCTGAAAAAAGGACCTCAATTCAGGAAAGTTTGTTGAGCCTTCACTTTTCTCCTTTCAAGCTCAAATGAAAAACTTTCAAGAACGACAGAATTCATGTTAATAAATTGCAAAATAACTCATTTTATCTGAGTGTAGTTGATGAGGATTATGGGAAGAGGGGGGAGAGGGAGAACACAGAGGAGAGGCTGTGGTATAGAAACAACCACAGCCACAGCCACTTGAGCGAGATGAACGCAAATTTCATAACAATTTGCTGACAGTGGAGCGTTGCCCGCGAGCCATTTAGGCAGAAATTCGCATGTGCTAGTGTGTGTGTGTGTGTGTGTGGGGTGGGTGGGGAGAGGCGTGGCAATGCGCCCACGCCGTAGCTGCCTTTATGCGATTTTGTTTTATTGTAGTTTTCATTATTTTATTAAATAAAGATAAAACCATAAATTATGTTTACTCTCTGTGTGTGTGTTGTGTGTATTGTGTGTTGTGTGCTGTGTGTTGTGTGCCTGTGTGCGATGAGTAATGGCCCGTGATATTTACACATGAGTTGCGTCCAACTTTCAGCAGCATCAGCAGCAACAACAGTAAAAGTAAAGCCCCAAAGTCAGCCACCCCAATCCCCGCCAGCTCGCCTGAGCACATTTGTTGAGCATGGCACAACAGCAGCACAGCTGGGATGGCGGCCATGGGTCACCGCATCCGCATTCGCATACTCATTCACAGGGCGGACACAAGACGCCCGCGCGTGCAGTCAGCAATCCGTTGCCCTACAAAGGAGCCACGCCTAAGTCGCCCAGGTGAGTAAATATTAATATAAATCTAAATTCAACTACAAAAGAAAGGCATGCCGAAGATTTCAATACCCTTGGCAACGCAGCTTCTATGCAGAGCGACAAACATTGTCCTTTTAGTCAGCCGTTTGATCAACATTTCCCCTAAAGCAACCTCAATTAGAGCAGCTAACTGTTCTGGCCAGCTCCTTTATATCCTTGTACAGCTTCAACAACTCAGCGTTACATGTTTCCTGTTGTAATTAAAATACCCTCTACTAGGGTATAAAAGCCCCAAAACATAATTAAAATATATCTGTTTTTTGTGGCATCCATTTGCAGAAGTTATCATGTGCCGCCCTCGGTGTATGCCACGCCCAGTTATGGAGGATATGAGCCGCCGCGTAGTCCCAAAATTACAACAACCTATGCGAACGATAGATGCGATGAGGGCAGCATCTCGACGCCCTCATCCTACTATCAAACGCCTTCATCCGGCTCCATGGATGACTCTTCTTCGCTGTTAAGCGGCCATGGTACGCGTAGTCCAAAATCGCCTTGCAAATTTGTTTTTGATGCAGTCAGCCCCGGGCATGACATGGATCACGCTGGGCTTGGCAAAAAATTTGAGTACTATGAACCCATCTCACCGGATGATGGCTCGCTGTACTATGAGCCGCCAAGTTCACCACGCCGCCAGGGCTCCAAGAAGCTGACACGTTCGCACACGCCCCTGGAACAAATGCCGCAAGTGACCACAACCAGCGCCAGTGGCAAACGCCGACGAGATGAATGGGAGCTCCCCATTATAACCAAAATCGATGCACGTTCGCTCAATGCAGCCGCAGCAGCAGCCGGATCCGCTGCTAATTATGGCGGCGGTGGTTATTATGGCCTAAAGCGTGACTCCTGCGTCACGGAGTGCACACAGCTCTCCATTGAATCGGGCGAGACAACACAGCATACGAATAGCACGCTGGTAACCACAACTACGACCAGTTTTAGCTACACAGATACGGATGCTGGACATGGCCCCACAAGTGAACCATATTCGTCTCATCGCCAGCGGCGACATGCCATCAATATCACATCAAATCCTGGCTATCAGGTGCTGCACAGCTCCCATTCCACCTTGGATCGCACTTGTTCGGATAGTGTCGTCTCGTTGCGCTATCGGAAATCTACGAGTGATCTCACCAAGGATGCTGAGCATGAGCTGAGCGGCAATAAGCCGGCCAAGCCCAAAAGGGATGCGGTGGAATATAAGCCACGTAGACGTGGCAGCTCCAAGGGTGGCTTGGCCTATCTGGCCAGCAGACGCAGCTCACGCGAGTCCATGAAGAGCGCCTGCTCAAATGCTTCCGTATTCTCCAACGATGACATAGGTCCGTTGGCCTTCCAGAGCTCCAATCGCGGCCGTCAGCGTCGCACTTCCAATTTTCTCGAGTTGCCAGGTAAACTAGTTGACAATATTACATCAATTTTTACCCGTAGTCCTGCGTAAAATCGATTATATATAATCAAATTATTCATAGTACCCGATCACATACGTCCACGGGTATGCTCACTGCCGGAGCGTCCATACAATCCGAGAGCCAGCGATGATTTGTATCGCCTGCGCCACTTTTCCATAAGCAAGGGAAACGTAGTCAATTGTGGTGATTCGATTATCTCGCGTAGATCTCGCAGCAATACCAGTGTAAACTCCACCAATAGCCGGGCCAGCGAGAGGTCACCGTTTGAGGGAAGCTGCTGTGGTGCTGGGTATGCGAATGTTGATTCGCTGCCTGCATCCCCAGATGAATCGGAAAATCTAGAACCACCGCCTCCGGCTCGCTATCGAGTCGTAATGCTCGGCGACGCGGGTGTGGGCAAAACGGCGCTGGTTAATCAATTTATGACATCCGAATATATGCACACATATGATGCTAGTCTAGGTAAGTTGACTGTGCTCAGACTTCCTGCTCCGAGTTTGATTACAGTTCGTGTAGTTATTGCTACCCATTTGATGTGGAACCTATGCGTGTTTTTGGTCCTATTTTGATCCCGATTACCCGCTAGTTTCCGCTTAAGTCTATAGAGTTTAATTCTGATCTGAGTTTTAGACGATGAGTTTGGCGAGAAGACGGTGAGCGTACTCCTGGATGATGAGGAATCCGAAATGGTTTTCATCGATCATCCCAGCGTTGAGATGAGCGTCGAGAATTCCCTTTCCACCTACGAGCCCCACGGCTGCGTGGTCGTCTTCTCAGTTGTCGACAAGGGCTCCTTTCGCATTGCCGAAGAAATTATCAACTATTTGTGGCAGGAGAACTACACCAAGGACAAGGCCGTCATCCTTGTGGGCAACAAGGCGGACTTGGCCCGTGCTCGGCTTATCACAACACAGGGTAAGTAATATTATTTGTGGCTTGCCAATTGGAGATGAGCTCGTGTCGTGTTTTCTTTCATAATTTCACGACTCAACCAGTCGACTGCAACAAGTATGGATTACTCATTTATTTATTTATTTATTTATTAATAAAGAAACAACCCACAACACCTGACCATCTCTAGTTGAAAAGGTCAGAACAGGAAATCGCAAGTCTTAATTATGATGGCTTGATTTCATTGTCGTTTCCCATTTTCCCATTTTCCCAATTTCCCATTTCTTAATTCTCTCTTTTCATATTTCACTTTTGCTTTGGCCAACAGAGGGCAAAACATTGGCCGCCTCACGCGATGCCAAATTTATTGAGACGTCCAGCGGGATACAGCACAACGTCGATGAGCTGCTCGTCGGCATATTGAAGCAGGTAAGCCATGAGTGGAGAAGGGGAAGGCGAAAGGGGGGCTAAAAGTTGGTAACTAAGCTATGGGTAGGGGCGGAGTAAATGGGTGGTTATGCTTGAGCGGCTGCTATACTGTCTTGTGAGGGAGAGAGGCTGAAACTGGGTGGCTTTTGCGGTTATTTAGGTTTAGGTGAGAAATACACGCAACTCATTGATGCATGCGAAAATTGTGCAGGAAATAACTTAAATGGATTTGTGGTTGTGGTGGGTTGTTCGGTGGTTGTTGCTGTAGACCTGTCGGTCGCACCCGCTTCCTGGAAACTCTCACTAATTAATGAAAATTGAGTCGCAAGGCTAACGTTGTATTAATGTTATTAAAACTGGGCCGAGACGATTTTCATATCAATTCCATTTGTTGCAGATGCGCCTCAAGGAGAAACGGGAAAAGAAAGCCAACTTATCGAAGATGAAAACCTCTCGTACCCACATATCTTTGCATCTGGCCAAGGAGATTCTGCAAAAGATTTGTCTTAGCGACATTTCCAAATCAAAAAGCTGCGAAAATTTGCACGTCCTTTAAGAAAAAACAACCCAAAACAAGCCAGGAAAAAACAGCTAAACCAAAGTAAAAAATGAAAAAAAAAAAAATTATTTTGCTAGCATTTTAAAAGACATATATACATCAATATATATACATATATATATTTAAAAAATATACATATTTATAGCCCATATTTAGCCCATATAAAGCATATATACATATATAATATTATATATACATATTTAGCCAATGCTCAGCTTGCGAAACTGTTTTTGATGTTCTCTTTTTTAAAGCATTTTTACGAGTATAAAGTCTACGAATTACGAGTATTATTATTATGAATGTTGCAAATATCTTACAGCCAATTTTGTGTACGGTATATGTATAGGCCATACTATAGACCTGCATATATGTGTGTGTGTGTGTGTGTGTCAATTTTCCTCAAAAGAAAACATAATACACACACTGACAGCAGACATACAGGGAGGTAGCAAGATATTTGGGTCTCCTTGGAATTTCCCCTCAGGAAAGTAAGTTATACTTTTGAGGGAGGAAGATTATTAAACAAAACTATAGCTAAAGCTTAATAGAAGCTGCTGGTATTTTCAGTTAATATCAAAATACACCTGTCTACTAGCTGAAGGTCATTTCAATTTGGCTCACGTCAAAGTTAATGTCAGTTTCAGGGAGTTAAACTTAAAATTACACTCAACGAGATCACACTGAAAGAATTTTAGATAAGCTTTATCAAAATATATAGAATACTCGAACTGTCTTAAAGGAACAAAATTGATGTTAAATTAAGCTTGTAGAGTAGAAATTTTGTAATGCTTAACTTGAGTTGAAAACACTTCCAAAAAGCTTCAATTTTCTTGTGAAATTCATTTGAAAGTGAATCTTGGAACACTTTTGATAGACTTTATAGATGCCCAGTCATTGGCATGTGGCATTGAGTGGTCAGGCCCCCGAGAATAGCGATTAATTCGTTTGTTTATGGCGGATGTTTTCATTTTTATTTCGAGTATGATCCAGACGGCGGGCGCTGTGTAGAGGGGTAGGGGAGTTATCTCGGGGCAAGCGTCTGGCCTTGATGTACTACTTTTGATAAGGGCCAATACACAGTAGACGCGTGTCCGAAGAGGCCGAATTTAAGGCGTGGCACACACACACACACACACACACATATATATATAAATATACCAACCTTTTATTGTATAAGTACGAGTATATATTTCTATGTGTTCCATGCAAAAGTAATTTTAATTCAATAATATGCTGTCAATTTTTTTCTAAACAAAAAGAATTTAATCCAGAAGAATATATATATATATATAAAATATATATAAATGTGTTTTAGGCGTTTTACATATTAAATAAGTGTGCATTAACTCAACTGTATATTTATGGTTACAAAAAGAAGCTCCTTTGAGTATTTACGAGTAGAGTAAAACGAAAGCTTAAGAAACCCATATACATATATATATATATATATATATATATGTGTCTCTATAAATATATATATATATATATATATATATATATATATATAGATAAAAGAAATCTCTTCCAAAAACGCAAAGAAAACCCATATCGGAATGACTGTTGAATGTTGACTGTTGTTATTATTAACTAAGCTAAAACTAAACCTAAACCTAAAACTTAAACTTAAACTAAATTAAATGTTATTAAATTTAAAGCCCCAACAAAAAACAAAAAGAAAAGCAAAAAAAGAAACTCTATATATACATATATACACACATATATTTATGTAACTCTTTTAGAAGATATTATGCAAAATGTAAAAGAAATATTTACACAGCGGCTGCGTGTCTACAGAACTAACAAACAACCTCTTAACTCTCTGGAAAATCTATGCAAAAGGCACTTTATAAAGGAACGAGCCACAAAACACACACACGCACACACACGCACACACACACACGCAAACACAAGGAAAACAAATGCTCTGGGAAACACAACTCAACTATTTTCATATGGAAAACTTACATGAAATTGAAACGGAAACGGAAACTGGAGCTAAGCACTTGTCTTTGTTTGTCCTTCACTCAATGTTTTTTTGAGTGCACTTTATCATTTGGCAGACAATCACACACCCACACACACACAAACATACACACACACACACACCTACACTCAAGCAGAAAGGCTCCTCTTAACTGTTTATTCGAATGCAGCTGGAAAATCAAATACGAAAAAAAGTTTCGCTTTCGCTCAACTTTTAATTTGCAGCACTCGCAAAGTGCACAATAAAAAAAAGAAGAAAAAACAAATACACACAGCAAAAACAGAAGCAGCCGCAAAAAGCGTTAAGCAAGCAAACAAAAACCAGAACTAAAAAACACAAAAAAAAAAAACCGATATAAATGGAATATTTAAACAAGCGTATACGCAATCTGCATCGCGCATACGCTGCGTATGACGGCTTTAAAGTGTTAATTTATCCATTAACTCGCTAAGCATTACTTCAAATCAAAGCTAACTAAATGCCCACCGAATTTATTGTCTACTCTTATATGTTTAATACTATAAATACTACTAACATTTCTACAAATGTCTTAAGAATTCATAAATAATTATCTAGTATTTTGAATGCTATCAACCAATAAAGTGCTTAAAGCTGAAGGGACACAGCGAAGAGTAGCGAGTAGTGTACCTAAACGAGTACCTTGACAAAAATTAAATAAATAGATAAATAAAAACAAAATGAAAGAAAGCGCGCATATAATTGAGAGACCTTCCGAGCAGAGTATTTTTATTAGAAACAAGAAAACAAAGCAGCGAAAAGAGTTCAAAGTATAGCGAGAAGCATACCGATAATAGGAATAAGAGGAAGTAGGAGAATTAACGAGTAACGTAGTTTAAAAAGCAAATATTAATGAGAAACGTAAACGAATGAACGATAAGTGAAAGCCACAAGCATTTTTTTTTTTTAATTAATTCTCGCTTTACTCGCCCCTTTCTTCGCTTCTTGAAAGACTTAACTGTGCATTCACACATACATGCATACATACGAGAAAATATATATATTTTTTCACTGTACACTATGCCTAACAATCCATTAAATATGCGTCCAATATATAAAATTTTCTAAATATTTCTTAAGTACTTTTTAGCTGCATAGCTTGCAAAGAATTTTTGCATGGTGGTTTTATTCAATGGAAAAAAGCAAACAGTGCAGACCCATTATAAATTCATGAAGAAAATGTGCTGATTTCATGATGATGAGTCTGCAGAATAAGGGCAAAGTACTAGAAACTATTTGAAGCCAACTTACATGGAGATAAAAAACAAAAAACCAACAAAAAAAACAAAGAAAAGAAACAAAAAAATATAAAAATAAATGCAATTTGTTGTTGTTGTGCTCTGCCTCCTCTCACTCTAAGTCTCAAATAAGCATTATAAAGGACAAGGCCACAAAAAACTCTGTAACTCTGTGTTTTATTGGGTGAGGAAGGGGGACGGGGGGGCGGATGATAAAGATGGCACGTGGAGACGTGCGTTCGGCACACACATCCTGCCAACTCATGCGGCGACCGCTCAGCTGTTGCGCACTTGCGGCTCATTAACAGCAGCCGCAGGCTCTGAAGGAGAAGAAGAGCTACAGAAGACTGGGACTGAAGTCGTGTCCACTCAGAAAAAAGCGTTAAGTGCCTGATGTCAATCACAGTCGCAGGCTGGCTGAGCGCTGTAGGCGAGTCACATCGCCAGCAGGATTACATGCTTCAGTTCATCGTGAGTTGCGCGCAATTCGCTCATTTCGTTTCGGGTGCGAGAATCAATCAAGTGAAAAACTTTCCATAATTAACTTAAAGTTGACAATTCGCTTCAGTTGATTGATGGAATCAGTCGACAATCCGATGACATGGCAACCCACCAGAAGCGGCTCAGCCCATATAAATCCCCTCCACCCAAGCACACCTGGCTCCCGCCTCCTCCCGGCCGGAGCTCATCATTTTAATGAGCTTATTTCATTATATTTAACGCCCCAGCTTCCAGCCAGAACTCATCTTTTTTTTGGGTACCGCACAGGACTTATTATACAAATTGTAAGACCATTTTGTTTATCTTTTTCCTCAATTTTATTTTTTATTTTTTGGCCTTCTTTGCCTTAGCTTATTTTGCTGTCATTTACAATTAAGTTTGTTATTTACTTTCGCGGCGGGCTGATGGCCAAATAAAACTAATTTAAAGTTCAATAAAGAAGCGCAAAATATACAAATATATATTGTACATATACACTGAGAAAAATTGAATTGAATCGATAAGAAAAACATGAAAAACTTAAACGGAACTTTGGAAAATTCTTCAAAAAATAAGTGTATAAAATGCGACCTTTAATCTTTGTTAGAAACCAAATTTTAATGCAATAAAAATGCAGAAAGAAAGGAACTTCGAAATTAATCTTAAAGAAGGATATTTTCCCAACGTTCTCTATGGATGAAGGTATTCGCAGCGAGTAAATTACTATTTATATAAAGTACTCGATTCTTTATCAAGCATATTTACTTTTACTAGGGTGGCTGCCATAAAAAAATGATGAAAATGAAGATAAATAATAATGAAAGCTCCCATCCAATAAGTAGTTTATATATATTGAAATTTGATCAATTCTTTCGGTGTAAGTATTGTGTATACTATTCAAGGCAGTGCTGCTGCACTGAGTTGGCCTTTAATCAAGGACCTCGTCATCGTTTTCATTCTCATCCATATCCTCAGTTCAGTTTATACTCGTGGCATTCTCCTTCTCAGCCTTATAGACATTAAGAGCAACATTATCATTATCATTATCATTGGCTGAGCCAACAGAACATCGTTGGCAACCAAAACAAATATTGACATACTTTAAATAATTTATATGAAAATACGAGTAGAGGCAGCAACATCATTGGCGTTGGCATTGACATTGCCCATTGAGGATTCAGGATTCAAGGCTTCGCCTCCTGCTCCACGGTGTGTGGTGTGTTGTCGTTATTGTAATTGAGTAAGTGCGTCAAGTCCTTCGGGGTTCGGAATCCCAAGCACCCAAGGAACACACCCTGACTCCCACATCCCACACAGTCTATTCGCACGAGTCGTATTCCTATCTTTAGCGACGATACGTAAATCGATTAAGAACTTAACAAGGATTATGGCAGGATAACACGGCCAACTTAATGTGCCGACACAGACAAAAGGGAAGCGTCGTCCAATTAAAGGCGCACATTTAAGCCGGAATCACTTGGAGCCAGAAACGAAACAAGCCAACCAAAGCAGTTATAAGACTATTTTAAGGGCTGTTAAGATTATCCGGTGGCTCAATTAACAGCACGTAATATGACATCATATACAAATGGAGCTTATGGCCCTGAATTTCCATGGAGCTGCATCCCCTTCAATAAATTCTATAAATTCATTTATTATTCTATAAAATATTGATTACGTTAAGACAATGCTAACAATCTCCTTTAAATGTCAGATTAATTAAACCAATTTGCATCGACATTTCTGGTTAGCTTAATTTCAATTGCAGTTTCGGTTTTCACTCAGAAATTAATTACTCGCAAAAAAGTCAAGCCTAATTAAACTATAAAGCAAAATAGAAATCAGTTTTAATTGAATTTTAGCTGGAAAATGCTATACGCTTTTCTCTGCCATTCAATTTCAAGTGAAACAAAAACAAAGCTGATAACTGAAACGTTTATTGAACAGTTTTTATACGCTTGCAAAGGGCATTAAAACATTTACATGAAATGTGCATTCCATTGGAGGGGGCATCTCACAAAGGATATATAAAATTGATCAGGACAATGAGAAGAGTCGGCTTAGCCATATCCAACTATTCGTCTGTCTCTGTGGACCGTCTGTCTGTTGCTATGCAAACTAGTCTATAAATTGCTGAGTCTGTTGAATAAAATTGAGTATTCATTTATTTGACCAACATTTTTCTAGACTGGAGTACAATTTTTAACATGATTTAATTTAATTTAATTTAATTTCATTATAATTTCTATTAAATTAAAATATTTCAAGAATTCTCACTGTTAAAAGCTCTTTCGAAAGACTTCTTAGGGAAATACCATAAGCTCAGCTTTCAATTGCTGATACTCCTTCGCTTCTGTGATTTTTAATGCCATATTTAAATTTCAAGGAAAATTTGAAAATTGTTATCTAGTTCCTTCAGATTATGGAGCTTTAAGGCTTTGTAGCAAACGAGATAATGGCATTCGCATCTTGTCTTAGCCCTGGCATCGGATTAGTTGCCCTGTCATCGTCACCCTTTTGAAGGTAATGTCTTTAAGAGGATCAAAAAGGATGCTAAATAAAAATACACAACATTTTATAGAGCCCAAGCTGTTTACCTAGTACAATATAAGTGTGTGTGCCAGTGTGTGTGTGAGTGTGTGTGTGTGTGTGTGAATATAGTCAACACACGCGCTGGCATTTTAGCCAGCCCAAAAACGGATGCCTACACCTGCACACTCACACCAGTGCCACCGGCTTGTGTGTAGTAAATAAAAAGCTACTTTTGTAATGAAAAAACTCGAAACAAGCTAACTTACACTCAGAAAAAAAAAACCGCTAAAAAAAGTCAATCTATAATTCAGGCCAAAAACAAATCGGCTTAAATATTGCTGTTCAGAAAACCTTTCGTTTTCGATTTAGTGTCCTCTACTTATAAGGCTAGATTTGACGGCTTTAAAGCTAAATGGGCAACACTGGCACACCTGCAGAGAGTGTGCCATACTCAGGTTTATGAAGAAATATTCGCGCTTCAAGCCAGCCAACACTCTCACTCGGGGGACTCATAACCAAATAAGCTGCATTTTTTACTCGTAAAGCATACTTTGCTTGCTGAGGCGATGCGAGGCGAGGCGAAGCGAAGTCCACGCGCAAATTGCCAAACAAACCACCGGCTTTGCCGCCCCCTTTTGGCCCCTGCTTAAACCTAACCTAAAAACGGCCTTAAAAACGGAATTTTTGGCAAAATGAAACTTTAAGCAATGTGGAAAAAAAAAAATGAAATTTAAATAACGATTTATAGCCTTTGAAGTATGATTATTTGTTTATAGACGACGAGCCGCTACGGAGGCGGCAAATAAACCAGCAGACGTCACAAATACCAAAAACTACAACAGTCAAACGACTGCGGAATACCCTGTAAAGCGATTTTAATAGCGCTGAAAATAAAAGATCTGTCATATTAAAAATAATATATTATTGATCCGTTTATACCCCCACAATGAGATGATATTGTTCCGTCCGTCCGTCAGTCTGACTGTCTGACTGTCTGCGTGACTGTTTGTCTGTCTGTCTGTTTGTCCGTCTGTCTGTCCGTCTGTATGCCCGTATGTCTGTAAATCTGTCAATCTATCCGTCTGTCCGCCCGTCCTTCCGTCCGCCTCCCGATCTTTCCCTGCTAACGCCTTTAACCCTATGCTTTGAGTGAAGGTTCTCAGCAAAGACGACAAATGACCAACTGTTTTACATACATAGCTAATATGCCCCTTGTGAGTGACGCTTTCTTGATTATGGCTAGCACGGGCCAAATAAAGGCCAAATTTGTAATGCGTTCAAACAGACAAACAGGCGGTAGGCAGCAAACACAAGGCAATAGCCAAGCTGTTGAGCGAGTCAAAGGCTGTGCAATGCCAGCGGGGGTAACGCGCTGGTTGGGCGGCAGTGGAGGGGTGCTTGTTTGGTTGTGTGTGTGTGTGTGTGTGTGTGAGGGTGTGTGTGTGTGTGTATGCTGTCAAAATCAAATACAGTTGGTGTAAGGGGAAGGGCTATACAGCGAAAGGGAGCTGGTAAGGGGCCCAATCAGACCTGGGGCCAAGCTTGTTGCTGCTGTCACTGTCGCAGTCGGCGTCTCCGTCGCTGTCGACGTCAAAGTTGAGGCCAATGTTGATGTCGATGCCTCCTGCTTAAAAGCAATGCCATGAAATTGCTTTTTGCAAAAAGGTAACGGTTACAGCAACAAGTGAGAGTCGGCCTATGTTTTTTGTGTGTGTGTGTGTGTGTGTGTGTGTGCGAGTGTGTGTGAGTCAGTGGAGTGCGTGTTGGAGCTGAAACACCGCCGGTCCCCCAACTATTTTATTATTTATTATTTAATTCCCCAAAAGAAAAACCATTGGCAAGAAAATTAAACACTCTCAAATATTTTATGTGTCATTTTCGAAAGGCTTAATAACAATAAAACAAAGAATAACTGGAAAAAATCAAAATATATTAACAATTTTTTACTTTCCATTTAATTCTATTGGATAATATTACAAATAATATCCTGTAGTGTCTTTCAATTCAATGAGAAGAATTCGCTGTGAATTTCTCTACCCTATTCTCTGAGATCCCTGCAAAAACAATCACATCTTACGCCACTGCTGAGTGTTTAGTTTGTTTGTGTGTAAGAGTGTGTGATGGAGAGATGGAGTGTGGGGGGGAATGAAAGGAAATGAGAAAAGGTTGTTGCTGGCTTCCTTTTGCCGCTTTATGTGCGCTTTGTAAATTTGCGTAGAGGCCGCGGACGCGCAATGAGGAAACAGGAAGTTGCCAGGACATTGTTTATTCTTTAGTGGCAAACAAAACACAGCCGCAAAACGCAGCGTGTAGCGAGAAAGTCAAAGCACAGACAGCTCCCCCAAAAAGACCCTAAAATTGGCAGAGAGAAGAACAGAGAATAGGGAAGAGGTAGGAGACCCTGAACCCATAAATTACTAGAGGAATTTAGATTGTTAGCTAGGCGGACGGCGCAACGGATGTCCTTCAAATGTTTGTATTTCTTTATTTTTTACTTTTTATTTATTTATCTATTCTTTATTTTATTTTTTTCTTCCCATTTTATTACGGTACAGAAAACTAAAATGTTTAAGAACGTTGACAAAATAATCTGTTAAATGCGCCCAAAATACACATGGGTAGCCTCTGGCTGAGTGGGGCGGGGGGGTGGGGGGCTGGCAAGGTGAAAGAGGATAGGGATAGAAGAGGGCAGCAAGGAGGGCAGCAGAGAGACAATAAGCAGACACTAAATGGACGCAATTTTCTGTTGTTGTTTCACAGCTAAATGCCAAAACGCCATTTTCACAAAGTTTGCACCAAAAGCAAACAGACGCCGGCGACGCACAGTGGCACCAGTATGAGGTAAAATACATCAAAAATTAATAAGTAAATAAAGTAGGAAAAGGTCAAACGACTGCAATCAATTTAAGTGCAATTTAAAGAGAAAAACTATTAAATTAAAATATGTAACATTGATTAAAGTTTTATTAGAACTCTGATCATTTTTTTAAACTATTAAATAATTATATTTTCTAGCATTTCATAGATTAAAATTATTATAACGCAATACTCCCCTTTTCACTTCTGAATTGATTTTAATTAATCACGAGAAGAAAGCCAAAAATCTAAGATTTTTTGTTCAAAAATAATCCTAAAATTAGGCAGAATATTTTTTTAAGATCCGAAAACAAACCGAACAGCCAAGTGTTTTAATTTAATCCAACTTCAAAAAGTATTCAATTCAATTTTTTAATTTTTTTAAATGGAATCTACATTTTTTTAAATTTCTTCGATTTACACATGAAAATATTTTCAATAGAAAAACATTGATCCACTGTGCAACTTTAAGTATGACGGCGAAAGCGAAAATGAAGAGGACGCTGGCAATGGCCAAAGAATAAAAGTCAAAGGCAACCCAAGCAGCAAAAAAAAAAATAAAGGAAAAAAAATGTGGGATTTTGCTTTCTTTACCTAACTTAGTTGTTGTTATTGCTGTTTGTGCTACTGTTGTTGTTGTTGTTTGTGCTGCAGCTTTATCAACGCCCTTCGCCAGGCACCAAACACACTTGTTGAGCAGCTGGCGAAAGGCGGAGAAGGAAGAAGGAAGAAGGAAGAGATGAGAGACAGCGCAAACAACAACAACATGAGGAGCGCAACAAAACTGACAAAGAAATTGAAATTCTGTCAGTGTACGAGTGTGGGCAGGTGTTGGCGTCTTTGCTTATACCCTGTGAAGAACTAAAGGGGTATGCCTGAAAACTGCTGCACATGAAATAAAGGGAATTTAGGTTAAGTTTTATATGGGAACTGGCCAGTCTAGCTAACTAAATCATGTGATTAATCGGACCAAATGGAAGTTGTTGTATGGAAAACTCTTTTCTTATGGATTGTTTATTGTAGGTTGATTATCTACATATATTATTATTTATTATAAGAGTTATTTATTTTATTTTCAACCAGTATAGGGTATTTTTAATTCGTGGTGCCTTAAGTAGCGCATTTTTCGTACTTGCTTTTGCATGTGTGTGTATGACCTTTATTCAGTCGATTATGTTAGTGGATGGATTCAGAGCCATGACAAAACTTCGTTATCACACACTCACACACACACTTGAGGCACACACGCACACACTCCAGGCACACACACACACACACACACACACACAATCTCGCAGAGTGAATACCCATAGTAGTATTCATAATGCAGTCAGCGTGCGGCTGGAAAATGGTCTTCGAGTAAGTGAAAAACTCATGAAGAAAAACCAAAAGCAAACCAGGCGCATCGAGTTGCAGCTTCCACTTTGGCCTTCACGATAGTCCGGTTCGGAGGCGGAGGAAAGGCTTTTTTCAAGGCAAATACACTTAGAAAAAAATCAGTGCAGTTCCTTTATAGACAACCCAATTTCTCAATTAATTATACGGACTTAGGATATGCCTTAAGATTAATAATAGTTTACACATGTTAGAGCCATAATATCTTAAATAAAAGAGAAATAATTTTGGTAATATAGGTTAAAGTGTTATTAATTTAAGTTAATTGAATTAAGATGCATTTTCTTTTGGTGCATGTAGAAGCCTTTGCTTCCAGCCCAATGGGAACTGTTTAGCTGAAGTGCCACGAAAACTTTGCCTATGTTAAATATCTCCGTTCTACCATGCGACAGCTTCCTCTTCTACCACTTCACCTTGGCCTTCCCCTAGCCAAAGCCGCCCCCCCTACCCGCTGAGAGGGTGCAACACTGTTGCAAGTTGCGAGTTGCGAACGTGCCGCACAACCAATTTTACTGAGTTTTTCCAACTGCTTGTTGGTTTTTGGTCTGTCGATGTTTGCTTTTCGGTACGATAGGTGGCGCTTGGGTGGTGGTGGTGGGCGGTAATAACTATAAACTGTTTGCATGCCTGAGTGATGGCTGTGTGTGTGTGTGCGTGTGTGCATGTGTGTGTGAGTGGGCGTGTGCGCCACCTACCGCTGGTCATTTGCGCTTCAATTATGCAAATTTACGTGAATTTTTCAATATGCGACTCGGAAACTGCGTGGAATGACATAATGAATATAGGCGTGTGAGTGTGATTGTGTGTTTGTGTGGGTGTTTTCCGATTTAATTTTCCATCGTATTGCGTTTAAAGCGGATATTTTTCCTATATATACACACATACATATATACTGTGTTTAATGACTGCAACGCGAGAGAACATTTCATTTGCATAATGAACGACTATTTTTTTTTATATCCTCTCTGCGGATATTATAATTTCCTTACAAAATTTGTATCGCATTGATGTAGGCATTTCCGAAATCCATTTAAGTATGCTATACTTTTTTATCTATGCAAATAAGCCTGCAAGTTCTAAAACTAAGACTCGTTAACATAAAAAGGGAGAGTTTTTGTTAAGGTCTCACAGCTTGTTAGGGTATTATTTCAGAGTCGTCCTGATTTCATTTGAGATTACATTTAGTGCAAAACCTTTCTCTATAGTGTATTAATCTTTCGGCTTTCGGTTTTTATTCATTTTATGCGGGAAATGATTTCTTGCATCGAGTAATTGTGCGATTATGCAGTCAATGGAGTCCCAACGCGATTAAAGAGCAACTTCATCAAATAAAATGGATTTAAATTCATGCGGTTCGACTGCGAGCTAAACCCGAAAAGTGCGTTAATTACCAATGGATTATTTTAAGGTCATCGAGAGGTATAGCTATAATTAAGGAAGTATACAGAACTACAGAACTATTCTGAACTCCATTCCCGAATGAATTACACTGAAAAAAGGGATAGTCTACTATTAGGATCTACAAGAATTAAACCATATAGTAAAATATCTGTAAATATATTGAAAACTCATTCAAAGAGTATATTAAATTAACTCAGAACCTGCCTGATTGAGTGCGATTATAGGATTATTTAATTAAATTAATTTATATTTAGACATTATTTTTTCCTTGTTTTAAATTCCTTTTATAGACAGTTGTATACTGATGTATGCTTAAGAAATTAATTTTATATTTAGATTGTTTAGAGTAATAAATAATCGCCAGCCACATCAAGCATTTTATAAAATACAACCATATATAATATATAATTGAATTTCATTGTTTTTAGACCCGTCTCTTAATCCTGATGAATAATATATTTTTATTAAGGTGAGATGCCTCCTTTCGCTCCTTTCCTTATACATTCGTAATATATATTGAGGTTTGTTTAAAAATAATTCATTGACTTCTTAGCTGATTAAATTGCATTCCCTGTGAGTCTTTAAGTGTTGCCTTAGCTCTCAGTTAGTCTCTTCAATTTTCATTTTCTGAGTGAAGGATTGTGTTGCACTGGGCATATCCTTTCGAGTTTTTTTGGGCTTTAGAAAGTCTCCTTTTGCAGCAGTGAACTGTGGCTTAGATTTGATTGATGTTGCAGTGAATGAAACTTAAAAATTAAATAAAATTAGTCCTGCGAAACTCCAATTCCCAGATGCAAAAACTGCAAAACTTAAGGACTTGCAATCAGCAAATACGAGTAGTATGAAATGCACATGAAATTTGTAAAAGAAAATACTGAATAAATAAAGAGATGCACACGCAGATCCACCACAACAACACTTGACGAGCGACAAAGGACAACCCTTAAGAGTGGGGGGTAGAGAGCCAAGGGCTTTGGCCGTTCACCTGTCAGGCTCCTCCTCTTCGTACCCTTGTGTTATTTTTTTTTTCCTTATTGAAAAATGGGCCCCGAGGAGCATCGAAGTGAAGTTTTCCGCCTGGACATTAGTTTTATGCGGTGTTCAAGGACCCCCCGAACGGCAGTCCAAGAAATGGCAGTGAAACTCAAGCTGGGGGTGTTACGAATACCAAAGTTTCCTACCCTTCCACCCCCCAATTTAAGAGTGCACGGCTTTCGAGAGTGAAAGCTTTTTCTCTCTCTTAACAGCCAAAGCTCTCTTAGTTATTTCTTGGAAAGCCCGCACAGTGGTGTTGGGGTGGACCAAAAAGGGGTTGACAGTAATGCTAACTTCTTATTACCAAAACAGGCGAGTTGGCCCAAAAAATTAGGCAAAGTGAAACGCTGAAAATCAGGCTAATAAATAAGCAATTAAATATTAATTAAACAAAAAAATACCTACAAGTTTGGTTAAAAAAATTATAGAAAGCTAAAAAAAATATATATACAAAAATATATATTTTCTATAATTTTATCAATATCTAAATTTCTATAAAATTTGTTAAATAAAATATAAAAAGTTTAAGTATAACGTAGGATTAAAAAAAACGCTAAATAGGCAGCACTGTTTACTACCCTTTAAAGGCTGGCTGCGAAACAGGGTCAAACAAGCCTTAGGGCTGCCATGGCAACCTAAGCCAGGACAAAGGCAGGCGCGTTCAAAACATAGAGGTTTGTTTACAGCCCCCCAAATCCCAAATCCAAACGAGAAGCCAGTGAGAGAAGTGTCAAGTAAAACGACTGCTCTACGAATGGCAAAGCACGGTTATGGAACGGGCGTAATGATCACAGATCTGGATCAAAGTGAACAAGAGCAGCAGGAAAAAGAAAAGGAAAAGGAAATGGAACGGGGCGTGGCACGTACAGTCAACGTCTCAGCAACGCAACCAAAGCGTCAACGCAAGGTGCTGCAAACTTTAACGGGCAACTTTAGTCGCAGATCTCGCAGCGTTGAGGTGGAGCAGCGACAAGAGCAGCTCAACACAAGCCATAAAAAAAAGCAGCCACAACAGGAGCGCACTATCCAAGGACTGGTAAGTATCTACCTTTTACTCTAGC
This sequence comes from Drosophila repletoides, assembly GCA_018150835.1. Taxonomy (NCBI): domain Eukaryota; kingdom Metazoa; phylum Arthropoda; class Insecta; order Diptera; family Drosophilidae; genus Drosophila; species Drosophila repletoides. The sequence goes on from JAECWQ010000089.1 coordinate 14,758,530, forward strand.
GTTCCCAAGCTCCTCTAATGCGTCTTTTCAGCTACAGGCCAAGGAGCAGCAGCTGGAGCAGTTGCTGCAACGTCTGGATACCCTACACAAATACAATGACCGTTTTGCCCAGGAGAACGAGCAGCTGCGTCTGGACAGCACCCAGCTGGAACGACGTCTCAGTCAGGCGGAGCAGCAGCTAGCCAACTGTGCACGCTGCCAGCAGCTACAGCAGCGTCTAAACGGATTCCAGGAGCAGAATAAAGAGCTTAACAATGATGTGGATATGCTGAAAACTCTTGTCTTTCGACTCAATGTGCAAATTGAAAGCTATCAGGATCAGCGACGCACAGGTGATCAAACAGAGAAGCAACTGCTAAATGCAAACAGCTCGACGTTGCCGGCATGGTCGACGCGGATGCCCACCCACACGCTATCGCCGCTGTTGCAAGCCTACGATGAATCCTTGCGGGACAAGGATGCTTTAATTAGCCAATATGCCTCCGATTTTGAGCTCTTTGGCGGTGAGTTGAAGCGCGCGCTGGAGGAAAATACACGACTACTGCAGTCGCAGGAGCAGATGCGTCGCGACGTCGGCGGCTGGGCGGAGGAGCGCGTTCGCCTGCAGGCACAACTAAGCGTTTGTCGTTCCAGAGCGGAAGCGCAGACGCGGAAAACAGATCTGGTCAAGGAGAAACTGGTGGAGGTAATGCATTTCTATGAGCAGCGCAATCAGACGCTGCTGCTGGACATGAATCATCTGCAGGATGCCTTTGCGCGGTGTAAATCCGAGCTGGTAGGCCTTAAGAGTACAGCAGTGTCCAGTCCTATATCGCCGCCACAGCCCCCTCCACCAGCAGAGTCAACGTCTTCGCCAAAATCCGAAACGGATGCAGTGCAGCAGTGTAAAACTCTGCTAGAGCAACTGAAGCAAGAGCATGCACGCGAACGCAGTGCCCTCGAGGAGCAGCTGCTGGCCAGCAATAGTCGCGCTGCCACCCTGCTACGCAGCGCAGAGAAGGCAAAACATGCACGGGATCGGCTCAAGGCGCGACTCCGCATGACCCTGCAGTGGGCCCAAAAGCTGGAGGCAGGTCAAACGGAAATGCGGGAGACATATGATGCCGTGCAGCATCTATCCACGCTGCTCAAGCACAAGGAGTCGCAGCTCCGTGGCCTACATGCCCGCAACAGCGAGGAGCTAGAAAAGATGCAACAGAAGTTGCAGCAGAAAGATGAAACCATAAGGAATCTACTCCGTAGCAAACTGGAGCGTCATCCAGCAGTTGACTAGAATGTCTTCGAATTGGAAGCAGCTTAAATACACAATTAAATATGTAGTTATAATATAATTTTAAAAAAGGATTAAGTAGTGCGTTTTAAGAGTTTGTGAACCGGTTCGGCAGCGGCAGAAACTAGTAGAGAGCATTGAACCTACAATGTGGAAGGACTGTAGGTAAATTAAGCTTTGAAAACCGGTTCGTTGGTGGTTCAGAGTCATAAAACTTAGGTAGGAAAAGTTAAAAAGAGGGAGAGAAGGTGAATTGAGGATTACGAATGGGTTCGATAATGGTTCAGAGCTTTCGTTTAGTTGGTAATAAACCATTGAAATCTGAACGATTCATTAGGCTCTTACAATTTTGTGAGTTTGTTCAGAGTTTAGACTATATTTTAGTACGTCTCAGAGGTAAAAAAAATGGACAAGCAAACGGTAGGCTTTATGGCTAACATGATGAGGAGATTCAACTAAAATAAAGTGACATGGGAGGCACCTCCATTAACAATTAAAAATCTATAATTTCAATACAAAATACATTAATAACTTATAGTGTAAAAAGCTTTTGAAGCACAGCAATTAACGGCTCCTGCATGGTTGGTGGTGGTGGTGGTGATTCTGTTGGAGGTGATTGATCAGTCGAGCGTGGTTCGGTTGCTGGAATCGTGCTGCTCGTTGTCATCATTGCCTGTGCCGCCGGCGCAGACGCCGCAAGCCTTTGGCACCGTCTGCTCTATATACATATTTATCTTCTTCAGCACCTCGGGGCTAACGGCGCGCATGAGCTGCTCATAGCGTGCCACGCCCAACTGCGTTTGGAGCCCCTGCAGTTGCCACTTGAGGTATTCGGTTAGGGGTATCTTATAAACGGGATCCTTGAGCACCAGCTGGCGATGCCTGTCGTCATGGTAGGTTTTCGAATGGAAGTCTTCGTACAGTTGCGGCTGAAATTCCTCCAGTTCGTGCTCGTCGTGGATAACCAGCGAGTCATAATAGCGGGGCGTTGGCTTATCAGCGCCCCCATCCGATACCGAATATTGCTTGTCCATAACTTCAGCGAGCGTCTCCTCTACCAACTGCAGTATATGCGGAAGGCGGGCCAGCAGCAGCTCATTATTGCCGAAAATAGAGGCAAAAGCCAAACAGAAAAGCTTCCGCTTTTCGGCGTGTGTATCTGCAACTAGGGGGAACATCTCGATCCAAACGTCCAGTATCCGAGCCAGTGCATCTGCCTGGGGTAGCTCCTGCACCACAGACATGAAGACCGCCTGATCAATGAGCAGCGTACGCGCCAGCAGCGTCAGATACCAACCCATTGTCATGGGATATTCCTGCTTGAGGCACACCTGTTGGAAGACAAAGGGCAGGGCGGGTCGCACCAGGCGCAGACCCATAGTAGCATCCGTCTTGAGACACGTCTCAAATATGCGCAGCATCGCAATAATTCCCTCGGTGCGTATATCCACAAAGGAGCGGACACAGTACGCCACAAAACCCTCGCCATGCCGACTTAAATAGGCCTAGAAAAAAAATAAAACATATTAATAACTGCAACTATAAAAGAGTATTTATAGTTTACATGAGCATCAAGGAGTATGTAGGCGTGTATCAGCTGCAGTACTGTGCGCAAATTCTCTGAGGACACTTCAATAATGGGCAACAAATGATCACAAAGCGCCAGCAGCTCCGGAGTCAGCGCCGTTGAGTTGCCAATTACAGCCAGCCACAGCATGATGCCATCCTCGATGAGGTAAACGTGCGATCGTTGCTTCAAGAGAGAGGGAGAGAAAAATAGTTACTCAATGCATTTTATAGGTTTGCAAACCGGTTCAGGTGTGGTTCGGCATCATAATTTTATATATAAGTGTAGTGAATTAATGAATTCTTTGATTCCTAAAAATGGATCCGTATGGAATACCGATTGTAGAACAAAATCTATTGATGTATAAAGAATTTGTTAAGGAGTGTTACCTGCAAATCAGTACTCAGCTCGATGACGCTGTAGAGGAAGGGTTTCATGCTCTCGGGAACATCCCGAATGGTGCGCACCAGCTGCTCCAGTGTTCCAATTATGGCACAGCGTAGCATATTATATTCGTTAACTTCGCTCTCGCGCCACAGCAGCGGGAGATAGGCGATGAATTGCAGGGCCTGAGGTTCAATAAATTCGCTCATTTTATCCACAAGCAGCGTCATGGTGCGCAGGACAACAATCTTGGTATCGCAGGCGCCAGCCTCGCGCAATAGCAGAAACAGAGCCTCAAACAGAGGAGAAAAAAATGGATGAAATGCCTCCGGCATAAACTCAAAATCATCAATGAGCAAATGGATCGTGCGAGAAGCTGCCAAACGTATTGGCATATCCTCCTCCGGGCGAAGTAGATGAAGACACGCCTCATAGGCAAGCGGACGCAGCTCCCTGGGCAACTGAACGCTCACCCAGTGACCCACAAGCCAAATGATGCGACGCCGTAGGATGCGAAAATTGGGCGCATTAATGCGCAACTCGGAGAGCAATTGTGAGGTTAACCAAGCGCCAAAGTCCAGCTTATTAAAGAAATGAAAAGAGGCCTGTCCCACAGCATTATAGATAGCATCCTTGAGCAAAATAGCCTTTAATTCAGAGGATTCGGTCAGTTGCAGTTGCTGAGCGCGCCGCACAAATTTCAGCACCTCATTGATCATCACGGTGGAGTGTTGGGTAAAGCAGGTAAAGTAGAAAGTCTCAATGCAAGGACGCAGCTCGTATTTCCAGGCATCACCACCATCATCGTCCTGGCCATAACCCTCTGGATCCTGTTGCCATTCCGCCAGCTCTTCGTGGGTCAATAGAAAATAATGTGTAACAATTTTTTCACACAAATACGTGACACGCTCCAGGCTAAAGAACTTGCTCTGAGTCTGCGCCGCCGACGCCAACAGTTCATCCTCTACAGAATTTGCAGATGGAACACTTGGTGCAATACTATCATTGCCGTTCATCATAATCCCTTTGAACAGATTAATGGCCTGTATGATGAAATTGCTGAAATTGATCTGTTCGCCGGCATCAAAGACCAAGGCGGTGCCCTCATGAAATACATAATGGAAGCTAAATTCCAACGCCATCGGCACAAATCTGGCAAAGGATAAGGAATGGCGCTCCATAAACTCATTTAAAGCTTTCATCATTTTCAATATGAAACGCTCCAAATCGGTGATTATCAGTTGCTGCGTCGCTTGCTGCTGTTGTGCGGCAGAGCTTAAACGCAGCTCGTAACGCAGCTCAAGGCACTGTCGCAGTCGCTGGAACAACTGCTCGATGAAATTCATATGATCTTGAGACTTATATGGTTTGCTGCCACAGCCAAAGACTAGTAGTTTGCGCAGGGAACGCATCGCAATATGCGCACGCTGTAGATAGTTATGTGCTTCTGCTGTCGACGTCTCAGTCTTGGCGAGCTGCAGGAAGCGTGATGTGAGCGTGCCCCATATATCCCAGGCCATATAGCTGAAGATTTGTCCAGCCAGCTCCTCAAAGGCACGCTTCTCGGCCATGAGGCGACGCGAGGCCAACGCTTTAATCACATAGTGCAGCATAAGGAGCGTACGCTGCTGTTGCGGCGCTGCTGGCGCTGACTGCAGCTGTTTCATAAGTGTGGGTAACAGATCAGGCCAGCAATCGATGCGTGCAATTTTACTCAGAAGCACGGCCACCTGCAGCGCCACCTGTGGCACATCTTCGGCAATGTAGTGTTGCAGCAGCAACTCGCGGATTTGTTGTTTTTGTTCAGGCGTCAGCTCCAGGTTTGAATTGTGACGCCAATATCGGTCGATGCCATTCTTTAGATATACGGCTGCCATCCAACGTATTTTGACTGCATCCGACATTGCCGAAGAGTCTCCACTGTCGCCCGGTAGCTTCATGCTTAGCCTGGCCAATATGGGAAAGAAACCAGGCTGCTGCTCCCATTCGCCCAGCTGTGCCTCTGCTTTCTGCACTATTTCATGATTCGGATTGGCAGCACCCTGTAAGGCAGCTGCAACGAGCTGCTCTGCCGTTGCCATGCCTCCAGCCTTTCCTCCAGACTCTGCCTCACCTCTCCACACTCTCCTACACACCTCTGCTCACTCTCTCACACCTCTCTCAAGCACACACACACACCGGCTTGATTCAGTTTGGATTTGGCTGGAATCCTAATTGTGTTTAACGTTTTTTACTCGCTTCGCTACAATGAAAAAACTTGCAAAATTTATTGACGAAAATTACATCGCCATTCCCGGCTGCGGCGCTCTTGTATTAGTGATGTTGAATAAATATCGATAAGTGTTCGATAGTCACGTACAGTGTGCTCGCCTTATAATGATACTGATTTGTTCATCATGAGTAAAATGATTATACTAACATGATATTTTCCATGCCTCTGAGATTATGTGTTTATTTAATTTATAAATTTTCCATTAAAAAAGTTATTTTAAAAATGGGCTTTTCATATTGTTCTTCTATATTTATTTAGTTAATCAAAGGTTTTTAATATTCAAACAGTTACAAATTAACTTATCCTTAATTTTGTATATACCCTATGCAACCTTATATATTTTTTTATTTCCAAATTTATTTCTCAGAATTTTAGCAGAAATGCGCCCTGATGGTAAAAAAAAAACAAACAAATACTATTAATCGATGTTTAATAGCATGAATCGCAACTATCGACAGAGTTCCATTCCAATTGGCAACACTCACAACAAAACAGCTGATAGCGTCAACGACCGGCACAGCGGTATCGATAACCCCAACGGTATCGATTAACTTATATTGGCAACGTAAACACAAATTGATATCAGACTCAATTAAATAGATAACAAATAGATGAGCAAAATTCTTTTAGTCACAAGCTGCTTAACCTAGAAAATATGCTAAAGGCTGTTATATTAATTGGCGGACCTCAAAAGGGTACTCGCTTCCGCCCACTTTCCCTGGACACGCCCAAGCCGTTGTTCCCAGTGGCGGGCCGACCGTTAATCGCCCATCATATTGAAGCCTGCGTCCAGCTGAAGGAACTGCGCGAGATTCTTATCATTGGATTCTATCCACAGACCCAAATGGAGGGATTTGTAAGCGACATGCAAGCCCTCTACAGCAGCAGCAATATTAATATCAGGTGAACTTATTTGCTCATAGCTGACGTGTTCTTTTGTTATTGATTCTTGAAGAGTTAAATTTCTAATGAAATACTATATAAGATCGTGTTCCAGGAGTAATTAGAAAACATTTGTTATTAGTTCCAATGTTCCAGCTCTTCCTGTCTGTTCTCATTGGAACTTTGGTTCCGTACATATTTAATGAATATTATATGAATGCAATGTTCGAACTATTTCGAGGGTATTTGAATCTTATCGTTCTTTGTGGCTTATACCCTATAATTTTTGTTTTTTTTCTTTTCAGGTATCTGCAGGAGTTTACGTCGTTGGGAACCGCTGGGGGCATGTACCACTTTCGCGATCAGATACGTGCTGGCAATCCGCGGGCCTTCTTTGTGCTCAACGGCGATGTCTGCGCCGATTTCCCACTGCAGGAGCTGTATAGCTTCCATACTGAACGTCCTGCCAGTGCTTTGGTGACCATAATGAGCACGGAGGCGACTCGTCAGCAATCGCTGCACTACGGTTGTCTCGTATTCGATCGCACGAGTGGTGCAGTGTCGCATTATGTGGAGAAACCCAGTTCGTATGTATCCACGTTTATTAATTGCGGCGTCTACGTCTGCTCCATGGATATATTCACCAAATTGGCTCAAATATTCCATGCCAAATGCGAGGAATATAGCTGCATTAGTTATAACAATGGCAACGGCAATGGCAAGGATCAGGGTCATATAAAATGGGAACAGGAGGTGCTTACTCCGCTCGCCGGCACCGATAAGCTCTTTGCCATGCCTGTGCCCAATTGGTGGTCCCAGCTGAAGACCGCTGGATCGGCCATCTATGCAAACCGACATTATCTTGCTCTTTATAAGCGCACCCATCCCGAGCGTTTGGCTAATGTGGGCAATAAACGCGGCGAGGGCGATGGCAACCTTATTTGTACCGTTTTCCCAGATGTTTACGTCCATCCCAGTGCCACGGTTCATCACTCGGCTGTGGTGAGTACAAGTATTGGATAGTTATTGCTCCGAGTAGGGATTCAAACAGTGCTCTCCAATAATCTTTCGTCCCAAGATTTAGTCACATGATATCAAGCCAATAATATTTGTTTTTTATTTTGTTTTGCAGCTAGGACCCAATGTGGCCATAGGGCCAGGCGTTACAATTGGCCCGGGCGTGCGTATACGGGAGTCGATTGTCTTGGAGCAGGCACAGATAAAGGATCATACGCTCATACTTCACTCAATTGTGGGGCGTGGCTGCAGCATAGGCGCCTGGACGCGCGTTGAGGGAACGCCCAGCGATCCGGATCCGAACAAACCCTTTGCCAAAATGGAAAATCCTCCGTTGTTCAACAACGAAGGCAAACTGAATCCATCTATAACAATTCTGGGTGAGCACTAAATTTAATTATACACAGTTAATGAATAGTCTATAACCTTTTAACTCTTCCGACAGGTTGTTTTGTGCAGATTCCCGCCGAGAAGATTCTGCTCAACAGCATCGTCTTGCCGCACAAGGAGCTAAGTCGCAGTTTCAAGAATGAAATTATTTTGTAAAATGCTGCGAAACACTCAAAAAAAGACTTTTTGTTATTATCAGTATATTATTTTATTTAAAACACTTATCTATTTTTATTGTGCAATAATCTTTGAGAAAAAACACCATGTAATGCCATTTAAATTTTCGTTTTACGATATTCACAATATAAACTTTTACGATATTTTTTGAGCTTTGAAAAGAGAATTATTCTTTGTATTGCACCGGAATTTTGGTATTAAAATTACGATCTCAGTTTTCACATCGAAACTTACGATATTCAAGTAGCAATGGAAGATTTTTAACTTTGTTACACATTTTTAGGGTTAGGGTTTCTTTTTAGTAGTTTATTCGTTTTACGATATTCGTGTGCATAATAAATTATTGTATATATTAAAATGATAAAATATAATATATTTAGATATATAGTGACTACGATATTTACTTACGATATAAATGATGTTCATTTCACACACTGCATGACATGCAGACCTTCCATGGCAACCGCTGCATGACATACATCAACGGTCAGGTAGGCAGCCCACTCTGCCGCACACACACACACACACATTTTCACATGAACTCTCTATTCCTAAGTAACTCTCTCTGTGGCTTTACACACTCATTTGCCTTTCGACCAAAACGCGTTTACATTCCGCGTTTGTCAGTCAGTTGACGTTCGCTTGTTGCTGTCATTGGGAGTGAGAGAGTGAGCGTGACGTGATAGAGAGAGCGAGTCTTTCAAGTGCATAAATATTAAATAAACTTCGATAAAAAGCATAATCAAAATAAAGCAATCGATAATTATTCAAATATCAACCTGAGTTCTTGAAGTCTACAACTATTGAAAATGTCTCAGCTGGCACTGGAATTTAACCGCTTGAAAAACACAAACAGGTACGTAGGCATTTCTGTTGGTAATTGAGCAAGTCAAAAGAAGAAGAAGAAGAAGGAGCAGAAGCAGTAAAAGAAGAAGAGGCATAGATAGAAACATACGCACACTCACAACGCACACACATGCAGCTTTGATATACAGGTGTGTTTTGTTGGTGCGGGAGGTGCGCGAGCGGCTTGCGCAGTCAACTAACACAGAGAGCGAGCCGCAAAGGGAGAGAATGAGAGCGAGAGCGAGCGTTCGAGTCATGGCTCAGTAAGCGTAACTGTCGCAGCGTGGGAAAACTGCAATAAGCCTAATAAGTGAAGCCCCCTTCCAAGACTAGAGCGACTACGCCGCTGTGCTTAGGTGTGTGGGCCGCTTAACTGTTGTTCTCTGTTGAGATTTCCTTGAGATGGGCGCGTGATGTAAATATGACGTGTGAGAGGTGATTTTATTCACGAAACTTGAAATGTAATTTAATTTATGCAGACATAATATATTTAAATATTGATGCACTTAGTTCTGGGATTTCTTGCTGAGCTGCCAAAATAATTTCGTGTTTCTATAAGGGTTTAGGTTATGTTAGTGCGAGTTTTAAATGAAAAATAACTCACGCAACCATCTCTAATTTGTGTTCCTGAATTCCTGTTTCTTCTCAGAAAGCTCTGTGGGCTCTGTGAGAGTACAGCATACACAAGGGGGCCGCTGCGTTGCCAACCAAGCCTAGCCTATTGGTAAATATGCGTCGAGTACGAGTATATACAAATCTAGCCAAGATTTGTTATTATTATTATTATTGTTGTTGTTGTTGTGCGTTTGCGTGTTGGAATCTTGTTTGGCAGCAGCATTAGTTAAGTGGCCCATACACCTGAGCTGCCAATGCTCAGCCGCTCTCTCTCGCTCTCTCTCTCTCTGTTTAGTACGCGATCTCTCTCCGAGCACACACATGCTTACTTACATACGCTTGTAAGCAAGCAAGCGCAGCTCACTTACCTTCGTGGCTACCTGTGGCCCACGACGTTGATCAGTTGCTGTTTTAACCTGGAGACAGACGCACGCGGTAGTCGCTGAAGCAGCAAAAAAAAAAGAAAGAAAAAAAAACTTAATACACATATACAAATACACAAACAAAAAAGAGTCTTAGTCCAAAACTAGAAAGAAATAAAAAGAAACACACAGGCACATACACAAAGTGGTAGTAGCTGAAGAAGAAGAAGCAGGCGAAAAGTGACTTGTTTTTTGTTTGCATGTATTGCGCCGACGTTGACGTTGACGTCGGCGTCTCTGTCGCTGTCGCGGTACGTTTCTACGTGTTGGTATTAAGATCGCGGCGTCGTGGAAAGGCAAAACGGACAACTAACTAACAGTTAAGTGCTAGTCAGTGTGACTAGCAGAAGAAGCTCAACTAGCAGAGAAAGAAGAAGAAGCAATAGCAGACGAGCAGAGCAGAATCTTTACATATGCATATGTATATTTACATACATATGAATTGATTATGCATTGGTGTGTGTGTGAGCAAGCAGAAAAGAAAGTGCAATAAAAAACAAAATTGTGAAAAGCAGCCACAAACAACAATAACAACAGTAACAAGAAAAAAGAAAAACAACAACAAAGTGCAATGTGTACAACGTGTTAAATTCCAACGGGGAACGACAACAAAAAAAGAAAACAATTTAAGGAGCAAAGCACTGCAGCAGCAGCAGCAGCTCAGTCACCTGTTGCAGAGGAATCTGAATAACTGTGAATAAAGCTTTAACGCGTTGGCGTCATTGTTGCTGTAAGTATGCTGTGTTTGCTCTATGTTTGTGCGCGTGTGTGCGTGTGCAGTGTGAATGAACGAATGAATGAATAACAACAACAACAATAAGAAGAAGAAAAGCAAACACAGTCCAAAGACGAACCAAGTTAAAAGCAGATGCGCAAACATAACAAAGTGAAAACATATTTACAGTTACACACAGACAAGAAAACAGCGCAGCAGCAGCGGCGCCGACGCGCTCGTAGCCAACGTCGACGCTGCAAAGCTTCCAAAGTTAGCTGCTGCTGCTGCTGCTGCGCTTTATGAGACTTGTTTTAATTTCTGTTGTTGTTGCTTTATTTTCTTGTGCTTTTTATGCTAACTTTTGACAGTTGAAGTTTGCCAACAGAATCACAACAATTGCTGCTGCACTTGTTGATTGCTTGCGCAAGCGAGAGCGAGCGAGCGAGCGAGCGGACGAGAGGCTGCGCAGCGTGCAAGAGTGAGAGAGAGGGAAAGACAGAGAGCAAACGATTGAGCTTTGGCAATTTCTCTTCTCCGTCTCTCTCTCTCTTTTTCTCTGATCGCATGCAATTTCGTAGCAATCATAAGTTTCCTGTTGGCAAAAAGTAACGGCACATGACACTAATTTCAATTCCAATTCCCATTCCAATTCCAATATTGGAATGAATTCCAGCCACTTTGGCATTTCGCTGGAACAATGCGAACGCGCTTGCGCAATGCAAGCCAAAAAACAAGAATGATTAAGTCGAGCATGCGCGACTAAGAAATACCCCCTTACTCAAATACCAAATTCAGTCTAAGATGAAGATGCTCATAGGAAGAGATAGCTAAATCCGCTTGATCCTGATCAAGATTATAAGGACATCCATATGTACTTCTGTATATATACTTCATAAGGTCACAGTTGCCTGGTACAAATGATTTGAAAAAGTTTAACATACTCTTCTTATGCATTGCTATGGGTACAGAGTATTAAATTATAAAAGAAACTGGAAAAAAATAAATACAGATATTTCTTACTGGTTTACCAACATATTAATTACACTTCTTGTTGTTGTGTTCAGTTATCTTTAATTTATACTAGTGTTGAAAAATTTGAATGGATTTCCATTGTTTTTACAAAATCAAAAATAAACCGTTCGGTTTTCTGTTGTTTTCTGGTTTTCTTTAATGAAGTTTTTCGTTGTTTCTGCTTTGAGGCAGCTTTCTTCCCGTTCTAATTAACCCAAAGAGGCCGCAACATATCTTAGCACCGTTACTCATTAATGAGCACCTCTCAACTAAAAAAGAAAAATAAGATTTATTGTTTCTTTTTTTTTATTTTATTTTTGTCACGCCGCGACGTTACCTCGAAACGGTTTTCCATTCAGTGAAAACTTTGGTAACTCTTTGTAGTAGTACCAGTAGGCCTTGGGATCCCCCTTCAGGCCTCAGTGAGTTTTAAGTGCGAAACGAAAGGGAAAATTCATTTAGTTTATGATACACAGTAGCCCATGAGTCTAGGTTAGGTACTTAAAACTGAAAAATAAATACATAAAACTAACCAAAGCGTCTAACTAAAGCAGGCATTAATTGTTCACATGTTGGCATACTATTATTTCTACATTAAAATCAAATCATCAGGTCTCTAAATGCACATAAATAATTACTCAGTCTACGATTTATGAGCTTTACAGTGTGTGCCATAAATTACCAATAACAACAATGGAGTATCAATACAATTGCAAAACTTTTGAGTGGTTTCGAGCTAAAGAACATGTTTTAGTACACCGCAAAAAAATGATCACAAGTCCAGAAAGCCACATTAAAAATTCGCATATTATTTGAGAGTTTTAATCACTTCAAAGTATATTCATAAAATTCATTCATATATTCCTTGTTGTATCTCAATTTAGGATAATTTTAATATTAAAATTAGTAGGAAAAGATGAATTGGAAAGAATAAAAGATTTAGTTTCATATTACCACTCAATTTTCGACTTGTAATTTCTATGCTGTTTGTAGTGTATTAAAATATCATATTTATTTCACAAAGTTAGCTTTAGCTTTTTAACATGACTGTCAACTATTAATTAATAAGTAACAGCGCGTTATAGCTGATTAACAGATTCGTAACATTAAAATGCTTGTTCATTCTACGCTAAAAGGAATAACATTTAGATTAGATAAAGTGCAGGGGATCTCTATATGTTTAAAAGGTTCTCAGATGTAACTACTATTTCCTGATAGCATTTGAGTACTGTAAATAATATTTCCATTTATTTGAAAAGAAACTATAGGAAATTTTTAATCATAGAGAGTTCTTGAGTTGAGCCTGGGAACTTGAAAGTTCTCATAGATCGCAAGGGTAAACTGTACTGTGCATATAATAACGGAATAAGAGAGTAGAGAGAATGTACAGATATGGAGCGAAAGTAGAAAGAAAAAACCGAACCACATAAATTGCACAAGGCTTGAAGAGCAAACACTCATTAACACTAACATTACTACACGATGAATGATGCTACAAAAAGAGTAAAATAAAAAAAAATTAAGAAATAAGAAATAAAGAAAAACATTTCCCCTGCATGCGAAGCGGAAACGTGCAGCAAAAAAGAGTTTTTAGTTAAACAATATGAGTTATTAACGAACTGTGGACAGGCATAAAACAAAAGTATAACAGCAAAAGCAAAAGCAAAAGCAAAAAACGAAAAAAACAACAACAAAAATGTAGACTTGAGAAACTGTCGCAAACTGTTAAAAATCGCTCTTTTTTTTCGATTGTCTTAATTACAAAAAGCTTGGAGTAGTTTTTTTGTTTGCATTATAATAATTTTAATTACAACAACAAAACAGAAAAAAACATGTCGGAAAGCTAAAGTTAAGCGTGCTCAACTTTGAAATACTCTATAAAGTACTTTGAAAAATATATTTATATTTTGAATCTCTTTTATTTATCTTAATTACATCTATTCTATTTAACATATTTTCGGTGATAGCTTCAAATAATTACTGTCCGATTATAATAAAGCTTTTAGAGCGCAAAGCTCAGGAGCCGCCTACATACCTACTTTGGTTTTCCGATCTCTCCCAGTCTCTGAAAAACGAATGAATGAATCAGAATGAGGAACGAAGCAGGGACAGCTGATGATCTTGAGCAAGAATATCTTTTAATTGTGGGGTTTAAAATACCACTACAACTAATATAGACTTTTACCCTACTTTTAATGGGTGCAGGGTATATTAAACAGAAGCAGAAACAGAAAAAAGGTATCATAATAAAGCGAGCGATTGCGACAAGTCGCTGTGCGCCTGTGCGCACCCCGATTAACCCATGCGCGCCGGCGACCTTTGGCTTGCAGTTGCTTTAAAAAGTTTGTCAGTCATTCAGTCAATCAGTCAGTTGGGCAGCGCTTGCGCTTGATGCTGCCTGCTGCTGCTGCTGGCCGCCTTTGTACATAGTCGTACATACTCACATATATTTTTTGCTGTTTTCATTAAAAGTAAAACTTTTCACATTAAAAATGCTCATAAAATTGCACTTTAATTTTCGTTGTCGTCGCAATCGTTTCCACATTCGCCTTTGTCCGAGTAAGCGAGTAGAAATTAAATTTCAAATCGTCGCCCAGGTTAAGAATTTCAATTTGACCTCTTTGGGCATTCTGCTTAAGGCTGTTTTAGAGTCTCTTACTTAGCTAAGTATCGCTAAGCAACTCAGAAAGAGCGTGCACAAAAAAAAGCGTAGAGAAAATTGGCAACATCGCAATGGCAAAAATTTCCAATTGGCAAGTCAACCTGTTGCGGTGTTGCCAATTCGCATTGCTTGACATTTCTTAACGTATTTGTAATTAGTTTTTAAAATGTGTAAATTACAGGGTGCCAAAGGTTAACTTTTACCTATTATTTCCCATTCTTATTCCTGTTTTCTTTATTTTTGTCTTTCCAGGCATTATCAATGGGTGTTTAACCATAGAATGCAGTGCCGCCAACTCCGTTGAGTCTGTTCGCAATGTGTTCGTAAAGCTTTATATACTCGTATAATCGTACATATATCATATGTATATATATATATATCATAGAAGAAACAAAAATTTATCAACTGGAATTGATAATTAATAGAAAGCAACTCAGCTTACGTCTTGAGAAATCTGAATTAGAAAGATAGAGACGTCCAACGGCAGTTTGTGACTTACTTTGGACCTGAACAACACACACATATCATCAACATTATCATCATGCAGGTTCCCGAGCACGTGGTCTCCCTATATATAGCCACCTGTGGTCAGAATGGACCCGGTCTTGGCTCCGACGAAAAGGAAATCATTCTGTTGGTCTATGTTCTGCTGGAAGTGGCCACGGGACAGGTGAGTTATTGACTTGTATACCCTATAGTTAAGTCATGACCTACTAAAGCATCGTTAGCAAATGTCCAGATTTATCGCTTATTTGCTCCAATTTTTTTGCGAGGGCCTTTTCCTATATCCTACACTAGGATTGTTAAAAAAATATTTTAGGTAAATGTCAAAATCTTAAAATGTTTCGTATATAAGATAAAGATTCTCAAGTCTTTCGGGGCACTCAACTTATTTTCAAGAGGTTTGAAAACCAACCGAAACAGATATTTTCGTTCTTTTGTTTTTAATTCCGATTTGTTATTATACCATTTATCGATTATTGATTGCTTAAAGTATAAAAAATATCGGATTGCCATAATATAGCTAGTTTTCCAGCCCTAAAAACAAATGCTGATTGAGAGGGTTGGGGAATACTTAAGCGCCGCCTACTGATCGACGCCATTTTGTAGAGCGCGCGCGCTGTCTGCGCTTAATTAATGAATGCTGTGCGATAACAACAACAACAATAAAAACAACAACAAAAGCAAAAACAGAAAGCTGCACTTTCAACTGTGTTCGTTGATTATGCTACGAGTACAGCAACAACAAAAACAACAACAACGACAACAGCAACAAATGACAGCAGCTCGACTTTGATTCGCTGAAAAATATCAAAGTACTTAGTGAGTTCTTGTGTAAAGAGCTTGACTATGAGATGCCCTGTTTTAATTTAATTGAAAACACAATTAAAAAGCTCTTCCGCATCAGGTACAAGACCAGATTAATAGTTCCTGAATTTATAGGATTATTTGAAAGGAAATCACTCATAATTAAGATACTGATACGAAATTTGAAAGCTGTCATACTACACCTTTTCAAAATGTTTTGCTTCGGCATATTGAATATAGTTTCTGGCTGATTTCCAAGACTTTCTATTTAAGATTGATGAATTGATTACAGCTAAATGGTTGATTAGAAAGAGTAATACGTCTTATCAAAAGTGAATATAGTCTATAAAGTCAAAGATCATTCATTTATAGTGGGAAGCTATCAATGAAATAATCAGTGAACTTTTCACATATCGTTTCTTAAATTAAACAGTGAAAGGAAGAGTGAGCTTTATGGAGAGACTGGAAGTGGAAGGAATTCCTTATGCGGACTGACTATATAAATAAGTACAGCTTGAACTTTTATTTGCTTATTTTGAGTTTACCAACCGATTGACACTAATTGTTTGAAAATGACAAAAGCGTCGACGGACTTGTGCATTTGGAATTGTGAAATCTCCACAAATAGCTTTTATATAGACCTGCAATATGAACTTTAGATGCAACACGTGTATTTACCTTACTTAGAATAATAATTGTTAAGTAAAAGTTTAAATCTGTTCTATAAATATATGGGTTTAACGGCCAAGCTTGTTTTAACACTTTTAAAAGTTTGTACATGTTGTTGCTATATTTCAAGAACTATAAAATCGCACTTTTCTTTAAACAATTCATGATTTTTCATTGCGTTTTCCTACTATTTATTTCTCCAACTCTACAACTAATGAGCGGCAATTGCTTTTTGTCTAAAACTTAAGTGTTTCAACTGGAAGTAGAGAGCCATTATATGAAAACATGGAAAAACTCTCAAGAAAAACGCCTCATAATTAATCATAGCCAGCTGAAGCTTTGTCATTTTCGTAATACTTATTTTTCCGACGGTTTTCCTTTTCGATCTTCTACGGCAATGTGTATTGGCATGCAAACAAATTTGAGTCTTTGGGTTCGTCAATAATTTCAATATTCGCAATATTATTTGCAAAATACTTGACAATAAAGCCAACAACAACAACAACAAAGTTGCCTGATGTTACGTAGGCCTCTCACCTGCCCCTGCCTCCGTCTACCCCCTCGAAAATAAGCGCTTCTAAAGCTATGGACTATGGTCTGCGTGTTTGGGTTGGGAAAACAACGAGAGATGACGTTGATCCGGCGACTATATATTCAACTATTCCAACTTTATATGGCACTATGGCTTTAGCCGTATTTACAGGCTATTTGAGTGATGTTTGTCCGCCTATAAGGTTGACATTGCATAGAGGTAATCGTCTAAACTAAGTTGCAGTCTCCGTCCCAGTACTAGTCTCAGTTTCTGATTCAGAGTCTTGACTTGACTTGACAAAAGCACGCAACATTTTTGTGAGTGCATCTTTATTCTCGAAGTAGATGACATTAAGTGCTTTTTAATGGCAGGGCCTCCATCCACTCTGACATTGAATGCTATGGCGATTATATATGCAGCACTTAGAGCCCAGTAGGGAGTCAGGGTCCGAGACATTATTAGCCATGTTAGCTATTTTTCCATGCTTTTGGGGCTAAATTATGATTAATTTTCCAAAGCGAATTTGAATTGGAATTCGTTGGAATTGACTTTCGCAAATCGTTATCGTTGGGTTCAACTCTTGCCCCGTTATTATGGTAATCCGAACGGTGAGTCCCCGGCCAAGCTGCCAAGCGGCCAAGCTGGCCAATACAGTCAGAGTTCATTAGATTTAAAATTAAAATGTTTGGCTTTAGACCATGTCGACAGTTCGGTAGTTCGGTAGGTCAAACGTTTTGCCAGCTTTCGAAATTTATTTATTTTATTTTATTTTTTTATATTTAAAAGTCACCTGCCACCTGTTAAGCATTGTATAAGACTTTGCCAAAATATGCAATATTAATTTATATTTCTTTTTCGCGAAATCTATGCAAATTTCCTCCTTTTTTTTTGGTATTTTTGAGTCGCATTAATTTTGAGATCAATTGGAATTTATTGCCTCCTCGTCGATGAAAGTTGCCTAGAAAATTTTGTAATTTTTAATGCATGAAAATTTGTATAATAAATAATATTTGTGGGCAAGTCTTATTTGCTGGCTGAACGCCTACAAGGTGTCATTTGTTTGACTTGTAGTAAATAAACTGCGTTGGAAAAGGTGTTGAAATCTCTGGCAATATGCACTGCAAAACAAATAAACTTGGTCCACTCGCAGGCGGTTGACTTGGAGATGCCCTGTAGTCAGTTTCTCAAAGCATAAAAACTTTAATTGATGTAGAACTCAACTCTTTTGGGGAACCCATTTGTCAGAAATGATGATAATGAGGCCCTCAAGATAATCTTATCCCCGGCAGTTGTATAGAAAGTTGAGTACTTGAAGGAGGTTTAAGCTCTTTACTAGGGAAGAGGTGTAGTACACTACAAAGAGAGGCAGTATTTTTATCTATAACCTATCTTTAAAGTTAAAATACCTAACCTACATATAGGTGAATAAAAGGACTGAAAGATGCTATGAATAGTATATAGTCAGAGCTGTCAATCTGCTGAATTTGATACTACCCCCTTTGCTCTCGTAATAGCTACAGGGTAGCATACTAAACGCACTGAGGCGCAACGGTAAATGGCTCTTAACTGGCCACAGAGTTTTAGTTTTAATGGCTTATGAAATAGCTATAAAAGTGTTTAGAATTGCCGACCATAACTGAAAATAACAAAAATTAAACAGAAAACACTTTCGAAAAGCTAAAACATATGGCTCCAACTCGCATTTATCGGTTAGAAAAGAGCTGTCAGTGGTAACAGTAACTGACGCATAGCAATGCCCCAAAATTGTATGGAAAATTATAATTGGGTTTTGCGCCTGTGTCTGGCATTGACATGACTATTTTTAATATATAATTTCTTGATTTTGATTGCAATTAACCTGCCAAATGGAGCGCAATTCACATTAGACACACTATTTTCGGTCGAACATCGTTGATTAGAATTCAAGTTGGAAGAATACTACAAGCATTTCGCCCTCCCTCTCTCCCTCTCTCCCTCCCTCTCTCTCTCTCTCTCTCTCTCTCCTCTCTCTCTGTATATATTAATCAGCCAGTGACTTCCTTATCGCTAGATATTCTTTCTGACAACTGAATGAAACGATGGGTCTAGAAGGGTCGTCGGTTAATACTAAAAAGAGAATTTTTGATGAGTCTTAGCTGGAAGTCTTTGCTTCAATACTACGCAATCTTTAGGAGTCAATTCTATTCCAATAAGTAATAATAATAATAATAATAAGTAATAAATTATTGTTTGGCATAGGTCATAGAGGTCCAAAAGGTCTATTGTACCCCTTGCGAGCTTATAGCTCGTTCTTTAGACCAACCTGACGTACAAATGTATTTTCTATATCATCGAATCTCTGCTCTCTCATGACTGACTGATTCTTTAGACTATTGTGTCCACTACAAAGCTCTGATGGGTCCTCTTTTACTCTCATCATTGACTATCCCCAGAGTCAAGTAAAAATCCCCGTTTGGATTCTCAGTAGATTTTTGCTTAGTAAAAACTATTATTAATAGAGTTTATTTTCTATAAGCCTGTGTAATCCTCTTATATTTGATTTAATCAATAGGCCTAGCTCTTTGTTTTCTGAGGTTATATTCTTCTGTTGTGTGTTGTTATCGTATTTCACCTGTGTTCAGGGGGATCCCCTTTGATTGTTTTTAATCACACTAGTCAAATGAGTTAATCATAAGTCTTCGAAGATCAATCTTCTGCCAATTTACCTATATATAGTACATTATTTCTTCGAATGCTCTGTCAATACAGTTAACTATTTTTAGCCCATTGCTTTCCAACTATTTGTAAGATTCGTAAATTATATATATAAATACATCTGTAGAGTTTATTGAACCCGATTGACAGCTCAAAATTGATGGCTTTCTAAAAACAAAAAATCTGTCAAGAGTTTCCTTCCACTCCGAATTTCCTCTCATGCAATCGCCAAGCCAAGCAGACTCTCTATCTGCGAGATAATAAGCCATGTGTTATAGATTTCTTGCAACAGCAAATTGCTTCAAATGACAGATACACAGATACACACACACACACACAAACACACACATACATGCACTCTCACATACACTGCAACAATAATTGGCATGTTAATTACAGGCTAGTTATGACTCGTATGGCAACAATTAAAGTTAATTAACATTTGCTAATGGGGGAGGGTAGAGAGGGTTAACTTTAAGGAAAACCGAGTTGAGCTGAGTTTCAGTTTCAGTTTGAGTTGGCTTAAAGCTTGGTCCAAGCCTTAAACTTAATCTAAATATAATTATTAGATCTGTTAACAAGTTCTAGGCCATAGAACTGATGCATTTTCAATTTGGATACATTTAATTTTCACTCTTGGCAACAGAATACAGAATTCTCGGAGCTGAGAACTGGAACTGGCTCAGACAGAGAGACAGACAGACAGACAGACAGAATTGGCACGTTTTCATTGATCTAGAAACAGACGGGGGCTCTCTAATAGCCTATTAGTTTATTAGAGTAATATACTGGTTTTCTATGGGTCGCTTGTCTACGATGGGTTGATCTAAATTTTCCACTCTTGTGAATGGTTTTCCTTTCGCTCGACGTTATATTTTTTATTTTTATCTATCTTTTGGGTCGTTGTGCATAATTAGCTCATGGCTTAACCCCCCAAGACCCCAAAAACGAGTGAGAAAACATTTATTTTTTACTTTCTGTTATTTTTGTTTTTTTTTTTCTGTTTTTATTGTGTTGAATTTAACATGTCGCATCTCATAAATATTTCATATAGCGTCTAGGTATTGGAAAAGTGTAGAGTACGTCAATATATTCAAAAGCTATGCAAATCGATGGCATCAGAAGTCAGAAATCAGTAATACGACAAAAAGGGGGGAAAAAAAAGAATTCCGAAAACGGTTTACTACATGTTTAGTTTTCTTTTGCCCCCCATAAAAGCGGATTTGCATTGAGGCGAGCTACCTGCAGTTGCTCCGATTCCCAATTCACAATTTCCAATTCAGAATTCCCGGTTTTAATTCCAATTCCAAGCACATATCCGTTGCTGACGCAAAAGGGGCCCCAAGTCTCAAGAGTCGAGCGTCATATGGAAAACAATTGAGAGCTGCTCTTGCACCTTGATTATCATTCCATAGGTTGCGAAATGAATCATATATGAGCGTAATGCCCCCAAGAACTTGGGTACTAAGTTTCAGTTCGATTTGCTAGCTTTTGGCCCCCTAATAATACTAAGTACAGGTGCTCTATGCTATCTAGAGATAATGAATATTACCGATTCATGTTTCAGATTATTGTTCATGGTGTGACCCGGTCTTATCAGCCGTAATTCAGTAGCTCCAGTTTATTTTTAACTATATTTTTAACTGTGTTTCTTTCGTTTCTAGATCATTGGCACCAAACAAATACTCGTACGCCCCGATGGCTACTTTATTAAGGATCGCACCATATCCAGCTCATCGGATAACTCGAATGCCACCAACAATACAGCCTCCTCGCCTCCCTTGGCTATTGGCTATACTGGTGACAATAGCTCCAATAACAATAACTCTACTACTAACAGCAATAACAACAGTCTAAATAATACTGCGAATAGCATCACAAGCGGGAATAGCTCTACAAATGGGCTCAGCCTGAGCACTCTCGAAAATAGCAGCGAACTCATTCTGCCTATTGCCGAGGCGCAGGCTGCTGGAAAGCCCCTCACCGAGGCTATCGAAGAGGTATGTCAAAGTGAAAAGAGGGAGAGGTGTTTTACCTACTTTATAGTCCGCTTATCAAGTGTGGGAGTAGCCTAAACGGTTTAGATAAGATTAGTCTAGAAGCGCATGTTCGGAGCATGCTTTGCTCTATATTTTCGAGTCTAATTGCGTGTGATAAGCTGAGATTTCGATCAAGGAAATAGAAGTCCATTTTTCGATAACTTTAGGTGAGAATATTCTAGAGAATAGAAAGTCTTTGACTACAGAAATACCCTCTAAACAGAAAAGTGCGTTAAGCCTAAGTAACTTGAAACTTGAATAAAATCGAAGCACTACAATATATTTACGTATCTATATAGAAAATATGTGCAAAGGCCATCCAAAAATAGTTAGTCTTACTGGCTCATGGTGCTTATTTCATCATAATTTGGAATACCCGTCGTTACGCTTATCTCTCATTGACATCTATCAGAAATAATTGACAAATACGTGTTCCTATGCTCATAATGAGTTGGATAGTTTACGCTGGGTATTTACGCCGAGTCACTAAGGATTGCATTTATAGGCGCTAAGATCGAGGAGTATTATTATCTAGTATAGAACTATAGATAAGTGATAATTGTATTCCTATTGGCTAATGATGAGAGCATTCTTCTTGTCAAGTCATTGAGGATTGCATTTTGTGACCCCTCCACTGAGTGGGAGCTACGCTGCAATCTTATCGCCAGTTGTGATAAGCAACAACTGGACTACTTGAGCAGCTCGACAAGCCTCCGCTCCGCACCAGAAAGTTGTTGTTACGGAAATGTAAAGGTGAACACAACGTAACGTCTTACCCCGGTGTAAGTACGAGTCCCAGATAAAAGATCGTATCCAGAATGAGAATGAGAATTGTAAACTTGGGTGCAGTCTTCCTCTTTGAGGTTGAGTGCCTCCTCGCACCCGTACCCTTAGCGTATAAAGGAATGTCTCCAAGTGACCTCTCCAACTCGCATCTTCAGTAAAGATTATAATCTTAAATAATAATTATTAAATTGAGTTTGTACTCTGCCCCGAGAGATCATTAATCCATATTATACGATGCGATATGGCAATTAGTTGTCACATTATAGAAGTGCATCTTTGGTAATTCGTTTGTGAGCTGTCAGATCCGTCTAAACACTTTGTGACGTAATGCGCCGCTCTGCTTGGCTGGCATACTAATTTACTCGGTCAATATGGCTCTATGGCTATATGGCTATAGACTAATAAAAGGCTATTAGATAGATGGCCAGCTCTCTCGATTTGCTCTGGCAAATATTTGCCATCGGGGGAAAACTTTAAAGTGGAAACCTTTGGGGTCTCTCCCAAGGGCCTACAACAGAGAATAAGCTCGTCTAATACGGCATTATATTTACTCACGATGACATGGCTAAAATTAAAAAAAAAAAAAACACAGTTTTTGTTGCTGCTTTTCCATTTAATTGATAATAATTGCAAATCGCCTGAGCCACAGCAAATACTAAACGGGTTTAAACAAATTGCAATCGCATTGCCTGTTGGCTTTTGTTGTAACCTAGAAAAATGTGGCTTATTTGCATAAATCCAAATCTAAGTCTTAATCCAAAACCGAATCCAAATCGAAATCGTCTTAAGCCTAGTCTTAGTCTTTGTATTTTGACCCCCTAATAACTGTCTATGCTATTTGTCTATTCAACTTCTGCTGGCACTATCGATAGTACAGAAGTTTCTCTCGATATTCAACTTATCGATTACATCTAATTTTCTATTTTTAAACTATTGATAGTGTTACTCCAGTTGGTAATATAATATAAGTTAATACAGAAGATATATCGGATGTTTTGCAGAATCTATTGATAGTATCTATTTTTCTGACTATCGGACAAGTAAATTCACAAACCGATTACATCAATAAGGTCAAATAATATGTAGAATAAGTGTTTGATTAATTTGAAGACCGAAAAATTGTCTATAATAGACTTAATCCTATGAATATATATCTATGAAGTCTACGAGTCTACTTCTATCGAGTCTACTTCTATAGCTTTGTAGCACTAATAATCTGCCCTCCGTTTTGCTTATATCGATATTTTGACATTATTAATAGCTATAATATCCTTACAGTTCGAGGCCTATTTACGCTCTCTATCGCTGATCGATACAGAGGTCAAGCTGATCACCGATGGGCAGCTGCCGTTGCGTCAATGTCTGCATCGGGAGGCCTGTGCCAAGGACGTGGAGCTGCCTGCCTATTATAATAAATTCAGCGATTTACGCAAGGAGTTTCAACGTTATAAATCTGGAGATTTATCCCGTGCTCTGGTGCCGCTCAAGGATATCAAGAAGATGCTGCAATCGCCCACTCTGCCCCTGCCGCAGTCCATTGGTGAAATGCTAAAGGGTTAGTATTAACGCACAGAAATATATATAATTTTAACCTACATATTTTAATCTAATCATGTTTATTTTGACTTTATTATAGAGCTCAATGCAACTTCTGTGGAAGATAATGACTTCTATATACGCGAATCTCGCGATATGGTCACTGTGATTCAAACATTGCTTCAAGCGGGTGAGCCTAGAAGATGATTTCTTATATGTCAGCTCTCATGCTTATAAACAAATATTTAATTATATTTATAGGTCATAAATTTGATACAAATGAACTCGTTAATCTAGTACTGGAACCTGGCATTTGGTAAGCACCACTGGCTGATAAGAAACTAACAGAAATCCTTCTTATAAGCGTGATCAGTCCAAAATTATTTAGTGGGTTTTAGTTTGTTTTATTCTAAAAATAGCAACAGAATCCGGAATTATTTTTAAATTTGAATTCTCTTTCAATTAAAAATATAGGAAATAAAATATAAAGCTATTTTAAAATTGTTCTGGTAGTAAAATATAATCAGCGCATACGAATTCAAGATTAAATTTAATAGTTTTATCTAATCTAACGAAGAAAAAAGAATCTAGCCAAGTTTTACAATATAAACACAAATTAGCTAAAATTGAAGAAGTCCAAGCAAAGAAAAGGAATTTGAATTGTAATCTTAAATTAAGTTAATTTTTTTATAAGATTGTTGTAATCTAGTAATCCAGTCCAGCTGTTCCCAATAGCAGAATTATTTCATTCAAGTTCATCAACCTCTTTTTGAGAGGGGATAGACACAACTTCAGATCAAGAATATATAAATGCATACAGCTTACAAGAGAGATGGGACTTCCCTTTATTAATAAAAGATATATATCATAATATACTTCATATACTCATTGTAAACATTGTATTTCGAGTTGGAGCAGCTATAAACTAAGAGTATTATCATTAACCACAGCAGAGATTGAGTCTGATAAGAGCATAAGTCAAAGGAAGAGGTGTGTACGGCGAGTCGACTCGAGTCGAGTCGAGTCGAGTCGAATGAATGAACTGATAAGCCGCGTTCTATATGAAGTTACGTTGAGTCAGTTTGTAGCAGCTCTTAGGTACCTGCCCTCGCCTGAGTTTCGGCTCAACTCAGGGCTCACTCAAGAACCTCTCTCTGAGTCTCAATCTCAGTCTTAGTCGAAATTCAGCGCTTTACGCTGACTGCAGTGCTCTAATTCTGCCAAGGTTTGCACTATATTTTGAGTGTGCCTTAACCCAAAATCCACTCAAACGTAAACAAAAAATAAAAAACCATAAAAAAACCAACTCAGACTGGAAGCGATGCGTCGCGACAGAAACGTCGATCGTTGTTCCCATCGTCAGTCAACGATTGGATCGACAGGCGATAAGAACTCGTTGTTTAGTCGGGGAACATCTTGTAAAGATCGAAGCGGAATTGGAATTGGAATCGTATTGAATTTTGTGTGGATAGAGCCAATGAATACGACTATTGTTATCGCTATCGGGAAAAAAACGAGCATATAAATAAGTGTGTCATACTCGGGTCATATATAGAACAGACCCAAAACAAAAATCTATTAAAATATTTCCAGTTTGTGTGAGGCCCTAACCAAACCCAAAGGTAAATCGAGCCGAGCCCAATTTAAAGCTAAACATGCAAAAGTTTATATTCAATATTTTTGCGATTATTCATATTTTTCTTATGCTTCTCGTGAATGTGTGTGAGTGTGAGTGTGAGTGTCGGAGCGAGACTGTTTGGAAAGTCAGCAAAAATTTGTATAGTCTTGAAAATCGAAACGTGACTTAAACAACTAAAGAAACGGAGGAACGGAGGTTTTACACAAGTTTCCAGTCTATCGCCTGAGGAGTGGAAAAGAACAGGGAAATTATAGCTAGACTTTTGGCTGGATGTGTGAGCGTGACGCGTGTTTTTATTCGTGACATAATAAGCACGATTCAGCATGATTCGGGAGGAGTAAACACGTCTTGAAACTAGAAGAAAAACAATCCATAAATATATAAAATATATATTTAGAAATATATAATTTATTTAAGAAAATAATCATTTAAATAATCTCAAAGTAAAGTATAAAATTCGTGATTATTTTATGTGAATTTAAATTACTTTTTATGAGTCTCGTGGACTGGGAACACGCTTTCTTCCCTCTTCCCCTCTTCCAACGCCTCTCTTAGCATTCTGGGAACGTAACTGTAAACCAAAACTTAGTTTTTTTTATAAGAAACAGTTCGATTGAATTAAGTTTCTATTTACATTTTGTTTTTTTGTTATTCTTGCAGCTCAATTGACGACGAGGTTGACGGCAATTGCATTGTACGGGCCCGTGGCTTGCCGTGGCAGAGCAGTGACCAGGATATAGCCAAGTTCTTTCGGGGACTCAACGTAGCCAAGTGAGTAGTGGTGGAAGAAGTAGAAGAAGAGGGGCAGAAACGTAACCCATTGATAAGAATTGTTCTCTTATCGGATTGAGGGTCAGCGGGTCAGCGACAGATTACAGCCGCGGCTGGAATGTAGAATATTCCATACAAGTGTATTCTATCTGACCAGTTTTTCTTTATCTTAATGCTTTACTCAATCTCTTAATCTCTCTTTTCACTCGACGTGCTCTCGCGTTACCTCTCTCTCTCTCTCTCTCCCTCCTTCTATGTCTTTCTCTGCTCTGGTTTTCATCTCGTTGCAGAGGCGGCGTTGCTCTGTGCTTGTCGCCGCTGGGTCGGCGCAACGGAGAGGCTTTGATACGGTTTGTATCGCAGGAGCATCGCGATATGGCACTGAAACGACATAAGCATCACATAGGTTCGCGTTATATCGAGGTTTATCGCGCCTCGGGCGAGGATTTTCTGGCCATAGCCGGTGGCGCCTCCAATGAAGCGCAGGCCTTTCTCTCAAAGGGCGCCCAGGTGATCATTCGCATGCGTGGACTGCCCTATGATTGCACTGCCAAGCAAGTGGTAAGATTTAAATGATTTAGAATAAAAACATCAAATTAATTTAATAACCTCTAATATTCCAGTTGGACTTCTTTACCTCCGGTGCGGCGCCCTGTCATGTTCTGGACGGTACTGAGGGCGTCCTCTTCGTGAAGAAACCCGATGGCCGGGCCACAGGCGATGCCTTTGTGCTGTTTGCAAATGAAAGCGACTCGGCGAAGGCGCTGAAACTGCATCGGGAATCGATTGGACAGCGCTACATTGAACTGTTCCGGTCGACGACGGCGGAGGTGCAACAGGTGCTGAATCGCTCGATGGACCCCAAGATGTATGAGTCGAATAATCACAGTCAACCACCGCTGATACCACAGCTGCCGCCCATGCAGCTGCCGTTGCTGCCGCAGGTGGGTGCCGCCGCTGGTCACGCCCTCAATCCGCTGCAAACTAGTGCTAGCCACGCTAACCTGTGCCCATCACTTACCCATGCACCCCCACAGCACCTCATCACGTCGGGCACCACCAAGAACTGTATACGGCTGCGAGGCCTGCCCTACGAGGCCATGGTGGAGCATATTCTACACTTTCTGGATGACTTTGCCAAGCATATTATCTACCAGGGCGTTCACATGGTCATCAATGCTCAGGTGAGTCGCAAGGTTCGGCAGGCTAACTAGAAGAGTCGTTATATGCTATAGAAACCTTCTTTATATTGGATATTTTTATCTTGGGCGTTCCTTTTGTGTTCCTCCACTGAGCCTGTTTTCTGTTTGCAGGGTCAACCCAGTGGTGAGGCCTTCATTCAAATGGATTCGGAGGATTCAGCACGTCTTTGCGCGCTGCGCAAACACAATCAATTTATGGTCTTTGGCAAGAAGTTTCGTTATATTGAGGTCTTCCAGTGCTCCGGCGATGACATGAATCATGTGCTCAATGGCGGTCTGGCCTCACCTGTAGCACCGGCTCCACATCCCGGCCATGCCCATTTGGCCGCAGCCGCCGCCGCTGCTGCTGCTGCTGCCGCAGCTGCTGCGGGCAAGCAGCCATCGGCTCTGCTCTCTCCGGGTATGTTAGCTCAACCGCCACCGTCAGCCAACGGCGCTCAGGCCATCAGCTCTCATTCACAACACACACACGCACATTCACATTCACACACGCATGCGCACGCACACTCACATGCCGCTGCCGCTGCCGCCGCCGCTGCGGCTGCACATCATCATGCGCTGCAAACGTCACCAGTTGCCGCTGCCGCTGCTGCTGCCTCCATGCTGGGCGCCAACTCGCATGCGCCACTTACTGCTGGCACTCCCAGCGGCTTGGCTGGTTATATGACCATGCCCCAAACGGCCACCATGTCCACTCATTCCTCGTTGGGCTCTTTGCCCAGCAGCAGCCTGGCACCTTCCGCTGCCTCTACCGGGTATCCCTTTAATCTCTCGCTGCAGTCAACGCAGGCTGCAGCCGCTGCCGCTGCTGCTGCTGCAAATCCTGCGCTGCTTGCTCAGCATCAGGCACAGTTTATCGCACAGCAGAGTCTTCTGGCACGCCAGCAGGCAGCCGCTGTGGCTGCGGAGCAGCAACAACAGCAGCAGCTGTATGCCAATGCCGCCATGCTGCAACAACATCAGTTGTATATGCAACATCCGAGTGCCGCTGCTGCTGCGATGGGTGCCCAGCCGCAGTTTGTGTTCATGCAGCGTCCCTCCTATCTGCAGCCCTTTCAGCTCGGCTATATGCCACCCTCAGCCGGCGGCTATCAATTCTCAGGCGCTGCCTCGGCCGCCGCCGCCGCTGGCATATCCTCGGCCGGATCGGCTGCCAGTGCCGCCAATGCAGCAAACAATGCAGCGTTGGCGCTGCAATCGCACTCAATGAAGCGCTCATATGAGAATGCCTTCCAGCAGGATGCAACTGGAGCTGCAGCGGCTGCGGCGAATGCGGCAAGCGCTGCCAAACGCGTTCTGACTCGGGCGCCTAGCAGCGTTTATTCGTACTACAATCCGGGCATTTAGTGGCCATCAATCATGATTGATTGAGCTGGTATCAATCTAAATTGACTTCATAACAATCATGGCTTAAGCTTGATTGATTGATTGCAGCAAAGGCCTATTAATTATGATTGATGTTTCCATTTTGTATCAATCTTCGATCAGTCTTGTATAATGCCTGGATTGCATTAGTCTTCTGACAAACTTCTATCCATCTTCTATCAATCACGATTGATTGATTGCTTATTTTGACTTATAAACAATGAAACTCCGACACTTCAAGCACATTCCAAGGTGACAAGACGTTTGCACTGCGCGGTGAGTGACAAAAATATATATAATATTCTATATATATATCCATATCTCATCTTGGCAATACATACATACATATATGACTCACCCACACACACACACACACATACATACCAGACATTTATTAGCGCTTAAAACTCTTTTTTATCGTAAATTTTTATAGTGAAATTTTAGTAGTTTTTAAGACATTTTTTAAAATCAAGCAAAAAGTAAACGAAAATACTTTTAAGCATTTTGTCTAAGGTCTAAGCATTACTTCAACTCTGCACACGCACACAGACACAAACACACACACACACACACACAACACACACACACACACACACACAACACACATACTGCACACTCACACACACACACCCGGGCAAGCTAACCTTAAAAAAAAATATGTGGAAAATTCTCTTTTTTCTCACACGGTTTTTTCTGCTGTTAACTAAAAAAAATAATGCCTGATTGAGGGAAATTAATGCAAATACAGTAGAGCTTCGATATAACGAATTTAATGTACCAAATAAAAAAAGAAAATAAAGCAAAAAATCCGTTTAGAATTTAACAATTTTCAAATTAATATTTGATATATTAAAGCAATTTTTGGCAATACTTTATAGAGAAGCTCCACTGTAGCCAATCCTTTTTATGCTATATGCTATATGTGTATGTGTATGTGCTTGTGTGTGTGGGTGTGAAGTCGGTGTATGTGTGCGTGTGTGTGTGTGTGTAGCACACAACAACAACAGAGGCTAACGTTCTTCAGGCAGCGAGTGCAGCTGGGCGTTCTCTATGTGTGTGTGTGTGTGCCACGCCCATTAAGTGCAATCTACAAAATTAATATTTAAGCAGGGGCGCACTCACACACACACACACGCACACGCACACTCGCTGTTTAAAGGACGTCAGGTGTTGGCTCATGCGTAAAAGAAAATGTGCAACAGAATCAAAAAAGAAAAGCAAAGAAAATCCCTATCCAAACTGTTTTATAATGCGAAATTTTAGCCTAGAAAAAAACATACATATTTAATCATAATATTAATCATAATATTAATTACTTAATGGAAACAAAAGAAACTTAGTCTTAAGTCGTACAACTTGTAAAATTGGTTGGCATCAACGTTGCATTGATTAATAATTTTATGTGTAAGCATTAGAAAACTTTTCCTATGTCTCCACACTATTTTTTGGGAGTACTGCGATCTATAACTAAATCTGGCCTACTATATACGCTATATATATATATATATATATATATGTAGATATATATCTGAAATTTGCTCATATCGGTTAGTTGGGATCGCATTGCTCGCGCTGTGGCTAGGACACAGCTCTAACACTCCATTTGATATTGAATATTGGAATAAAATCGTTATATGTAAAATCGTATCTATATAGCTATAAGTGTGCGTAACTGGTGTTAGTCGCAAATTGGAATTTACTCGTAATTCTCGACACTCAATTCAAATTTATTTAATGTGTGTTCTCTGTCATCACTAATTTAGTTTATAGTCCAAACTCCCCCAAACGCCCCTCTATCTCTCTGTCTCTGCCGCTGCTGCCTCCTGCTGCTGCCTCTATATACCATTCCTAAGTATAATATTATTATTATAAATATCCTTTTTTAAAGAGGGCACTCCAAAAACTGCTTATTTTCATTGTACGTTCTAGCGCTTTAGTTGTCCTTCATACATACTATATACTATATATGATATGGTTATGGATATAATTGGTTTAATGCTCTATATATAACTGCGATCTATGATTATATATATAGTTTTGTCTTGTCACATTGTATGCGTTCTTCAAAGAGTTGTCAAATAATCGATATCCGTTTCGATAGTATCGATAATTTCGCTTTAAAATTTACTTTTGCAATATCTTGTAAACTTGTTTACATAGACAATATTTACAATTAATAATTATACATGAAATATATCGATTAATCGATAGTACTGATAACGTTGCGATTACTTGACAACTCCAGTTCTAAACTACAGCTGGACCGACTGTATACCATAGCTCGTATCATCCAATTAACTTTTTCTGGTTTTTTGAGCAGAGAGCCGAATATATATTACCGATCCTAACTTCTCTTCTGCGTCTAACAAACAGTTTTACGCTGCTTGCGGCATTTTTGCAATTAAAAGATAAAGATACAATAGAAACAAAAGTTAAATATACATTTATATATATATTTAAAGCATGGGAAATATTTTCATAGCTTAGCACCTAGTTAAATAGATTAGTTAACTTCTAGTTCATACGCCAATCGAGTGGTTTTCCATGGGTTTTTATTTGTTGCAATACAATCATACAATACAATCTATGGCTTCCATACAAAAACTCATAAGCAGCCACTTAAAAAATTAATTAATTAATTAATTATTAATAATAATAATAATAAAAGGAAAGAAATTTCAATTAACTTAATTAGTTTTTAACGCACAATCAAAATTTTAAAAAAGCAAAAATATTTTGATATTCCAATTTTTTCTTATTAATACTTAGTTTATTAGAGACGAAACGAACTTTTATTAAAATTTTTTATACTTCAATAAAATATACATATCGCTATATACATACATAAATACCATTATCGCCTCTCTCTCTCTCTCTCTCTCTATTTCTCTCTCTGCGATTCTCAATACGAATATCTTGTTTGTGTGTGTGCACTATTCAAATTTCCCGGAGAACCGAAACACTAATTAACAATATTTCAAGGAAATATAGTGTAATAATAATGAAATTTATTTGATTTGCGGGTCCAAAATTGAGTATCTCGTCTCAACTCTCTCTCTCTTTAATTCCTCTCCTCTCTCACTCTCTACTCCTTTTCCACTTTTATCACTCACTTTGTCTCTGCCTATGAAATGTACACAAGTATTTGTAACTTGGGCTCCGGGCTTGGGTCTAGCTTTATACGTATTTTCAGGCGCATCCTCTACTATCTGGGTCTCTGGCGGCGTTACGAGTTGCATACCAATTGGTTAATTGGTTGATCTGGGATTCAAAATTCATGGTTTATATAATTATAATTATTATTATGTCTATCCCCCCACCTATACCTCTGTCTATATGTGTGTAATTGTTAATATTAAATATGTTCTTTTTAGTGAGTGCAGCTCGGTAACGTCATAAATGGAATTTTCAGAATGTCATAAGCCGTAAAGCGTGAAAAATAATCCGTAATCCGTAATATCCACCTAGAGCTACTCTATAGATACACACGCATCTTGTATGTAACAACCAAAAAAAAAAAAAAAAAAAACAAACACAACAAGCAACGAATTCCGAAAACCACAAAGTCTGTTCCGAGCTACGATTTCTTTCGAAATTCTGGAAATATGCTTTTAAAGACCAGTTTTATTTATAAAAAAACCACAGCCTTGACAATGTTATCTACATATTTCAATAATTCTTTGTTTCAAAGATCGTAGGATTTATATTAGTTACAATGATATAAAATTCGCTTTAGATTTGTTCAGTCACTGAAAAACTTTATATCTTTTAATGATATATCAAAATGAAGTCCTTAAATTCCAGATGTGTAATTATTATGTCTTAATTTGCTGAGTAAATGATCATTAATAAAGCGCACTTAATATCGTTATCGAAATTATCGAAAGCACCTTCGATGAACCAAAGAATTAGCCAAATTTCGAACGAAATCGAAAGCCGGAACACTTCTAGATAGGACTCGCTGCTGCTTTTGTGTAAAAAACGCGCCTCAAGGAGCTGTTTTGGGTTATTCTCTAGCGCTAACTGTAATTGCCTATATGTATGTACGATAACGATAACGATAACCCACACTCTCTCTGCTCATTCGCCGTCGTTCTTGTCAGTGGTCCAGCTCTGTGTGTGTTTACCTTATTTTTTTGTTGGTATTTTTTTGGTTTTTTATTCGTTTCTTCTTGGTTTGCATTTGAGAAACATACTCGTACCTTTTTTGAAGGCTGGTTGGTGCTTGGATTAAACAAAAAACAAAACAAAAAGCAGATGGGAAAACATGTTTAAGTTTACTGTGTGCGAAAAAAAAAACAAAATGTATTCATGGTCTCTGGGTAAAGTGGTAAATATATAATTATAATTAAAAAAAAGAGAATAAGAAAATATATATATAAATACTACATATAAATCTTGAATCGAATTCTATAATAATTATATACTACATGTCTTCTTCTACCATATATAAATTATTGCAAATGTCTAAACGGTGAGTGTTTTTGAATACGATTATAAAATACATTTAATCAACTAATCAAACTAATCCTAACAACAACAATTACAACAACTAAAACTAAATTAATCACTCTCTTTCTTCGTTAGCTTCTTTTAAGACTAACTCCAAAAGAAAAGACTAAAAAAAAGAACGAAAAGATATGAAAAGAAAAGAAAATATAAACCTATACCAAGCCATACTCACAACACTGACTCCTGAATTTTATTTATTTTTTTCCTTCAAATATTTTTTAGTATTGTTTTTTATTTCTGATATTGTTTTTTTAATCAAAGCTCTCTTCTTTGCTTCCTTCTTGGCTGCAGGTGCAACAGTGCTGGGCGCTCATTTTGGTGCACATTTTCCGGCTTATGGTGCGCCGCCTCCGCCGCCGCACACCCCGCTGCTGGCCACGCCCCGTGCTCATCACGCCCATGCCCATGCACACGCTCATCACCATCATCACCATCATCATGCGTCCGCCGCCTTCTATCCGCCGCCGCTAGTCTACTGGCCATATCCCAGTCCGCCCGTTTCACCCACAACTTACTACAGCCAGCCGGGCGCCCACTCCCCCTCACAGCATCAGGCCATGGTGAGTGTGCAGTTTCTATAATTAATTAGCCCTGATTAATTGT
Source organism: Drosophila repletoides (assembly GCA_018150835.1). Taxonomy (NCBI): domain Eukaryota; kingdom Metazoa; phylum Arthropoda; class Insecta; order Diptera; family Drosophilidae; genus Drosophila; species Drosophila repletoides. The sequence continues at coordinate 14,792,416 of JAECWQ010000089.1, forward strand.
AATTAACTGCAATTATTTATTACAGTACCCCGTGGACTTCTTTCCACCCTCGGCGCTCTCCCCACCAAATGCTGGTCTGATACTTGCAGCCAGCAAGAATGCAGTGCCCTTTGTGCCAGCAAAGACAACAACCAATAGCAACAGCAACAGCAGCAGCAGCAACAACAATAAGCTGTCGCCTACGCCGGCTATACAAGCGAATGCTGCGTCGTCGCAGTCGGCGGTGGCTGCTGTTACGCCTGCTCTGTCTGTCACGCCCACGTCGTCGTCGCAGTCGCCACAAACGCTGCTTAGCCTGGACACAAACCATACAACGGCAGCGACTACAACGCCGGCCGCACTGAAAACTGGCAGCCAAAGTGGCGCCATTGTTAGCAACAATTGCGTCGAGCTTTACATATCGTAGATAACTCATACACCTCTCTGTCTCTCTCTCGCTCTCTCTGTCTTTGTCTCACGCTCTCTAGCTATATTTATTGCTTGCAGCACACACACACACGCGCACACATTAAGTTTAACGAAAAGCTAATTATTGTCTTGCCAATCGAAGAAACTTGTTTTTAGTCTAGTTTAGAACCCAGCTGTAGATAAGTTGTGCGCCCGCCTAGCATACCATATTAGCCGGGTCACACACCTCTTATACGTTTATAAGCTGAGCGGCGAATTGAATAGTGGTTAAAGAATCTCGTCGCAGCCGCAGCCGCAGCCAAAAATGAAAAATGAATTAATGAATTTTTTTGGATATTTAATTAACGCTAAGTAGACGCCCAGTTCTCCATTTGCAATTTCTATTTATTTAATTAAATACTGCATTAAAACCCATAAAGAAAGCAACAAAAAAACAAAAAGAAAACCATAAAACGCATACGCATAAATCTACTTATATTCCAAATATACAGTTATTAGCCAATTAGCCAAGAAAACGAAGAAAAAGAAGGAGAAGAAGAAGCAACTACAAATTTATCCCTAGTCAATAGACAAATTATTTATATAATTAATTAACTGCAATTATCTAATTTTACTGCATGTTAAATGTAAATGTTATAATCGAAACTGAAGAAATCATTGTGCAATTGTCAATGCGCTGGATTAATCCATCAAACAATCGATTAATCCTAACGAAATCCATTGACAAATTAGTCAAAATAAATATTAAATATATATTTTATTTTTAGTCTACTGTTAACACGATTTTTATCCATGTTTTGTTTAGGCTAAGCCATCACTTTTTATTTTTGTTATTCTTACATTCTCGTCTCGTCATGCGAAACCAAGGAGAAGCGAAAAGCAAAATCAAAACGGAAAACCGAAAATAGAAACAGAAAGAAAGAGAAAAACAAAGAGAACGATCTGTTTCTTCTTACTTGTTATGCTATTTCATTTGAAAAGATATTAATTGTTTCCAAATATGCAACTATTAAATAAACCAATAAATCAAAAGCAAAACAAAACTGGTTTTTTTTGTCCTCTTTAGACGAGAATACGTAACAAGAAAGATGAATATCCTTTTGGGAACTGAGAGAAAAGGACTTTTCTGTATACAGAAAATGCCTGTAACTAGGCTAAATCCTTGAGGATCCTGACGGGTCCTGCTTCAAACGGTAAGTATTAATAACAGTTATCTACTGGCTAAAGGACATGCGGATCATCTTTGTAGTTTCCGAGTTAACCTGTGTTTTCGAACAAATTTATTGCGAATCACGAATGAAAATTTTCAAGTCGATGATCCTTAGATGGCCTCCAAGTCGATGATCCTTAGATAACCCCTTTATCATTGAATGCCAATCGATAGAGTTCGTACTTATGAGTAGATCGCGCGTAGTCGATTTAAAATCCGTAAGGATTTCAGGTAGTTATGTCCTTTTAAAAATCACACCTACAATATGAACAAAGGCAGCAACATTTGAAAATTTAACTGAATTATGAAGCTCATCATTTTTATTGCCTATTTTCGAGGGCAGCAAAACAAAGTCAAACCAAACTGCCGGCAAACGGCCAAAATTTGCTGAAAGCACCAGGCGAACATAATTCAGTAGCAAGTGGATATATTTTGGTAATTTATTTTGCATTGCCTACTTTTAAGGGTGTCGGAAAAAACGTCAGCTTGCTGCTGATTTCTGTTCGCCTGGTACTCCAGACCGCCAAATCTTTTTTTCCGGCTTCCCCAGCGGCTGAATCACCAGGCGACCAAAATTTTGCTGCAAGCTGATTAATGTTAACTAACAGTGCTCGTGCTAAGTCCCAATGTTATTTAACAGCGCACGTGTTAAGTTAACAGTGTCACTGTTAATTAACATTTGTTTACCTTCCTGCTGATTCTGTTCGCCTGGTACTTCGCCTGGTAATTTTGCAAATTTCTGGCTGTCCTGCTGCAGGACACAAATGAATCTGTTCCATACTTTTAGGCGCACTTTTCTTTTGCGTTGCATAATTCTGGGGGTTGTTTTTTGTGTTGCATACTTTTAGGCGCAATTTTTTTTTAAATTCGGGAATATTTTTGTGTTGTAATCTTTTGGGCGAATAATTTGTGCTGCATACTTTTAGGCGCACTTTTTGTGCTTAATTTTGATGGACATTTTTTGTCTCACATACTTTTGTCCATTTTTTTTGTTTATTATTAATGTTAATGCTATTTAAGAGAGCACGTGTCAAGTGCCAATGTTAGTTAACAGTGCCACTGTTACTTAACATTTTTTCGCCATCTGCTGATTCTGTTCGCCTGGTAATTTTGGAAAATTATGACTGCCAACGGGAGCTGCATACTTTTAGGCGCACATTTTGGAATATCTTTGTGTTGCATTATTTTGGGTGATATTTTTGTGTTGCATACTTCGGGGAAATTTAGTGCTGTATACTTTTAGGCGCATTTTTTCTTGTGTTTCATAATTTTGGGGTATTTTTGTGTGTTGCAGAGTTTTTTGTGTTGGTTACTTTTGGGTGGACATTTTTTGTTGCATACTTTCAGGGGTTTCCAGTTCTGTTGCATAATTTTAAGAGCATTTTCGTTGTATACTTTTAGGAGCATTTAATTGAATACATTTAAGGGGATATTTTTGTTGCATACTTTTAGGCAATATTTCTGATGTATACTTTTCGGGTGAAATTTTTTGTTGCATACTTTAGGGGGGTTTTTCTGCTAATTAATCTTACGAACATTTCTTTTCTACACTTGTAGGATGTGCAAATGTCACCTTCGCCACGAGAGTCGGATCCTGTCCAGGCATAACGATGCTTGGCTCTGTGCTTAAGCACGAAACGCACTACAAATACTTAGGTGTAATCCTGGACAGGTACTTAAACTTTGGCAGGCATGCGACGATGATACAAAAAACCGTATTGACAAAAGCTGCGAAGATGACATGGCTACTGTCACCACGAAATAAGCTATCGCTGAACAACAAGGTGGCCATATACAAAACAATATTAAGTCCGATCTGGAAGTATGGCCTCCAAGTTTACGGAATCACAGCCAAAACTCACCTCAATAAAATAAGAGTAGCACAGAGCAAAATTCTGCGAAAAATGTGCAACGCGCCTTGGTACATGCGCACTAGGGATATAGAAAGGGATCTGAGAGTTCCCATGATCGGAGACCTATTACGGTTGCAAGCCCAAAACTACGAAAAAAGATTAGGATCGCATCCCAACGTTCTTGCACGTCGCCTTTTAAACTACCGAGGAAAAAGAAGGCTAAAGAGACTTCACCCACAGGATCTTCCTTCCAGAGTCCTGTCATAAATAATTATGTAAACTAGAAAAAAAAAAAAAAAAAAAAAAAAAAAAATTCTAATAATAATAATCAACTTTTGTAAATATGTAAATATTGTAAATATGTAAATTTCACTATTATAGTCATTATTTAAGTTACTCTTAATGTATAATTAGTTTAAGCTGTCAAAAGGTAGCAGGATACTAGTTAACTGCAAAATATAAACATTTTTAAACAATAAAAAAAAAAAAAAAAAACACTTGTAGGAGCATTTGTTGCATGCTTTTAGGGGGATATTTTAAATTGATCGATCGGTTACTTTGTGTTGCACACTTTTAGTATGATTTTTATGCAGATTCGGTTCGTCTGGTATTTTATTATTAAAAATTGATCGTTGATTTATACTTAGACAGTTAATTACAGTGGTTACAATTTGATTGTTCTTCAACAAAAATGTACCTTTAAATACGCTCCTCTGACTTATTTTAGTAAATAAAAGCTCATTTGGTTTTTAGTATTTTTATATATGTTTTTTTTTTTTATTAATTTAACATTAAACTAATTAATATTAGGTTAAAAGTTAATAAAAAATTAAAATTATCTGCTTTGTATAAGTGTAAAATAAAATTCCGCTCTTGCTCCCGCTCTTGCCCCGCTCCAGCTGCTGTTACAGCTCCTGCTCCCGCTCCAGCTGCTGTTCCTCCAGTAATGTTGCTGCAATTACCGCTATTATAAGCCACATTCAGAAACCTGCAAAATTTTAACAATATTCTTAATATTTCCATTATTTACAGGACGAGTTTGACTGTCAATCAGCACTGCTTAGCTGAAGCTCTTTTTGCTCTTCCAGTTCGTTTTTAATTTTTTCATAGTTCGTTTTATTTAATACTCATAATTTGTCTGCTATTTTCTCAATTATTTTTCTATTTAGATTTGTAGGCAAGCTGTGCGTCCCATCTTAATTTCCGCCTGTCGAGGAATACCGACGTAAAAGTTGCTTTTTTCTATATTCTTTTTTTATGGCGAGAATTGCAATTTGCACTGGTTTCTATTAATAGTTAATTAATGACATGATAATCGAGAAACATTATAAATGACAGATGCAGCGATGCGATACGAGGATAAATAAATATGCCCAACTCATCGGGTATCGACTTATTAGGGCCATAAATAAACACTTCACAGATCCTGATGATAAATCGTTGACAAATGGCGTTACAAACGGACGAAAGTCCCACCGACCCAGTGAAAAAACTGCACGGTCGTTGTGAACCATCATCCGGTCGCACCGTTCCATAAAAATAGTTCATAAAATAAAAAACCGGTTTATTTTAATTGTTTTTTCTCATACGAATGCAGCAGCAGCATCATTTGCCGCACCTGATGAAGGGTTATCAGCCTGGTTTCCCCCGGTTAGTCGAGCCATATGATAATTTATCAAGGTTTGCTGCTGCTGCTTTGGACATGCTGCTCCTGCTCCTGCTCCTCGTCTTTGCTCATATCAAAAGGACATTAGGCATAGTCCTGCAGCGCCATTTGCGCTGACAACTTTCGTCCTGGCAAAAAAAAAGAAGAAAAATCGGTTAGTTAATGCGACAAAAATGCAGCAAAATAGAGTTTAGTTTGGGTGTCTTTTTTATGGGCATCTGCACTTCCGCCGGAAATGGCAAATAAATCTTATTTGTAATCGTAAAATTTAAGTTAAAAAGGCTGCTTCCCTGGCAACAAAAATGCAGCCAATAATAGTAAAAATAATAATAATAATGGAAATAAAAGATGCCAAAGCCAAAGTTGTGGAATAGTTGGAAACAACTTTTTCAACTGCCACTCGAAAGTAAGTCAATAAAAAATGCCTCAACGGGCCCAAAAATACCAAAAAAGAGAAGAGATACGAAAATACAAAACAAAAAATGAAGAAAAATACCGAATAAAGAGAGGTTGGAGGGGGATATCGGCATATTTTTCAGAGCTTAGCGACTTAGCGTCTGTCGCCAATGCCATTGACAAGCGTCGCAGGACTCTTTCCGGCGCATTGGTTCGGCATTAAGCCATTGAAACTTTTATTGATTTAGTGGCACTTTTTTCTGGCCTTTTTTTTCTGTTTCTGGCTTGCAACAATATTCACTTAAAGCACCCGCGAATCCCATGAATAATTGCGCAAATATACAAATTTTTTTCGGCCTGTGAAAATGCATAAATTTAATGAAAATTTGTTAGCGAGTGTAAGGATTATTTCAGCGAAGTTCTAGATTATATACTCCAATAAATGTGTGAATTAAGTTATCAAGGACATAAAGTTTTAATTGTAGTGTGAATAAAATAAATAAATATCAAATTGAGCTTTGGATTGAACTGAACTAGTATAATGCCAAGTAATCAAGGGTTCTAAATTAAATTCACCTCCCAAAAGTATGCAATCTTTTCTTGTGTGTGTAATCCATTCTACACTTAGTGAACTCATTCTTAAACCAAATCATTATTTAAATGAAGTTCATTCTAAATATATTATGCAAAGGATTTAAGGCCTAAAGCGAAATAGTCAAGGTTATTTTCGATTAAATTCAACTCCCTAAAGTAGGCTACAATTTCAAGAGTGTAATTCATTCCAGAGTTGACTGAATATTAAATTTAAAGAACTGCTTTTTCAGCAGACAACTGCTTAAGAATTCCAAATCAGTTTAGACATCAAAAACGCTCTGATTTCTGAAGTTCAAACAACATTTCGACACCTGCAGCTGGGATATGAGTACTCGAACTCGTCGTACTCATTCTTATACTCACACTCACACTCACAGTCATACTCATACCTCGTACTCATACCTGTAGTGGTACTCGTGTTTTGACCAAATATTTACCCCAAGGATATGCGCCGCTGCCACGTTAGCTCCTTGTTGTCTGGGCCCTTTCTGGGGGAGAGAATAAATGGAAAAATAAAAATCAATTTCAAGCGCATTACGAGGACACAACCCAACCGAAATTTTCCAAGTTGATTTTATTATTTACTTGTGCTTTGTATTTGTATTTGTATTTGCTGTTTGACAGATTTAGTTGAATGCTCAGCACACACACACTTACATTAGGGCTTTAAAATTGGGGGGGCTGAGAGGGGTAATATGACTGCATTGCGTCCTTTTGAGACACGTTATAAGCTGTTGGGATAAGCTAAGACACTCGCTGCTCGCAGCTCGACAAGCCAAATAAATCGAAGGATTGGGCGGCCAAAAAGAAAAAAATAATCTTGTGGAATTTTTGAGCATTGGTACGAGTAGTAAGCAATTCGAAGAGCAAACGTGATAGACTTAGGAATACCCTTTAAGCTAGGCTATGGAATAAGACTAACAATACAATACAGCAACTGCTTTCTTATATTTTATAATTGCGAGAATATTAAGACATAAAAAGTGTTTTTTAATAAATATATAGGCCCAAAAGAGAAAATATTTTCTAGTTTTTGAAACTAAATAGAAGAAGTCTAAAAGAGACTTTAAAAAAGTCTAAGCTTGACTCTTTCTACCTGTTTATTATTACCAATAAATTCCAGTACTTAGCTATTATGTTTTATAGCAAAATTTCTTTCATTCCTTTTCTTAATTTCTTTCACAGTGTGGAACGCATTCACCCTCTAAGCTTTTTTCCTGCTTTGCAGGGTATTTGAAATTCTTTGGGTTTTCATTAGGGAGCACAGTTGAGACCTTCTAAGTCAAGTTTACAGCAAGTTTTTATCGGATTTTAACTAAACTACTTTAGGCAATTGATTGTCAAGCAGTCTCTCTATGGCTATGTCTTTTTTTCCTATCTATCTAGCTCTTCCACTCCCCTCTCTCACTCCCTCTCTTTCATGGCCTCCTTTTCACTGCTCTCACACCAATTTCTCAGCATTGGCGGCGTCTGAGCCAGCGCTTTTTGATGTCTGCTTTGCTGTTCTAACCTTTTTTTGCTGCTGCTGCTGTTGCCTCTTCTTCTTGGGATTTCATTTACTTTGTGCAACACACACCTAAACACTCTTTACATGTGTGTGTGAGTGTATTTATTGTGAGTGTGTGTGTGTCTCGGAGGCAATGAAGTGCATTTGAAGCACACTTGATGCACGTACAGCACGCAGCGCCTTTTTAGATGTATTGTAAATGACTGCAGTGGGCGATCCAGGCGGACGGTGGGCGTACCAGGAGGCGTTGTGTGTCGACGCGGTTCGTTAGTTTTGACACACACACACTCACACATAGAGCAGACAGGAAGAGGAAGTGTTTGTGTGTGTGTGCGGCGTCTGTTTGATAAGTGGCAGCAATTTTTTTCCTTTTTCTTTCTGCTTTTTCTTTTTTCAATTTTTTCACTCCTTTCCTTTCCTTTCCTTTTCGCCTTTCGCCTTTCTTTTTGTGCTGACACTACGTCAAGCAGCGCCTGTACATCCTTTGCCTAGCTGATCCTTTGGGCTGCAAACCGGTTGCCCACTAATGAAATTGTTAATTTTTGTTAGCAAAGTCACGTACACGATGTGTTGATGACGCTTCAAGAGGCCCACAGCTATCTGCCCCTCCCCCTCCCCCTCTCTCTCTATCTGCCTCTCTTGCCACAAAAGGTGGCGGGGGGTAGGGCGGGGATCATAGTGTAAGACAGCAGCTAACTGTGCTCATAACTTAAAAGGCCGCAGCTCAATACTTGTTGTTTTTTTCTGTTCTGAGCCTTTCAGTTGATATATGCAACAGTTTTCTAGGCATTCGTAGAATTGTAGGCCTATTCCGAATTCCAGTTTATTCCATTTATTCAATGAAATAGGTTTTGGCCAATTGTCGAACTATTTTTATATATTTAGAGACTCTTCCATTAGAAAGCAACAGTCTTTTTTAGGCCTCTGTAGAATTATATTTTCAATCTTATTTTAACAGCATTCGTAATGAATTCCACTAAATATATTTTGTCTTACTCATTGAAATCATCAAAGTCCACTTTCGAATAAATTCCACAGGATATTCCATATTCCATTTTGATATCAATTCCACACAAAGTTTAATAGCTAAAAGGCTAAAAGAAAGTATTTTAAAGAGAGTATTTAGGATACTGCATTTCTATTTAGACCATTTGTTGTTAGCCGAATTGCGAGTGAATAAAATATTTTGGCCTTAATTTATTAACACTCTCGAAGTAAGCTTTTTTACATTACATTTGTGTGAAATACTTTTGAGTATGGCAATCGGAAGCGGGCTGAATTATTGGTTATTTGAAAAGTTTCGAGTATGAAATCGAGTACTTTGATTTTTTGGCGTGATTTGTGCTGCTATATTTGAGTACAATAGTTATTTAGTTTATGGTTAACACACACACACACACACTCACACATACAGAGAGAGAAAATACATAGAAATCTATAGTTGCTGCACGCGGCATGCAACGACATCAAGAGGCAAGGCAAAGCCAAGCCAAGCCAAGCCAAAGCCAAAGCCAGGCGAAAAATGGCGAAAAAGTCGCATTGCAGCAATTCCTGTTACGCTTGCCAACTGCTCCACTCTGCTCCACCCCTCAGGGCTGGGTGTATTTCTCTGCGAGTGTGTGTGTGTGTGTGTGTGTGTGCCTTCCATTAATACCGTTTACCTACATCTTTCTAGCTGGGTGGCTCGCTTCTGGCCCCGTCCTGGCACGTAGCCCATAGCACTCATGCTTCCTCCATTTCTCGCTCCCTTTTTTCTTATTGCCCAAAAAATTTATATATATTACGTATACGCCAAAGTGGCTGACTGTCTACTACCCTCTCTCTCTCTCTCTCTCTCTCCCTCTGCCCAGCTCTATCTACTGTTTCTTGCTTATATTTGTTGTTGCCATTTCAAGTTTTGCATTGCATTTTATTCTACTTTATTCACGTTTCTCTTACTTTTTCTTTTCTCTCTTTTTTTTTTTTTTGTTTTTGTTGTGCCTTTTGTATTTATGCACAAGTGCAGAACGTTGAAGCTACAAAATGTCTGTGTTGCATGCAACATTTTTTTGCCTCTGCTGTTGTTGTTTTTATTGTATTTAACATTTTCGTAGCAGCATTGTTCAGTTTTCATATGGCATTTGCCATTGTTGCGGCTTTTACATAAATTCAAATCTAATGAAAATTCATTAGAAAGCAAAGTAAGCAAACAGAGCAATTTTCATAGCATACTTTTTGGCTCCTGCTAAGCTAATAATAGTGTTACAAAGCCTGCAAATGGCGTAAAAATTTGAGTTAATATTGGTTAAAATGCTGCAAAAAATAGTTTTGAGCTTAACAGTTGTAGAACGCGCTTGATTCACATTAAAATTAAGTTAATTAAACAAGAATTACCCTATATAAAGCATTAATAGATAACTGAATAATGAGTATTAAAAGTTAGTTATATTTTCTTGTTTCTTAATTTTGCTTCTCGAACATCAAGTTTTTCTTTTCTAATGAATCTAATGAATAATCCACTGAGTTAATTGAAGCTTATTCTTAGTATTAATGGAAATGGCCTGTTAAAACCAAATTAATTAACGTAACAAACGTAGCTGCAGCTTGAGAGCACTTAAAGTTTACATTTCTAAGCGAAATTAAGTTAGCTGCTTCGCTGAAATGAAAATGAAGCGTTCAAGTTTTCACATAATCCTGGCCCTCATTTTACTTGCCATTTATAGATTGAATGAGCCTTTGGATGCCTGATAGCCTGAGATTTTCCTTTGGGTTCTTCAATAATTTTACATTATGAACTTTTTCTTTGCATATCTTTAGAGTATCAAAACGTTTTCCCTTGCTTTCCTTCATATTTCTCAGTAAATCTCGAGTTTTCTTGGCAATTTATCACAGCTGCTTGGCCGTAGTTTCTTCTGTAATCGAATTTAACAGATGTTAAAGATTGTTTAACATTTTCGCACCTGTCTGCCAGCGTTCACAGCTGTAATCTAAGCCAGGCAAAGGCGTAGGTGCACCCTTCAACCATGGCCAATACAAAGTAGACACACACACACGCACTCACTCACACACACACAGACACACACACGCACAGATATATTCATACGTAAAGCGGGGGCACATGCGGCGTATACGTAATCTGTTTAAATACACAATAAATAATGAAAAAGCTGCGCATATGCGAATAACGCTAAAAGCGAATTTACATATAAAAAGAGAAGCAGCTGAAAGCCGACAGCGTAACATATAATGGCCGCTAGGCAGCCAAAGGGCTGGGGCAAAATACAGGGTATACAGCATGGAAAGAGGGGGTAAAGCGGGCTCTCTGGGCTGGCCAGAGCTGGTCACGTATTTTTTTGTTGTCGAGGGGACGGACGGAGGGAGGGAGGGGTGGTGTGTGTGTGTGGCAATCATGAACATGCCATAATGCCTGTGACCGCGACTATTAAATCAACACACGCGCTACAAACACTCACACACACAAACAATATAGTAAAGGCAGAGGGAGGGAAAGAGAGAGAGAGAGAGAGAGGGAGCGGGCAGAGCAGGGGCATATATATTTCCTATGATTTATTATTATTTCGTGCGGTTTTTCGCTATTATTTAAATTTTAAATAGCTGTAAAGTGTACACACACTCGCACACCCACTAAAATTGTATTTGCCGCTGCTGTTGCCTGGATTTTATTGTAGTCCTTACAGCGCTTGCCTTTTAAAACGACGCTCTACTCTCGCTGTTGTTGTTATTATTTGTAACTGTTGTTGTTGCTGTTGCTGTTGTTGTTAGTATCATTATTATTATCGTGCATTGTTTGCTGGCATGTTGCATGCCCCGGCTGCAGCTGCTGTTGTTATTGTTGTTCCTGTGCAGCCATTTTGTGGTAAATAGAGTCGTTTAAATGCATACAAATAGTGCACTAGCCTCGCTTGTGTGTGTGTGTGTCCTGTGTCCTGTTTGTCCTGTGTGTGTGTGTGTGTGTGTGTCTCTGTGTGGCAAGGTTTTATAATAACATTCATAATGCAACGTTGGCATGTCATTTGCAACATTCACAACCAACCAACGTCAAGTGTAATTTTGCTTTATTTCTAGCATACTTTTTGGGGTCCCACGTTAAATTATCAACTTAAGAGATTTGAAGCTAAATAGCAGCTATAATTCATTGCGGCATATGCAGACTAATACTCTATAAACTAGAATAAAACCATAAATAACTAATATATTGTTTCTTTTGGTTAGCTATTTATTACATTAGAATCAGAGCTGTAAAAAGAATGAGTTTGTTTCAGCTCTGAGAAGTTATATTTAATGCTGATTATTTGAAAACAATTCTGGCTAGATTTCGGCCTTTAAAATTTAAGATTAATATGGTTCTAATTCAGATACTCTTTCACTAGGAGTCTAAAAGTTTTCTTCAATCACTTTATTTTGCTTATGGCTTCATCTTGTTTTTTTCTTTTTCTAATGGCAAATGCTTCACAATATCTCTCAATAGGCAAATCATGGATATTCAGTTGACCAAACACCATTAAATATTCAAAAGTAATCCTGTGGATAAATATGAAACTCTCACTTTAAGCTGTGTAATCTCAAGGATATTTAATCTTCATTATTCCCAAAGCAATCTCCAGTTTCTTCTCATATTTCCAAAGCTGGCTAAGTTCACTTTTATCCATCTCCCCAACAGGTAACGAAGCTGCTTTCTTCTCTTTTTATTATTCAAATATCTCTGTAGATTTACCTATAAATTCAGTCACATTAGCCAACGTTTTACCTCAATTGTGCCACATTTTGTGGCATGCTCATAATTTAACTGCTGCTGCTGCTGCTGCTTGGGGTTCGGCTTCGGCTGCTTCTTCGGCTGTCACTTAATGTCAACTTGCTGCTAATAACTTTTGTCTTAGCGCGTCGCCTGTCTGCCATATATAAAAAATCGATGTGGATCGCATTAGATTCGCAGCTCGCGACATGAGGCGCATTACAAATGATTGCTTTGACATGGGCGGCACTAGAGGGGCGGGACAAAACCGGCTATAATAGGACGTCTATTGCTGCCAGTTGGCTGTCAGAATATCCGCTAAGCGCCCAAGACACACTCGTGACATGTAATGAGCCGCCTCTCTGAGCTCTGCCAGGTTTTCAGCTTTCAGCTTTATGTGTAGCGGCAATATTTCAATTTTATTGCAGCTCTTCGAAAAAGGCGAGCAATCAACCAAACTAAATACAGTCAAACCTGACTAAGACAAAGGGCGGAGCCAACAAAAAAAACTATACTAAAATTCATTTTTAGCTGCTTAAAGAAAAGATATTAATGTTATAAATAATCTGAAATCTGGAAGGAATTCTAAAGTTGCTAGGTAGAATTTTTGACTCGTATTCTCTAATCTCTCTTTTCCCGTAATAAAAAATGAAGCGTTTCTTTTAGAGCGCCTTAACTGTATTAAGACTACCATGATAAATGGGTAATACCTGGTTATAATTCATAATATCGCTTATTTTATGTGTTATTTAACAATGAAAGCTGATAGCAGCGCATTCATTAGCTCTCTGCTCCATGGCCAGGCAGGCAAATCATCATAAATATAACAAATTAGGTAGAAACTAGGTGGTTCCTCTGTTTTCCCCCTTGGCTATGCTTGATTTAGTTCAGAGCGGCTCATGTAGCTGCCTAATAAATGTTACTAAATGTCAACGAATGAAATATGCGGCATACTCGGCGTATACTTAATAATATTATAATAATAAATGGGGTGGTAGTTGGGTGAAAAGGGGGTGTCTTGTTGCATAAACTGACATTTTATTTGCAACACATTCTCTCTCTCTCTCTCTTTTCCTTCTCTATTTCTCCCTGTGCTTAGCTTGTTTCATTTTGTGGCAGTTGCAACATAACTGGCAGCATAACTGGCATTGTGCATTGGGGCTCACTCGTTGCGCTCTGTGCTTTCCGTTGCAGAACAGCAAACAACAAATAAAAATGGCTAAAAATGTAAAAAACAAATAGAAATTTATTGCCTGGAATTTATGACATTTTATGTAGTTCTTTTTGGCCTTTTTTTTGTAGTGAATGCGGTTTTTCTTTTAGTTTTTAAAGTTGTTTTGGCCAACGCCTGGGTTAATCTGTAATAACTTTTTATTCACTTAAGCTTTAGCCTTTAAATGCCAAATTATGCATTTAACTGATTATGAAAATTGGTTTTTAAGCGAGCTTTCAATTTGTAGTGCAGCTTTTAAGCGCTTTGAAAGCGGTTGAAGATAATGATAAGCTTAAAGTGCGTTTATCAGGAGGAGCTTCAAGAAAATGGCAATATAAAACTAAAAGTATTTATTTTATCAATGCATATTTCAAGCTATTTGTGTAGATAATTTAGCCGAAATATAGTAGATGTTATTTTATATAAAAAAAAATGCATTTTATCGCTGAAAACTTGGGAATTCTCTTGGAAAGATTTAGCTGTATTGTATGATAAGTAATTGAAGCTAGCGATTTCATAATCTCGCTTGAAGACCTTCGGCATAGTTTTATATAATTTAATAACTATTTTTTTTTGGCTATAATTTCTTAAATTTGCAGCGAGATATAATATCATTTTCCAAGCCAAAAGTAACGACAACAACAATAAAAAAGGGCCAAACATTTGTTGGCACATGTTCAAAAAATAAAATTCTAGCGCTTTGCTGCTGCTGGCTGCTTCTTTTTTTGCGCAGCTTTTTTTTTAGCCTTTTTTTAGCTTTTTGTTGTTGTTTTTTCTGCTTGTATAATTTCTTTTTGTCTTGTGTTTTAGCTGCTGGCACTTGCGCCAACTGCCAGCTTGACTGCCTTTCTGACGGTCGTTCTGGCTGCTGCCTTTGCCTTTGCCTCTGCCTTTGCCCCTCTTTGCAACACTTAAAATGCATTTTGCTTTTTGGCCCTGCACTCCAGAAGGGCCGCCCCCCCTTCGCCGGCTCTGTCTGCATCTAATTCGATTAAAATGTTGTAAATTATTGCACTCACATGGCCAGCCCTGCATTACATACGGACTCGCATATAACTTGGCAATATTACGTAATGCTTTATTGAACTCGCAGTGCTTCGCTCGGCTCTGGGAAATGTATTTTCAATGAACGTTCTCCTAGCATGAAAAATGTCCTTACGCCCCATAAATCTTGGCCAGACTTCAATTCAAATTGCTGCAGTTTTTTCCCTTCCTTCTTCCTCCTTCTATTTCTTCCTTTTTTAAATGCGTAATAATGATCGAAAAATTGAATAAAAAAAAGTAGAAATTTGTGTGGCAAGCAAAGGCAGTGGCAAGAGGCAGTGGCAGGAGGCAGCGCCTGCATAATGTATGGCCATTCATTTAGTCATTTAGGCAGCATAACTGACGCCTGCCACATGGGGCATATCAAAAATGTTTGTTTTTGACATAGAAGGCATACGCAGGAGGAGGAGGAGGAGGAGGAGGTGAAGGAGGCAAGGCAGGCAGCTGTAGGCTGCAATCAAATGTGGCAATTTAATTTATTGTTTATTTGGCCAGAGAAATAACTGCAAGGCTGAAGGACATCACGTAGCAGCAGCAGCAGCAGCAGCTGGAGTAGGGAAACAGCAGCTGGAGGAGGCGGAGGCAAGGCAATGCCTAAAGCTGTGCTCAAAACGCTTGTAAATAAATAATTTTTGTCTCTGTGCAGCAGCAGCAGCAGCAGGAGCAGAGAACCCTTCAATCATACGCTGCAGGACCTACTGGGTCCTGGCAAAATTGAAATTAATGACTGACTGCGGCTGCTTGCCACTCGATACGCATGAAGTTCTGCCCCACGGCGCCTCAATGATGCGTGCCTGGCAAATCAAAGCAAATCACAGGACCTTCTCAGGAACTCCGAGCTTGCGGTTCGGTTCGGTTCGGTTAGGCTCTGGTTCTGGTTCTGGTTCTGGTTCTGCCAGGACGTGCCTCAAGCCCCCGCCCCAAAGTAAACTTACCCAGTGAGTTGAGGCAACTTTATGCGTCCCTTGGGTTGCCAAGCGGCTGCCGCAGCTGATTATTATTATTGCTGCTGCTGCTGCTTTTTTTTTGGTTTGGGCATATTGGGCGTGGTCCTTGTTGTCCTTTTGTTGTTCTGCAATAAAGCGAAATAAATGAATTCATTACATTTATCACGGAAATTAGTTAAATATTTGTTGCTGCCACACAGCCTCTGTTGCCTCACGGCTGCCTCTCGGCTGCGGTTGCTGCCACTAGCAAAGTCAATCAACGTAATTAAAATTAAATAAATATGTATTTTTAATTAAAAATCAATCAGATGGCCAATCAATTGACATTTCTATAGCTCGTAAATATAAAATGCGATTAAAGCTCGCGATTACTTTGTGCCGCCTCTCAATACTCGATACTCGATACCCGACGAAGCGCGCTTATCGAATGCAATTGAGTGAAAAATATTCATACTTATTCACAACTCTGCTCAGCACTTTTCAGTTTCAGCTCGTAATCTATAATTCGCAATCTGATTTGCTTTTCTTTAGGAATGCTCGACTTGCTAATACCCTGCAGTACTTTATAGGGTATGTTTGCAGTTTCATATTTGTATCCATACAATTCTAAACAGCTTTCCATTTCATTTACTTGGTCAAGAGAGAATCATTAGGTGCAGTTTCTTATATTAAAAATTGGAAAATAAAGTAAGTTATACGAAAGAAAAATAAATTATTTAGAGGATTATTGAGGAATATTCTAATTTTAGATACATTTTATGCTTTGAAACTATTGAAAAGGTCTAAAAGAAAGGTCTATTTGTTAGTCAAAAACTTTTGGGCAATGAGAGAATATATTTCCACAATTTTTCACATATTTTCTTGAGACTTGATATAATTAATTGTGAAATTTTTAGATTGATTAATGCTTGGATTTTCATGTAGTCTTCCTGATGATAAATGTATATACACCAGCTGCCATAGGTAAAATCTGTGAATTCTCCAAGGTTGATCAAGATTCGACTGCTAAATCGCATAGCTGCCATAGGAAGAATCAATCAATACAACTAAATTTAAGAACAATTTGGAAAAGAGTATTCCCTGACTAGTTTTGTATTAAATGAAGTCAGTTTTAAACTGCTTACAGCGGATATGGCATGAAAGTGCTTTAGATAAAAGAAGCTCTTAATTATATTTATTTATATTTATAGTTTTTATAACCAATATTATAATATTGAGTGACATGTTAATTATGGCATTTTACATGTAAATTTTCGTATATTCTACGCGGCTATTAAGTGCATAAACAAATTGGCAAAAAGTTGCTTATTATGCGATGAAAATGTATGAAAATTACTGAAAATTATGTATGAAAATGTCATTAATCATTTAATTGTTTTTAGACTTTTGCACCTGGCCAATTTCACAGGCAGGCAGCTGGACAGCAGGGCAGGACAGGGCAGGGCAGGGAAACAAAAACAAGAATCAGGCAACACAAACTGGCCAAACAATTGGGCGAGTGTGTGTGTGCAGCTGCCATAATTGTATGCGTACACAATATTTATTATTTATGGGAATAACAACAAAAACAACAGCAGCAGCAGCAACAGCAACAACAACAGAAGTGTCTGGCAGGCTTTGCAGGACATGCAACGAGCGCAGCGCTGTGCTGGCATTGTCCTTGCCCAGCTGATAATGCGACGCGTTATAACTTTTAATTTTAATTTAAAATGCAGTTTCGACACTGTGAAACCCCCCCCCAGAACCCCGCCTCTGTGTCTATGTTTATTCGCGAAATGAGTTTTAAATTAATGTGATTTTTGTTATTTATGAGCAACGCGTCGTATGCGCAACTTAAAGCCACAGAAAGAGCGAGACATTTAGGCCAAATGCGAAAGCTCAGTTACAATGCAATGGCCAAACAAATCAGCAACAAGCAGGCAAACACACCAACACACACGCACACACACACACACAGAAAGACACACGCATAACAAATTTAAATTGTTCATTAAATATGCAATAAATTTTCCAGCCTGCCTCTAAAGTGAATTTCTACCTGTAAAGTCGCCCTAAATCCTTGCACCCCCGCCGTCCCTCTCCCCCTTTCCACGCCCTACTCTTTAGCTCATTTGAAATTCTAATTGTTTTTCAAATTCATCAATCGCTTTTAGTACAGACCACGCCCACGCAACGCCCCTGTCTCTGCCGCTGTCTCTGTCTGCAATTGATTTAAGCATTTGTTTGCCTTGCTCTGCTTTCATTTCATTTTATATCCATTGAAATTGATAATAAATTGTAGCTGTCAATAATTTTAATACCATGTGTCTATCACATTGTTGTAATCCGCCCCTCCATTTGACCACGCCCCCGTGATTGATATCCAACCGACTATGATTGATTTTTTTTCGCTTCACAGTTGACATCGATACACGATTTTCACAAATTTTTGATAGATCAGCGACAGTTGAAAGGGAGCTTCGAACCAAACCAAAAAACAAAAACCGGACGTAATACGAAAAAAAAAATAGAACAAAAAAAGTTCTGATTGCGTTTTTCTCTCTGAAGGGGTTTAATCTCCTTGGCAACAGGAAATTAAGCAAGCTTTATTTTTGGTGGTTAAATTGTAAAGAGTTTTCGATAGAAAATCTGAGTTCAAAGTTCAATTGAGCTTTTATAATTAGTTCAACTAGTTTTCGTTTAGTAGCCGAATTCTATAGAGTATTAAGTATTATTTTATTGCAACTATTTTGGCTGTTTCTGTACAAGGAAATCCACAGAAAAACTTGTAGCCTATTTTTTCAAATATATCTACTTTTATACAAGAATCAAGAGCAGAATTCTATAAATTAAAATAAATTTTCCTCCAATAAGTATGCTATACTTTTGTGTTCTTCAGTCTGAAATGAAATTCCATCAGCTTTCAGCTTTAAGCCCCCAAAAACAAGGCAGAAATATTCTATGCATTAAGTAAAACATAAGTTTAATGCCAACTTTGGCAATGAATGTGGCATAATTTTAGGCGAAAACCCGGGCAAATGTTGCGGTGCTGCGTCATGTCACGCATGGGGCAACGCCTGCCGCCTGCCGGATGGGGCAGTGCTTGATATTCGTGCCACATACAGCAGCAGCGGCGATGGCAGCAAAATGTTAAAGTCTCAAGCGACAGACGTTTTAATCACAGAGTGAATACTATGAATGAATACCTAGTGAATACAAAGTGAATATGCGTGAATGCAGTTTCAGTTGCTTTTGCTGGTGCTGCTGCTGCTGGTGCTGGTGCTGGTCACGCCCCATCGATAAGGCCGATAATAAATCAAGCTACGTTGCGGACATTTCCGCTTCCGTTGCGCTTTGTCATGGCCGCAGGAGAGGGGGACTCAGTGTATTGAGGGGTAAACAATGCAGCAGCAAATGCTTTGTACAACTTCAAAAGCAAAGTCAGAACATTTAGCGGCCCATTTGACGCAATCAATGATGTTGCTAAAACTCCACTTTCCCTTCCTTTTCCTCTGGCTCGGCCTTCGCGACCGCCTCGAGCCTCAATCAAGTGAATCAGCGAGCGGCCAAGCATTGAAATTTGATGAAGTCAACTTGCCCCACACGCACACACTAATGCATTAGCATTGGGCCTCTGTGTGTGTGTATGTGTGTGTGTGTGAGGGTTCAGTCACAAAGGCAAAGGAAAATCTCTTATTTATAATCACTTACATCCGACTCGCAAATCGCTTGGAACGGCACAAAAAGCGCCTCAGGTCAAATGGAGAAAGACTCGAAAAAAGGCAGAAAAAAGCGCACAAAATACACATTTATATACCCTATAAGCCGTGCAGGAAGCGCTCGGGTATGCTAGCACTAAAGCAGGAAGTTCGCATTTATAGAATTCCTTCCAAAAGTTGGAACTGAGAAAGTCTTCTGGGTTTTGTCAACTGATATGGATAGTCTGGGTATATTTAATAGGGTATTTGGCTACTCTACAAATTAAATTATACTATAAATAAGACGGATTAATAATTAGAGGCCTATTTTTAGAAAATTCGGGATCTTTTTTTTCTTATGTAGCTAAGATTAAGTTGATTGAAGATGCAGAGCAACTGCCAGTGGGGCAATTTTAAATGCTATTTTTATTTCCTTGGGCTTTTCATTGGGCTTTTCGTGTGTGTGTGTGAGAGGGGCGTGTCCAGTCGGCGGGCGTGGGGCGGGTATAATAATATGGCACTTTAATTTGCGTGTGGCCCGCTTTGCGGCACGACGCATTTAATGATGCGTATACGCAACGTTGACCCATGCGACGAAAAAAAAGCAAAGAACCAAAGCCAAGTAGGAAAATCAGGGCAGACGTTGCATATCAAATTAATGGAGCTTAAAAAGGCGCTGACTTTGAAGGTAGCTGACGTAGTTTGGACAGCAGGGACAGACGTTGGCCCAAGCGGCGATAATAATTAAAACTGATGCCGCCTAAAAGTATGCAACGTCAGCAGCAGCAAAGAAAAACGAAAGAAGAAAAGCGAAGGCAAATAAATGGCATTAAGCGCTTAGCGTTGTCTCTAAAAATGTCTTTGCCACACTTTGCAGCACTCAGCGTGCAACTTTATGCAATTATGTTAATAACAATGAACAGCCACACCCACTCAGACTGCGCCTTCGTTGCTCTCCGCCCACTCAAGAATGTTGCACAAACTTTTTAGGCAGCTGAATGCTGCCGAGTGCAACAAAAGGGAATGCGGGTGGCAGGCGGCAGGCAGCAGGCGGCTGGAGGCAAGCAGCATTTGCTTTAGCTCGCTTACACATAATGAAATAATTGCCAGACAATACGCCGACGCCAGAAAGTATGCAAAGTTTTCTTTTTTGGGAATATAATTTAATAAGTAATCACAAGAGTTTGTGCAACATTCCAGGCCAGCAGTTTTGCTCAGTTTATGTGGCATGTGGCACAAAAATAATATTCAATTTTGAACACATTTTCACGCCAAGAAAACTGAATATTTTTTTTTCGGGGGGCCAGTTTTCTTCTATGGGGCAGCTTAGCTTAATTGCAACATAAACTTGCGCCTTATTGAGCCTGCAGGCTGCCGCCTGGTCCGCTGCAGATACTTAATAAATTGTGTGCGGCAGGGCGCAGGACGCAGGAAGCGTAGGGAAGCGTCTCGGGTGTGTCTTACATATGCATTACATGTGTAATTTGTGCTGAGTATGTAACGAAATTAGAACTTTTGCTGCAGCAGCAGCAGCAGCAGAGAAGGAAAAGCCAAAAGCAACAAAAAAAAAAGAAGAAATGTGCAGGCGGAAAATCTTTCTTTGCAAGAAAATGAAAATGAACTGAAGGAATCTTTGGCAAGTGGCAGACAGTTAGCAAGTTGAGTCTATGGGGCAGATTAACTTGTAGCAACAGCAGCGGCATGCAACACTAACGCCACCCCCGGCTCCTTCGCCCCTTCTTCTCCTTGTTCCATTCAAAGTTGCAGTTGAAGAAATTGAAAAAGTTTTTTTTTTTTACCAATCCCCTTCGCCCCCTGCATAATGCAAAGTTCATGCGAGTTTCAAGTCTGTCTGTCTGTCTGTCTGTCGCTCTGTCAGCCTGTCTCCAGCAATCTCTGGGCCGTCTCTGGCAAGGCTCTTGTGTGTGCATTGAGGCATGCGCTGCTTCTGCTGCTGCTGCCGCCGTTGCAGCTGCAAAAGAAATTGCTAAAAAAAAAAGAGAAATAAAAATAAAAAACCTACGCCCACTACACATGTATGTGCTTTAGTTTCAATGCACAAGGGCCACGCCCACACGAGGCGCAGGCAGAGGCAGAGGCAGAGGCAACATGTGTTGCAGCAACGCCTCGCTTTGTTGCTGCCTCTTAAATTACACAACTTGACTGCTATAAAATTCAAATTAACTCCTCGTCTCTGCCGGCTGTCGCTGCCTCTGCCGTTGCCTCTGTCACTGCCTCTGTCGCTGCCTCTGCCGCTGTGCCTCTGCCTCTGCTCTAATATGAGAAATGAACACAAATCTTAATTAAAAATTATTGTTGACATTTTTGCGCCTCTCTGCACATTTTTACCCTTTGCAAACAGTTTTCCTTCCACTTTTGTGCGACACTTTTTCTTTTTACTTTTTTTTTCCTTTCCTCTTCTGTTTTTGTTACTTTTCCTTTTTCTTTGCAACTGTTGTACACTGCGTATGCGTAATTCACATGAGTAGACAGCAAGAAACAATTAAATTGCTTGCAACTTCAACAAGTGTTTCAAATTATTTCAGAATTTACAAAATTATTAGCGGGTTTATAAGCAGAACAACTTTTTCTTTAGCATTTTTAGCGAATTTCTTTAAATTTTCCGAGCTATTTATAGCTTCCATAGCTTGGAAAATGTTGGAAAAAAAGCCACACAATGGATGAAGAATAATAGGCAGGGAATTGAAAGGAAAGCCAGATTGAATAGGGAAAAAGAGTAGAAAAAGGAAGTGAAAAAGTCGTCATCAGTAGCTGAAATAACATTAGGTATAACAGCAGATTTTTAATATATCATCTTGAACTTTAAATAGATTTCTTGTAAATAAATTACTGGATTAAAGGGCTTATCAAATCACAGGAAATCTCTCGAGTTTAGTACTAAAATAAAGCCAGAAGCCTATCGATTACATATTTGATTAAGGGCATAAAATAATCGTCTATAATTTGGTCATAATTCGCAGAGAACCCCACGAGGACTCACTCCACTAGCCAGGCCCAAAGCAATTGGATATTGTTGTAGTACCACGCGAGTACTCGACTATAGCGGGGTATAAGTATATTGGAGGCGCCACAAAGCGCACACACGTGGCATTAAGTTGCGGCTTATCGATTACCTTCAATTGCCGCAATATTCTTGACTCTAATCCGAGGTTTAATAACACAAAGGAGAAATGAAGAAACTGCTGAGGAAAGTCGCAAGGCAAGACTCGCTTTAAGCCGTTGCACGTAAGCTTTGCGTAGTTGCAGAAACTTTTGTGGCAAGCACAACATGAAAAAGAAAGAAGAAAACAAACTTTCATTTAACTTTGTTACGCAGTTTTTTCCCTTGTTGTTGTCGCTATTTTGGCCATTATTAGGAGCGCTGTTAACCCCTTGTTGCAGCCAGCCAAAAGTTTAGCTTTGCGGGCTCATTGCATGCAAATAAACATTC
Source organism: Drosophila repletoides (assembly GCA_018150835.1). Lineage (NCBI taxonomy): Eukaryota > Metazoa > Arthropoda > Insecta > Diptera > Drosophilidae > Drosophila > Drosophila repletoides. The sequence goes on from JAECWQ010000089.1 coordinate 14,815,114, forward strand.
AATATATGTATATCTTTATATATATATATATATATATTCGTATACAACGGGAAAGAGGACACTGCAACATGTCGCAGTGTTGCAGGATAAAGTTTTTGGCCAAAATCAGCTTTGTCTCTGCTTCTGCTTTGCTTCACTGCGTTGCCTTTTCAATTGCTCTTTCTATCACTGCATTTTGATTTTCTTCTTCAATGAGTTGCTCAATTGTTTGCGCATGTTGCAAGTAGCAGTTGCAAGTAGCAACTAGCTGGTTGCAAGTTGTAAAGAGTCGTTTGCTTTTATTGCATTGTCGTGCGGCTAGCAAGTCGCCATGAAAAGTATGCTTTTAATATACGTAACTTGCATGTTTTTGCCTTCTTTACGAGTTGCATGTGGCAAGCAAAGTTTTCACCTTCAAGTGCCACACACCCATACACACACACACAGACACAGACACGCACACTGAGACAAGTTGCAACTGATTACAGTGGAGCTATGCAATCAGGTGAATATGTAATGAGACTTTTATACAGTTTCACAGTTAGTAAGCCCAATTAAAAGGGTCTTATCAGTCCAATTAGTGGCTGGAGACGTGTCTTCAAACTGGCTCAAATCCCAACTAATTGGTTATATCTGCTCAACGTATATAAACTGCTTGTTAAACGTTTTTTATTTCCATTATTTTTACTCTTTTTTCTGTTCGTCTCTTTTCTATTGGCGACAGCACGTAGAATTCTTGGTAAACGACACTCGTCATAAAAAGCAAATTAAACTGCCAAAAGATTCGAGACACACACACACACACACACACACACACACACACTCACACGCACACACGCACACGCACCAGGCAATTAATTTGTCGCATTTTATTTAAACTAATTAAATTTAATTGCGACAAGCGCACTAAACGAAAAACTCATTAAAAAACTACACTCGCAAAAAACAGCCACAGAAACTTGCCTCAAAAAAATAAAAGTGTAGTCTTCTTATCATTTGGAAACTAATATTTATATATTATTATTTATAATTAGTTTGTTTAAATAGGAAAGAAATATCTATAAATCTAAGAAAATTATAAAATTAATATCTTCTTTCTTTCTCAATAATCATTTTAGAACTCAGGACTTTTCTTAGTTGTTCTAGAAATATTAATTTAAGCTTCGATTGGGCTAATTTTAGAGCTCTTTTCTAGCTTCAGCTCAATTTATTTTCCACGTGTAGCCGCAAATAAAACATTATAAATAATTATATATTTAAGTTTAGCTTAAGTGTTTCATTTCTCTCCCAGAATAATGTAATTATTTATTTAATAATTCAAATAGCTAGTTAGAAGTCTAAGAGGTGTTTTTTGCCTTCTATTATTATAGCTACTCATTCATTATTTGCATAAAATATATATACATTATATTACAGGCTGATGGCTTTTCTTCTTCTAGCTGCTTGCTGCTAGCTGCTAGCTGCTTGCCACAAACTGTGGCAAATGTATATTTCTTTTCCAGCTTATTGGCTTGCAAGTGCCTGACTTTGCCTCTGGCTTGGCTTGGCTTAGTTTGAAAAGTTAGTTTTTCATGCCGCGGGCGCTGTTTTCCGTTTTGCAGCCTACTAAAATGCTCAAAGAAATAAAAAATAAAAACTAAAAAAAGAGGAAAAACAAGAGAGAGAGAAAGAGAAAGGAAAAACTACTCGGAAAACTGTTGCCAGAGCTTCGTATAATGCCATGTCACGGCATGCCATGCAACTGCGCCGCGCCGACGACCTTCGCTGTTCTGTGTGAGAAACTGTGCACCTTGCAACATTAAATGGAAAGAGACGCATACAGTGGCAGGGGCAGCGGCAGGGGCAGGCTGAGGAGCAGAGCTTTAGCAGCTCTATGGCATTCACCACGAGGACGACGAGTTCGAGGCAAGTCCTTCCCTTTCGCCTCCCTCTCCCCATTCGAACATAGAAAATGAGCACAGGACACCGAACGAAATTTTTATGCAATTTTGCCACGAAGGAAAATTGCGACGACAGCGGCTTCAAATTTAAATCGCCACAAATTGAAATTGAAAAACTGCTGTCCAACTGCATTTTCCTATGGCCTCTATTCAGGCATCGATACCAAAGGATTTATTTCATTAAATTAAATGCACTAAATAAATAGGTTCAAAGCGAAATATTACATTAAAAAAGCTCTTATTTTCTAAGGGTTTTCTTAGAATTTTGACCTTCTGTTTTCTATGCATTAATTTGGATTATTTGGTAATCAATATTTTAAATTAAATTATGGAATTAATTGTTTGAATTAATTAATTTATGGAACTATATTTAAGAAATTTGTACTCGTTATAATTTTGTAGCAAGTTATTTGAGCTTTCCACGATGAGAAAGTTATTGAAACTAAATCGATTGCAATTTAAAAATATTGTTTATTTTATACTAGGAAATTCTCTATATAAAAAAATCATAGAACTTTTTGTTTATTTTTTTTACTAGGAAATTCTCTATATTTGGTATAGAAAAATCAATAAATATTTCTGTTTATATTTTTAAGTTTTAGCTGTTTGAATAGCTCTTTGAGGAAAACCTGAAAGTTCCTCCTTAAACTATAATCAATACTTCCATATTTTCAGAATATCCGCAAAAGAATTTGGAGCTGATTAGGGTACTAAATAGTGCTAGAATAATATCCAATTGAATGAAGAATATAATAATTATCCCAACTTTCTTCAAGCCTTCAGCTAGCTGCTCATTAATACAAAAATAAATCCAAACATAGCTCTAAAATTTTGAGTCTACCAAATGAAATAAAAATAGAGTTTAAATGTAACAAAATATGCTGGGAATGCTAAGAATAAATTGAAATTGGAGCTGAATGAAAGGCTTTAACTGGCCCGAGTCTATATATAATCAAATTGAATCGTCTGGGCTCTCTTCCTCCGTCTCCTTATCAATTTATATGCTTCTGGTTTCAATTTTTATTTTGGGTAGAAAAGAGGCAAAAAAAGAAGCGAAAAAGGAAAATTTTGTTGCAAAAATGTGTGGCAGCTTCTGCTGCCGCTGCTGCTGCTGCTGCTTCGTTTGCTTCTGCTGTGGGCCGTGTCAATTTGAGCACATTTGTTGGTTGATTTGCGCTCGTGCTCGTATTTTGCATAACAATTGAAAAATGCAAGGCGAAACGAGGAGCCGCCCCCTGGGAGAGTCGTTCAAGGCACAATTGATTTAAATGTTTGCGCACATGTTGCAAGCCAACCAGCAGCCAGCAGCATGCAACAGCAACAAAAACAACAACGAGCAAAAAAAAAAAGAGAAAAAATATATAGAAATGGTACCCCAGACTGCACAGAAAAAGTGTTGCAACAACCGAAAAGAATTCACGTAATAATATGCAAAGTGTGAAGGTGGAAAAGGGGTAAAAAGGGTGCGCGGGGCATGTGGCATCCTGCAATTGTCGCAGCATGTCGCTGGGTTTGTGCCTTTGCCTTTCTCTCGGCCTGGGCCTGGGCCGGGGCGTCAACAATATTTTTCCAACTCAATTACCAGGCAACCGTGACGTGTGCAACGTGCAATGTTGCAAGAGCAAATCTCAAGCGGCAAGCAGCAAATAGAAGCGCAGCAAATAAACTCAAATATTGACAGACAGCATTAGCGTCCCTATTCCTGCAGCGACTCGCAGAGTACTTTAAGAACGAAGCAAACATTTAAAGGCTTTCTCAGGCTCAGCTTGTGTGGCACGTGCAAGGTGCTGCCTGCTGCCTGCCGCTGCCTGCTATTTATATATTTGCCTGCCACAAACAGACAGACAGCATGACAGGCACAACCAACACACACATACACACACAGACACACAACTAACACTAATAAATAAACAGGGCAACTGACAGCAGCTGCCCAGCTGAAGATGCAGCCATTTCTACTGCACCTGCTGCTGTTGCTGCCCCTGCCACACCTCTGTCAGTGGCTAATCACTCATATAAATAAACCCCGGATGAGCTGCATTTTTGCAGGTAACTGCCACACAATGTGGCACTCATTTGTTGTTGTTGTTGCTGCAACTGCTGCCTTCTGCCTGCTGCATGTTTGGCATATGTAAATTATGCCAGTGCCAAGCCAGCCACTTAACTCAAACCACCCCTCCTTTTATATACGCTATACCCTGCATTCTGCCGCCTCAACCATCAACGTCAGCCGCATACAACTTGCAACTCGGTGTGCAACTCCTGCCGCTGATTACAGAAGTCAACTCCTCAGTTCCACTGTCTCCACTTTCTTCTTCCTTTTATTTCCGGTTCGTTCTTTCTATTTATCTCTTTCTCAGGGTTTTGACTTTTTTTTATAGGGTATACAGTCATAATTTACCCGAAAACAAGGTGCTAAAATTTATGGGAAACTTGGCAGTGGGAAATGCGAAGAGAATCAAGTGAAGCTATTTACAATAAAGTCAATTCTACGACTACCAATTCTCAAGTTTATAATACAATTCTGCATCAGAAAGTAGACTACGATTCTCTGTAGCTATCATTGCCTGCAGGCTTATATATATCTTTAAAATCCAGTTAAAGCGCTGAAATGTATGTAACTATTATGGCTAGAACCAAGAGGCATACGTCTATTATATCTTATCTCATAGTTCAAAAGTTTTGCTTGTTAAAACTGAGCAAATACTTTATTAAAACTCTGAAGAGAAATGCAAATCATTCATCTGCCAGGGGCTGGTTGGGGAGGGGAATGAGATGTGTGTGTATAGGCTGGTAGGCGTGGCTAATGAGCAGCTCACTTGGCAATGTTGCACTTGTTTTAATTTTGGTTTACGGCTCAAGTGTTTGGCTTGAGCCGTAAGTTAAATATATACACAGACAACGTGACGTATGCTCAATATTTGCAGAGGCTGCCACGGCAGAAGTAGCTGAAGTGGCAAACGGAAGATGCAAAGGAAGACGAAGACACAGCTTGGTAATTGATATGAGTACTAATACCATTACACAAGTGTGTGAGAGGATGTTTGTATAAGGCAAAATATATCCACACAAACACACAATGTTTGGCTAGCAAAATTGCTTGCATCAGCTGTAAATATTTCAAGGGAATGTTTCGAAAAGCAACACAAAAATGCAATTGATATATGCTGCTTGTTGTCTTCTTCTCTATTCTCTACTTTTTCTCTTTCCTCTCCGTTTTTTCTGCTTTCTTTTTGACACCTTTTATTATCAGTAAAAACAACAATTTGCTGTCAAATGCAGCTGTGCCCTTCGTCTGTGCCCTTTCCCTTGGTTTCAGTATGATTCGTCGCGTTTGTAGCACGTCATTCGAATGTCAACATTTTGAATCATTCACTTGACTTGGCGTCAGTCATTCGAAACTTAACGAAAGATTCATTTGCCTCGAGAGAGCGACTATAACATACCGTGTAAAATATACCCTCCGAATACCATTCAGACTTCAGTTAACAAAGAGGACTGAATAACACTTTATAAGGCATATAAGAAGATGTATATCTTAGCTGCCATGGTCTCTGAGTTCCTATGGGGTTTCTAATGAGTTAAGCTACTCTTTTAGTGTAATTTCTATATAGTTACGGGGTATTCAAGACTTTAATATTCATATTGTCTAAACACATAAATGTAGCTAAGCTGTCTGTCCAACTGTCTATGGCTGAGTGCCTCTATCTTTCGAGTATATTGCTATCAAGCCTGCCCTGGCCCGCCTGTCTGTCGCGTCAGATACAAATTTATACATGAATCTATATACATATATATATATATATATATATTTGTATATGTAGAATATGCCCTTGCAAGCCATGTGTCAAACTGTGATGCTCTGACTTCTGACATAATATTGACAGCTAAACAAATCCAATTATGCCCAACTCCTGCTAAAACTGAAACCGAAACGGAAACGGAAACTCGACTCTGAAACTCTAAACGAAACGAAACGAAACGAGTCCAGGCAAAGCCCCCTATTTGGTATGCAAGATGCGAGAGATTTGAGAGGCGCTTCTCGCATCGAACTAACAAAATATGCTAAATGTTGACCAATATGTGTAGGCTTTAACCTCTTCAAGCTGTATAGGCTTACTTTGTGTGCGTTCGAGCGCTTTAAACGTTTATCCACACGTTCTAACCAGAAGTGGGCAGCAGAAGGAGCCGAATCAGAAGCAGCCCCAGCAGCAGCAGGAGCAGCAACAGCAGGAGAGGAGTTTAACAATATTTCAATATTCCGATATGCTGCTAGCTGATTGCTCTCCTTGTTGTTGTTGTGGCGCCAGTAAATTGCGTAGGTGTGCAATTGAATTATTGCAGTCAATGCACACATTCACACTGCCTCAGCTTGGCTTTCTCCCTCCCTGCCCTGCCCTGCCCTGCCCTTCTTCCTGCTCCCTGCTCCTCTCTCTCTCTCTGTCATAAATATGAAATTTTGAGCAAGCCTATAAGTATGCAGCAGTATTTTGGTTCAGCCTAAAGCCCCAACCCGCCTACTCCTACTTCAACAGCAGATCCTGCTGTGCTGTGTTGGCCAGGCCAACAGGCTCTCTGGGCTGTGCCAACAAACATTTTACGGTTTATTTTTGGGGCATTGAATGCAAATATTGGCATAAATTTTGGCTCTTGCGGTTGGCAGCCGCACAGGGTGTTTCAGGCCTTCGCCTGACTGTTGGCCAATTTTCATTTGGCTTTTGGCTCACACACATTCACACACACACACACATACACACACACTCACACACGCACATTCTCACGCCTGACTGCATTGTTTGCCGACTGACAAAATGCACTTGGATTTCGGATTTTGAATTTTTGGATTTTGGTTTTTGGCATTTTTCGTTCGCTTTGGGCTCGCAAATCGATTGGCCAATTCCAAATTTCGTGTTAACAAAATTTTTAATACAACAAAAAAAACGAAACAAAAACCAACAAACTTATCTACAGCAGTTGTGGCAGTGCAGCCGAGCAGCTTTAGGCCTTGTCAGCTTAACTTTAATTCGATAATTCGACTCGATGAGTCAAAAAATACTGGAAAAAAATTTAGTTTTTAATGGATTTTACTCTAGCTTAATTCCATCAAATATCTGTTGAATAATTGGGCTTGTTTCTGCGGAAAAATATTGATTATAAGCCATTTGTTTTAATAAAAAATGTTACCTCAAATAGATGAATATTTTAAACCCAAATGGAAAAAAACTATTGCCTACTTTCTGGAGCTGCTTTAAATGAAGAAACGGCTATTTAGCTTAAGGCTTTAATTTTCCCGCAGTCTTCACAGTAGAGTTTACTTTTTTCTTGGCGAATTTACATATTTTAAGTACCAAAACAAATCTGAATTGATTTTCCTTAAGGAAATTAGTTTTTTAAATGAGTTTTTCTTATGAGAAAGTGTGGGACTCTTTTCTTGTAGTGTAAAAAAGGCTCAACGCCATCCACGTGCTTGTGATTTATGTGTTTGTTTTTGGTTGGGCACATTTATCAACAAAAAAAGAAACAAAAAAAGTGGAAACACAACAAACAGACAAACAAAAACAAAGACAACAACAACAACAACGGCAAATGACAGATCAGCTTTTTAGGCGGCATTTGCTTAGGCGGGGGCTGGGTAAATAGCAGTTTATTTAGTCGAAAACTATTTGAATTTCACTCAGAAAGCACTCAGGAAAGCGTTTGAACTGAGCCCAAAAATCCGAAAACCAATTCGAATCCATTTCGATTCAACGCTTTGAGGGGGCGGCCGGCGGCGGGGAGAAGGGTTCAAAGTTCAATTAAGTGAACATTTTGTGGGCATTTTTGGCAGGCATTGTTAAGCCTTTGATGGCTATTTAGGCCAAACATATAAATTTACACTGCTTCGACAAGGTTTGTGGGCGTCTGTACAACGCCCACTATCTCTATTTATACCCACTCGAAAGGTCTGCGCTCTCCACTCTCCGCCTCCGTCTCCAGCCCGGCTACAAATCAATAAATTAATGCGGAATTTAAACTCGTGAAGCAAACTTTTCGGGGAGTTTACGAGCCCGTAAATTGTGGCACGGGAAATTGGCAAAAACATTAAAAAAGTTTTCTTGGCTCGGCCAAAAAGTATGCTACAAAATGTTAGTTGTGCCTCCAAAAACTATGCTAATTTCCGACATGGCTTTGTCTGCAAAACATTATTTTTTGAATCTGGTTTGGTTTTTTATTTTCCATCCTTTTATCCTGTGTCCTGTGGCCCAAGTAAACCAAAATTTGTTGCCTGTCTTTGTGTGAAATTCTATTAAAACCGCATAAATTACAAAACTCGATTTTGCAGCTGGCGACGCGATGCGATGCGATGCGACGCGACGAGGCGACAAACGCATTTAAATACATTTTAATTAGCTGCCAAGGCAAAGGACTCTTTAGTCCTGTGGCACAAAAAACCAAAAACGAAAGGAGAGAAAACACCCCCACGAAGCGCCTCTTGCGCCTTTGATTTCGCCTCGAAACAGCCTCAAAGTGTGCTACAGTTTTTCTCTCGTTTTTTTTTTTTCTGTTGGTTTTTCATTCGTTTTCCGTTCATTTTCCCGTTTTCATTTGCACAAAAGCTACTTAGACACGACTTTGGCTGGCCAACAACAACAATGGCCCATTGAGGAGCCATTGGGCCATTGGCCAAGGCAAAATGATGAAAGGCATTTGGCTCTGATGTTTAGTTGCAAAACAATTAAGCTGAAAGCAAAGCTGTGTATTCAAGTGTGTGTGTATGTCTGTGTGTATAGGTGTGGGTGTTTGTATGTGTGTGTATGCAATGAAACGATTTCATATTGAAGTAGATCAAGTAAAAGTGCTTCAGCCGAGAGGATTACATGACTAGCAGCTGCCTTGTGAATCATTTTGATTAAGTTTGCTGGAGAGTTCTATTAATTTCCTGAATATTTACTGCATTTAATATTGGAATATATGAAAATTGGGTGTAATATTTCTCTATTTTTGAATAAAATCAAGGGAAATAAGGGTGGTTGCAGTTAAGTTGTAAGGAAATCAAAAACCAGGTTAGATTTTCTTTTTTGTTAATTAGTACCTCTGTTTAGCCCCAAGTCTAGCATATCCTAGGCAACAATTTATGGCATTTCCAGGGTATACAAAGAGATGATGTGCCATCAATGACAAATGTAAAAAGCGATGGAGTGCTGCTTTAGCATTAGCATTAATAGTGTGGCATTAATTTCGAGGAGCAGGCTTTTAGGCGGCCAATTATAGCCACACCGACCTCTATTAATACTCATATGAGGTTGTGCGAGTGGGTGTGTGTGGGGTATTTAGGCTTTAAGACGCGCATAAACATATTACGTATACGTCGTGGAGGCGCCTGCCGGGCTGAAGTCGCAAAAATCTACTTGACAACAACTTGAGCTAATGTTTGCATATGCCCCAAGCCTCCGGGTCTTCCAGTTTGCATAAATAATTCAGTTGAAAGGACGCTTTTAGGCTCGCAAAACTGCTGTAGACAAAACTGCTTAAATATGCATAATTACCTGAGACATCAGGAGGCGCCTCCTCAAGTTGCTCCTAGATCCTAGCCGAGTAAAAGTCGAGTCGAGTCGAGTCAAGTCAGGCATGCCATGCCGGAAGTGTGTGCTCCAGCAAGAGCATCCCCAAGCACTTGGCATAAATTTTCCGTGTCAGCCTGCAAAAGTAAACAAGCAGAAAATAACAGAAATAACATAAATAACAGTTAACAGCAGCAAGGGAGAGGGGAGGGAGAGGGGAGCAGAGGGAGAGGGGCACGCAGTAACAGCGGCCGGGAAAAGGAAATGAGTTGAAAACGCTGATTTAATGCATAATGGGAAATTTGACAAGTGCTCACAAAATTGTTCAATTGAAATAATAATAATAAAAGAAATTGGTTAATAAAACACTTAACTAACTCTGTTTGGCGAAATTGTTTACCCAAGGGTTGATCAAAGGCTTCAAATGAAAGATGCTTCCTTAAATGGAATACCTTCCATCTGGAGAATTTTGAGGTAATAAAATCAGCTGAAAGATGCTGCTTTAAATAGTAGAATATCTAATAGAAATAACTTAAAAAGGCTTCAACATAATAATAGAAAATAAAATAAAAATTTAGCTAATCGCTGCCTTTTCCAGTGCTTAATTTAGCCCAATAAAAATCAGTTAAATACGCCGCTAATGCGCTTAAAGCAGCGACAAAGAGTCAACAAACCAAAGAGACTTCTCGTTGCCCGACTGACACGCAACATTGTCATGAGCCATGCCAGAATTGTGAGCCCTTTTCAACACCCTTTGCCCTTCTCTTTATACGACAGAGAAATGCCAGCATAGCCGCAGACTCGTACTCGTATCCTTGCCACATTCCATATCCGCATAGCCATAAATATAATTACAATAATAAAGGAAATATTTACAACAATTGTAAATACCTCGACTCAACTGGCGCACTCAACACGCACGGCCTCAAATTAATAAACTCCAATTGGCAACGCCTCAAAGGGTCGCCTCCCCCCCCCCGCCTCTTTTAACCTTTTGTCCCTCCTCCGCTGCTCCAATGGTTGCCTGATTGCCGGCGACGAGGCTTCCTGATGAGCGTGTGAGCTCATAAAGATTTCCTGACTGCTTGCTTGCCTGCCTGCCTGCAGGCTGTGCGTGTGCTAAAGCGGCACAAAGAAGCCCTAAAAGACATAGCTGATCGACTAGCGGATACCCTGCTCTACTTAAATGATTAATTAGTTATTGTAGCTAAAGAAAGAAATTTTTGCTGCCTTTTTACTAATATTTTTCATTGATTTCTAGGCGCAGAACCTATAGTCACCAATAATGAAAGGTAGGGTATTTGCAAGTCCACATACCAAATTTCGGAGCTCTAGCCCAGATACTCCCATAGATAATTGGGAGATAAACATGACTCAATGAATACGCCTACCGCTGCTTATTGGGGCTTATTCGAAAGTACTTTATAGGCTTATATATGCCTGCCTCTAATAGTAATACACCTATTAATCGTTATCGAGGGTATCAGAAAAACGTAAGGCGTGTCGAACTGTGACACTTTGACCATCCCTTTTCCCTCCTTTTTGGGCTCCCTTCTAACATTTCTAACATTTCTAGAGCTACTTAATAGCAACTTTTACTGTTCGCTGTAACTTCGACTCGCTTTTCCTACTATCTGATTAGAGGGCCAGCACGCCATAATGTCATCATAAATTGTAGTTACCCTGGGTTAAAGACCAGTTAACAGCGGCTCAGATACGACCAGTTCGTACACTCAGCGAAAAGAGAGATCATTCCAAAATAACAAATAAAACAGAGTCTTTCAGGCACCCTTAGATCCTGGAGATCTTAGAATTTTCTAACTCAAACAATGACTCAAAGGACTTCGATTGCTTCGAGCTTTGAAACACAAATTGACAGATTTTTGCAGCAGTAATTTTGACATGTTGAAATTTCGCTCAGTGCACTGTGTCCTAGAAGGACTCTGACTCTGGTGGCAGTTGCACAAAGCACTGAGAATTGTGTTTAACATTGCTGAGGCACTTTGGCCAAATGAAATTTATGATTAAACCAAAGCCCTTAACCGGAGCTTTAGTCAAAGGTAAGTTCCACTGCCCAGAGGCGTATGCTAAAAAGATCTCTCTGTGGTTGGTTGCTGTGGCATGCAGCATGCGGCATGCGGCATACGGCTTCTGTGGCATGGGGCATCAGGCACAATGGCGGCCGTTTACCGCAGGCCAAAATGCCACACTTAAGTGAATTACAAAAGCTGCTGCTGCTCCAGCAAGCTGACTAAAAGCGAACGGGCTGTGGGGCATGCAGCATGCGGGGGTGCAGAGAGAGGGAGAGAGAGTCAGAGTCAGCCAGTCAACGCGTTGACAGCCACAACAAGCGGCTTAATCGCATTAGTGCGGCAAAGCACAAGGTTGCCCCCGCTCTTCTTCAAGTGGCGACTCCAAGTGGCAAGTGCGAAAACTGATTGTGTGGCGCCACAAGAGCACAGAGTCCTGCTTCTGCTTCTACTTCTACTGCTGCTCCTGTTCCTTTCTCTGCCCTGTTCCACAGGCGCTAAGCTGCGCATTGTGCCGCGCGCGACGACAACAAGGACGACGCCACTATTTATACAAAGAAAATGCCAGGACGAGACTCGGGTCGCTGGGGCAATTGCTCTGCCACAGCCACAGTCAAAGCGCAAGAAAAAATAATAATAATAATAATAATAAAAAAAAAATATATATAGTATTTATATTACACAAAAATGTGTATTTTTTTTTTGCCTCAGCCAAAAACAGAGAAAAAGCACAAAAAAAAAGCAATTAATCTACGACACAGCGCACAAAGGACGAGAACGCAAGGACGCAGTGGGTGCTATACTTCAGCGAGGGAGCAAGGGACAGGGGACAGGAGGAACGGGATAGGGGAAAAGGGGACACAAAAGTGCTTATACCCTGCTTCCTGTCCAGCAAATCCAATAACTTATCTTGATTTTATGGTTATTTCAACAAAGGCCGGAAGTTGTAGGTGCAGCAACTCGACAGCAGAAGGCAAGGAGCAGCCAGAAGAAGAAGGACGCCCCGAAAAAACACCCCGTTCTCCCCACACAGCAACCACGCCCCTCTGCCCACACAGTGCACAGTGGGTTTTTGCATTTTGCACTTGACATGTCATTGTGTGTTTGCCAGAAAGGGAAGCCCCACACAGAAAAAGCAGGCGAAAGGACGAAGAGAAGGAGAAGGAGGCGGACGAGAACGAGGACCAAGCTGAGCATTCAAGTTTTTGGCTTGTCTGCTGTCCGTTTCTGCAATTGACATATGGTTTCTTTTCAGTTTTTGGTTTTCATGTTGTAAATTTTGCATGAAATATTTTATTAGAAATGTCCTACATTGTGTATTGTGTATCCTGCCGCTGCCACTGACTGCACTTGTCTCGATTCCCACAGAATGCTCCTCCTGCTGCTCCTGCTGCAGGTGATGGATATACCGAATAGGCCCCTTCCCCCCTTTTTACCCCTTGACAGCACAAGTCAAGCAGCTTGTAAGCTGACATTATCAAGATTAATTGAAGTCCTTTTCTACATAAATATCACAAATATATAACCCGATTTGTTCATATAAATAAAGCAGGTGTTCTGCATTTGCATTTGCATTTGACATTTATGAGCCGCATAAATCTAACAATGACACAGAACAACATAAAACACAGCATTTATATGCAACATCAGCCTTCTGACTAATTGATTAACAGAGCTGTTAACTTCGCCCCCCTCCCCGCCCCCTCTATTCCTCTCCCTTTTCCTAATTTTGAAGCAACGCCGCCTTAAAGTATGCTGCACAAAATGCGTGTAAAGCCGCCCCAAAGTGTCTTTGGCTTAAATGAGCTCTGAGAGAGAGCGAAGCATTTTTGGGGATGAGGCATTTTTCAATTAATATTTAAATTCGGAACACCAAAAGTTAATAATCAAATTATTTTGAAGCAATTACCAAAAAACCCAGAAAAAAGCAAAAAATAGCATATAATATGGGAGTATTTGACTAGTAGATACCCTGTGAAATATGAGCAGAGAACAAGTTGTCATTCATTTCTATTCATATTTAGCTGTAAAAAGCATCTTGGAGTTTAGCTTTAATTTGACTTAAGGCAGCTATAAAACAGATATAAAATCACATGTGAAATTTTCTAACTCAAACTCTTTCCTTAAGGAAGTAAGCCCAAAATACACTCAAAAAAAATGGCAGTTATAAATTTGATATTCTTTTATCAATTTTTAAAATAATCTTGCTATAAAAAATATATATTTTTCTAAATTGATGAAATTTATATTTTTTTGTATCAATGTTGAGTAAAAAAAGCATATGAAATCAAAAAAATATAAAACGATTTTATTCAGCTTGAAATTGAATTATTTTTGTTTTATTATTATTTTTATTTTAGTCAATAAATGATATATTTCAATAGTCTATAACTGTTTGAATTTCTGTTTATATTCGTAAATGTTTCTATAGCCAACGTTACACCGCTTGCACATTTTCTATTTACAGGGTATTACGGCCAAAGAAAAAAAACGGCTCCCCCAAGCAGCGGCGTCAATTACAAATAGCCGGAGAAGGGGGAGAAGCGTCAAAAGTTTTGGCAAGATTGGCATTTCTTTTTCGTCGTTTTTTTTTTTTCATTTTGGCGGGGATATTTGGATGCGGAGCACCCGCAGGAAAACAGCTGCCAAATGCAGAGAAACATCAGCTAGAAACACAGAGAATGAAGAAGCAAATGAAGAAAAAAATGTGCAGACAAAGAGAGATAGAAAGAGCGAAAGATGAGCAGACAATGATAATGATATTTCTTTGTTCTGTGCTGTTCAGAACCCATGAGGGGTGCTCAAAATTTATGCGGCAAAGATTTCCACATTTCCATGGGATTTTTCCCATTTCACAATTTCCATTACATATTCATTAAATTGCTGAAAAGCGACTCTCTGAGGCAGTGCTAAGTATCAATGGGTATCAGAGCTATTTCTAGTTTATTCTAATTGGTAATCGCCGTAGACTTTAAACAGCAGCGGCTGAAATCAGAGCAAAGTTGAAGCAAGCTGAAAAACTTGTTTTTTACACACAGACAGACAGATGTATATAGATATATATGGAGATAAATATATATATATATATATTTATTGACAGAGGTGAGGCTTGTCGAAATGCCGCAATGACGCAATTTGACAGACATTTAATGACTGAAATCATTGCACAAATATTCTCTTCACTCAATGAAATGACATCAGTTTCGAGTGTTTCGAGGCGAAATGCTGCTGCCTCAAATGTCATTGCATCATTGAAGAAAAATGTATTCTAATTATACTCGTCTTTTATCTATATTTAGCCAGGTCTCTTCTCAGTTTCATATGAAAAGAATAAGCATTGCTTTTGGCTAAAAGCTGATAAGCTGGAAACAAGTTGGCCAAATTACTTATAAGCCTCAATTAATCATTCATTCGTGCTATAAAACTCAGCTGTGGCAAGTATATTGAAATCTATTAAATAGTTCCAACTATATCTGTGCTGCCTGAATAAATTATACGAAAATAAACAAATTAATAAATGAAAATAAAAATAAAATAAAAATAATGGAGCCAAACAGCTGCTGCTGCTCTGCTGCTGCGGCTGCCTTTATTAAGTATCAATAAATTCTAACAAAATGCAATTTAAGCGCTTGCAGCGGCTTTTTAATAGCCGCATTAAAATTTTTATGAGCCCACACAGGACATTGATAAAGGATAAAGGATTGCAAACGAAAAACAAACACATGCAGCCAATATGCGGGACCAGCAGCAGCATTGCAGGGGACTAAAAGAGTCGGCCAAGCATAATTTATATGCAATTTGTTTGCTTAAAGCAATTAATAAGTTTTGCCTTTCATTTGAATTAAATCAATATTAAGTCAACTCAGAATTATGTTAATTTTCAATAATAATACCCATCATAATGATATTATATATAAATAATAATATGAATTCATTAAATATTTGCATAACAAATATGCGAAGGAAAAAACAAAAATAATAATAATATAAAAATATGCAAAACAAAATTGTAAAAAGTCAATTTGAAAATATGCAAATAATCCAGGCAGAAAAAATGCCAGAGAAATAAAAATTCAAATATCAAAATTAAATAAATCATAAAATGCATCTGATTTAAATGGCTGCTGATGAAATTGTTGCGCTAATTTCGTTGTGGACATAAATAAAATAAAAACTAGTAGGGAAAGGCACACAGACATACCGAATGCTGAATACCCTTGCTGAAGGGAAAGAGCAGTTGAGAATTTCTGAAAAACTTATTTAATTTGCTGGTTGATTGTTCCTAACGTCAGCTATATGATAAAGTAGTCCGATCTTTACAAATTGGTAAGTTTTTGATCTTTTCTAAGTCGTAGTGGACAGATATATTAATGGCTGATATGTTATATAGTGGTACGATTCCGATGGATTAGACTTATTTGCTCTGCGTGCAACAAGCAGAGGACTTTTTGCCATATTTTGTCTTCCTAGCTTAAAGACTGCTTTGCATAGAATCAGACAGACAGGCAGCCGATCCGAAATGGCTAAATCAAATCTTCTCATCGTACCGATCAATAATATATAGTTTATCGGTTCAGAGATGCCTGCTTTAATTCATTTTCCATTTAGAGCTGAATTCCATCCACAAAATATTGCATAAAAATACTAAATAGAAAACATATTTTTTTTATTAATTTTTTATAATATTTTTAAATTACAAGATATAAAAATAAGGTCAATATTTTAAAGAATTGCTTTGCTTTTCTATATTGAATCTGTTTGAGTTTATTCTGATTATTTGGCATATTTTATCAATTTATCAATCAATATCAAACGAATTTCCGATTCTTTGCGAGATTCACTATAAAATGAATTCTGCTTCAAAATATGAAGTCTACTTTTGGTCTCCTTTCAAAATAAAACCAGAGCAAATAACGCAAAAATAAAGCTTGAAAAATAATGATTTTTCGATGGAATTCATTGCAAAATAAACGCTACAATTTGTGCTACATTTTAGTACGTAATTTTAATGATTGCAGGGTATCAAAACGACTAAATTCATAACAATTTTAATGGCAGTGGGTTGTTGGTTAGTTGGGCAGCAAGGAAGCCTGGAAATAACAATTGAATGGCGGATGGCTGAAATGTCGGATGTGCACGCAAAATGGCCGCAATTAAACAATCAGCACAACAATTACAAAATGTTGACAATGTTGTGCGATTGTTCGTCTGTCTGACTCTCTGTCCGTCTGTCTTACAGTCCGTCTGTCTGTCTGTCTGTCTGTGTGACTGTCTGTTTGTGTGTGTGGTTTAAATAATGACCAAACAAGTTGATAACGCTGCAAGTTATGGCAATAATTTATTGTAGCTGCTTTAGTGGACAATTAAGTTTTTGAAATGTTGAATTTATGAGTGCGACGAGTGGCACGACAATATGCCAATTACTCGTGTAGTTGCAACAACTTTGTCTGCAACATGCCACAAAATTGATGAAAAGCAAAGAGAGCGATGACGACGGCGACGACAAATAGCGATAGAAAACTCATCTTTCGGATTAACCAAATGTTTGCGCAGCGCCTAAAGGCAATGCCATTACATACGCACACACCCCACACACACACACACACACACACACACACACACACACACACACACACACACACCACACACACACACAATGGTGGTTGGCTCTTCAAATGATTGATATGTTAATGCAGCGCGCTGAGAGTGTGTGTGTGCCCGTGTCGTTTGGCGTCTTTCAGCTGACATTTGCATATAGACATCATATGCAAATATCTGCCGCAATCTAACCAAGAGTCTGTGTGTGTGTGTGTGGGTATGCGTATCTGTGTGTGTGTGAGAAAAAGTATCTGCGAATTTGCGAATATGTAAGCTGTATCTGAGTGCCCGTGTGTGTGTGGCTGCGTGTGTGTGGGTGCGTTTTAATGTATGCATGTGCAAGATGGCGTCGCTCTTATGCTTCCTACTTCATTGCAGCTTGTCTCATTTCCCATTTTCCATTTTTCATTTTTTGCAGTTTTTTCATTTTTTACCGTTACGTTACGGCATGTTTTTTTGATCTCTCCTTCATCCTTTTTTAGCCTCTCATATTTTTTGGGACTAAATTGCTTTATTAGACGTGTCGTCGCTGTCAGAAAGTTTTACCAATCTTTTTTTTTTTCTTTATTATTTTTTCGACTCTAACGAGCTGCAGTGCAGCTGGGCGTGGCATCTGCCTATCTGACTGACTGACTGACTGACTGAGTGGCTGACTGACTGAGTAACTGTCTAAGTGACAGGCTTGCTGTGGGCTCTTGTCAAAGGCAGGTGGAAGTCGTTGTACTCGTGATAGGTCCTCATCCTTATTCACATCCTGCTCCTCATCCACATCGTCGACAGTTTGACAAACGAATTTTTTCAACTACAAACGTTGCTCGGCCTTTTTGTTTGTGTGATTTGCACTGATTTGTTGCCATTCGCTGCGTCATTGACTTGTTTTTTCCGGCCAGGCCAGAAACAGGTCCTGGGCACAGGTCTTTGGGTCAGCCAGCCAGCCAGTCAGCCAGCCAGCCAACGACTGCGGGGGCAGCGACAGCCTCACAAAAAACAAGTCCTTCCCTGGGCTGCTGGCGTGTGTTTCCTTTTTATGTTTGTTATGCCATGTCCTGCCATATGTCCTTTGTATCAATGCGGTCCTTTGCCTATTCCAGCTCATACGTGTGCCTCTCTGTGTGTGTGCGCGTCTGTGTGTGTGTGTGTGTTTTGATTATAACGTTTTGGATGTGCTTTTTTTTTAGGTCCTTTTTTTTGTTGTTGCTGTTGCTGCTACGTGGGTTTTATGTGTTTTCCCACCCACTTGACTCCCACACCGCACAAATGGGCGTATGAGTGATATTTATTTTTTTTCTCTCTTGCCTTTTGTACAGTTTAGTTGCTGGCAACAGTTGATTGATTGATTGAACGTTTTGATAAGTGCTGTCAGTGGGTTAGGCTACATTTTTTATTGACTCGCATGCGGTTGAATTCTGTTTTTGGCCGCATCTATACAAATATGGGTATATACACACACACACACACACACACACACACACACACACACACACACACACTCAGGGAATTTTCTATTGTGGCAAGTTTATGAATAGAGCAAACGCAACAAAAAAAAAGGAAGAAGAAACTTTAAGCTCAATCCACAGAAATTTTAACATAGTTCATTGCATTTCATGTATGTCTTTTTCCCATAAGTCCCTAAAAATTGACCACAGAGCCAGGCAAATGTCGAAAATGAACTAATAGATAATGCCTCTGGGTTAATCTATCAATCTGTACTGCAGGAATCTGTTCCTCTTTTAGTTTCTTATATTGATTATTTTTCAAGGTTCATTTTCAGGCAGAAATTAGCTGTATCTTCCAAAAGCTTCCAATTAGCTGCATCTTCATTTATTCTCAGATGCAGATTTGCAGTCCTACGATGGGCGCCATAACTTAATATTTTTACTGGCTTAAAACCCTGTTTTTATGGGGTTTTTGAATACATTTCATAAGCCTTACGCAGTGCAAATGTTGCCTTAAGCTTGGCTCATAAATTAGACCCACGTTAGGCGCATTTATCAATCTTAATTGATACACATCTAAATTAGTAGAAATCCACTTGATTTCGGAATAAAAAACTTCTAATTTTCAATTATTTTTTTTTACAATTAGCTCAAAATTATACAGAAAATTGCTTTTTTAATAAGAAAAGTTACTTGGTTTGGTTTCAAGCAGTAAAAAACATATAAATAGACGCAGAGCTCAGCTCAACTGCAATCGACAATTGAGACATTGTGCCACCCAGCAGGCAACGCCCAGCTCTTGAGGCGTGGCACTTGAAGCCAATAGAGACACACACACACACATACAGAAAAAGAGAGAGAGAGGAGAGAGTGTGGAGAGAAAGAGGAGCATTACTTGCACTCGGACTCGCTAGCCAAGTGGTGGCTGGCACCACTTAAGTAAACTGTACGAGTGGAGCGCAGGGCAGGACTAAGGAGAAGGGCAAGTAGGCAGACTCTGCACTCGAATGGATTTTCTTGTTAAGGGAAAAAGACGAGAAAAAGAGCGAGAGAGAGAGAGACAAGGCTTGGGATAAAACTTGTACGCAAAGTTTCATTCATGCACTTGATAGCACCTAATGCAGTCAAGGATTGAAATTGAAGCTGCAGCTCAAAAAACCGAAGCTGGGCCTGGAGTTGGGGCAACAGTGGAGAGGGTGGGGAGTGCGGTGGTGCAATTAGCACGCATCGATAGACACGCGCGTGCACTCGACACCAGCTAGAAACAAAAGCGAGCAATCCCAGCAAAATGCTAATTAAGTGGATGAACAAAAGTTGCCGCTTTTACAATGGCTTTAAGTAGAATTCCCTGCTGTTGCCTCACATGCCTCACTGTTGCCACATGTGGCGCGTTGCACACACACACACACAGAGACATACAAAGAGTCGCCAAAAACAGTCATATATCATAGTCAGGTCCAACTGTGCTGCCATCCAATACATAACAGAAAAAAATAATACATATATATATAAAAAAATTAAGTATACGCCAAGCAGCGAAGCCAGCTGTCGGAGGCGACCATTACAAATGAGAATTTTCCAGCACTGAATCACATGAGTTGGAGCTGTAGCTGTAGCTGGAGCTGTTACCAACACGAAAACTTTTTGGCACAATTAATGTATGCAGAATTTGTTTAATTGACGACTCGCATGCCATAACTTATATGGTATACCGAAAAAAGGGAATAAAAAAGGAGAAAAAAGCACCGAACTCGTTCAGGGATTGGGGGCTAACGAGTGCTTGTTAATTGCATTACAAAAGTACTTGGACTACAGCACTTGCTGCGGCTTGTTGTGGTTATAAATACCCTGTAAAAGTGCGTAAAAGGTCCCTTAAAGTTCGAGTAATACTACACAGTAAATCCGCAATAGAGTTAATAGAGTGGTTTTAATTCTATATTTTAAGTATTTCAGGTTTTACTTTGGACTAAATTACATAGATAAAAAAACTGTTGTCTACTTATAAGAGCAGAATATAATTGAGAAGTTTAGTCTGCACTTAGTACTCCTCCTGGCATGCCGCTATGAAGTTCTATTTAAATTTATAGCCCAACAACTCATTAATGGGTATCTGCTAATACAGCAAGCAAAAGTTTAGCTTTTTGGCCCTGCAGCTTTACTGGCAAATGCAGACATAAAAGTTTCTTGCTGCGTGCACTTGGCCAAAAGGCAGAGCAGAGCTTGGGCAGAGCAGTGCAGGCCAGGCCCCTTGGGCCTGAGTATACTTCGTTCGTTGTTGGCCAGGCTAAATTGTAAGTTGAAGCTAAAGTTTAATATTGTCGCCTGCGTGTCGCTGCGTTGGGTATAGAAGAATATAAGAAAAACGAAAAGTTTTTAGGGCTTAGCCATTTCATGCTCATAAGCATAACTTTGCATTTTGGTATTTGTAATTTTCGGTATTTTCGAAATTTGCATGCAAAAGTTGAGAATGAAAAGCGGGACTGAGACTGAGACTGAGCTGAGCAGCGGAAAGCGTGAAATTGGCAGAAGAAGTGCAGAGAGACTTGGTAAATAATTTGTTAGCAATTCGTTGGCTTAAAGAACTTTCAGTTTACAATCAATTATAGGGCCGAAAGGGGGAAGCGGGAGTAGCGAGAGAGCGGAGGGCTGTTGTTGGTGGCATTGTTAACCTGTCCGACACACATTTAAATGCAATTTAATGCAATTTATGGGCTTACAGTGCTGTTACCATGGCTTATAATGCATTTGCAATGGGCTACCCAGAACAACAGCCCTTATTAAAAGCGGAAACAATGCGCACTTCCGCCTCAATGTGTGTACTGGCACGCAAATGAGCACTGAAATAATGTGCATGCATTATTATTCATGTTGTTGCTCCACTCGCTGATAAAAAACAACAACTACAACATGAGAAAACTTAACAATTTATAGCTACTCCCTCAGACTCTAGCCACGCCTTTGGCTCGCTCGGCCCTTGGCTCTTGGCTCTATAGAAAGGCGAGTGTGTAAGCCACTTGGCCGCATTTAAATTACCAGCCATAAATAAACAGAGTTCAATTAATGTGGCCAAAGAAAACTGCGTATACGCAACACTAGATTACAGTTTTCCTGAATGGAAAACCAAAGGGAAATAAAACCAAGTGGGAGCCAAAGCAAAAGCAAAAGCAAAAGCTGGCAATATTATTCGTATCATAAGTTGCCACATCAGCAATAAATAGCAACAGAAATTCTACATGAAAATTCAAGCATTACTCTCTGTGTTATGCTCTATCTTTTAAGCCTTTCCATTCAATTTCAATGGAAAAAGTAGGATTAGAAAAACTTTAAACTGATTCCCAACGAAAGACAAGAGACTGAAGCATATTTTATTTATTCCTACCAGCCTTTAATGAGCGGGTTTTTATCAGTTTATTCATGGAAATCATTAAGTATTTGATATAATTTTTCTGAACTTAAGCTGAATAAAAAAGGAGTTAGTATAGAGAGGAATTGAATGGCCTCATTTTTGTTGACTTTTTAAACTAAACCAATCTTCAAGTGAAGATAAAACAGCTGTAGAGCATCTTTATTTTTTTCCAGATGTTTTAAGGGATAAAGAAAAAGAAAACTTACCTCATTTGGAGACAGCCCCGAAATTGGAACAATAAAGAAATATGCCTTGTCAGCTCGAACAGCAACTGCAAAGAAAATAATAATAAAGAAATATGATGGTTAGAATACAATATTGTAATAAGGCTTAAAAGGACGAAAATAAAAATATATGTTTGGTTTTTCTTTTTCCTTTGCTGTGCAGCAAAATCAACATAAAAATCGCATTTATCAAAATGTGAGACAAAAGTTGAAGGCAAATAAAATAAAGGAAAAAGAAATGGAAAAAAATGGAAACTTAAACTAAAATCTGAAGCGTTATCAATGCCGAAAGTAGAAGAATATTTCTTGTGTTCTGATTTATAGGGAATTGCGTTTCTATTGGGTGGATGGTTTTTTTCTAAGACTTTTGGGAAGGGATCAAAGTGCTAGATAAGCTGCCGTTTCTAAACTCATTTGAGCATTTTAATGTCGTTTTAAAGACAACAAACTGACACAAAAAGGATGCCAGAGAACGTTGGCCAAACTTGTCGCAGGACTTTTTGGTTTGATTTTCGGTTTAGTTTGGTTTCTGTTGGGGTTTGGGACTGGTTCTGGGTCTGGGTCTGGGCTTTTGGCCAGCCAAATATGCTGTCATCACGATTATCCTTAACGTCCTATGGCTGCCAATGCCAGTTGTTTCCTTTTCCGTTATATCACACACACACACACACACACCCCTGCAGACATATATTGCTGTTGCTGCTGCGGATGTGTAAGAATTTGTAAAACGAGCCACAGCAAACGAGGAGCTGCCACAGAATCCTGGGCTGGCCAAACGGACCTGCTGGCTGTTCAATAGAAGGAGACAACGAGGGAAAGCGAGAGAGAGAAACTAAAAGCCAAAAGGCAGCACAACACTCAAAACTTCCTGACCCATTCCTTGCCTTTGCTTTCCTGGCTGACTACAACAGAAAAAAACTTATAAGAATGCTTTGAGACGAGCGTGCACGACTAGCAAATACTCTGTACCCTTGGGAGGTTAAGGATTATCAAAATTTCAGCATTTGGGACAGACAAACAGACCGACAGACAGGACTTGTTAGACTTGGCTGAATAAAGTTCAGTATACCCTTTTCACCCCTGGTTGAGGCACAGAGTATAAAAAGTGCGTTAGAGTCCAAGCAAAGGATACGAACGTTCTTTCTTTGTTGTATGCTAATTTCGTATATTTTTTTTTTTCCTTTTGCTCTGAACTTTGCTCGTTTTTGGTGTGCATAATTTTTCTTTCATTTCATTTCATTTCTGTTCAGTTCAGTTCTCAGCTTTTTCTTTTTGCGTTTGCAAATTGAAATTTAAAATTTATGCAAATTGCGCTGTCAACCCAAAAGGGTTCCGTGATGGCACAGGAAATGGTTATTGCCACACACACACACACACACACACACAGTTACACACGTATACTCTCTTTACTGGTGTCTGTGACTATAACGAACACAAATTAATCGAAATTAAAGTTTTAGCTGTGAACATTTTTTATGGCATACTTTGAGGCGACGCTGCGCTAACAAGCCACGCCCAGACGCAGTCGAAGGGGAGGTGCGCTTCACCTTATCTAAAATCCTGGCACGCCATTCACTGACCACGCGGCTTAATCACTGCACAGCACGCAGCCAGCCACGCCCACAGCCATATGTGAAAATCAAGAGGGGAAGAGATTTTACTTCAGCGTCGCCGCGTGCAATTAATTAAAAACAAACAAATTTCACAAATGCACGATACACACAGGCGCACAGGACACAGAACACAGGACAGAGAACATAGGACACAGGACTCCAAAAACTGTCAATGAACAATGCACAGGGTAGAGAGCGGAGAACGGAGAACGGGAAGGTGGGAACAGGACACTGACCAGCACCACTGGACGCGACTGTCGCCAGGCAGGCGACAAAAGTTGCTGCTCTAAGCGTTTTTTAATGCAGCGCACAGATTTCCTTTTTTTCTTTTTTGCTGTCCTTCTTTTTTTAACAGGACTTACTACTAGTTCTCTGGTGTCGTCTCTGGTAATTTCGTTTTATTATTTTGCAGTTTTCTGTGTCGCCTGCTCTACTTTGTAAATATTAAATTATGAGCAAGAAGCAGCAGCAGCAGCAGCAGCGAATGCCCAAAGGAGGACTTCCTTTTTCACTGGGTTTTTTTTTTTGGCCAGCAGTCAACTGCAGCCAGCAAAAGAAATCAGATAACAGTTATGGTTATGGCCATAATAACTGCAATCCAGGTGAGACCAACCCAAAGCAGTTATTGCAGCTGCAGTAATCTTTTGCTTAGCTTCACCTCAACCTGAGCCTCAGCCTCAGCCACAGCTACAGCTATAGATAGCTGCATATGCTGCGTATACGTAACGCGACATTACGTATACCTAATGTGCGCCATTTGAAGTGCTGCTTGTGCCATTTGCTTTAACAATTACGTGACATTCTTTTCCCCTCGCATTCCCTTTTCCTCTTTCTTTTTCTATTTCTCTTTTTTCTCTTTACTCCCTTTGCTATCCATATAAATATTTCGCATTCGCGCCATGTGCAGTAAATGACCAAAGCAAAGGCACAGGCAGAGGCAAAGGCGTGGCTACTAAAACTGCAGTGGAAAAAACATATGAAAAATTAAAGAAATAAATAAACAATATTAAACATATTTTAATATTGCAAAAGATCGGGACCTTGGGCTGAAATAACTAAAAAGACGAATAATTTAGGCTTTTATAAATTATAAATTGTTAATAAATATATAAAGCCTATAATATATATCTATACAGAATCGTTTATTCAATTTCAAGCAAAGAATATCAAGTGTCTTCAGACTAAATTCCTTAGATTTTAAACCAGGAAAAAACTCTCCGAAGAAGGCTTAGTTTTTCATTGAGACATTGAAATGTCTTCCCTTTCATTGCTTGGCTTTTTCTTGCAGTGTAGTGCCTCATGATATGCCAAATGATGGTCATCGCACTAACTGCTTTAAGTGTGTTGCAAGTTGCCGACTGTGGCGCTATAGCTACGACTATGACTCCGTTTGGTTGCCAGCAAACCAAACCAAAAACGAGTGAATAAAAATAAAAAAAAAATAGCAGAAAACCTATATATAAAAATAAAAATAACCAGAAGAAAAAAAATTAAAATTGAAAACGACAAAAAGTTGCGACCGCATCCGGAACAGGCCGCGACTGTTGGACTGTCGTCCATTTGTCCTTTGGTCCGTTTGTCGGTTTGTCCCTTTGGCTCTGCTGCTGCTGCTGTCGTTTGTCCTTTGTCGCATGCAATAAGTGCTAGTTGAGTGGCGGCACTTGAAAGCAGAGCCACACCAAATCCACACACACACACACACAAAGTGTGCCTTGGTTATTCAATTGGCCAGCTGCATGTGTTTCTGGCGGCGCTTCGGATTACAGTTTTGGCCCTGGTGTCGGTGTCGTTGTTGTTGGTCTGGCGACCTGACGCCGCCATTTCCGTCCAGGCAGCACGGAAGTGGCAACCAGTTCCCCTTGAACTCCCTCCACTCCCCTCCCTCATTGCCCACCTCCTTCCTTTCCTCTTTCCTTTCCATTCCACTTGCAGCTTTTTGGCGTTTCGTGCGGATTGCATACAAAATGTGTTGCATACATTTGAGCGCAGAGCGAAGCCTCACTTCGAGTGAGGCCGAGCGTAGCGGCAATCAAAATGGAAATAAAAACTCCTGCAAAATCCACTGCAAACTCGGGCACACAATTTTTGTATAATAATACAACCAAATCTTCAACAACAGCAACAACAAAAGCAAGGACAATAAAAACAAATACCCAACAACAGCAGCAGCAACAACAACAACAACTGCACGAACAATGAGCCACATCAGTTGCTTAGTGTTTTTGCTGTTTTGCGGCCGCTTTAAAAGCCAAAACCGCGAGTTAAGCGAATAGACAGCTGCACAGTGGGCCACAGAATAAATAAAATACATTTTTAGCATATTTCTATAGAATTTTTAATTTAAAAGGAATTTCAATTGCATAATATGAATTATCAATGCAAAGGAATTGAGAAGAAGGAGGAAAAGTTGGGATAATTGTTAAGCCTACCCCAAAAATTAGTTTTCCAACAGGAAAAACATACCCTAATTTTATATATAAATTAATGGTTTCAATATTTGTAGGGAAATTCATTTTAGATTAATATAAAATTAATTTTTCTGACTGCGAGCTTCTGCTTTAAGCGAATTTCCGTCTTAACTCCACTGAATCATATTCACTTTTTCGAGCTGAATTAAATAAAAACAATTAGCTTTATTGCTGCTTTGTTTCAATATTAACGTTCCTCAAAGCAGCTCAATTTATTTCAAAGTATTCAATTCAAAAATGGAAGCTGTAGAAGTCAAAAGGCATTGAGTTTTGATACCAATTTAAAAGGGCATTTTGAAAGCTGTTCTTTATTTCAAAGCCACCCATGAGAAATAAGTAAATATACTTCATTAAAGCAAAGAATCAGAATCTTAATAAAATTATTTGGAATATGTTTTCAAGGCAATTTCAGTAGGCTGAAAATACTCCTTTAATTTGCAGCTTAGCCAAATCTACTGCCATTTTCATGTTGCTGTTCCACTGTACACGAGCCGAGTAGTTTATACGTTTATAGAGCAGCATATGGAGACCATATATATGGCAGTGACACCAACAAATGTATGTAATGTCCTTCGGTGGCATTAAGCCACGTTTTTCTCTGTTTCTAGCCCCGTTTACCCCTCTGTCAGTCATTCAGTTGCTGTGTGCCGTGCTGCGTTTTGCCATTTGCCAGCGCCGTTTCCGTTTCTGCTTAGGTTTTGTCGAGAGTTTTTAACGGGTCGACTAACTTGGCCATTTAAGCACATTTGTCGTCCATTGTCCTGGCCCTGTCCTGGCCTGACCAGCGGCTGACAGTGTGCTAATTAGAAGTCCTTGTTGCTTGTGGCCACAACAAAACAGACGTCGCTCGCTCGCTTGCGAGCGCGGCACATAAAAACTGCCGTCGCTGGCCGAAAAACAATGAAAACTACTTTGAGCCAAAGTCAGGGCACACGTCCTGGCCGGGCCTGTCGTGTCCTTTTGGCCGTTTTCTTTGTCCTTTTATTCAGCTATAAAATGCATGGCAGTCGCAGCTGCTGCCTCCGAATTTCAGTTTGAATTTATTTTGCGCTGCGTGTGACTTTAATATCATTGAAAGGCGTCATTAAATGATACACCCCAAAAAGGAGAAGCAAAAAAACTGCAAGTTAAGTCCTTTATAAAGTGCCCAGCCCCAAAAATAGAGCAAAATAAAGCAAAGCAAAATAAAATAAAATAAAGGATAAATAATTGCCTTGCTTGCTCAACTGTAAAGTGGGCGGTTAGGGTATATAAAATGCTTAATGTGGCTGGCATTGTCTTCCAGTGCAACGCACATTAGTTTGGCCCTGGCCCAGACCCAGACCCAGACCCAGGCACAGGCTGAGGCTGAGGCTGAGGCCGGAAACCACAGGACTTTCTACATCTTCTTCTGCTTCTGCTACTGCTTCTGCCTCTACTTGGGCACTGGAACTGGACTTTTTGGGTAGTTTACAACAAATTTGTTTATTATGAAAATGCAGCGAGCCGAGATAAGCAACTTGCCAGCTGACCAGATCCTCGCACACATCCTGCCGCAGCAGCAGCAGCAGCCTTGTTAATTGCTGTGGTTGCCGCTGCTCCTGCTGCTGCTGCTGCTTGCCAACAAAAACAAAAAAAAAAAAAAATAAAATCTAAAAAAAAAATACATGAAATACTCGTAAATAAATTTTCGTTGCTTTTGTTGTGGCAAGCCAAGTTTTCTATCTATCTTTTTGGTATTATTTATATACTAGATACGAGATATCTTTGCTGATGGCTAACACAGAAATAGCTAAGCAAATTATGCGTGCAACTGCAGCAATTTCTCGCATTTTCCCCTTCACTCTGCACTCCTCCTCTCTTTCCTTTTGCTGAGTAATTGCAAGCCATAAATAATGTGTCTGCTCTGACACGCCTGTCACTGGGCCACAAGCAGAGGCGGAGACGGAGACGGAGACAGAGGCAAAGACGGAGGAAAAGGCAAAGGAGAAGCGCAGGAGCGTAGAAACACGGAACAAGGACTTCAAGCAATTTCTTTTGATAACTCAATGCGTCGTTTATGCGCTTTGTTTGCTTCGCATTCAACCGGAAATGCACAACGGGGCGTGGGGGGCCTCAAGGCGGAAAGAGGAAGGCGGAAGACGGAAAAAGGAAGGGGATGTTTAATATCTCTACACTCCACTTGCAAATACGCACGCACAACACTTTTTTTTATTGCCACTTAAAATGCTGAGCAATTTAATCGGCGTTAAAACCGGAAGGCTACGTGTCTCAGCTCCTATCAACTTAATTTTGAATTTACCTCGAAATTCCTCGAAATTCTTGGAAGTTATTAAGGTATCGCCTTCCGCTTTTATTTATTTATTTTATTTATTCTTTTATCAGTTTGCCCCTTTTCCCCCCAGTTCTGCTCCAAAATATTACAGTAAATAAATTTTAAAATCAACTTTCTTGCATTCTCTCAGGACTTTCGCTTGCAACGCACTTCTCGGTGTGAAAGGATATAAATCGTAGAATTCGGCAAATACATTTATAAGTTATGGAGCTATTAAAAAAAGAAAGAAACAAGAATTCTGCATATTTATAAAATATGACAGCCATAAATCAGCTGGTAAAAAAAAAATGGAGAAAAATGCGTCTCCGCTTGGGTCATAATTTCACTCAGTTGCATTTAAATCTCTAAGTGGAAAAAGGAGTTTCAGCTTCAGCTGGATGCAGACAGGATGAGTCAGTCCTTGTTCCTGTCAGACAGTTACACATGACACACACACACACGCACACAGAGAGAGAGAGAGAGAGAGAGAGAGAGAGAGAGAGCGAGAGAGAGAGAGCGAGAGAGAGAGAGATA
Source organism: Drosophila repletoides (assembly GCA_018150835.1). Lineage (NCBI taxonomy): Eukaryota > Metazoa > Arthropoda > Insecta > Diptera > Drosophilidae > Drosophila > Drosophila repletoides. The sequence goes on from JAECWQ010000089.1 coordinate 14,844,176, forward strand.
CACGGCGAGTGAGTGTCACGCTGCGTTGTTAATTTCATTCATTATTTATGGCTTACCTCGAAAACGCATCGGTCTGGCATTGCACCCTCTTTTACTCAGTGTCAATTCCCCCTACGTTTTTACACTGAACAAAATATTCCACATATATTGGAGAGAATTTATCAATATAAAAGAAAATGTTGTAGTGGTGCTTGCTTAGAATATGATAGATTAAAACAGCTTTGCTGAAGAGTAGTCTATAAGTTTACAGGCAGATCTCTTTAATTATTTGAAAACCACACACTACATTAACCTCTTTTCTTTTTTTCAGTGTACGTCTCTCTCTCTCTTTATCTCCCAGCTATACTTTTAATTAACAAACGCACGAAAATGCCATTTTACATGAGACATGTCACAAGGACGAAGCTGGAGTTGCCCACTGCGAGTGCTAAAGTGGCATACGCTGTCTCTCTGCATCTGCCTCTGCCTCTGCTGCTGCCTCTGCTTCTGTCTCTGCCTCTCTGTGTGTGTGTCTTGTAAATTAGTTCGCTCATGCAACAGACCTGTGTGTGTGTGTGTGTGTGTGCTACATGCCACAACCAAACACATTTCATATGCAGCAGCAGCAGCAGCAACAGCCGCAGCGCACGACTCGTCGCATTTAAAGCTCTACACACATTACGCATACGCCCAGGTGTATGCCTTAGCTTTTAATTCTTTCTTTCTATTTTTAAAGCCTACTTTTTTGGGCGCTGTTGCAAGTGCATTGTGTTGCGCGCTGCCTCGCGTCATGCAATTAAAAGCGCGCATTAATCAACAGGCAGCCGCAGATAGAACCCATTCCAGCCCAATAGTTTGGGGCATGCTTCGTCCCCTGCCTCTGCCTCTGTCTCTGCTCGGGCGGGCTTTAATTTATTTAGACCAAATACAACGAACGCAAGCGAAAAATGGCAAACGACAGAAATTTATCTCTCGCACGCCTTGTCGCATAAATTATGTCGAGGCACCGCACTCCAGCCCCCCAGCCCCCCCAACCATCCCGAAAAATGCCTCCTTCTTCTATGCCACATATAGTGGCAGTCAGCGGCGCCTGGCGAAATTAATGAAAGCGACGCAGCGGCAGCAAAAGATGCCGAAGCAGCGTAAAACAAAAGACAAAAGACAGTTAAAATGAACTAAAATTAAATGAAATGTGGCTAGGGGCAAGGCGATGTTTAGGGAGGGGCGAAGGGGCGCCTAATGACAACCACAATGAGGCAACAGCAGCGCTAGCAGCGCAGTCGGCGCAGACAGGAAACGGAAATGAAAGCAAGGCGCAATGCAACAGAATGAAAAATGGCAAAAGACAAAAACCGAATGACAACGAATGACGATGCGATGCGATGCGATGCGACGCGAATGGCAAATGCAACAAATCACAAGTTGTGCGTGGCACACAGCAAATGTTGCATGGCAAATGCGATTGTCAAGCAATGACCTCATTAGAAACGAGACGAAAGGAGACGAGACGAGACGAAACGAAACGAGGCGAGACACAGCACAGACCAAAAAGGATGTGGCAACTTCACTTTTGTGTTGCACGCAAAAACCGCAAGCAATTAAAGTGTGATTCTGTGGGAGTGAAAGAGGCTGCCGCTGCCGCTGCTGCTGCTTGTCTCCAGGCAAAGCTGTCAGCATCCATGCAACATCATATACGTCAAGCGAGTGACATGCCACGGCATGGGGCAGCTTCTAATAATGGCGATATAAACGCTATAGCAATGTTTTTTGAATACCCTGTAATGGATAAGCTGACGAGAAGAGTTTTCCGTCGCTTTAAATGCTGCTTTAGGACACTTGAGTTAGAATCTTTCCGTTGTGTGTGGATACTCTAAAGCTTTTATATATAACCAGCATTCATTTAAAGTTGGCTAAATCAAATTATGTAAGCCAAGACCGACTCTTAGGATTTTAAGAGATACAGATGGAAAATTTGGTATGTAGGTACCTCTAAACAACTGGTTTTTAATACCCTGCAATAAGGTCAGTCAGCACAAAAGCTGACCAAGTTAAGAGCATTTTAAATTTTGAGTTAGGTCAGCCAGAAGCGGCTTCAATATCTCAAGAACTATAAAAGCTGGAGCTATCAAATTGGTATGTGAATGCTACTGAATCAAACACGGCTTCAAAGAGAAAGAAAACTTGACTCAGGGCTTTAATGGAGTCTCTAGACTTACTCATAAGACAGCATATATCATTGTTAAACCAGGAAAAGCACAAAAAAAGACATGGGTCTCGTCTGCTACTCTCCTAGTTCCCCTTTAAAGGTGATCAATTTTGTGACAACGGCAGCAGAACAATGACAGAGCGCTTTAAGGCGACTTCATTTACCACTTGCAACTGCCACACGCAGCAACTAGCAGCTAGCAGCTAGTAGCAGCTGTCAACCGCAATCAGAGTCAGAGCCAGAAGTAGCACTAAGCGAAACTGAAAACTGTCATATAAGATACAAGTATTCTAAGCCTCTAAGCTGGCTTAGCCTACTCTGTTGAGTAACCAAGCAAATTATGTCGCATTTAAGTTTCGTAATATGCTTAAAATTAAACTTTTTGCCTCTCTCTCTCTCTTTCTCTATCTCTTTTTTCCCTCTGTGTTTCTGTGTGTGAATGTGAATTTAAAAGTAATGTTTTCTTTACGTATTGTTCCGACTAAATCCAAACACCTGCAAGACAAAGCTGACTGGGGTTTGCTTCTTTTTAGGGGGAGAAAACGGAAAACAGTTGGACCATGAAAACAGTAACTAAAAGGAGCAGCAGACGTCACAGCAGTAACCAAGTTGTCTTCAGTCTTGTGTCTTCTGTCTCCCTAGTTTTGCTTCCTCCTTCTCTCTGCTCCCTGCGCCCTGCTGTCTCTGTCTCTGTGTCAAGACAATGGAGTACGACAAGTGCGGAGTCTATAAAAACTACATGCTCTGAGACAACAAAAACTACAACTTGCAAATGCACAGTAGCTGAATTACAGACAGGACGAGAGGAGACGAGACGAGACGACTCGACGACAACAATACTCGTACTTTCGTCTATAAGAACAATGAAGATTCGACTAGAGAGTTCTTGACTCGACTTGCGAGTTGCTCTATAATCAATAAAACATCCATTAGATCTGCTTAGTCCTACAGATCAGACATAGAACAGAATGCTCCCATAAGTAGGCTATAATTTATTATGTGAACTTTGTGCTTGAATAAAAGTGGAGACTTGTACGAATATATCTTAGTTTTAGTTTCCTCTTTAGCATTAATTCCAGGTATTAATGTATATACCCAACTTCTTGGAAAGCTAGTCTAATTTTCAATCTTAATAGTAGACTTAATTTTTTTCAGTGGAATTCTACTGAAAATAATGTTTAAAACATTCCAACTTTGAGAAAACAAAAGTTTGTCCTCTGACAAACCGAAAAAGTAACTAAATTTTTTCATAATAATAATAAATTATGCCCATTTTTGTTTAGCTCTGTTTACAGGGTATAAAAACCGCATGCTCTACACAAAAACTACAACCGCACAACTACATAGAAAGCTTGTGTGTGTGTGTGTGTGTCTCGACATGCACCCTGGTGCATTTGTATTGGACAGCAGAAGGATAGCAGCAGCAGACAGGAGCAAGACAAGCAGCAGGAGCAGGAGGAGGAGCAGGAGCAGAAGTCAGAAGAAGACAGGGGAGAGGGAGAGGGAGTGGGAGTGGGAGTAGGTGTAGCAGATGAAGGAGATGAAGGAGCTGCTTGCCGCATTGTCTACGCGGCGACTTGTTAAGCACAGCGTTGCATTCAGTGCTTGCAACAGCAGCAACAGCAGCAGCAGCAGCAAGACAATGCGCCCCTGCTGCATGTGTCTGGGCTGAATGTCTGTGAGTGTGTCTCGCTGTGTTGTTGGGTTGTTTGGTTGTTTGGTTGTTCCGAGCTCCTTTGTTGTTTGTTGGCAAGCAAATAATATAAAAAAAGGACGACAGCTGTTGCGAGGCAAAAAAAAATAGTCAGGGGAAGAAAAATCTCTCTTTTGCTACAAAATGTTGCATGAATATCAGCGGAATTATTGACTTTAACTTTTGAGTACTTTGAATAAATAGCCCGAGGATATATTTGTGTAGGCAGGCGGTATGAGCTAATTGACTTGTTGCCTCCCCGTCTTCCGTAGTCCTTGCAACAGGACATTAATAAACACAGTTGTTGTCGAGTTGTGGCGCCAACGGCACTGGCAAAAATGTTAATTGCTTCGAACTTTGAGAGCTGCCAAATTAATTGAGAGACTTTGTAGGGGTGCGAGTTCACAGAAAAGGACACCCCGTGGCGCCACAAAATCTGTTTCTGCTTACCACTTACCACTTGCCACAAGAAGCAGCAACCAACCAAAAAACAAACAGAAAAAAGCAGGTTGAATTTGCGCACAAGAAACGTAAAACAAATTATGCAGCAGCTTACATAAATCATTTAGCAGGACGTGTGTGTGAAGGGCATGCCTCTGCCTGTGTGGGAGGCTGTGTGGCAGCCACATGCGGCGCTTGGGTCACTTAAAAATTATGACAAGCTGCAGCGAGCCAAAAACCAGAGCAGAATAAAACAGAACACAAGCCACACAGAGCGAGAGAAAGAGGCAAGGAGAGGAAGAACCCCACAGAAAAAAGAAGAGCTTGCAACGGCAGCTGGCAGGCTGCCACAGGACTGTGGCCGTGTGGCATAGCTACGAGCTTAGGTCAGGCTGCACAAATCGGCCTACGCCAATTGGCAGCGCTGCGAAGGTCTAAAAACGGGGGGCCGCGCCGTACCTGCCGTACTGGGCGTGGCACTCAGAGCCCTTATTTTTTTTTTTTGCTTGTTTTTTGTTTTGGCAATCATTTTGGCTGTGCTGCAGTAGCCTTTGGCTTGTTAATACCTCTTGGCACAGCGGGTAAATAGAACAAACAAACAAATCAGGAAAAAAATAAACATATAAAAATACCTGAACACGCGCAGCTGTTGTATTTTTCAATATTAATTTTCTAAGGTTTTCCTTCACTTTTTTTTTTTTGGGGTGCGAGCTCATAAATTCTGCACAAAGTTTTGCAAGATTTTGCCTTTTTTCCAATGAAAAATTCATATGAAAAATGCAAAGGGCGCACAAAAGTAGGCAACACAAAAGTGCCAAGTCAGCTGCAAACTGACTAAACAACAAAATTACAATATAAAAAATAAATAAAAAATTAAATATTTTGGCTAGGGGAGGGCAGGTGAGGCAGTATTTTGATATGCTGTCAAATAAAATGGCGCATAAAATTTTAATGCATATCAAATGATTTAATTTGCTGGACAACAGCGCTGCCCCCCTCCCTCTCCAAATTAAGTGAACCCTCAGCTTAAAGGCGAGGCTTTAGGTGTGTGCGTGCTTCCTTTCTGCATACACCGAAAGAAAAACTATGTGAAAACTAAATTTGCATATCATTTGTAACGATTTTCTTTTAAGAGACATTTCTTAAGAGTGTTTGGCTACTCAGAGAAATTTTTTGGTACTTCAGAATAGCAAATTTGAGAATTCTTGCTGAATTTATTCTATTATCCTTTCACTGGCTTCTAGAGTAAAGCATATTTCATCACATAGAAGATATACCCCAGCTCATAGGGTATCTTAATTTGTCCGATATATAATGGCAGATAACATAAAGGACATCTTAAGGAGCTGAAGTAAGGAGTCTTGAAAGATAGGACAAAAGAAGGCACCTTTCTTTTTAGTTTATTCAGTAATAAATCATAAACTTTTTTCGTTTCTTTCAGTGTTTGAGGCGTGGCACAGTCCGCTAAGAGAAGCGGCAGAGAAATGAAAAGGACGTCGTCGTCTTCGTCGTCGTTGTGGTAATTACTTTGATGAAAAATGGCAGTTTCAGTGATTAAGCAGAGAGTGTGTATGTGTGTGTGGTGTGTGTCTGCTACAATTCAGTTGATTACACATACGCCATGTGGTGCCTTGCAGGAAATTAAGCTGGGCAAAACGGAAGTAGCCAGCAAGGCGGCTGAGTGCATGTGTGCGAGTGTGTGTGTGTGTGTGTGTGTGTGTGTGTGTGTGTGTGTGTGTGTGTGTGTGTGTGTGTGTGTGTGTGTGAGTATGTGTGTGTTAGCCTAATGATGTCAGCCATGTTTACTGCAAAACACGCAGTTGCCGCATTAGTTGTAATTGCTGCGGCCCAACAACTTTAAAGCAACTCTCAGCTCAACTCTCAGCTCAACTCTCAGGCAAGCTCCCAAAGGCCCTGCAGGATCCTTTGTGTATTTTTAAGTAAATATCGACAAAATATGCCACAGCAAAAAAATCTTTATCTTCTGCTGGCAAAAACAGCTTGCCACAAAAAGGAACAGAGAGAATTGCACTGAAAACTGCAACAACAATGACAATAAATTGCTGCTAAAAATGAGCAATGAGTAATTCATATTGTAAGTTGCAAGCGTTGCACGTTGGCCCAGTAGCTGCCACAAATCTCTCCGACCCTCTCTCTATCTCTCTCTCTCTCTCTCTCTCTCTCTCCTGTAGCAGCAGCCAAGCAGAGCGAACAATTCAACGGACCATCAATCTTGCAACTAGCTGGGGAATGAGGCAACGTAGGGGCTGCTGTGGGGCATGCTGAAAGAAAGGGGGGTTCTTCAGTTTTGGCGCCGCAGTGTCTGTCTCATTTTGGCAGGACGTGAAACGCGCTTTTATATGGCTGCTGGGAATTGCGAGGCAGCCAGGCAGCGGGGAAAGAGAGAGGAGCCAACTACGTGAGAGCGTTGCGCGTTTGTAATATGCTTGTAAATGCAATAAATTTTGTTACTCGACGCTGGCCGCAGAAACTTCAACGTTTGGACAGAAAGTCAGCAGGAGTAGCAGCCCAGACGGACAGACAGCCCGAAAAGACAGACGGAATACATCAGCAGCAGCCATAAAACGCGTTTTTGATTTGCTAAATTTATGTGGCCACATTAAATACAAAAGACAAGACAGAAGCTTGGGGCAAGCAGCAAAGCAAAAAGAGCAGCAGGAGGCAAGGCAGCTTACAGCTTACAGCTAGCAGCAGCAACAGGCGACAGGTGTTGCTGCTGCTGCTGATTTTATAGCTATATTTATATATTTATTTTAGATTTATTTGGGATTGTTTGCTAAAAACATAAAACAAACCACCAGGAAACAAATTATAAAAGTTTTTCTACTGTAATTAAAACCAAATTGTCTAAGCTCGCCTTGAAGCATTTGACAACCTTTTTCTAGTGGATTTTGACTAAAAACCTTTTCAAAGTTGGCCAAATTACATCAACTCTTACCACAATTTGAAGTTCTTTCAATTGGTTAGAAACTAGAAAGAAATATAGTTATCCATATAAAAAATGTTCCGCATGAACTTGAAATAAAACCAAGTTTTTATGGCCAAAAGAAATTCATGATTATGCTGCCACTTTAGCATTAAACGTTTGTTAAACTATTCACGTACAGAGAGAGAGGAAGAGAGAACAAAAAGCAGAGCGGCAGCTGTTATATTTACGACGTTGAAAGTATCTTTAGCATAGCAAAGAAATGTTGATGTGAACATTTGGAATTAGAGATTCTTTTTTGTAGCATAGTTTGGGGCACTTAACATGCAGCATTTCATTTAATTTAATTCTAAAATGCGGCAGCTATTTTCAGTCGCATTACGTCAACAGGCACGCACCCAAAGATACTCAACTCTCGCATGTAGATACAGCCACAGCCACAGCTACAGATACAGATACAGATATATTTGTGCTCGTTTATAGAGGCAGAGACCCACATGTTTGGCGTACGACTTTGCATATGCGAAATTCGCAATTCGCAATTCGCGATACATAAAAACTCTGCTGTAAACAAATATCAAAAGCAAAAAAAAAAACAACTGAGAGCGTGGAGAAAAGCAAACAAAACATAAACAGACAGACGGACGGACAGACAGACTGACAAGTACTCGAACAAGTTCGAACTATGATGACGACAACCCTGAAGTTTGCACTTACCCCTCATGGCAAATAGGCTTCCAGTTCGAATGTCACCAACAGCAGCAGCAGCAGCAACAACAGACAACAAACAACAACATTTAGCAACAGCTTGTCGCATGTTGTCGGCGTGGGCGTTGCTTTAATATGCAGCGTATGTGTCGAAAATATTGTATATTTTATTACCGCTACATTCTCCACTCCTCTCCACACCCAACTTTCTTCTTTTTCTCTCTTTATCTTAGCCCCAATTTTGGGTCAACTTCTATGGCAATCTTTACGTCAGTGGCACTGGAATTGGCTCAAAAATAGCTGAACCGAAACTAAGCTTCAAAATTCCTGCCACTTTAATTAGAAAGATTTTTAATAACATTTTCCAGGGTCTTTCAAATATAAATGTTATTTTATTTACACTTTCAGCCCCAATTTAACTTACTGGAAAAATGTATAACAAAGATACGAATAAAAGATACAATTCAACAGATGAACACTGCAAATATTTAAGGGAATATTATTTGGTATTTGCTGAGCTAATAAACCAAAATTGTTTCAAGTTTTATGGCATTAAAACTAAAATTTATATATAAATAAAGCTACGTCACAGTCGTAGAGCAAAGATTAAAGCTGGGTCCGTCTTTTCAATAATTTGGCAGTAAGTAATAATGTTTCCACAGCCATTTCAGCCCTATTGTCAATATAAATCAATTGTAAGCTACTCGGAGAGAAACATATTTCATGTTCTAATCCCCTCCTCTTTTGCCCATTCTCCACTAAAACATTTAAACAATTTGAACTTCTATCAATTCCCCAGTTGCTGTTGTCAATTAAATCGCACAGAATTCACACAAATTGCACAAATTTATCTAACGTAAAGTAGAGAAAACTATGGCAACGCATGTTATTTATGCATAGAAATAGAGTTGAGGGAAGGATGAAGGATGAGACTTGAAACAGAAATCATGTAAAATTGTTATATTTTCAATATTTTATTAGCCCCAAAATGTTTTGGGAACTGTAGCTGAAACGGGCTACAATAAATTGCAGCAGTGCCGTTGAGTGGCGGCCAAAAGAAAGCCAACAAAAAATAACATGGGCCAATAAATAAATATCGAGACACAGATACTGATACAGATACAGATACAAATACAAATATAAAATACAGTAACAGTTACAGTCACCGTTATAGCCAAAAACAAGCAACATAAATTGCACAATAAATAAATCGAAGCAACGTTTTAAAACAAATCGAAATAAAATCACACAACAACAACAAACTCGTTCACTATTCCAATCGCTAAAAAGTATACAAAACTAGTAGGGAAAGGTGCTCTATTCAGCACACCGAAGACTGCATACCCTTTCAGACCAGAATTTAATCGATTTAAATCTATTTTCTTTGAGCGATTGTTTTTAAGGCTGATAAAGTAATCGGATCTGGATCATTTCTGGGCAGGATTAGTGAAGATTTCCTTTCAAATATCAACTTTGAAATGATTATTCCTTCCTATGGAAACTCTATGGTATATGTATAGCTCAAAAAGTGAGGGATAGTTAGAAGGACATTCAGTGAGGCTGGGCTATATGGACTAGTCTTTTCGTCCTTATAACAATGATATTTACTCTTTGGCATCTCAGTTGCGTCCTTCAATGCATATAAAAGTAACAATACCCGCAGCAAGGGCATCAAAATAAACCGAAACAAAACAACAAAAAATTCGAGCGTATAAATATAAAAATCGAAATAAAATTTGCATTTTTTTGTTCTTACTTAAAGCGTCGTATCAGCAGGCAAAACAACAACAAAACTAAAGAATATAGAGAAATGTACAAAGTCAAAGTCAGAGCGAAATGTTATCGAAATTCTATTCAACATATTCCATACAAAATATCATCGAATCGGCAAACGGCGATAAAGACTGGGAGCTGGGAGCTGTCAGCTGGGCGGAGAGGAGGATGCTCTTTACTTATGTGCATATTTTTTTTGGTAGCGAAACAGATACATTGATATATTCCCCATATAGGTGTATATATAATACTTGCAGCTATATCTGTTTATATTCATTTTTTGTGTGTTTATTTTTTATACACTTTCTTAATGAACATTTCTTTATTTTACTCTCTATTTTACTTGATTAAACAAAGAGATTAATTTCATCTTAACCTTTTCTTACCTTATTATTTAAGCACATTTTTTATGCTTTTTTATTCTATGCTATTTTTAGAGCTACTTTTTTCAATTTACTTTTATCTTCAGATATGCTACTGACTTCTATAGCTATGTATATCTGTGTTGGGTGTTAGGGTATCTAATCTTCTACATTTTCTCTTGGTTCTTATTTATCTTTGACTTCGACTTCGTTTTACGATTTGCCACTTTCCATTGCGCGTTTTTCATTTTTTTCATTTTTTTGTATTTTCTGTGTTTGGCTGCCTTTTTATTCGCTTTTAATCAGATACAAAAGCGAAATTCGTGTGCTTCGGCTTCTTTTTTTTATATTCTTTTCTTTTGTTTTTTTTTGTTGCTTTTTGCATAAGTAAATACACAAAGAGAAATAAACAAATAAAAAGCAAAAATGTATTTTCAATGCCAGCTGTTGTCAACGGTGCGTATGAGCAACGCATTTATGACTCACTTGATCTCTTTTCATCTGCAACTCTATTTTTTTCGATTCTCTCTTCCTCTTTTTCTCTCTGGGTATCTATATACACTTGTGTTCCTCCTTTTTGGTTGATTTTTCTGTTTTTTACACTGCTCAACACATCACAAATCATTTTTATGGCGCTGCTCTTTCATTTGGCTTTTAAATTTCGCCCATTTGATTAAACCCAAAGTTCAACTTCAATTTCATCCCTGAAAGCTATTGATGATGCTCGCGTTTATCTTGCACACTTTTTCTACTTTTTGCCCTCTTCCTCTCCCCCTGCCGCGCCTTCCTCTCTTTTTTTCTATATGTAGATGTATATAGCATACCATTTCCATTTCCTTATCGGAGTATCAATAAATTAATTCGACAAAACTTTGCTGCTTCCATTCGATTGCCTCCTTTTCATACTCTACACCAATTGCAATGGATAAAGAGAGTATACTCAGTTGGTGTAGAACGTATGTAACAGCCAGAACTATAAAATGTTTTTATTCATGTTCAGGATACTCTGAGGCATCAATCTAGTCGATTAATCCTTCAGATCTTGGAGCTAAGTCAAACTATTACTATAGCTATGATTCTGAGTCTATTAAGAGACGTGTCTTAGGCAACTTTAGCACTAATTACAGAGCATTTGCTAGTCGTTCACGCTTAACTTTTAACGTTCTTGTACTTTTTTAATTTTTTGTGCAAATGTTGCCTGTTTCAAATACGTTTCGAATCTTTTTTCTCGTTTTCTTTTTTAGCGCTCGTCATGGTGCTCGGCAGAGTATCTTGTATCTATAAGTTTTGTCGAGTAATTTGGGCAGGCTCCTCTATTTTTTTTTTTTTTTCTGTCGGATATCACAAACGACAACGACAGACATTCGCCAGTTAACGGCAGTAGCTCTCGACGCCCTCCCAGCCTGCCTGGTTTCGCCTAGTTTTCGCCTCTATTTTTGGCTATTGAATTGGTTTCGTGCTCATGCATTTTATATGAAATTGTCTGCATGTCTGTCTAACTGACTCTTTTTTTTTTTTCGTTAGCCACGCCCCTATGCAAAAAAGCCGCCCCTTAATAGCACCATCAGCCAGCCACCCAGCCAGCCACCCGGCCCCAAAATGTTTGGCGCTGCAATTAGTGGACAACATTTGTTAACCCAACACTTGAAGGCAGAGGCAGAGGGAGAGGCGGAGGCAGTTCCAGATCCAGAGGCAGAATGCAGGCGGCATATAGCTAACTGGGCTCTTATCTTTATTGCAACTAGCGGGGAGAACCCCGGGAAAAGCGGTGTAAAGCGGGCTACAAACAAAAATGTGGGTGCCATCAGCAGCGGAGGCAAGAGAAACGTTAGAAAGAAAACATGTCGTATAAAATGTAACAAGAGGCAAGCAAATGCCTCCTCTCCTCTTCGTTTTTTTTAAAGTAGAATTTTAATCCATGGTTTTTTAATGCGGGCGATAAACTTTTACTACAATTGTCGACAGCCTTTCGTGTGCCGTCTAACTGTATACATATATATTTATATATATATATATGCTGATATATATGTGTGTGTGTGTGTAGATGCAGGGGTCTAGCTGGCAGACACAGCTCTCCAACTGGTCGTTCAGGTGCTACAGTTTAATTATGTGACGTCGACGCCGACGACGACGCCGACGTCGCCGCTTAATGTTTTAATTAAATGTTTTATTAGCACGCTTTTGGGGCACGCCTCATACAATGACATCCAAATGGGGTGCGCGGGGAAAGGGGTAGACACATTCAGGAGACGTGCCCCCCTTTTCGACTTTGCGGATCTATGGAAAAAACAAGCTGCCAGTCTATGTTGATTTATGAGCAGAGAGCCAAAGAGCATTTTAATATTAAATACTCAGACATTTAATTTATTTCGTGTTTATTATACTAAATCTAGTACAAGAAGTAAAAGCCTTTAATTATGTGCAACGCTTCTAAGTTTGGAGAGTGTCTGTAGGGAAGGGAATCTACCGCCACAGACATGTGGATGATCTTTTTTTAAGCCGGCGATTGGGAAATTAATTCGAAGATTTTCATATATTTTTTTAATTGTTTTTAAGGTAGAACAAAATAGGAATAAAGTTTCAAAAAAAACGTAGGACTTTTGCACTTTATTCTATGAAATTAAAGAACTTATTTGGACAAGGAACAGACAGTTTTTGGTTAGATTGCTTTCGTCTTTTCCTTCTAATTTTAGCCGGTTTTATTCTGCGTTCTTTCAAGCTTTTTTCTATTCTATATTATAATAATTCTAGCTTATTCTAGGAAGGAAATGAAAAGCAAGGAAAGAGTGAAAATATTTTTTTAACTTCAGTTTCAGATTCTTTTTTTTATAATTGTATTCTAAGAAATGCAAAGTACATGCAATTTTTTCTATAGTATTTATGGCTTTTAGTTGGAAGCTCTGCAATTTTTCCATAATATTCACAATATTTCCATCTAAAGAAAGATTATAAAATGTTCTTTGAACTTTGTGTTGTATTTTATAATATAATATTGACAGCATTTCAATATAAGTCGACATGCAGAAAGAGTATAACATTTTTTCTTCATGCTTGAATAAATTCGAACTATTTCTTCGAACAACTGAGATTTTTTTAGTTGTTCTTTTTTTCTACTAATAATTTATAAAAAATTCCATATTTTTTTATTCAATAGGAGAATATTATTTTCCCCTTTTTATTATTTTGCTGTTTTTAAGTTGAAATTGAGGCTTATAATGCTTGGCTTACCCATTTGCGGCAGTTCCATTGAGAGCTTATTATTGAGCGGTTTTTTTGTAGAATTGTTTTCTTTTTTTCTAGCTTGGTTTACACGTGTTTCAGCATTGGTTAAGTCGTATTTAGATAGACGCAGAGCAGCGGGAGGGGCGTTTGTTTGTGGGGTATTCAGAACTTTTAGCTTTTATGCTGCATCATTTAGCATTCTATTTCATCTTAAAAGGGGGAAGGATGTTTCTATTTCATTTCGTTCACATTGTGTGTTAAGTTGGCTGCGACTGCCACTGCCACTGTGGCGGCTGTTACTGTTGCTGTTGCTGTTGCACGGCCAAACAAATCAACATCCGGTTAGCTGATACCCCAAGAGTCACAAAGTCGCCAGCGTCGCAGCGACGCAGCGTCGTACAAACATTGCACATATGAATTATATACATACAGCACCCCACCTCTCTTTCCACTTTCCTCTCTCTCTCGCTGTCTCTCCGTCCCACTCCGTCTTTCTCTTAGTGTCTCCCCTTTACTTCACGTCTCTGTGTCTGGGCGACCGTATTTGATAACTGTAGCTGCTAACTGTTAGCTCTATGTGTGTGCGAGTGTGTGTGTGAATGTGTGTGTGTGAGTTGTCTGGCCGGCCTCAGTTGTCTCTTTTGTATGTGTGTGTTGGTGTGTGTCTGCGATAGTCAAAGCTTTTTTTATTGAGTGAGTAACGCGTTGTCGTTAACTTTTTTTTTTCTTGCTTTTTATTTATTTATTTATTTGGCGACTTTTTTTTGGGTTTTTTGAATGTTCACATTAGCTTTAGCACTTTGGCACTGCTTTGTCTTTGGTTGTATGTGTATGTGTGTATGGCTGACTGGGCAATTGGCAATTGGCAATTGCGCTAGCAGAGCGCCTTGGACGACCGGCACAGACGAGACGCGCAGCACGAATGAATGAAGTTGGCGAGCCAACGACATTGCGAAGCGTCCACCAGTGCTTGGCAGCAGCGCAGTAGCAGCGCCGCAGCAGCGCAACGGCCCGATTGACAAGACACGACGCGACGCGATGCGAAGCAATGTGCAAAAAAGCAAAAACGATACGACACGAGGCCCGCTCTCTCGGCTGCGCTCTGCTGTGGCGGCTTTGGCTTCGGCTACGTTTTGTTTGTTGCTCACGCGTGTAGGTCGTCTAGAGGCCGTTTGGGTTGGCGCTTCTCTTTGGAGGCCACTTGCCTGTGCTCTTTTTTCAGTCAATACGAGCGCTCTCTCAACTTCGCTCTTTCTCGCTCTCTCTCTCTCTGTCGCTCTTGGTAGTTTGCAAATTCTTTTGCTTGCTCAAACTGCAAATCAAAGTCGAGGTCGTTGTACGAATGAAAGAATGTCGGCATGTGCCTTGTTGTTGTCGCTGTCGCTGCCGCTGCCGGCGTCGCTGCTGCTGAGTTGATGTTTAATGCTTGGTCCGATCCACCATTGTAGTTGTAACTGTGCCGCTTCTGTCTCTGTTGCCGCCGCTGCCCCAACTGCTGCTGCTGCTACTGCTGCTGCTGCTGCTGCTCCCCCATGCAGTAGTCTCTTCTGCCGTTGCATTATGCTGCTTTTGTCTGTCTATGTGTGTACTTGCTCAGGCTCTCTCTCTCTCTCTCGCTCACTCCCTCTCTAGCTCTACCTCTATATCTCTCTTTCTCTTTCTCTTGGCATGCCTTAACTTGGCTTTCTTTTGAATAATGTTGCTTCATGCTTTCGCAGTCTTCGTCTTCATCTGCCTTCGTCTGTCTGCTGTGTCTGTTCGTCTGTGCAGTTTGTCTGCTAGGCAAAAATGCTGTTACTTTTTATGTGCACTCTCCCTCCCACTCTCCGGTCCCATTCTCCCCCCGCCCAAATCTACTGCTCTCCGCTGTTCCTCCCCTTTCTCCACTGCTCTGCCGCTCTCACAGTACCCTTCGGCCCAGGCACTCCTTTTGGAATTTTGTTAGACCGTCTCCGCCCCTCGTCGCCCATTTTTACTTATTTTTACTACTTTTTTAATACATTTTCGGTAACGGTATTCGGGACCGCGGGGTGCGCAAATTTTTTTATTTTTGTTTTTTTTCTTCTTATTTTTTTTTAGGTTTGTTTGTGCGCCGCTTTCGCGCGTTTGTAATAAAAACTCGTTATAAGTAGAAATTCTTTACTTTTTTGTCTTCTCCTTCTCTCTTTCTCTTTCTTTTTCTCGTGTACCTTCTTTTATTTTCTTTTATTTTTGGCTAGCTCACCTGGCACCGTGTACCTTTAGCTCTACACTCAAAAATAAAGCAGAGGAATCAAAGAAAGTCCGTTGAGTACCCAGAATATTGAAATAAAATATTTTAAAAGTTCCGAAATTATGCGAATTGTTCCAAAAAGTTCCGAAATTATGACAAAACCTTGTGGAAAGGTCTTTAAGCTCTTTTTTAGCAATCAATTTTTGGAAATGCCTTAACAAGTTTTCAAAGCTCATTTTTTAATAATAATTATTTTTATGAACAGCTATCTTAATAATATTGGGTAATTTTGAAGGAGCTTTTTTTTTCTAATTTCATATGACAGATTTTCTTACTCTTTCCTTTCATTCCTTTCCAATTTTAAATTAGTTTTCTCAAAAAAAAAAGATTTTTTTGTAGTTTAATCTTTGAAGTTCAATTTTATGAGATAAATTAGGCTTAATTTGATAAAGTGATCTTTTCTTTTAATACCTTTCTAATAAATGAAATATATTCTTTGTTTTCTCTTCATTTATCCCATTCTATTCTCAGCTTCACAACTCTTTCTATGCTTCTCTTTCTCCCAGTGTAGCTCATACCCCTGCCGTTACCTCTTTTTGTTGGCTCTGGCACACTCATCTATTTCCATTTTTTAAGCACTCTTTGCGGCCACTTTTCTTTATTATGATTTTTTTCTCTACTTTTTTTTAGTTTTTTACTTTTCTTTCTTTTTTTTTTGCACTGCTGTTCCATGACAAATGTGAGAACCGCTTTTGGCGAAAAAGGTTTGCTCAGTCGGCGGCTAAAGCGCTTAGAAGTTTACTCGACTGGTTAACGCCCCCCACTACCCATAACACACACACACACACACACACACACATAGACAGGTAAGACCCCCTTCCCAGTCGCCCCTTGCCCCATGCAAAGCGCAGACTCAATTATTAGGCCAGTTGGCAAGCTAATTTGCTTATCAGCAGCGTATGCAATTTGCCTTTGCCAGTGGCAGGGGGCAGTAACGAGTGGCAGGGGGAAATAACGAAATGCGCGCCAAATGAAATTGTCATTTGACGCTGATAACAAACCACCCAACCCTCTCTCTCTCTCTCACTCTCTATCGCTCAACCCTTCCACTTCTGACCGCCCCTCTATGAGCTGATAAGCAGATAGCAGTGAAAAGCTGAACAGAAAAAAAAAAAAAACTTCAAATTAGTTTCGCACTCAAAAATGTGCAAATCATCGCCTGGGAAAAACTAGAAAAATAACAATTCCCAATTCGGAATTCAGAGTTCGGAATTCGGAATGGGGCATCAAAGCGTAAAAGCTGAAGTCCAAGTCGAACTATTTAACACCATTTATCTTTAGCCACAAATAATAAAGCGAGAAGAAATAACAAACTGGGGGGGAAAAAAGCAGAAAAAAATGATTTGGCAAATAGTTTTTGATGGTTTATTGACCAGCTGCCATTTTAAGAAAACTAATAAAAGAGATGGAGAATTTCGCACAGAAATTTCGACTGAATGAAACTACTTTTTATTGGAGAGGAGAGAAAAGGGAAGAGAGGAACAGAGCTAGTTAGCGACATTTAACTAATAACCAAATATTATTATTATATCACAGCAAAAGAAATGAAGTTCCGGGTTCCATTGTAATAATGAAAGTACTACGAAAATAACCGATTCATCGGGTAACTATTATAAATTTGAGAAATATCAGCTTGAAGTGATAAATAATCTAATTGAAAGACTAAAAGTTTATCTATTTGAGAAAAGATTATTACAATATTGTGATTTTTGAGAATATAATTCAACAGAATATAATTCAAACAGAATCTATAAAGACTTTTGAATTAAAAATCGTATTCTGAGTATTCTTAAAACTTGATTTCGCTTCGAGTTTTATTACAGATATTTTGAAAGGAACGCGCTACAATATGGAATGATAGTTTCACTGTTATAATCAAATGGAGAATATAGAATATAATCAATGGAAAATTTATAGAATATATTGAAGAAAAGCTGAAGTATTGTACAATTTTTCCCTGAGAACATTCGGCTTTATATTAACTATCCATATAAAAAATGAAGCTCTTTGAAAAGTGTTAAGGGAATAAAAATCATATTAAAAGTTCTTGAGAAAAAAGTTAAGGTATTGAATAATTTGATATATTCTGATTACCTAAATTACAAAATCTGAGCAGAAAATCAGTCTATATAAAAAACCAGTTTTTTCAGTTCAATAAATGAACTGTTTTATAGAAAAATATATAGAATTCTACAGTTCCTGATCAACCAGATTAAATGCGGCTCACATCAAAAATATAAAAAAATCGCTAGCTTCTGTTTGATATTTCTCAGAAAAAGTTATACTATAGAACAGTTAAATTTATTCTTATTCAGAATGAAAACGACTTTAAATAAAATTCTATATTACATATTGAGTATTATGTCATAAGAAAAGTTCTATAGAAGGCTTACTTAGCATTCGCCAAAGGCAAATAAATATGAAATACCATTTTAGATTTCTTATATTCATTTCAATATCAAAGTAATCATAACTCACCTGTCGATGCATTAAATTGTGGAATTTCCAACGATTGCAGTTTTTTTTTTATAGTATTTTTTGTCAGTCTTTCAATTATAGTATTCAATATTTATTTTATTTTTTTTTTCTGTTTTGCTTTTGTTTTTTTAGTGACGCGACGTAGAATTTACGACGAATTAATGGCAGAGCCTCGCGTTACACGTTTAACATTTGGCTGTGAGAATTCTATATAAAAATACTCGTAAATGGTATTTTTTTTCGTTTTTTGTGGTATTTTTTCTTTTCTTTTGTTTTGTTTTGTTTTGTTCTTTAAAGTCACTTGAAACTGTCAAATTTTTCTTGAACTTCTTTGCTGACTTGACGAAACTTACTGATTAACTGTTTCTTGTTGAGTGTGCGTGTCTGTGTGTGTGTGTATACCGTTAGATGTGTAGGCACAGTGCGTATGCGCAACGTTTCGTATACGCAACATTTGAAGCGTAGCTGCTAAACAGACGGCTGCTGCCCAACAGTCGACCGTTTCGGCTGAGCGGCCAAACTCGACTGCTTCAAAGTGTTGACTTCTGCTGCTGCTGCGGCTGCGGCTGCTAGCTCTGCTGCTAGTGATGGGTCTTCGTCGGCGACTGCGAGTGCACTTTTCGCCGCTGGGCAACCGCAGCTGGCGAATGTTGCGTTTCAACTGAATGCCAACATGACGGGGACTTGCCCAACGAGAACTGCTGTGTGCCTTACGACCTGGACAAACTCCAAGCGAAGCGAAGCCAAGCGCAGCACAGCGCAGCGCAGTCAGGCAGTTGCAGCGCAGCAGCAGCAGCAGTAGCGACGCGACTCGACAGCTGCTGAAGGTGAAGGTGGCCCCCAACAACAGTGACGCCAATCAATGAGAGCGAGAGAGAGCACAATGCTGCGTCGGCGCTCTGCTGCTGCAGTCGGGTGTGGGCTGGGCGCCAGACGATGACGACGACGACGACGACGACGACGGCGTACCGTTGAGTGCATTGGCATAGTAAACTTTGCACGAGGCGCCGCTGTCGTTGCCTGCAGTGAAGTTACACGCAACTAGACGGAGAGACAGAGAGAAACACAAAGAGAGAGAGACAGACAGAAAGAGAGACAGAGAGAGAGAGAGAGCGTGCGACGCTCATTTGCATTGTAGTTGTAGCCGAGTGCCGTTAGATGCGCACTTGTAGTCGTTGCTCATCAACAAGTCAGCGACTGCGACGTCGACGTCGACGTCAACGTCAACGTCGTCGTCGAGGCTTTTGCTTTTTACTTATTGTACAACAACAACAATATATTAAAGAATATATATATATATTTTAAAATAATAATTAAAATAACAACAAAATAAATGCAGCACTTGACTGCAGTAATATTACAGAGGACAAGAGCATAAGAGCGTCGCCAGGCAATAGAAGAGAGAGAGAAAGAGAGCGAGAGAGAGAGAGAGACACTTGCCGCGACGTTGCGTCGCGTCGCTGGTGCCAGCAGCGGAAGTAAACGGAAAGCTTCAATTTAGCCGGCATTTTGGCAGTGCATCCGCTCGGCTGAGCAGCGCAGCGACTGCGTGCCGACGCCACACAGCTCCTGCGAGGGGTGCTCTGCTGCCGCTTGAAAATAAAAATCCGAAAAAGAGAGCGAAAGCGACAGGACTTAAGAGTACCAAATTATTATTGCGATACTCTTTGACTCTTGTGCCGCTTTTGAGGCAGGTCAGTTGCGGTATGCGACGTCAGCCAGCTGACGAAGCGGGCGCACGACGCGTTTTCGATGCGGCGCTCAGCGTGCGTTAGCCA
The DNA here is from genome assembly GCA_018150835.1 of Drosophila repletoides. Taxonomy (NCBI): domain Eukaryota; kingdom Metazoa; phylum Arthropoda; class Insecta; order Diptera; family Drosophilidae; genus Drosophila; species Drosophila repletoides. Next base: position 14,864,035 of record JAECWQ010000089.1, read on the forward strand.
GCTGCCAACGTCGATGCCGCCGACACCGCCAACACCGCCAACGACGGCGACGCCGACGACGCCGACGACAGGAGCCAGAGCATACTCGTCGCATTATTAGATTTATCGTGTTTTAGCGCTTAAGCAGCTGCCCCCGCAGCCCTCGAAACTGCCCACAGAGATGCACTTCAAGAAAAACCCTTCTCAGCTTTTTTCAAGCCATTTGATTATTTCTTCTTTTCTCAATTGTAGAATGCACTTTGGATTAAGTAAGAGTTTTCTAGGATTAATCACAAATGGTTTATGGCTGAGGCTTAAAAGAAAGGGGGGAAAAAAAGATATGAAAGAAACCATTATAAATCTGGAATTTATAAAAATAATTTCAAATAATATTATCTTAAGTATTTTATATATAAAGAAAATAATATTAATACTCTGAGCATAGAGAAGCAACTTTGTTTCCTAAGAAAAACCTGCTTAAAATAATCTTATGAATGATTTGTTAGTTATTTCTATAAAAATAAAATTAATTTATGATTTCTGGGCATAAAAATAAGTTTTTTGTTTTTCTCTAAATAAATAATTCATTTTTTAATAATACTAAAGACGTAATTTTCCCCGCAAAATAATCTTATGTTTGGAAGTAGCAGAAAGTTGGATATTCCTAGCTGTTTTTTTTAAGTGTACTGACCATAAAGCCGAACTGCGAATCGCGACGACTGGGCACATTTTATGGCAGTTGCTTGTCCTTTTTGCCTTTGCTCCTGCGGGCTCTTTTCTCATCATTATTTGCGCCTGAGTTTTCCATTTCCATTTTCCTTTTAATGCCCTTGCGGAGGGTATTACAATGTTGTCACGCAAGGAAACATTTCTTATTCCATCTAAAAAAGACTTTATCTAGCAATGTCTGTCCGTCCGTCTGATTGTTTATATTTTTAAACTGGACGGAACAGACAACTATATCTTAATTTTATATAGAAAGCGTTGTTCCTACAGACTATCTGCCATAGGAAGAATCGCTCAAAATAAATATTATTTTACGACAATTTTATAAGCCACAAATTAGAAATGTTCTTTCCCACTCTGTTAGGGTATCCAATTTTCGGTGTTGGCCCCGCCCTGCTAGTTTTTGTTTTTCTTGGTTCAGTTCAGTTCTGGTTCTGGCTGCAGTTTATGTTCTGCGCTGACTTTTCATTATTATTATTAGCACATCTTGAGCCGAGCAGCTCCTTGACAGGATTTCTCTCTCTCCCCCCTCTCTCTCTCTCTCTCTCTCTCTCTGAATGTTTGTGTGTGTGCAATTGGCATGCAAATATATTTAATTAGACGGCGCTGCTTTTCAAGCTGTTGCCAACTTGACGCTTGATTAACGTGCAACTTTAATTTGTTGCCTTTAATTTGTGTATTTATTTTTTGGTCTTTTGAATTTTATACATTTTTGTGGCATGCACCGCGCACCGCGCCAGACAACAACAATTAAATTACAAACCAATTTCGAAACTTGCCAAAAACTTTTCACTCCAAATTATTATTAAATTTCTGCACACACACACACACACACACACCCACACACACCTACATCCATAGAGACACCTACCTACATACGCACACCCAACACCCAAGTGCAGACGTGTTTTCTGAGACGGTCCGTCCTTTCAGTTCTAATTCGGTTTTTAATTCGCCTTTTAACCTGTGAATTGTTAAACCTTAGTGTGTGGCTATTCTTAGTGTTGCTACATACCCCAAGACGCCGGGCGGTCGTGTGTTGCCGCGATTACAATTGTGATATTGTATCCCAGTTCCTGTCGAGGGGGAGGAGAGCGCTGTATCGGACTCATCTTCCTTCCTTTCCATCCAATTGGGAGCAGCAACAACATTCCCGCCGATTCTTTCTGGAATATTCGCTGTATGTACACAAAAATCAGCTGGGCGTAGGGTTGGAAACCAACGCGCACTACCACCTGTTCGCGTGTTAATATCACTGGACAAGCTGGTTCGTGTATTAGCTAATCAGCTGATCAGCGATTACATCAACCCAGTTGAACATAAAAAAAAAAAACATAAATAGTGGTGCATACCCCCAGGAGCCACCTAGCACAGTGCCTACTTTTAGGTCGAATTGTGCACCGTAGGCTACTTGGGCAGTTTTGAGCAGAAAGTCGCGGAACTGACTAATTTCCAACCCCTCCGCTGCGGCGGTGCTCATAACGGGGCTCTGGTGACCGAGTCGGGGCGGTATAACCCCCAGCAGTCGTACGCCACAGGGAAATCTCTGGCCATCGTGGGTCTGCCCAGGCAGCATACGCAAGATGGACGATGAGCTGCAGGCCTTTGTGCGGCGCCCAGCGCTGCAGAGAACACCACCGCCAGTGCATATAAGCCAAGCTGCGGTGTGTAACTCAGCTTCACTATCTCCGGTGGCTGTATCGAAGGAGGAGCCAACCACCCTGAAGGGGGCGTTGGAGATCATGGGCGTGACCCTAGATGGCCTCTCGGCGTTACTGCAGGGCCAAAGGCACGTCAACACGCTGATGCGGAAAGAATTCGCCTATCTGGTCAACTTGCAAAAGGTGGCCATGGATCTGCTACGTACAGATAATCCAGAAAAGACAACGAAGGCATCCAAGGAAGCGCAAACCTCGCCCGTGCTTAAATGGGCAACAAGCGCACGAGCAGCGCAGGGGCTTTACGCTGGATCTGCGCCATCGGGTACCCCAAAGCGCCAACGAGAACCAAGCTCCGAGCAGCGGAAGACCCCCACAAAGCGATCTAAGCGGCAAGTGCCGACCAAAAAAGTTGTGCCCGGCCCAGTTAACTCATCAGAGAGTGAAAAGCCTGGTAACGACGCAACCGGGAAGGCTCTTGGCTGGTCTAGGGTCACGAGACGACAGCAGCCCCACAAACGTTTCCGGGCGGACGCGATAGCTGTATCTGGAGTGGACGGATATAGCTATTCGGATATCCTGCGAGTGGTCAAGACTGACCCTACGCTTACGCACCTAAGTGGAGATGTGCAGGGTATCAGGAAGACTGCAAAGGGCGATCTTCTGCTAAGCCTTAGCAGAAAACCTGTCCACAGCCGGGAAGAGCTCCAGACGGCAGTTGGGAAGGCCCTGGGCGGGCATGCGGTGGTTAAAACACTGCAGGAGATGTCCCAAGTTGAGATCCGGGATCTGGATGAGCTGGCGACCAAGGAGGAGGTCATACTGGCAGTTGGCGCTGCCATTGCAGACCCTTCCCTATCCACAGAAGCGATCAAATCGCTCCGTGCGATGAAGGACGGGTCTCAAATAGCCACCATAAGCCTGACAGCAGCAAGCGCAACGAAGTTACTGGAGAGCACCAAGCTGCGCATTGGCTGGGTGATGTGCCGTGTCCGGCAAGTCCTCCAACCAAAGCGCTGCTTCAGGTGCTTGGAATATGGGCATATTGCCCTAAGATGCCATAGCCAGGAAGATCTCAGAGGGGCATGCTTCAAGTGCGGAGTAAAAGGCCACGAGGCAAAAGGGTGTACCAAGCCGCCGAAATGTTTACTCTGTGAGCGCAGTGGAAAAAAGAGCTCGGACCATGCTACAGGCAGCTTTAGGTGTCCGGCGTACCGCGAGGCCCTCGACAAAATGAAATGTTAAGGTTAATTCAAATTAACCTTAATCATTGCATTGCCGCCCAAGCGCTTCTCGAACAAACCTGCAGAGAGCAACACATTGATGTGGCAATCATCAGCGAGCCACACCATTGTGAAGCTGGTTGTGCCAGGACTCGGGTAGCTGATACAAGTGGAAAATCTGCGTTGTGGCTATGCGGCAGCCGATCCCTGAGGCTATTAAAAGACGCCAAGCCTTTTAACGGATTCGTTAGAGCAAGATTGGGAGATACGTGGCTGTATAGCTGCTATCTGGCGCCAAGTCTTGCTTTAAACGAGTATTCCGGCATCCTCGACGAACTGGCAGATGATGTTAGAGGGCGCTCTAGGGTCGTGGTGGCGGGCGATTTCAACGCGTGGGCCGAAGAATGGGGCAGTCCGGTGACAAACAGCAAAGGCCGCACCCTGCTTGAGACCTTTGCTCCCCTGGACTTAGCGCTGCTGAACACAGGCACTGCTCACACCTTCAGTAGAGCAGGACTGGGATCCATTGTCGATCTTACATTTGTAAGCTCTTCGCTCTTTAGCAGCGCCCAATGGCAGATTAGCGACACATACACCGCAAGTGATCATGTAGCTATTCTGACCACCATTGGAAGCCACACAGGATTGAGGAATGCTTGGATGCCCCAGCAAAACGCGTATCGGCCAGAAACTTTTAATGGCCAAGAGTTCTCCACGTCGCTGCAATCGCTCATCACAGATGGCAGCGCTGAAACACGAGCAACCCAGCTAATGGCACAACTCACTTCAGCCTGCAATCGAAGCATGGCCAAACGGCAACCATTCGCCAGACACCACACGCCAACGTATTGGTGGAGCGATGACATAGCCAATGCTCGAAAATCCTGTCTCCAGGCCAGAAGGCGCTATCAGCGGGCAAGGGGTAGACCCGATTTCCGCGAATGGCAAGGCGTATATCAAACGGCACGGAAAAGGCTGAAGCTAGCGATCCGCAAGAGAAAAAGGGACTGCTTTCTCGAACTATGCGACTCGGCCGAATACGACCCGTGGGGCAAGGCTTACAAAATTGTGGTTAAAAGGCTCTACAGCGGCAAGCAAGCATCACCAACGGACGCCGGTGAACTGAAGCTAATAGTTGAGACACTGTTTCCCTCCAACCATCGGCACACAACAATGCGAGAGCACCCCTCGCTATGGTGGAGTCTCCTATATGCGACTTAGTAACGTCGAGCGAAGTGCTTGCGATAGCCAGAAGCCTGAATGCCTCTAAAGCTCCCGGCCCCGATGGCATACCGAATTGTGCTCTAAAGATGGCGCTGTCTCTGCATCCGGAATCCTTTTCCGATGTTTTTAATGCGTGCCTTCAGGAGAGAATTTTCCCCGCAATATGGAAAACCCAGACCCTGGTACTTTTACCAAAGCCGGGAAAGCCACTTGAAGATGCCTCTTCCTACAGGCCAATCTGCCTGTTGGACACGGCAGGGAAAGTGCTGGAAAAGGTAATAAGTACCAGGCTGGAGGCAGCCATCGATAGAGCGGGAGGGTTATCCCCCAACCAATTCGGGTTCAGGAAGGCGAGATCCACAATCGACGCCTTGAGCAAAGTCACCGGCATAGCGTCAGAAGCTATACAAGGCACACGCTGGGACGGCGGCTCCAAGCAGTATTGTCTCATTGCAACTTTAGACATAAAGAATGCATTCAATACTGCAAGGTGGGACGCCATAATAAGCGCCTTAGCAGAATTTGGAGTTCCTGAGCAGCTCGTGGCAATAATCAGCAGCTATTTCAGCGGTAGAACGCTGCAATATGCTACCGACGAAGGCCAACAGGTTTATCGAGTGTCCGCTGGGGTGCCGCAAGGATCAGTACTGGGCCCGCTCCTTTGGAACATTATGTACGATGGAGTGCTGCGTCTCACAGTACCGGAGGGCACTCACATAGTTGGCTTCGCCGATGATGTAGCCATCGTGATCGTCGCGAAGGAACTGCGATCTGCTGAGGTGGCATGCAACAGTTGTATCGCGCAGGTAAACCGGTGGCTAGCTTCTGTTGGCCTCATGTTAGCAGCGCACAAGACCGAGGCAGTCCTGGTGAGCAGCCGCAAGAAAGTGGAGACGGCGAGCATAATGGTTGGCGAGTCCGTGGTTGCCTCTAAACGGGCAATCAAATACCTTGGAGTCATGCTGGACACTAGGCTGTCGTTCAGGGAGCACCTGGAATTTGCCAACTCAAAAGCGGCTGTTTCAAACAGATCGCTCTCCAGGATATTGCTAAACACTCGAGGCCCAAAGCAGATACGCAGACAGCTGCTAACGAGCGTCACCAAGGCAATCATGCTGTATGCAGCGCCAATATGGAGCAGAGCGATGGCAGTTCCCAGCTACCGCCGTGGGATCTGCGCCACATACAGACTGAGTGCAATCCGAGTCTGTTGCGCATTTAAAACAATCTCGGATGACGCGGCCTTGGTGCTAGCAGGGATGATCCCGATCGCCGAGCTTGTATTTGAAGCTGATCTGCTGAAACGAGCTTCAATGGGAAATACCGATGCTACACGAATATCGCGGCCCGATGCAAGGCGGCGCAGCATCGAACAGTGGCAGACGCAGTGGGATCGCTCAACAAAGGGGCGCTGGACGCACCAGCTGATTCCCAACTTGGAGAAGTGGCTCGGAAGGAGACATGGGCAGATAAATTTTTATCTGACCCAGATGCTGTCAGGTCACGGTTGCTTCCGAAGCTACCTTAAACGCTTCGGACACGACACTTCCGATGAATGCCCTTCATGTGGACACCAAGTGGTAGAGGATGCGTACCACGTGATATTCCGCTGCAGTCGCTTCGACCAACACAGGCTGATACTGGAGCGGAAGTTGGGTGGTTCCATTACTGTCAATAGCCTGGTGCCGAGCATGTTGCACTCGGCAGAAAAGTGGGAGGCGGTCAGCAACTTCGCAGCAGTCATGATGACAGAGCTGAGAAGAGAGGAGCGCAGCCGGAGAAGACTGACAGACTAGGATAGGTAAAGCAATATGTCCGCGAAGCATTGCCTCGCGGTCGTACCGCGGACGCTAAGCTTTACCCATCCTGTCTTAGAATTAATATTAGTTATAGGAAATCTGTATATTGTAAATTTAAATCTAAACTTAAGAGAATAAATATGAATATAAAAAAAATAGAGACACCTACACATTGAAAATTTGTAAATTTTTGCACACATGTCGCCTTTTAACCGCTCACAATTTTCATATGCCAAAAATTCGAAATATTTGATATGACCAGAAATATGCAAACATTTTCCACACTGAGCCAAAATATTTACCAACAAATTGCTGCAAATGTATTCCATTTAATTAAGAGTAAAATAGTTTATTTTTTATTGAATCGTATTTATAAAAAATTAACCATTATTCAGAATTCACGTTTCATATAAATTCTGCACAGGTTTGAGTATAAAATTGTTAATTCAATTCGAAAAGAAAGCATTAATCATGTCTGCAATTTGGCTATAAACCGAACCCGTTCTCCGAGTAATACTCAAGCTTGAACCTAGCCATAAACCGAACTGAATCAAACTGAATCTATGGCTGAACCCAAACCTTTACCGAACAACTGTAAGAACAAGCCTTTTCGATTTTAAAACGAATACTTTCGAAACCTTAGAGATTCTATATGAGTTTTCCCGAATGTATCCTGGTTCTTTCAACAAATAAAAAAAAAAGTGGAAATGTTAAAATATGGAAAAAGGTTTATATAAAAGATTGAAACCAATACTACAAACCTTATTACTGAATGTTCTAAAACCAAATTAGGGCTTCCTTGGAGGAACTGCTATAACTCAGGAGTCCCCAAATCTTGCCCTAGAAAATTTGGTATGTGGCTACTTAGAAAGCTTAAAATATAATTCCCAAATGGTTCTCAAAGATTATTCTATACATAAAAGATTTAAGAGCCTTTTTAAAAAGGTAAAAAATATGAAATAGGTTGAGAAGTTTTCAATTTTGATAAAAGTTTTATAAAAATATGAAAAATTTTCCACTTTAATTTGAGCAATTGAAACCTGGTTTTAGTCACCAAATTTTGTATTAAATACCAAGTTTTTAGTATATATTTTTGAGCCGTGTTTGTTGCATTTAATTTGGCAAGTTGCAAGCTGCATTTTAGCTATTTTGTCGCTAAATTGAGTTCCGGTTTAATGTTAGTTTCTGTGTGGGTTTTAGCCTCTTTCTAAGCCGCGCCACGCAGATTTCTGTTTTCCAATTTGTTGTTGTTATTGTTGTTGTTTTAGTTTATTTTATGGCCAGCACAATTTGTTTTGCCAATTTATATAGATATATATGTAAGCTATATAAACATATATAGGAATGTTTCAGAAACCATAAATGGGTATTTTAAACTTCGACTTGTAGCTCCATATTACATCGTCAGACATAGAGACTATGATAACTAGAGATATGAAATTTGGTATGGGTGCTCCCAGATATAATATCTTCAAGATATTCCCAGTTTTCCCAAGTCCTGAAAACTTTTAATGCCGAATTTGATTAACTAAATCAATTGACATGCCAGTTCTTTTCAACATTTCTACCATATTTGTTGACTACTTGTGTACTGTATATATACAGGGTATTTCCCAGTCGGCCAAACCTTAAGTTTTGCAACTATTTGTTAAAAAATTTGCGTAGAGCGCGCCGGAAAATTACTTGCAATTAAACCAAAAATTATGTTGCCAAAATAACAGCAGGAGCCGCCGCCAGTAACAAGAAGTTGGCAGCAATTAGCAATGATAAAAATGAAAAATAAAAATATAAATAAATTATTTAAAATTTTGGCATTGCCATTAACACAAAGCCGAGCAATTGCCAGGCGCAAATAAATTACTAAAATAAATAAAAGAATATTTCTCTACACAGAGAAAAGAGAAGAGAACAATTTGTTGTATATCCTTTTTGGGGGAGAATTATTTAATGGAGACAGCAATGCGCTGCACTCTCTGGTCACCAGAGCTTAAATTAAACATTAAAACGATGCTAATCAGACGATCCCCCTGGCAATTCCATTCAAAAAACTATACTAAAAGCCTGCATTAAAGTTATGCGGCGCGCCAAAAATATGCGCAAAATATTCAAATGCATTCTAAATAAATATGAGAATTTTATAACAGAAACAAATATGCACAAAAAAGATACGCAACAATAACAAAAACAAAAACAAACAGCAAGTAAATACGTGTGTTCAAAAAAAAAGATAGACTGGCAGATGCCCTATGAGTTTGGTATTATTCAAGCAATTTTTAATGGGTAAACTCGGCAATCTACATGAGAATTTTTAATAAATAGAAAGAAGAAGCTACATACCAAATTTCAGAGTCCTGGCATAAACAGATCCTAAGTTCAATGGGTCTAGAAAGAGAAAAAGGATTAATATTAATAGAAAGATTGAGAAGTTTTTATATGTAATACAATAAAAGAAGCTAAGGCCATTATGAAAGTACGGAAAGCTGTATAAGCAATGTTTCATGTTTAAACTTCTAATTGTTTTCTTATAAAGATAATTATGAAATAACTAAAAAATAATAATAAAAAAGAAGCTCTGATAGATTCCGAGTTCAACGACTAGAAACATTATTTAACTTTTGGGGAATGAATATAAATATTGTAAATAAATAAAATATATAATCAAATATTGTTTATTATGTATGTCCATGTGATGTGTTATCTTACTTTATTACTCTCTTTCTTTCTATCCTTTTGTCTATTATGTTCTTTTTCATTCTATTTTCAACAATCTTTATATTTCTTTTTCGCCTTTTTTCCTGGTCTGATTGGGTTTTTTGCCTGGGTTTTCCCCAATCCTGTGCAACAAATGTTGGACCATAAAAATTGATTGATTTTAATACCCCAGAATTCAATTTTAATCTTACTTGTAAATTTTAATTTAATTAATTTCTAGATTTTAATTTAATTTATATAATAATTATATTAATTCTTTTGTAATCCTTTAATCGACTGCAATTAGTCGATTTATTAATAAATAAATAAATAAAATAAATTATATTATTTCATTTCGTATAGACAACCCCTTTCAGTCAATCCAATGATTACAGGGTATCAAAATGCGCGACACGCACTCGTAATATGCCAAAGGATTAACTTTGATCAGATGCAAATGAGGGGCAAAGCGACAGCGCTAAGGGACGCTTGGGCCGTGGCACAAATTGAGCTAATTGCACACTAGATATACTCATACCCTTATATAGCATATTGTGGGGTAGCAGCGACTAGTGGGGGGGTGTGCTGGTGGAGGTATCGCAAAAGGACACGCACATTAATAGCCGCATTAGCATAAAGTGCCTGGGTATTTGTCAGCCCCTCGACGGACAGACGGACGGACGGATGGAAGGACAGACGGACCGCGACGATTGACAATCGGCAACTCAGTTTTCCAGTTGCCGCTTTTGGCAGGAAAAAGCCAAATTGCAATATCAGACATTTAGTTTTATGCACCAGACAATATCCATTTGATTGACATGTCATTCACTCAAATTGACTTCAATTATGCAAGGACCAAAGGAAGGGGATTCTACTTGAAGTAGACCTGGAAATAGTAGACCACAATTGATATTAATAATCAAAATATTATAAAGCGGACACTGAAGGGTTTTTTATCTAAATTAAATGTCCTTTCAAAGCTTTTTGTTTTGGAGAATATTCTATTCTATTTTTATTCTGGTAGACAACACACTTCCCTTTGGAGATGCAAATGAAAGTATCGAGCGAGCGAGCACCGTGTGTCGCTTATTGCTTTCGGCTGCCACTGAATGTGGCAAGCATCCTTTTCATCCTCAATAAAAGCAGCCCTTTTACCCGTATCTTTGGCTGCTTTCGGCTTTCGGCTTTCGTACGGGTAATTGATTTGCATATAAGCAAAAATATTTTTTAATTACCAAAAGCAAAAAAAAAGAATAAGGCAAAACCCGTTTGAGTGTGTGGGCGTGGCAGCCGTGCAACTGAGTGGCAGCTGCAACTTTAGACACTGGCATATTTTCATTGCATAAATCTGTGCGCGGCTGTGAGGGGGCATACTGGATGCTGCTGGCTGATGGCTGGAGAGGGGCAGGAGGGGGGCTGGAGGGGGGCTGGAGGGTGGTGCTACCTGTTCTGGAGCGACCACTAAACGCGCGCTAAATGCGGTTGAGCTTTGAAAACTGTATGAAATGTGGTTGGGCGGTTTGGTCGGAGCATCCGTTTGGACTGCCATATGTTTAGTTAACAGCGGGTGGCTAAGGCGGCCATAAACATTTTTGCTTGGCTCGACTATTTTGATACCCTTTCTAAGGCAACGACTATGATGAAATATGTGACAAAGGCAGCAACTTTGAAGGCAAAGCTTAAAAAGCTGAGTCTATTGATTGATTATTATGGAATCAGATAACTATATTATATAGCTACAATAGAAAAAATTCGATTTAAAGAGCGTGTTTCTTATTTAAATTGTTGGTTTTTTCTTTAGATCTGTTCTCATGGGATAAAAGTCTCAGATAGTTTCGTAGCCTGCGAGTTAAAAGTAATCAAAATCTTTTAGCTGACAGTTGTATTCTTTTTTAGATTTAATAATTAAACCTTACTGCAGGGCTTTCTTTTTAATATTAAGAAAACTGTTTAGTTTGGGTAAATTTTTGTATATATTTTTTTTATTTTTTTTTTCGGCTGGAAAATTTTAAATTTTCGTTTTAAGAACATCACAATTATCTTGAAAAAATGAACAAAAAATATTTTATTTAAATTAAATTTATATTTAGGAAGGGCATTTCAGGATGCGCCTCGAAAAAAAATGCATTTTCTTGCTTGCTTTTGATTTTTTTGTTGTGTTGTTTTTGCGTGCAACGCAGCATATGAAAACACGTGTACCACAAAAGTGTATCTGTGTGTGTGTGTGTAGGTGTGTGTGTGTGTTTGTTTGTGTGTGTGGCAGCCACGTCTGCGGCAAACCGTGCAAACAACGGTTTAAGATGATTAAGTGCTTTTTTGGCCACACTTGTGTGGCTAGCTCAGCGCTCATCTGCCTGTTGTTGGTGCTGCTGCCTCTGCTTCTGCTGCTGTTGCTGGCGCTGTTGTTGTTGTTGCTTTTGATGTTGTTGCCGCTGCGGCTGTTGCAAGTTTTCATTTTCTAAAACGCCTACAAAAACTTTCAACTGAGCGTCGTTTGCCTCACCCCCAAAAATGCTGCAACGAAATTGTTTGTTGTAGTTTTTCGCCGCAGCTTCTCTTGTTGCGAGAAAATCTAATTTCCATATGTTTGTGTGGCCTTTTCGAAAAGACCTGGCTAAAAGCATTTAAAAATTTTTGCTGATCTGCGTGCTTTTTCAAGTAACAACAAGCGTTAGTTTCCGATTTATACTCTTTCGGAAATTCCTGAATTCCTGCTATAAAAAGCATTCCTGAACCAAATAAATCTAAATTTTAAAAGCTTTCCTTAAACAATATCAAAGTTTTTAACCAGCAGAAACTCCATGAAACAATTCATCGTATAAACTGCAAGCAAGGGTAAAACGGGGAAAAACCAACCCAAGTCACCCCCTCGAGTGACTCCCCTGTGTCCTCAGCTGATTTGTTTATATTTACATTGAATCTTCTACGTTTTCAGTGTGTCAAATTTTGTGTTGCTTGACATTGAAATACTACACCCTCCCCTATTCGTATACCCCTTCAGCTCGTCAGCTATCCCTACTGTTACCACTGTGCGTGTGGTTTTTAAAAAAGATTAAGTATACGTCAAGTTGTACGTCGTGTAGCGCTTTTCAATTAGCGTCGTCTGCTTCTTCGCTGCTCTGCTTTGCTCTGCTTGCCACAAAAAGTTGCGTATGACACCTGTCAGCTGTCATTTGGTATTTAGTATTTGGCATTTGGCATTGTGGCTAACTGCGCTGTCATTAAGTCAACACTTTGCGATTTATCCACTCGCCTTGCCTCTCGCCTTTCTTCCTTTCAAAGTTTCCTGCAACTAATTCAATTTGCAGCTGCATCAAAATGCTGCCAAAGACGGCAATAAAACTATTTAATTCAATTAAATCAAGCTGAGCTTTAATTAAATTTTACTAAGGCCAAAATTTGACTATAAATGAAGTAAATAATAGTTATAAATTAAAAGAAGTTTAACTAATAAAATGAAGAGTCTTAAAGTAAAAACTACTAAGAAAAGAACATCTGCAGCAAGCCGAAGATTGCATACCCTTAGACGGACGGACATGGCTATACCGACTATCTTATCCTGATCATTAAAATACACTTTATGAGGCTGGAAATGTCTCCTTCAATGCATGACACATTCCCTGACATAGTCATAATATCCTCAGGAAGGGCATAGAATCAGATCCAACCTATTTCATACTTAAGACATTGCTTGAAGATTTATCCAAAGGAATCCCAAAAAAATAGATAGAAATTTGTACTCCACTATTTATTAAAATATTTTTGAATTCGCTTTAAGTAAAATCCAATTTTGACAACAAATATAATTAATTTTCTTAAGTTATATTTTGATGAACTTTATCAGCGACTCATTTGCTTTGTTGCCAGCAGCAACAGTTGCGTTTATTTAGGGGCATATCCCGAGGAACAGCAGAGCAAAAGCTGCTGCCTTCTGCCTCCTTCTGGTGCCTCCAGATGCCTCCTGGTGCCTCCTGGTGCCTCCTGATGATGATGGAAAATGGAAAATGCTTTTCCATATTGTGTGTGTGTGTGAGTGTGTGTGTGTGACTTGCCTAAGGAAACGCACAGCGACAAAAGTTGCCGCAACTCTTTGAATTTTGAACCCAGTTGAGTAAAGGCCAAAAAAAGTGAAAAAATAAATAAATAAGTGAGCTCGAGGCTGCAAATACCCTGTAATGAGTTAGGCAATAGCCTAGGGCATGCTTAGACCTAGAAAAATACAGGGAAACGCTTACAGAACTATATTAACTTTCGACTGCTACAAAAGTTTGATTAAGCTTTGGCATACCCTCTTTTAAGCAAGTGCTGTCTACAGGGTATATACACAGCAGAAAACTTGTGCCGCATGGAGGCTGCGTCGCATTTCAGCAGGAAAACAACTAAAAGTCAAATAAACAATTCAACTTAACGCTGTCAACGACGAAAGGAGCAGGAAGAAGGAGCAAGGAGCAGGAACAACGGCATCATCATCGCTCATAATACAAACAGCAACTGAAGAGAGAAAGAAAAACGACGAAGAGCATAGGCAAGGAGCAAGACAAGGAGCAAGGCAAGGAGCAATGCCAAGGAGCTGTGTTCTGGCCATAGTTTCATATTTCGCTGGCATTTTGCATGTTTTATTTATTGTTGAGTGCCAGGACTTGGCGTCGAGTCCTTCGGCAAAGGTTACAACTCTTGACTTTAATTGTTAACAAGTGACTGCTGCTGTGAGCTTAAATTATTGAATGCCACAAGCGGAAGACATTCATCTCAGTTCGTTCTTCGTTCTTCGTTCTTGCAACATGTTGCAAACAGCAAACATATTTCAAAAATTTTGCGCAAATGTTCTGACGCATTTTTCGCATAAATTCTGCTTTAGCAAAAGATGATATATTTCGCTTTTTGCCAACTTGCGTCGGCGAGCCTTGATTAAAGCACAATGCCACATTTTGTGGCATTAACGCGCTACCTCAGTCAAATGAGGTCAGTAACACACAGAAGCCAGCTGCGTTTCTCACCTTGCAGCTAATAGCCGACGGTGTGGCATGCATATTAGATTGGCAGCAACAACACCAGCCCCAGCAGCAGCCACACACTCAAAAAAACTACATTTCATTAAAAAAGAAATTGCCTAAGGATATATCAAATATTCAGTATCGAAATGGATTTAAAATGGATAAAAAAAATAGTAGAAAAAGCCTTTTAAAATTATTATATTTAATAGACAAATGAATTATTTTTTGCTCAGTGTAGCAGTAACAGCAGCAGCAGCAGAAGTAACATCATTAGTCTTCATCACCAGCTGCGTTCCAGCGATGTCCTCAGACATCTGATGGGCCTGCGTTGCGTATACGTAACGTGCGATATTTCATGACGACTCACAGGCACTCACTCACACACACACACAAGGGCAAGAGAAGAGGGTGGAAGGGAGGTAATGCGGAACAGAGAAAGAAAGAGAAAGAGACCGCTGTCTCAGTAGACTGCAAGCAGAGATACGAGTGCTGCTAGGCTGTTAGAGGACACCTTCAGCACTCCAAAAGAGTCAAAGCAAACAAGCTCAAAAGCAATGAATTCTACTCGTTTCATAGATACCCTGTTTAAAGTAAGAAGAGCTCTTCCAGCTATGAATTGTCTGAATATTAATCTATTAAGCAAGCTTTAAAGAGTTAAGAAAAGACTGCCAAAAATAAACATTTTATGAGCTAAAAAGTCTGAATATTAATCAGGCTTCCAAAAGCAAATTATTCATAAGTTTAAAATAAGTAAATTCCTCAAGGGAAATACAGATATAAATACTTTGAATCCTTTTGTTTATATAATGCAGATCCTGTCATAGGATAATGAAATTAAAAGCAAATTAAAGTACCTTGGGTACTATCCCAAAACTCTAAATTCTACCTATGAAAATATTATCTTCTACTCAAAGAATTCCCTCTTCTAATGTTAATAGAGCCAATATAATACCAAAGAAATAATGTCTAATATATCCCATATGTTCATTTCCTTCTTTAAAGGGTATTAAAAAGGTGAAAAAGCGAAAAAGTTTGCCTTCAATTAACTTTGATGTGTTGAAATTCAGCCGCAGGCTTGAAAATAATTAATTGTTGTTATGTGTGTTGTGTGTGTTGTGTTGTGTGTTGTGTGTGTTGTTGTGTGTGTTGTTGTTGTTGTTAAAATTGTGTTGAGTCTTCACACTTGACGTTGTCGTCTGACTTTGCTGTCAAGAGGCGGCGCATTGTGTTGCAAATTGTGTGGCAGTTGCAAGAGTTAAATTTAAACCAACTGCTGCTACTTTTTCGGCCAATGAATCATGAATTGGCCCCAACATGTGGCCAGAATGCATACAAGCAGCTAACTTGACCAGTGTAGTCACAATTTTTTGCCAACAGCATTAGAAATTTGCTAGAAAATAGCTAAAAAAGCAGCTAAAATAAAGTAGCTCATATATCTAATAAACTAATCAATGTAATAATGGTAGTCAAATCAAAGCTCTAAGCCATAAATCGTGTGTTCATCCATAAATCCAAGGGTTCATTTAAAAGCCTGCTAAAAATAGCTAATTAATTTTCAAGCTATACTTTATGTAAAAATAGCTAAACTGACAGCACTGCAACTAACTGGGACACGATATCAATGCAAATTGAAGTGGACAACGTGGCGCTGTCCAATTGACGAACTGCCAAGGGTTAGCTGAGGGGCTAACTGAGGGGGGGCTAAGCAGAGTAAGCAGAGTAAGGGGGGGCGCAGTGGACACAACGGTGTCCAAGTCACATTTGAAATTCAATGAATTTTTACCCAGCCACAGCGACAGCGGTGAAGTTTTGCGGCTTAGATGAATAACAGCAGCAGCAGGACGAGACGAGAGAAGGCATCAGGCATCAGGCATCAGGCATCAGGCATCAGGAGGATGTCCGGATGCTGTAGCTGTAGCTGTACCTGCACCTGCACCTGCAACATGTCAATTGGCTGGCCAAAGCCGAAAGCCAAAGAAGTGCCACACATACCACATACCACATGCCACATGCCACATGCCACTTGCCACTGGACCGTCGCTCTGTTGCATTATGAATGATTCGGTCAGCAAATTGCCACAAACTGTTTGCAGTTTAAGTTGAATTCAATTTTTCTCTGGCATCCTCTGACTGTGACGAATGTCCTTAAAAACTGCCATAAATTCTTCGTTCCCAACGCCGCCTGCGCCGCTGCTGCTGCCGCTGCCGCCACTGCCGGACAGTAAATTGCCGCTAATTATGCTGAGTGCAAAGGATACGAAAAGGATACTCGACGCTCTGGCAACCAACAACAACAACAACAATGAAAAAAAAAGCAGAACCAACAACAATTTCTCATTTTTCATTTTATTATATGTATTTGCACATTAAAAATGCAAATGATTCATTTGAGTTCATTTATTTATAACGACGGCATTAAACAATAAAATCCACAAAAGAATTCATATGAAAACTAGCCAGATACCATGCAGTGCCAGACACCAGCCAGTTACTAGCTGATTACTATGGAACTAGTAAGGAAAAGGAAGTGAATCAATCACAATTCATATCAGAAACAAGTACGAACCGGTTTACTATAGACTAATATGTCTAATTCGGATTAAATCAAGTTCGAGAATTCTTGTTTTAATCTTACTACAATATTATTATAATTCATTGAAGGGATTGAAGGAAGAAAGGAACAGGCTGCGGCTACAGATGGCTTGAATCAATTATTAAGAGGAGAGGAGCGAATCAGACTTAAAGTCAGACTACCCCAACTCGGTGTAGAAACAAGATGAAATCAAGAATTCCGAGATTAAATGGAAATTTACTGATTTTAAAATATACAATTTATGGAATTTCCTTAAAAATTGTTGACCGTTTTTACCATTTTTTCGGTTAACAAAAATTAAAGAAAAGAAAAATCAATAAGTTTAATATATAATCGATCAGATTTGCGTTATATCTAGGCTTGAAAACTTGATAAATTTATATTATTATGAAAAAACAAGTGTATAAAAATCGTGTAATCATTATATTTACCTAAAAGAAGTCCTTGAACTAAACAGAAGTGAAAACAGAAAAAAACTAAACTTATAACCTTAAGTTGCTACTCATTACAAACAACCCGTTTGACTCATTTAACAGGGTATCAAAACAAATATATTCAGCTAGCTTGCATACAAAATCTCTCTTTAATTTTCCAGCAATTTTCATGAATATTGCATAGCATTTTGGCTTGGCCAATAAACAAAGTGGCCAAGTGGCAAGCAAGTGCAGCTTTGATGATGCCCCAAAGGAATTGACAGCTCAACGAGCCAAGAAGCAGTTCAAACAGAACCGAGAACCGAGAACGGAGAACTGAGAAGAACAGTACAGAGAATAGAACAGAGCAGGAAGAGAGAAGGCGCAACATTGCGTATACGCAATAAAACAATTAGGAAAAGCTGCAAATGCAATTTGACATGACTCGAGAGCGTAAAATACTCCTAGATAGATGGATACTCCATGCTTAAAGCTGTAAATTCCTTAAGGAACTCAAACAAATCGAAATTAATTTGATTTTCTTCCAGAATAGAGGGAAAATGGTTACAAGCAAAAGCAAAAGCAAATGGAAGGAGGAGCAGGAGAAGGCCAAGGCGAGTGCGAAGTGGATAAGTGAATAAGATAGGAAATTCCCCAAATGATACGATGTGTATTTTCCGAACAACTTGTCAAGTTGCCCAATTAATAAATCAATTTCTATTTCGAAAACTTCTTGTTCGTATTTAATTTTGCATTTATTTGCCTGTCATTCAACCTCCTGTCCTCTGTCCCCCTTCCCCGCTTCCCCCTTCCCACGCAGAAGAGCAAACAAAGAAAACAAAAAAATAAATCAACTGCCAAAAATCAACAACGGACTTGAGAATAATTTTTCCTGCTCCCTGAGAGCCAACATTTTCTTGGCTAGTTGAGCAATGCAAAAACAGCTAACAGCAAGCAGCTAATACAGGAAATTCAATTAGGAAATCTACGTAAAACGGCGTCAAGAAAAATGGCCCCAAAGCGAGAGCTCTCCTCAAAATTTATACCCTGTATTAAAAGCTAGAAATTCTCTCAAAGCTGATAAACTGATAAAGCCAGTTAATTAATTCTGTTGTCTATAATGATTCTATAAAATCTAAACAAATTTTCTAATCAACTTCTAATTTCTTCATATTTTCATATTTTTTTTTTTAAATTTAAGTTTTTTAAATATTCTACAAGAATTTTCGGAATTAATCTGCAATTTATTTAAAAAATTAGTTTTTTAAAATTTATTAAACTCAATATTTGGTTGTATATCATAAGTTAAAAGATAGATAGATATTAGCTTTCATTTGAGTCTTGTTTTTTAGAAGAAAATCTAAGAAATAAATTCCAAATAAATGAAACAAAATGTTTCAAAATATTTAATATTTTTTCAAGAGTGTTTTTATATAATCATTTTTATATAACCGAACAAACAGAATGAATTTCAGGCTAGAGACAATTTTTCTTTTATTTTAGAAAGAAATACCACAAAAAATTTACAAAAATTTCGGAAAAATAGAATTAAGATTTCTTAATATATTCGTATATTAAAAGGTGAAAATTTACATTTTATTTTAGGAAAATTTTCGAGAAATCAAGTTTTTCTTTTGTGTGAAAGGCTGGGTAACTCTTGGTCGTGTATACCCAATTAGAGCATTTCAATTGTATTTGCTGTTATTGTTATTGTTGTGGCAATCATGCGAGACACGCGCACACATACCCTCACACACACCGCACACACACACACACAAACCATGTGGTTATTTTTGGATAAAAGACGTAAAAGAAAAAAGTAAAAAGAGACGAGCGGAATAACAGTTAGGTCCAAACACAGTTTTTAAGCGGCGTTCCATCAGGTAAATGAACTAAAAGTGCGAAACGGTGCGTGGCAAATACAACAAAAACACGAAGAACCCGAAGAAGAAGAAGAAGAAGAAGCAGAAGGTGAAGCAGAAACAGAAGACGAAGCAGATCGTGAGCGAAATTAGATTGCCACACTTTCAACATAAAACGCTGGGAAATAAGACGAAGATCGTCAGAAAGAGAGTGGAAGGGTCAGAAGAAAGGGAGGGAGGGTTAAAGCGCAAGGGCCACATTAAAAATGCGATTCATTCACAAGTTCAACGACGCTGACGCTGACGTTGACGTCGACGCGCCGCCGCACTCATTCATACGATCAGCTGAGCGGCAGCGATTATGCAATCGTCGAACGGTAAAAAGCGCTGCTCAACTCATTCTGGACACTGTCCAGCTGACTGCGACGCCGACGCCAACTTCGACGCCAACGTTGGCGACTGCATCGTTTGGCTGGCCAAGCGGCACCGAAACCCCAAAACAAAAAAAATAAAATACAAAAAAAATAACATAAAAAATAAATAAAATTAAAATTGCCTGCAACTTTTAGAGTGCTAAGTGGCACGCCTCAACAAGAAGTATACAGTAAAAACTCCCATAAAAATCATATCGGAAAATTGAGCCATTTTCATCTTAGCCAGATAACAACAAAGAATTTCCAAGGTTTTCTTTAAAGCTCTACGTTTACGGATTTAAGGAGCTAGCTTGGGATACAAACGGTTTCCTATAAAAAAAGAGGGATAGTTCCTATCACAGCTATATCTATATTAGAGATATCAGATTTTCATAATTCTCGGGCACAAACTAGAATAATTTTTTAGATTTTAAATGGAGATATCTACAAAAATTACAAAACTTGGAGGTTTGTCCCTATGGTGACTATATTATACAGTCCAATATTACTAATTTTTGGATCCTCTTTATTAGCTTTTAGTTTCCATATCAGCTAGGAATACGAGTTTCTATATCAGCTATATGATACAAGTAGTTATGAGATCATCCTCACTCCGTTATCGATATATAATCGATAGCGTGTTTCATTCATCTAGGGTCTCTAATATCGATATATTAGTTCAGAGAGTTGCAGGTGGCAGACAAATGGATAGACGGATAAAGCTAACGTGGATATTCATATATAATCTATACATCTCTGGAGACATGTCCATCAATTATCCTCAGCTTTCCAATTCCTTCCGTTTTGTATTTCTGATAATAGAGCTCCAAGGGATTAATTTTCAGAGACCTTGATCTATAAATTTAAGAAACTATTTTCCTTTAATTTTACTACAAATATTAAAACTTTAGGTTTTTTTTTTCGCCTGATTTTTAAGTGTACCATTCGATTCTTATTTTTATTCTTTAATATTAATATTTATTCGCCTTTTCACTTAGGCTGGTTCCACTGTATTCTGGCTAGAAGCTACTTGCATTCACTTCCTCAATGGCTGGTGGTTTGTCTAGTTTGCCGGCTGTTTCTGCCGCTGCCGCTGCCTCTGCTGTTGCTGTTGCTGCCGCGCTGGCTGCACAACAAAGTCGCAAGTCGCAGAGTCGCCGACTCGCCGAGTCGCCGTGTCTTTGACTTGAATTTCGGAATGTGGAGAAAGTAGGCCGCGATCGTCTGCCGCTGCTGCTGCTGCTAACTGGTGCTGCTGCTCGCTGCTTGCCGCTGCTGCTGCTGCTGCTCTAACGCTAGCGTCGGCGTTGTTGGCCGCTTGTCGCGTGCAGCATTCCATGCAACCGCCGCATGCAGCATGCAGCATGCAGCAGCAAGTAGCAAGTAGCAACAACAGCATTTGAACAGTTAGACGCTGCAGTTCCGTTTGCTGCAAAGCGGATTTTGAGCCACTAATTGGTCTCAATACGTCTGCCAACGGATCGGCTGATCATCATCACAATTATCATTAACATTAACACTATGATCATTAGCATTAGCTCATAATGAGCAACAGAAAACAGACAGCAGACTGAAGTCATTTGAAGCCGAGCGTCCTCAACGCAAGGTTGTTGCACGTTTCCAGCTATTAGCGCAACATTGTTGCAAGTACGAGTACGAGCGTACTTACCACCGCCGCCTCCTCACTCTAACTCTGTCTGGAGAAATACACTGCGCAAAATATAGTATAGTATCTGCGGCTCAGATCTCGGATCATATATCATTCAGCTCTTCTTTCTCACTGTCTTCTTATATCTAACCTTATATTAGTCTATTCCGTCTCACATCCGGTTTGGATGCGAAGCTTGGAAATCTTTCCAATTTATAAATATTTCCATTTAATGAAAGAAGTAGGATTTCTTCAGGCAAAGCCGTCTAGAAGAACTTTAAGATCACAAAAATATTAAATTTTAAGATGGAAAAGACAATTTCTACAAAAAGTTATAAATATAAAAATTGTCTTTGAACCGTCTCGCTTCGGTTTAGAATCCTTTAGTTCTGACACCAGGAAACTTAAGGTTCGGTTCAAGTTAAAGAAATTGAGGTGAATCAGGCTCGAAAGGGTTCGGCTCAAAAAGAGATTTGCAGTCTGTTTTTTTTAATATAATTCTACCTAAAAATTATATTTTTTTTCTTTTTAAATACAACTTTTGCATTATTATATTTATTTTTTTAAAATAAATTTTTGTTTTTAAATAAATAAATAAAATATTCTTTTATATATGTAGCAAAAAGAGTTTAGTCGATGTTCATATTTTAGTTAATTTAGTCATATTTAGTTTTATTTTTCTTTTATTTATTTGCCATTTTCTATTAGTTTTGGAATTGTATTCTTCTTTTCTCTCAGTGCAGTCTTAGTAGGTTGCATTTGCCGCCTTTCATTTGCTTTGTTTGCTGATATTTAAAGTTGTTTTCTGTTTGTTGCTCTGTTTGTCCATTCGTCGTTGTTGTTGTTGTTTTCTGTAATGATTCGTCTGCTGTTAATAATGTTGCATTAGAAAGCAGCAGAAGCAGCAACAGCAGCGGCAGCAGCAGCAGCAGTAAATGATATTTACAGAAATAATATCTAAAAATCGTCTAAAACAACATTTTAAGACTAACCCCACTTTACTGAAGTTCAATAAAAGATTTCTGAATTATTTTAATAAATTTTAGACATTAATTTTTTAACTAAATTCTGGAGTAAAAGGAGTCCCAACAATCAACTACGAATTAATTTACCTCAACAAAATATTTTTACTATTAATTTAATAAGCTTTTTTATCATATTTGCTTTTATTTTAAGCTTTAGTCTTTGCAGTTAAACAAGCAGCTCTAATTATTTTTATATATTTTTAACTTAGTCTCAAAGGGGAGCGAAAGATTCACCTATTTTAATCTTTTATCATTTCTCTTATTTCTGCTGTGTTTTATTTACTTTTTAAGTAACTGCCAAAGCGCACTTTAAAAACTTATAAATATTTGTTAATAATTCTAATACTTTCAGTTTAGTTAAAACTGGTTTTAATACTAGCTCTAGATTTATATAGTATTATTTTTTATTTTCTTTTAATACAAACAGGCAGCCAGGCACGTGCAAAGCTAATGAAACTGCTTGTTATACTTGGGTGATTCCCCGTAGATAAAACTGCATTTTCCATGAACATTTTCCAGAATTTTCCTGCCGCAAGCTCTCTGCTCTGCGCTGCTCTGCTCTGCATATTTAAAACTATTTTATAAATTGATTTTAGTATGCCAAAAGCTGCTGCCCAAAAATTTGCTCAAGAAACACGTATTTCCTCAGCTCGGTTTTATTTTCAGTTTCTGCATTTTTTCTCCATTTTTTTTAGCCATTTTCTAGCTATAAATATTAGATAATTGTAAACAAATTTTTCTATATAATTTAGCCACTTGTCAACTAAACATTGAGAGAGAGGAAAAAAAAAATAAAATAATAATAATAATTTGCGCAGCATTTTGTCAATAAAACATGTGTAAAAAAATGAGATAAGTTAAAGCAAAACAAATTCTGAATGCCCTATAAAAAAATCACATAACCGGGTAGGGCAATTATGAGGTATTTGATACCCGCAAACCGCCTCAGTTCGGCTAACTACCCCATAAAAGATACTTTCGTACTTGAAACTTGAAAAGGCACAGCGTAAATTGGTTTGTATCCACATATGTTTATATAAATACACACACAAATACACATACAAACATAAACATAACAACAATAATAATACCCTGCTAATATTCGCATTGCCACCTTTGGAAAACCACACCGCACCACGCTCCCTGCCCCCTTTCTACTGCGACCCCCATTAACAACAAAGCAGCTGCTGCTGCTGCTGCTGCCGCTGCTGATTCTGCTGCGTAGAAACGTAGAAACATGCGAGAAGAGAGTGAGAAACCAAAAACCGAACAAAGCTCTATAAAAAAAAAAACTTTACTCTACAGAGATAGAAACAGACAAACACACTAGTTGACTTGACTATCTAGATACCCTGTAAATAATGTCTGCAAGTGCAAAAATATAATAAGACCTTTCAGCTCTTCTATTTGCTTTAATTTCTAAGCCAAAGTTTTGTTTTTGCTTTGAAATTGTAAATATTAGTTTTATTTTTTTTTGGTTAAAAAGACAACATTTTTGCATATGAAACAAAAATAAAAAAATACCCTCTCTAAAAAATTATAACTACTACTTTCAGTATAACAAATAATATAAATTTATCCCTCAAGTATAAGTAAAAAATATTAATTTGATTAAAAATTTAGATAAATATTTGATAATATTAAATAAGATATTAAAATCCGCACACAAAAAATTGACTCGATATTTAAAGTCTCAACAACATATTAATAATTATAAAAAGAAAATATAGTTCAATTTTATTTACATATTTAATTGAAAGTTCTTTAATTTTTGCAGTGCATTACCCACTGCTGCCCCAGTTTCATATACCTTTTCTTGCAACCATTTTGTTAACTGGCATAGGGTATAAAATAAGTACTTAAAGTTTTCAACTACTTAACGAGTTTATGTACGCGTGTAAGCCTGCGTGTGTGTGTGTATGGCTGTGTGTGTGTGCGTGTGTCTGTGTGAAACCAATTAAACAAATAAAGAGCTGGCTTTATATACAGATAAATACATGTGTGTGTGTGTGTGCGTGTGCGTGTGTCTGTTATTAACATAAATAGCATTTCTTTTGTACATAAGACATTTATGGCATTTCCATTCAACCGGAAGTTCATTTACCTTTCGCCAGTGGCGCCCCGTCGAAGAGATCAAAGAGCTTGAAGAGCGCGCCAAGATCTCTTACTGTGCGCTCTCTTTGCAGTCGCACACTCACGCTCTCTCTCTCTCTCTCGCTCGCTCTCTACACAAAACGAACTTGACACACTGACGCAGTTTTTATGCCAACTGCAGATCGTTGCTGTCCAGGAAGAGGTCTAGGGGGGAGGGGCAAGCATGTGCATAACTCTGGCTGAGCCGCTCTCTGTAACTGTTAAGCAAATATTTTAACAGCAGCTGAGCAGCAGGCAGCGGGCAGAGGGCAGCGTGCAGCGGGCAGCGACGCGACGCTGCGCTTTCTGTTTGTCATTTGATTTATTTGCCGTTTGCACTTGAATTCTTTGTTTCTCATCGTCTCTCTCTCTCTTTTGCTCTCTTTACATTCAACTCGTTTAACTGCACTTGTTTGCCTGTCTGCTCTTCTTGTCTTCTTCTTGTTTTTGTTGTTTTTCTTTTGAATTACAGTTAACGTTAGACGCCTTCTCCCGTTAAGTAGCCTGGCTTAGCATAGACCCTCCCTCCCTGCCCCTCTCTTCGTCTTACCCTTTCTTCGCCTCTTTCACTGTCTGGCTTAACCACTAATGTTTTTTTTTCTTGCCTTTTTTTGCTGGACTGATCTAAAAATAGACGCTTGCCTTATAGGAACGCAGCTTAAGCTGCGCTCTGCCTCTGCCTCTGCCGCTGCCGCTGTCTTTCGCTCTGTCTTAAAGCCAAGTCTCAAGTGACGTCAGCGTTTTGCAATTCTAGAAAAGAGCTGTTAATTAGCCTTTCTACAAATATTTTAAACTGCTCTAGCAGCTAGTCTTGTGCCTGTTTCTTCGATATATTTTTGTGTAAACAAATTAAACTATTTTATATTTATTAATTTATGTAAATATTCCGATAACATTTCAGTCAGATGGCAACGCTGTACACAAAAGTAATTGAGGTTATTTTACAGAAATATTTATTATGACTTTTATTCGCCCAAAAGCAAAACCCCCCCACATTTTATGGTGATTGGTTAGTCAAACTGTACCAATAAATTAAGCGATAAAAGAAAGAGGAAAAAAAAGGGAAAGCCCCATAAAAACTTGAAGCACCCACCATATAAATAATGCACAAAACAATGCGTTAACTTTTTTGATAAAAAAAAGAAGGGTAAAAACTTGAGGAAAATAAGTTAAAAAAAAACATAATTCACATTTTATAATGACGGCATATGAAGTAGCATACTTTTGGGCTACTCCTCGCCCACTCTCCTCTCTCTCTCTCCCACAGAGGCTCTCTCTCTCTCTATGTGTTGTTGTGTTAATTAAATGTCAGACGTGAGAAAATTGGCGCCATATTGGATTTTATCTGCCTGAGCTGCGGTTTAACACACACACACACACACACATGCACACACACACACATGCACACAAATTTATATATAATTTGCTTTGCATATGGCCCTAGAGATGCGCGCGTGAGTGATTTTTGCATTCCCCTCACGCACAGTCAGGATTTTCCTTTTTTTTTACAAGTTTTTCCTTGGAAGAAAATAAACATTTCAATGATTTTCAACGACTTCTTCAAAGCATTTAAGCTTCTCGAATGTCGTGATTCATTCCGTGAACTTGGCGGCTATTCACGCAAATCACGTTCACGTCACTCGCTCATCTTTATGCGGCACATACGCATGCTGTGGGTGCAAAATCTGCTTCTCCTGCCACTTCTTTGGGATCAGTTCAATCCTCTTTGCTCAGCTGCTGCTTATCTGCCTTTTGGCTTTTAGCAAATTAATGAGCCACCCGAAATCCACTCTTCCGCTTTATTCAGCCGCTGTCACCCTTTCTATCTGCCACATTTTGGGGCAGCCGCCCGCTGCGCTTTTTGTTTCGCATGCGCCTTTTACGGGGCAACTTATAAGTAAAACATGTAATTTCAATTTTGTGGCTTTTGCAGCGCGACTGACTCGCAGTTCTTCTTGTTGTAGTTGTTTTTATTTATACCCTGTATTCACTGTACTTGCTTCAAATTGGGTATATTCACGTAGGAGAATAAGACAGCAATGAACCAAAAAAGAGATTCGAAAATGTGCTGCCTACTTTTAGGATTAGCTAAAAATTAAATAACAATAAAGGAATTATGTTAAATGTCTCCAATTAATCTACTTTCTCCTCAAAGAAAGCAGTGCTTCACACCTTTTACAGGGTATATTGCAGTCAAATATTCTCACATTTTTTTCATGTTGTTGTTTTCCTGTCCTGTGGCACATCGCGTATGCAGCACAGGTTTTTTGTGTGTGGCCCAGCAAGAAAGCAAGGCAGGGAGAGGCGTGGCAAGGGACGGGGGCGGTAGACGGTAGGCTGATTTGTGGGGCTCGGCGCAATGTCGACAACAAAATTGAAGTTGATAATAATGCAGTGCGATTTCTTTTGCGGCCGACTCATGATGTAACGGGA
Organism: Drosophila repletoides; assembly: GCA_018150835.1. Lineage (NCBI taxonomy): Eukaryota > Metazoa > Arthropoda > Insecta > Diptera > Drosophilidae > Drosophila > Drosophila repletoides. The sequence goes on from JAECWQ010000089.1 coordinate 14,890,849, forward strand.
TGTAGGAGGTTGGCAAAATAAAAAAGCCAAAAGGGGGCGTGGCAATGGGAAACGGGCAACGGGCGTTGGCGGCTGCAGTTCATATGTCAAATTTTTGGCACATGTCCAAAAATAAAAATACATGAGGCCAAACGAAGCAAAGACTCGTAAAAATCAGGGGCGTTGCAGGGGGGGATTGAGCCCGTCAGCAGTTCTTGTTGTGAGTGTTGGAAAACGTCGGCAGGCGGCGGCACTTAGCCAAACAGTAGCTCTCTCACACTGAAAGAAAAAAGCCCAAACACCAAAGGAAATAAAAGAAAAACAAAGCGAAAAAAGAGAAAAGGGAAAAGGAAAAAGAGACCAACCCCTCGGCGATCCTTGTTGATGCAACGGAAGCGGATGTTCGTATTTGCACTTTTGCATTTTCGCTAAATGCGCAATTTTGTTATGCGCCACTGGCTAACGTGCCACGCCCACTAAAACCCAACAAACAAAAAAAAGAAAAAAAAAAGACAAGCAGCAACAAACACTTGGCATATGCGGCGTATGTGTAATATTTTTGGCTACTGTTTCTATCTCAGTTTTTCGCCTGTGTTTTTTTGCTGGTTAGCCAGCATTTTTCTAATTACTTGAAAGCTGCACAAGAACTGGGAACTGATAGAGCCATAAAATGACTGAATGATGGCTCTGACATAGCGATAAGATGATGCAAGTCCTTAGCCTAATGAAGGTTCAGGGCGGACGGCCAACCAAAAAAAGGCTAAAGGAAGCTGACGGAGGCTGAGACAAAGCCAAAAGTTGCCCATAATCAAATTGCATTTTGTGAGGCAGCCTGCAATCAGCACAACACAACAGAAGAGAATAATAGAGAAAAGAGTATATAAAAATAAATATGACACAGATGGAACCTATAAATACCCTGTAAACTCAAATGGGGTGAAAAGCAGCGGAAACTCTAATCTAACTGAAAAGTGTGAACAGAATTCTTTTCATTAAACCTATTGGAATAAATAAGAATAAAAAATATTTAGTTCAAAATTTGCTGCAGGGATTGGAAAAATTGCAGTAAAAAAAAACCAATCAGACCAAGATAAAAATGTTATGAAAAGAATTGAGGAAAGGACAAAAAGATTGAAAATAAAGTCAGGAAAATCTCTGATCCAGAGTTGAAGAAGTGTTGGTCGGGGCTTTCCCGGAAGAAAGCAGGACAAATCGAAATGTGTAAAACTTGTTTTTATAGGTGCTTCCACATGCCTTGCTTATATTTAATTATTTTACAGGGTATATAAGACAACAAAGTGAATGCACAAAAATTGCAGCACGCCCCGAAAATAACCCAAAAAATGACAACAAAAATTTTTGCTTGGGTGCTGGAAGCAAATTTAAAATGAAATACAAACGTTCTGGCTGAATGGCTTGACATGGACTTAAACCGGAAACGGAAACGTAAACATTACTTTCAATATGGCCAAAGTGCCAGAGAGACGAGAGAGAAGACACACAGAGGAGGAGGAGGAGGAGGAGGAGGAGGAGGAGGAGGAGGAGTGAAGAGTAGCCTCGAACTGTGCAATGGGCGTATGAAAGCCGCAGCCCATGTCCAGTTCCCAATGTTCTCTCTCTCCCTCTCTCTCTCTCTATGTGTGTCCTGTTGTCCGTGGCTCTGCCATGTCCTGTCAGGCCTCAAACGCAAACTGCATACCAAATGCGTATGTGTCGCAAAAACCCAACCAAAAACCAAGCCAGCCAGGACACTGTAGCGCTGTGTATATACGGGGAGCAGCAGCAGGGATGCGGCGGTTGCCAGTTGGGCAATCTTTTTGCTGGACATTACAATAAATCTAAAATAAATATACAAGGGGTGAGTGGTGGTATCAGAAGGGGTGGCAACAAATGTCGAGGACAATGATGAAAATGAGTATGTGGAGCGGAGAGAAGAAAAAAACATTTTTACGATGTGGCAAAATGAAAATGACTTTTGCAAGTTTCGTTCGCTTTTCATTTTTATTCCTTTTGCGACTCATTTCCTTCAGCGCTTGGACTTTTCCCTTCGCAAAATTAGGTGCAAAATGAGCACACAAAATAAATTTTCAATTGCAGCGCCCCAACAGAAACAAAAACAATACAACAAAAACAACAACAACAAATAAAAAAACAAAGCTCGTCCTGTAATAATGGGGGCCGCCTGGACAAGGAGCAAGTCAAGTGGCCGGAGTCCGTTCAACACATCAAGAATATCAACAGAATAATATAAAAGTAAACAACGACAATTCAATGCTCTTTCTACAGCGAAAAGCAAATAAGGATTCATAGAGGACTCAATAACAGATTGGAAAATACAGTCAAAAAAAGAGAAGATGATGAAGGGAAGAATTGCTCTACAACCTGTGAACTCCTTGGGACATTAAGGAGTAGCTCTGACTGAAGGATTAAAGCCCAGCCTTTCGTTCGGTCTTTGGTGGAAAATTAGGAGGTCCGAGGAACGAAGCCAATGATTTATTTGATGCAACAATTGGATATATTCACCAAAAATTCAGCTAGAATGGCGCTAAGGCTAGAAAAATATTAATTCTAAGATTGAATAGGATTGCTCCATACAATTTATTCGTTTCTAAAACATTATTAGAATCCATTAAATATTATTTTCTGATCGAACTGAAAATACTGATGCGATTCAGGCTCAAATTTAAGTTAAATTTAGACACCTTTCAAGTGATTAATTTGAAAAACAGTTTGAAAATACTTTTAAATCTGATTATCATTAGCCTGCTGCTTGATATAAGCCACATACATTTATTTTTACAGGGTATTCGAAATCAACAGAGTAGAAAAGGTTTCTTGGCCGTTTTTTTGTTACTTTTTTATAGGCATTTTACAGCTTTTGTTTTTACGATTGTCGAACTTAAAGTGACAGCTACTTTAAGCAGCAGCCAGCACTGGTAGGCGTGGCAGGTAAGGAGGCATGCAGAAAGAGAGAGAGAGGGACAGAGAGAGAAGGAAAGGGATAGAGATAGGCAAAGAGAAGTAGACACGAGTGAAGCAACCACTGGCAGGCTGTGTTTAATAACCAAAAGTCAAACGTTTAATATGCATAATTGCCCAGGCTTTCCAGTCACAACTCAAATAAGCTAAGGCACAACAAAATACACACAGTTGCACACGCACACACAACACACACACACACACACACACACACACACACACAGGCTAGAAAAGACAACTTTATGTTTGGCTCACACACAATTTATGCCTGCTTAGTGCTTTCAATGTGCGTGCCTGCTGTGTGTACACTCGGAAAAATAATGCATGAATTTATTATATTAAATATTAAGCTTCAAATTTTAAATACTCTCAGCTCTGCTCCTTCTCCTCTTGCTTAAATGAAGTAGAAAATTATGTTAATTTTAATAGAGGCAGAACCTATCGTCGAGTAGTGTATTTCCCTTGAATCCCTTTTTTATGAGACTCCCTCAATTTAGATAATTTTGTAATAGTATTATTCTCAAACACTTTCGAAATAAACTTAATTTAATGGATTGTTTTTTACTCTCAAATCCGGAGCTTTTCTAGCTAATTTCATCTCTAAGCAGCTAAGAATCGCCTTCTACAACTGCCAACTATTTTTCCCAGTGTAATTTTGTGTGTGTGTTTGTGCTTGGGCTGCTACTGTAACTGCAGACTGTCAGGATTTGCAGTGTAAATGCGTTAATCTCTAGTCTTGGCATCAAATAACCTGAAACCTGGTAACAAAACAATTAAAACAATATGCAATTTTGATATGTTTATTTGCTGCTTGCCCCAGCTGTCTGCCCCCGTTTCCTTCCTCTTTCTCTCCTGTGTGTGTGTGTGTGTGTGTGTGTGTTTGGGTGTGTGGCAGCTGCAGTTAGATTACATTAGGCGGCATCCTTTGGGTGCAGCAACAACTTCTGATGCAGCCTCTGTAATTGCATTTAGTTCAGCTTTTGACTTGTTCTTGCGGCAGCGGAAAGGGGTAAGTGTATGTGTGTGTGTGTGTGTGAGCTGTATGTGTGAGGTATGTATGTATGTTGTGTGCGTGTGAGTGTATTGTGACATAATGTTTGGCTCAGTTGGAAAATGCTTTCCATAGGCAATGCGTCTATTTTGGCATAGCTATCACTCTCTTTCTCTGCCTCCTCTGCCACTCAGCAGCTACACTCAAAGAAAAAGCACTAAATTCTAGACTCAAATCAAAAACAATTCCTAATTCTAATCACAAGCAATTATTTTAAGAAGAAAGAGTCTAAAACTAAGTCAGAATCGACCTTTCAAGTGTGATTAACGAACAAAGTTCCAGCATAACTTCATTTCTTCTCAAACTTAGATCACATTTTTTTCGAGTGTACAGTTCTCTTGTTCCCTGCTGCTCTCTCACTATGCCATTTTCTTCCTTTTCTCCGCAATTCGTCGTTGCAAGTCGTCTGCTAATTGCTTTAAATTCTATTTTCTATTTTCGATTTTCGATTTACTCCCATTTATCCAAAAACCGCCAAACAAATGCAGCATAAGCTCTTTTACTCTATATATATTTATGTGCCACGCCCACTTGTCATCATTTGATGGGGAGACGGGTGGGGCGGGGGGCATGCAACAACAATCAATTGTCATATAAAATTGAGCCAGCAACTGCAGCCATTGCAATTTTCATTCAATTTTACACATAATTTTTGTGGTCGTATTGCCACGCCCATTTCTATATGATTAACTTTTTGAGGCGGCGGCAGACTGCAGCACCACTCAGTGGTTGGTTAATTTGTGGCTGGCTCTGACCAATGCGTCAAAAGTCACAATTTTTGTTTAATTTAATTCGCATTTTCCTCTCCTGGCGCATATTTTGTTTGTCTTTTCCCTTTTCCCTCTTCCCTTTTGGCCTGTGCCCCTTGGCCTTTCGCCTGTCACTTGGTTTCAACTTGAGGCACAAATTGTCGCAAGACTTGATTAAAAATGTTGGGGATATTTGCAAGAACTGCGCCTAAAACTCGGCTACACATTAGCAGCATATACCCTGTAACAGAAAGGGTATATCCTACGAATAGTCTTAAATAAATTGTTGAGCAGTTTGAGACGAAAAGACAGAAATCTCGTTGGCTTTGGTGTTCAGAGAACGGGCGAGATTAAGAGCAACAGGCTAAATTTGACATTTCTTTAAGATTTTAGGTGAATAGGGTATCTATTAGTCGATAAAGTAATTATAGAAACTACACTGATAACTGCAAGGCAAATTTATGATAAACTTCCATAAAAAAGCTGAGTATTTTTCAATCTTGTATTTAAAGGTATAACTTAAAGTTAGTACGTAAGTTTCAAGCACACATTTACAGGGTATGTCATAGTCGTGCACAGTCTCAAAATCTTTAGTCCAAAAGAAAGTTTTAGCTTCAGTTCGCCCCTCAAAGTTCCTCTTAGCTTCTTCTCTAATTCTGCAGCTCAAACTGTTTTTTCCACAGGGTATTTGGTAGTCGCACCTTTACGGAATTCAGCCCGGTCAAAGCTGTTGGCAATTTAACAAACATATCCGCATTAAGGTTAAAAACTTTTAATTGTTTGCTTGTTGCGAGACAAACAAACACACACAGACAAACAAACACAGTTACAGTTTGGGTCACAGCTGCCGTCTTTTTGGTGGACCACGCCCCCTGAACCCTGCCCCCAAAAGAAAACGCGGCGAAAAAGGGCGCACTAATTAAAATTCGCGCGCAATTCGCGTTGGTCAACCAGCAACAACAACAACAACAACAAGAACAAAACTTTAGCACAAATGTCATTTCTTTTTGGGCTCTTTTTCGAGGGGGGGTGTGAAAGGGTCAGAAAGTTAGGGTAGTTCGGGCGCTTGTAGCACTTGTATGCTCTACAAATGCCCAACAGCGTTTTTCGACCATTTTACGTACTTGGCTTGTTATTAATTTTTTCATTTTTTTCCCCTTTTTCTCCCCCTTTTTTTGTTTTGTTTTCTCTGCATTTGTTTGCCTTTGGTCCGAGAAGCTGGCTCAACTCACTGGACTTGTATGTCACTTGTGCGAATCCTTTTGAACCCTGTTTCTTTCCTCTTCTTTCCCTCCCTTCTCCTTCATACTCCTCTTCTCTCCGTTTTTCTTGTTGTTGTTGCTGTGCAGCATTCTAATGAAGTTTACCCACAGCAATTGTTTAGCAAACGTGCCTTGGCCTGCGTTTAAGCGATTTTTTGTCAACGCGCGCACAAAAGTCGACAGCATTTTAGAAACAGACTGGACACACGGAGGGGGGTGGGAGGGATCAGGGGAGAGAGGCAGCTGAATAACGGAAGGGGGTGTAGGGGTAACACATTGATATACCACGTAAAAATTAGAGAAAAGATATATTCCACTCTATAAAAATATAGAGGAATGTTTTGAGTTTCATTTTGTAGCATACTTTTCGCATACATACGTTCAATTATTCTATTATTTAATATTTAATTAATACTTACTACTAGAATAACTTGGGGGAAATTAGGAGCAGGCCTGATAATATTTTTTCTACTTTCATCTGCTTCCAGCAATTGAACCTTGGCTCAATCAACGCTAGAGTTATAAAATATTCTGTTCTTTTATTTAATTATTTAGATTAAATAGACACATTTTAAAAAAAAACTTTTTATTTAATTTATTTTAGTATAGACGGGTACTATTTAAAATAAATAGTATTTAAAAAATTGCTTTTCGTAGTATACTCAAACAAGTAAGGAGAGGACTAGATAGAAATGGAGGATACTCGTATCTAGTTTGAACTACTAAGAGATACTCTAGCAAGCCATATTTGTTGAATTGTTTCTTTCTTGTTTATTGATTTATTTATTTATTATTGCATATTAGAAAATATTCAGTTCTTACAAAACTAAATAGCTTTTGAATTTATATTCATTTGCCGTCCTTTTCAATTTGTTCTAAAACTTTATTTAAGTTAAATCTTAAATCCAATTTTTTCTCTTCTAAAGCAAATGCCAAAAAAAGCTTGATTTATGCTTAGAAAATCATGCAAGTTGCTTAAGATTAAAGAAAAATTATTCAAGATATTGTGAGATCTATTCGGAAGTGAAATTAGATGATAAAAAAAAGGTAGAAGTTTTATTTGTATGCTGCTCCAAAAAGTATGCAATTAATTATAAATTCGTGGAATTCTAGCTAATTCGAAATTGAGAGCAGGTCTTTATGGAATGATTAATATATAATTTTAGACTTTACAGGATGACTTCTAGTCCATCAGCCTGAACTAGTTGTATGCTTATTTGTTTGATCTTGTTGTCTGTTGTTGTTGCTGCTGTTGTTATTGTGGTGTGCATGTCGCTCGGTTTTTCAGTTTGTTTCTTGTTGTCGTAAGCGTTTTTTGTCATGTCCTGCAAAGGATTTTCTCGCTCGATTTTAATAGAATTTAAAGCTGGCAGCCAGCGACACATTTGCCAACTGGCCGTAAAAATAGTGGAATTTAGTTACTACTTCTATTTTTTTCCCCCCTTGCTTTATGTGCGACAATAAACATGAAAACAGACATAAATGTGTTTTATTTATTTTGCTCTTCGGCTTGTAAATAAATATAAAAAAAAAATACAAAAAAAAAACAGAGACTGAATGAGTTGAGTACAAAGAGAGAAAGAGGGAGAGAGGGGGAGCGAGGAAGAGAGGGAAGCATTACAAAACACAAAACCCAATAAAGTGTAAGTAACGACAATGGCAAAAGGCAGGGCGGAGGACGCAGGGCGAGGGGGATCAGTTAGGGGCAAGGCGGAAATAGACACAAAATATTGGCAGCTTGTTTAAGCTTTTTGGCCAATTTTCGCATTTGTTTTGTTTGGTACTATGAGAACAGGCAAAAAGAAAATGTTGCGGTCAGTGCGGCGGCTTCACAGTGAAAGAAATAAATTGTTATTTTCGAATACTCAATATTATGATAGATAAAACAGTAGTAAGAAAAGGCTATATTCAGCCATATTTGGAAATTATTGTATAATTTATTTATCTTAACCGATTGTTCCTATGGTAACTATGTAATATAGTAGATCAATCTTTTGGTCAGCATTTAGAGGATACACTTCTATAATTAACTCCTAGGTTTTATCTAGGTAGTTTGAGAAAATGATTGCCCTAACCATTACTTTTCGACCGATTGTTCCTTTAGCAGCTGTGTGTTACAACAATTCAATCTTGACAACTTTTCACTACCATTCAGAAAGCGAACAGTCATTTTTCTTCTGAGTTTTATTAACATATCTTCAGACATAAAAAAGTTGTATATATAAAAACGTTTGGACTGATTGTTCCGTTCAATATTATGTGATATAGTTATCCGATCCGAGAGACTAGGACGAGGGTCTAGCACAAAAACAGATGGATTGACCAACAAAAGGGCAGCTGGATAGGGCTATGCTAACTCTGCAAGTCTTACAGACCAATAATATATACTTTCTGAGATCGGAGATGCTACCTTCAATTTTAAAATGTTATAATACCCACAGAAAGGGTATACGAAAAAACAGATGTAGCATTCAGGAAAGATAAACATTTTGAATTATAGAAAATTGTCATAAAAATACAGATAATTTATTCAAATCAGATATCATTGCAAAAAAAAGGATATATTTTATTTTTGAAGAAGAATTTTATAGCAATACTTTGGTACTTTTCAATGCGACTCCGAGTTGATATGTTAACCAGCTTTTTTAATGGGTCAAATATTTAATTGGCAATCGAATTGACATTTAATCAGCTCAGCGTCGGTTTTCACTGAAATAATTTTTGCATACTTTCTGGAGCTGTATTAATGGCTGCACTTCTTCAGGTTTAATACCGAATATGGTCAGAATATTTTTTTTTTTTTTCGGTGTAGAGAGGTCAGTTTGCGGTATACGGGGCGGGGGTATCAAGACAAGTTTCATTTATTAAAAAGTTTGTCACGCGGCCACTTTTCAAATGACTCGCAATTTTTCACGTGACAATTGCAACACGCTGCTTCTCTCTGCCTTCCTGCTCTTCACATATCTTTCCCTCTCTCTCTCTCTGTGTTTTTTTCTGATTTTTTGTCTCACTCGTTTGCAATTAGCAGGCAGTTTGCTGTTTACTTTTCAGCACAATTTGTCTTGTCGCGCCTGAAAGTAGGCAACGTGCATGAAACAGCCGCAAAACTTCATAAATTGAGTGAGAAAGAGAGCACAATAAACAGACAAACAAACAGAGAGAGACAGAGAGAGAGAGAGAGAGAAAGGGAGGAAGAATTACTGTCGCTGCTGCTATAAATTGTTTGAAGCGTAATTTTAAATTTCGCTTGTCGTTATTCAACATCCTCAGAAACCCTCCACTCCACCCTTCTCATATCAAAGACTATAGCATACTTTGTGGCGTCGCATCGCCACGCACGATTTATCATAATTTTTGTTGTTGTATGCCACTTCAGCAGCAGCAGAAGCAAAGGCAGCAGAAGCAACGGCAGCAACAGCATCAGTTGCGCAACAACAGCAACAGCAGCAGCGCACAATGCGGCGTATGAGCGATATTTGTTATTTATGCAAATAAAGTCGCTTGTCCTCTGCATATTTCATATCAAAACTGCCTCAAAGTGCCTTTAAAGAGTCTCTGCGCCCAGTTTTAAAAAGTCCTGTTTTTTGACATACCCTGTAAGAGTAGGAGGGGCGGACATGAGGCTTTTTATTAATTTCTTGCAATATTTTAAACGACAGAAGCGCGGCTTTCTTGGTAGCTGTTTGCAATGCCCGAGTTCTGCTGATGATTTTTATAGGGTAGAGATAAAACTTAATAACAAAGCTGGTTTTATATAGAGAATATGGTAAAAAGTAAGGAATCCCAAAGCTTTTCAATGAATTCGTCACACTTTATAGCTTTATAGAAGAAATTCTATAATAAAAATCCTTTAAAAACAGCTTTAGAAAAGAAAACTACATTTTTCACGTCAATTTTATTCCACAGTAAATATGCAAACAGGGCTCAACTACTTGGCAAAGATTATTGTGTTCTAGACCAATTTACAGGATATTTTTTGGTCTATCAATCGTCATTTACCTGTCGCATGCTTTCGTGTTTTATTTGTTGTTAAAGGAGCCAATCAAAAGGCAAATGCAATAAATTTGAACGAGTGTAAAATGCATTGCTAAAAACGAAAAACGAAAAACGAAAAAGGAAAAAGGAAAAAGGAAAAAAGGAAAAAGGAAAAAAGGAAGACAAGTCGACAGTTGAGAGTCCCTGTTAAGGTATAGCTCGAACTATGACTGTTGGCCAGTTTATGGGCCAGGCTAACAGGCAAAACAACTGAAACTTTGTATATTGTTTGCTTGTTGCTTTTGTTGCTTATTTCTTGTTTTTCTTTCATTCCTTATTTTTTCTTTTCGTTGCGCCTTTTAGTTATGTGCTGCAGATGCACTAAAAACTGCCAAAGCAAAACACGAAACGAATGGCGAAAAAAAAAAACACCCTATTTTGCAGTAGAAACAGGAGCTGTGGCAGGACCTCTGCCTATGCCTTGCCTTGCCTTGTCCTTGCCGCTAAATTTTGCGCCTCTACGTGCGACATGCGCCACGCAAATGGCACAACAACAAGCAAGCGAGCAAGCAAGGAACAAGTAAGGACTACAACAAGGAAGTACGGGAACAACAACAACTACAACTGCACCAAATGCAGCCTGCTGCATGCAAAAATGTTCGGCGTATCTGCAACGCTAAGTGGGTCGCCTGCAGAAAGCGACACAGACACACACACACACTCAGGGCGCAAGTTGCAGTCACGGACTCAAGAAGACCCCAAAGACCCAAAAGACCCTGGCTTTAGGCCCAGGCACGCCAGCTAACCAGGCTCATTCAGGCGTTAAGATGCGACTTTTGCGTTGCCCATTAGCCAACTAAATAAAATGTCTTCTTGATTGCCTGCAACTGGCTTCTAACCTCCACCTGGAAGCCCCTCTACTGTTACCCTGTTTCTAGCTTCTTATGTTTCTCCACCTACTTCTGCTAGTCCTTCTCCATCTGTTCCCATTGTTCCGTCTGCTCCTCTTCATCGTCACTCCGCTTGACCAACTGATTTTATACCCTTTTACCCTGCTCCTGTTTCTACTTCCTCTTCGCGTACTCATTCTATTCCCACTAATCATATTCGGACCCACTATTGCTTTTCCTTCCACTCCTGTTTCATCTCCTCCTGCTCTCCCTCGCATTAGTCTCCTATCGTCTTCTATGTCCTCTGCTCTAATCATCAATTGTCTATGTTCTGTTTTCACTTTTCCCTCTGCTCCTTCATTTATTTATTATATTTTGATTTCTGCTCAGTCTCATTTATTCCATTTATTGCTTCCCACGGTTCCATTTAAGCCTACTGTTTTCCCTATACTTCCTGCTTTCACTTATCCTAGTGATCTGGAGGTTCATTCCTCTCCTTTTACACGCTTTCCTAAACCTTTACTGATCCTGATGCCACTGCTCCTCCTCCGCCTTTGCCTGCTCTCTTTTCCTTCATCCTTTTCCACTTTACTTACGCCTTGGGCTCCTGTTGTGCCTGCTCCTCACAACTGTTGCCTCATTTTGAGGCACTTGCCGCAACGATTTATCAAGCGAGACGAAGGCGCAGCGCCGCGCAAATTGATTATGCTAATTTTGTTGCTGTTATGACCGCAACACTTTTGGCCCAAAAACCCAAAATGTCCCACCACTCCTTCTCCGAAAACCACTAGACCCCGCCCCTCCCACCAACCTCCCCCAAGGCTCCTATTAGCCACATTAATGACTGTCATTATGTAATGACAGCGGCAAAGCGGCGCGAGTCCTTGCAGTATGGCACACGCCCCAAAATGTATGCTATGCAAAACATTAAATTTGCATAGACGAACAAGTCTGGACAAGTCGGCACAAGTCCTGGAATTGTCAGTTCAATTGCTGTTTCGTCCTGTCACACAACTCGCTGACAGTTTTGCAGTCACAAATCGCACAAGTCGCGACAAGTCCCGTCAATTGTTTACTCTACTCAGCCAGACAAACAGCCAAACAGCCAAACAAAAGGACATCAGGACTGCGGGACAGAGGGACAGCAGGACATTCAGACAGCCAAAGATGATGACAGGCAGTTTTGTTTAATTTTTATTTTTCTCTTTTTGTTATTTGTTGTTTTTGTTAGAGCTAAGCGCCCTGGGAGCTCGACCATTCTACCAAAAAAAAACGGATGCTTTCAACAGCAAATAAAACAATTTGCAAACGGCCCAAAAAATACGATTCAAATAAATAAGAGACGAGAGTTGGCCAAGGACTCAGCCAAGCCGCACAATAAATACACTAACTGCTTTAGAAATTTATAAGATTTGTCTCTCCTAATCATAGTAAAAAGTACTATGGAAAACTATCTTCAACGCCGCAGACTGACTCGTCTCTTCATCCTGACCAAGAATATAGTTATTATCCTTCAAGGATTTATACATTTCACAAAGAAAAGTATAAAAATTAGTTTCCAGGTTAGTTTCTAGTGAGATAAAATATATAAAGAATAGCTGATTTAGAAAATAATTCTCTGAGATTTCCCATTAAACCCTACAACAAATATTACACTTATTATTTATTTTGATCTTTTAATCTTTATTTCTATTTTCTATTCAATTTTAAGAAAAACTCAAATTAATTATACAGTTTAGCTGCTTGAATCAAAGGGCTCTTGGAGCTCACATAGCTCTATACCTTGCTTAATATAAAAATCAAAATACCCTCTGCATAGGGTATAAAAAAGGAGGGTAGGTGTATAGGATAACATTCTATATATCCCTATATATTTTTATATATATATAACTGGTCTGGGCAAATTAAAAATTTGTGCACAAATATAAAAATCGCGCAAGCTTCTTTTTTAGCTTTTGTATTTTGAGCGTTGCATGCTACAAAAATGTTGTCAACTTTTATTACAATTGTTGCTGTTGTTGTTGTTGTTGTTGCTGCTGCCGCGTTGACACTTAATTGATGGTGGCAAGCCGTGATTGGTGCCATCGCGCGTTTAGCCAAATAAAAGGGAGACTAAGAGAAGAGAGGGGAAGGCGGTGGGGTGTGGCGCAAACTGCAGCGCTATCAAATGAAATTGGCGCGAAAATCGTTTTACCAATTGCAGTTTTAGTTTTGGTCATTAAATTCAGGCCAAAACGAGCTGATAAACTAGTTTTTTCTTTTCTTCGTTCTTTCTTTCTTTTTTTGTGTCAATTAAAAATACAATTTATTTAGCATGTTATGAAAATTTCATAGAGTAGTACGGAAATGTAAACAAATAATTAAAGCAGCAATTTAATTGATGCTTTTAGTATTTTTATAAGTTTTAAGAAATGATTAAAAGAAATTTTGTAGCACTTAAATTGGCCTTTATAAAGTAGTTTATAGTTTGAGATCAATATATAAATATGTAAATAGAAATATAAAAAGTTACAGCTTGAAAAAAGCTGCATGTTCCGACAGGATAACGACAGAAGAACCTCTGAGACATAGGTCTCATCTCGGAAAGAATTGACTCGATTATAAATAAAAAAAATATCGAACAATTTTGCTTTAAATCGATAAAGAATCGGAGAATTTTCTCTTATTTAAACCTAACAGAATATTGAACCATTTATTAGCATTTTAAGCCGGTAAATGTTAATTAACCACCGGCTCTGTTTATTTTAAGGTAAGCTGAAAAGCCTATCTGAAATCAAGGCATAGTATTTTACTTATATTTATGTGGCTTACTAAAGCCCAACTCTATTGAAAACAAATTCATATTGCGTATACGCACCTTTGGCTAATCAACGAGGCAAAGGAGTAGAAGGGAAAATCTTATTTAAAGTCGGTATTCGGTAGGCGAAAAGAAAACGTAAATCAATGGTATGGCTGACCAGATAGATGACTTGCACCATTGCCCGTGCCCGTTGCACGTTGCCTCGTTTCGTATGGCTCGTTGCAGCAATGGCGGACTCGCATTTCCGGTTTTCCTTTTAAATTATGTTATCATTGAGCGAAATGCAATTAAGCGCCGATAGCCTACGGTATGTCAATCAACGGCAAATAAAGGCAGGCCGAAAGGCTCGTGCTCAATGTTTAAGCAGATAATAAAACAGACAGCCAGACGAAAGGATGAAGGGCTCCCAGAGAGAGAGAGAGAAAGAAAAAGGTAAGGGCAAGCCAGAAAACGGTAAGGATTCGAACACTTGGAGAAAAAAGAACAGAATAAAGGAGGAAAGCTCTTTCTGAAGAAAGAAAGTTATAGGCATGTTTGAAGAGCTTAGTACATTAAAGGAAAAGAAAATAAGTAAAAATTAAAGTGTTAAATCAAATGAAACAAGAAGCAAATTTCAACGTCTGCTGCAAAGTTAACAGTGGAAGCTCTGTGATAAAGCTTAACATAGAAGAGCAATGTTAAGATCTGTCCAAGAGAAACTTCGTTTCTTTAGCAGAGAGTGAAAGATCTCTTCAGTTTGAGCCAGTAATAATTGATAAGAACATATTGATTAGGCTTTAAAATTGTCATAAATTCCAATTTTTTTCAGTGCACAGGCAGGCAGAGCCAGAGTCAGGACAAGTGCTGCTGTTGCTGCCAGAGTCGACACGGCCACGGCATGTGCAGAGTTATCATTTTGCGGTAACCAGCGACAAGCAAGCAGACACATACACACGCACACTCAACACACACACGCACACTCACACATGCTCGCACACACATATACGTATACACTTAACATATCTGAATCCTCAGCCGCCCCGGAGTGCGCAAATTGACTTTTGCTGCTGCCGTTGCCGCTGCCGTTGCCAATGCAGTTGCCGTTGTCATTTCCTGGATTGCACACATTGCGAGGCAAGTGAAGGCGCGGCAAGAAGAGGCAATGCGAGGCGACACATGGCGACAACTTGCAAGACGGGGCATGTGGCACGTTAGTTGCCTCACGCCTCACGCACTCGACTGTAACGTGATAATTTGTCTGACGTCGCAGCAGCTCACTCAGTCGCTGTCTTTCTGTCCCACTCTGTCCGTGTGTCTTGCAACGTTTACACAACAGATTTCATGTGTTTTTCGCATTTTCCAAAAATGGACAATAATTAAAAAATTAACAAACTTTTTGTTTACTTAGCGTATAAATAAGTGGAATATATTTTGCAGATGAAACAACTCTAAGAGAAATTCATATTTTGAAGTTACCTCAACAGTTGCGTTAATTTAAGTTTATTCCTTCATATTGGCAACTTTCTCTACTTTCTTTTCTGTTTTTGTTGTGCCTTAATCAAGTGGAAATTCATGAATTTTGCAGCCCCATTTTATGAATTTCAATTCGCGTATTGTGTTTAGTGTAAACGTTGTATCTGTCTCACTGTCACAGCTCTTTGCTCGTCGCTCATTGTGGCTTTTGGGCGAGATTGTCAGCCCATGAATGGGTTTGGGCTTTATAGTGGAAACTGCCCTGCCCCTCTCAGACAAACTGCTTCTTTTCTCCCTTCTCGCAGCACCCCTTTTTGCATATATATAGTCGTATAGGCGTCGGTATCGTTGACATGTTCGTACTCGTTCTACGCTGCCATTTCCATTCAGCAAATCTGTCACCTGAGTAACAATTATAGCTGCTGGCGTTTTAAGTGTGTGTGTGCCTGTGTGTGTTTGTTGTGTGTGTGTGCAACTCTTCGTTAACTGCAGCACTTGATAGTCGCGTGTGTGTGTGTGTGTAGATGTGTGTGGATTCTCGAATCAATCAGCTTGCAACGTTGTTGCTGAGTTGAAAAGTCAGTTGACTGCCAATTGAAATTTTTGTGCTGTGAACTTTTCTTTAGCCATTAAATGAAAGGAAAGGAAATTTTCTTTTTATTAAAATTCCAATTGACATTTTTTTGTCTCTTATCATTAATTATCTTCTTATATCTTCCCACTGTGACTTATCTTGCATACAAATACAAATTACATAATGAGCACACAACAATTTTCCAGCAGAAGGAAAAGTGGTTTTTCCGCTAGAACGAAGCTTAAATACCCTAACGATGGCTCTTAATAAATTCAGATTTAACTGGCAGAATGGTTCCCTTTACTTGTTCTAAAAAGCCAGTTTTACTTAATTAATTCTAGACAGGCCAACAGTAAGAGTATTCCAATAGAAACCTCTCGATATTGCTTGGAAATCAGAGCAAATTGTTAAGGAGTGTTGCAGCAGGATAAGCAGGAGTAAGGTGATCTTATTTGGCTATAAATCAATTGGTTTTAATGCCTGGCTGGGCACAACAAATCTGAAACCTTAGTGCAAAACCGCAAGCCAAAACGCGTTTTCGATCATAAATTATGATGTGATGATGGTCAGGAGGAGGAGGAGGAGGCGGGCAAGCGGCAAGCGGCAAGTGGAGCAAGTGGCAAGTGGCAAGCAGTAAGCAGCAAGTGGCAAGTTGGCGCCTGAGCCTGGCCAAAAACCTAATTAAGCCAGGACGAACCGACGATGAGCCGACGAACCGGAAGGAGAAGGCCGTGTGGACTGACTGGGCATTGTCCTGGCGCCAGGAAGCGCTCGAGTGTGGCAACAATGGTTAATGCTTAAGTAATTACAATGCCTAGACGATTAACTATGCAGGCTATGGGCTAATGAAGCTGCTCCACAGGACACAGGACACAGGACTGCAGCTAATTATCACACACGAAGAGGAGGCATAGGATTAGTAGCAGCAGCAACAGAAAGGAGGCACAGAAAGGAGGCACAGAAAGGAGGAACAGGACCAGGAGCTTGGCTCCTGCTTCTCTGTGTCACGATATTTTATGAAAATTTATGTTATGAGCTCATCGATGAATGAATGAAACACTCGCAGCTGATTGATTGGCATGCTGCGTGTGCCACTTGCCACAAAAGGCGTCGGTTTCTCATCTGCGTTCCACCACCACTCCACCCCTTCAAGGACTATCTATGACTATGCCGCAGACATTGTGACGCTGCTCAAGCGTTTGCCCCATTATTTTTCCATGCACAACGCACTTCAGACATTTTTATACTTTATGCCACATTCAGAGGCGCTACCAGCGCTGTCATTTTTCCTATTGTTGTTGCTGTTGTCGGTTGCTTGGCCAACGCATAAGCCACTTAAGCTTCTTTTTCGTTCTTCATCTTTTTGTTTCTGTTTTTTTCTTTTTTTGTGGCACCACGCGCCTGGAGCCGCCATTTAGCGCCCCAAGTTTTGGGCGTCATCGATGCCAGCGCCGCTGCCAAAACGCATTTACTGCCAGCGGGCGGAGGGTGTAGCGGCAACATACACTGATCAAAATAATAAATAAATAAATTCATATTCAAATTAACCATCAATCAGGCCTGACTAGAATCGCTTACATAATTTAATAACACTGGAAAAAACTGCAAGAGTCTATTGGAATCGCCTGGAGAGTTAACTAAAGGATTCGACTCTAAAAACAATCCTTGCCGATTCATCTTGAATCCCAAAAAAAAGCCAATCTAATAGGAATAACTAGCAGAGTTTCCCACGATAATAAGAAGATGAATTACATTTTGAGGAACATTTTGGCCAGAAAATTATATTCCCGAGAAGGTCTCTCTCTATCGCTCTCTGCACGGGCAGAGCACCAGTAAAACCGGCCGGATTGGATAATTATATCAACCATAACTGTCTTAGAAACACTTGGAAAATATTCTAATAAAACTTAAAGTTTAACTGGCTTCTTTTCTCAGTGTAGCGTTGCATAGTTTAAGGCAAAGTTCTCTTTTTTATTTTCTTTTCTTTCTTTTTTTTGTTCTTATATTTTCTTGGCCGTGCCACATAAATTGCCGGACTGTAAAGCGGCTTAAACGAATTGCCGCTCTGCCGCAGCAGCAACAATTTGGCAACTCGCACTTGCAACGCTGCCTCCCTCCCTCTCTCCCTCCCTTCTCGTCCTTCCCGCCAGCTGCTCAAGTTTTGTTGTTGGTTTTTGCAAGTTTTGCACAATTTATAAATAGTTTGCTTGGTTTTAAAGTTTCCTCATCTCCTGCTGCTGCTCCGCTCCGGCTACGGCTTCGGCTTCGGCCTGCATAGACATTATCGAGCGCATGCCGCAAAGTATACATTGCAACTTGCAACTTGCAACTTTTGTGTTAGTTTTAGCCACTTCGTTCAGCAAAATTAACAAAGGAATTTTATTGGCAAATTAGATTTTGGCGCATTGCATTCAAGTAACTGAAACCGGTATCAGATTATAGCCAAACTTATGGCCAACACCCGCTTTCCGCCTCCTTAGCCAAAAGTTAAATGAGTCCTGTTTTAGACCAAAATTCACAAAATTTTACTAAGAACAAAGAGTACGATAATTTCCTTTGAATTTTCCAATAAACACATATAAATTATATTTCAAATTTTAAAATGTTTTAAAGTGCTTTTAATAAGTTGGCAGAGTCAATTAAAAATTGAGCTTAGAGTCTACTTTTGGTCGTTTCTCTGTGCTTTGCCTTTTTTTTTCAGAGGAATAAAAAAAAGAAACCCAAAGAAATTATTCTCTTTCATAGATTTCTTTTACGACTCCTTAAAGCTGCACATAATATTAGCAAATTTAACATAACCGATTCCATAGACATGGCTTAAATACTGCTCCAGTTATGACTATGAACCAAATAGCCCATTTTTATATAGATGTAAACATAACTTTTACACTCTCCCATAGCAAACTTTAGGATTTAATTTAATTAATTTGAGAATCTCTAGAAAAACACATAAAATCAGTCCATTGAAAAGTCTCTCAGCCGTAAAATCACTTCTTGTTTAACTATGTAGAACGTTATTGGCCAAAATGATGAGCAAAGGAAAATGCAACAGAGATGCTTAACTTAATTCTATTAAGTATTAATATCTCATGAATAGAAATATATTGAATCGATAGATTGGAAATTTGATTTTTTATTTATCCCCAGACTTTTCAGCTAATGCTTCTTATCGAAGATCTATAAGAAGAATCAAGTTTGAGCGAGAAATAGCAATTGAGAACTAGCAGGAAATGGCTCTCTTCGTTGAGCCGAATATTACATACCCTTACAGGCTGGGAGAAGAAGTTCTACAATCCTATTTATTTATTTTGATCGATTGGCCATATGATACAGCAGAATCTTCCGCCTAACCTGCCCGTTTTATGAGGAGACAGAAAAATTAGGGTTTCTATTTAAAAGAATTCACAAATCTTAGCCAGAATTAAAGCTTTAATAATTAAGTCTGTTAATAATTTTGAATAGCTAAATATCTTTAATAAAATCTATTCAAAACTTATAGAACCAAATATTTTTAACGCATGAAACTAGCTCCACTTAAAGTGGCAATAAATATTAGAATAACAAAAATATATTGATTTATTTTTAGTTATTTATAATTTGCTTCAGCAGAGTCCTTGAAAGTGTTGCCATTAGCTTACTTAACCAAAGAAACGCATGCCACAAACTGTAGCAAGTGATGCATTTAAAGCATGCCGCATGGCCCGCTTACAATTTTGACAAATCTGACAACGCGACAAAGCGTCGCCTTGATGCCACGACGGCAAAACTTGCCACTTTCCCCGCCCTGTGCGCCCTGTGCTCTCTGTGCATTCTGCTTCTCTGCAGTCTGATCAAATGGCATGCTTTTAGCATATTTTACATGCCAATCTGGCGCTGTGGCATGCGGCAAGGATGCAAGGAGGCGGCAGGCAGGCAGAGAGAGGCGCGACTGCAATGACTGCATTTATGCACAAGAGTTGCAAGTAAAACTTTTCGCACGCAAAACGCAACTCGTAAAGTAAACACACTTGAGAACTAACTTTTGTAGGAGAGTGTTGACTGTGAAGGGATTGAACGGGGACGGGGCAGGGAGGGGTAGTGGCTCTGTCTCTTCGCGTCTCGCGCTCAATTTGCGCATTTTTTGCGCGCAATTACTCAGCACAGCTTAAAGAGCAGCCATTTCTTTTCTTGCCACTTTTTGTTGGCTTCCCTTGGCTTTGGCTGACCCCATAAGCTGCCTAAAAGGTGCAAAGTAACTGCCATAAGCTGCTTGTCTTCTCCTCCTCCTCCTACCCTTCTCCTCCTCTTTTTGCTGCAGGCAATCGCAATCATTTTTTAGAGGTTATCTTTGTCTTTGGCTTTGTCTTTGTGTTTGCTTACTTACATACTTGCCACAGCTCACATTGCGTATGCGTTATGTTGTGAGACCTTTCATTGACTGCCTTTTAATTGGCTGCCAGCGCTTAACCCTTGCCACATAAATCTTACCACTCACACACACACATACACGCACACACAACTCAAAAGCTTCAACTTGACCCTCCCCACTTCGCTGCCAGCTGCTAGTCAAATTGACTTTTAATCTGCAGCATATGGCCAAGAATCAACTGACCCTCCTCTCTGACTTCTGACCGGTGGAAGGAAAACAAAAGAAAATCCCTGAACTAAGCAAAATTTGTCAGCGTGTGGCAAGTTCAGTGTAAGTTGCAGCGTTAATACGTAACTTGCCACTGCAGAGTTTCTGTGGTTGCAAGCTTCATATAATTGAGCACCATTTAAATATCCATTCCATGTTTCTTCAGTTCTTCTTTCTTTCTTTTCTCTCTATAGATAAGCAGTAAAACAAAAGAATGAAACTAAGAGAATAAATATGGGAAAATTCGTAAAAAATAAAGGAAATTAAGTAAATTTAGGAGTCAAATTAACCCAATTTCCTGTCTACTCCAAGAAGTGGTACTATGAATCTATTAAAGAATTTAAAAATATAAATAAAAGACCTATAAAAAAAGCTAAAGTTTTAAGAGTTTATTTCATAACTTAGCTAAAAACTGTTGGAAAAGGAAGAAAACTTAGCTCAGAATTCCTTTTTCAACATGATTTTATTGTATAAACTTCCGAGTTCTGGCAATAATTGCATTTAATTGAAAGACAGACTAACATTTAGTCAGACAAAGTAGCAGAATGAAGTTGGGATTTCAATTAAGTTACTTTTATTAAGTATACGTAAACATCTCCCAACAAATAAAGCAAATTATCTGTAGATCAAAGCACTGCCACTGCCACTGCCACTGCCATTGCCTCGGCCACATCAACTCGTATGTCGTCTGGCATTTTTGCTATACTCATAGAGACTACTTTGGAATCCATTGACGCACTTCATTTCAGTCAATGACAAATGACAAGTTGGCTAAGGAGGGGCAGGGGACGTGGCAGTGGCAGTGGCAGGGGCAGGGACTCTGCCACATAAGAAGCAGCAATACAGGCGACATATTGCAGTTAAAGAGAGGGGAGGTTTGGGTAAATTTATGCGCTTGTTTGTTCAGTGTAGCGCACGGTATTTGCAACGAGGACGAAGGGGAGGGTTCTATGGAACAACTATTCATTTATTCGTCTTATTTATGGGGCGCATTTAAACTGCCGACAAAAGCGGCCAATGGCCAAACCGCCTGTCAGAAGCGGTATATCCTACAAAGACTTTACTTCACTTTACTTTACTTTACAGTCTATGGCAATTGGCTGCGTCCTGTCGGTCCTTTCGCTAATGGATTGCGGCACACAAATCTTTAAAATTACCCCGGTAAAACTTTGAAATTAGACGTGGACCCGGCCAACTGGCGTCAGTCTTGGCCAAGTCTTGGCTAATTTGTAGTTTGATATTTGATCAAAGGCCAACAAAAAAATATACTAACTTGCCATGTGCCAGAGGAAGTGAGTTTTAATGGTCTGTATACCCTGTAAATATGACCAAACTGTGTATACTAAAACGTCAGATATATTTGAGAGAAAGTGGTAAGCAGTCAAATATAATGTTGTACATGTTTCCCTTAAACTACCCTTCTTATATATTTAATATTATAGGGTATAAGATAACGAATTGTTGTCTTGAACTGATTGCCCAAGTTGCAACAAGGCAACTGGCGACCAAAATTTGCTGCACATGTCGCTGGCAATTTGCTGTGTCTGCCCCCAAAAAGAGAAAAAACAAAAACCCAGAAGAAGAAAAGAAGCAAATTGTTTTTGTCTGCATGCCTTAAAGTTCACAGAGAATAGACTAATTGAAGGACATCATAAGGAAATCAAAAGGAGGCTGCAAATCGCAGTAGGCGTGGCAGCACAATAATGGGCCCAGAAAAAAATATATATAATAGAAATTCAACAAAATCCTCAAATAATTGTAAAGAAATTGCTGCAGGACAATGCACTGAAAGAAAAGGAAATAAAGGTCCGATATCCGGTTGCCATTTTGGAATTAATTTCAAAGAGCTGAATTAAAATGCATTTGTAGGTTATTAAAAAACGTTGCAAAACATTCAAATTAAATTCAACTCGGCTTTATTTTTGTCAAATCAATGCCAGGAGTCTTTAATAATTCATTGAGCCCCGAGCTATATGTATGTACTTATATATAGAGAGCAGAGCTTATGTCCTGACGATCCAGACAGATCGGGGCTCAGCCCCAGCGGCTGACAGGCTACACAACTTTTGCCGAGAGCCCAAAAATCGCAAAATCCCAGGCCTAAAAAACAAAAAAAAAAACATAAGAGAGGAAGGCATGGCGTATAAGTCCAGACACACACATACACACACGCAAGCACACACACACATTGAGCTCACATGGCAAATGTAACGTAAAACGTAAAATATTCCTGAATGCAATTCCCTTGCATACCAACACACACACACACACACACACACACTCGCACACTCGCTTTTGTGGAAAAAGTCAAACTACAGCATTGCGGATGTTCAGGACATTCAACTGCACTTTGACCCATATTCCATTCCATTTTGTTGCAAATACGAGTAGCTGCAGCTGCGGACGCACTGCACAAAAACGAGCAACAACAACAACACCAACAGTTACAACAGTAACAGCAACATGGGGCAGAGGGGCAGCGGGGCAGCAACCACAGCTGTTGGCAGACTCTACTAACTTCACTTCCCACCTCTCCCTTGTTTCCCTTTGCTCCTACTCTCTTCGCAGCCAGTAAATCGTTTAGCTGCAGAGCCTCTCACAATTTGCTTTGTGTGCCCCTTAAAAATCCGTAAACCTGAAAACTTTACGTGCCGCCCCCTTTTTGGCTTGATCTGGCTACGCAGCCTGATATATCCGTTAAGGCGTAACCACCAGGGCTATCAAAATACTTGTGTCACATTGCCACAGTAGGAGCAACTCCTCATTTTCATTCACAAAAACCATTTCCATTTTTGTTGCCTACTTTTGTGGGCATTTTATAATTTTTAATGAAAATTCAACTGATTTATGTGTTGGCACCTCACAATTATTATTGCAAAATATCTCCTCATATAAATTATTTAAAAATTTATGGCCATTTTTTCCATCTTTTTGGCATATTTCGAATGCCGAAAAGGCTGTAAATTTATCAGGAAAGCAGCCAAAAAATAGCTACGAATAAGACTAATTAAAAGGCGCTCCAGCTGTCTCAGAGCAACAAGCAAACCCAAAGGCGAAGCGAGAAATGAAGCGTAGCGAAGTAGTAAACGATAAAAATAAATAATATAAAATTCCAAATAAAAATGAAGAAATTATATAAAAAGAATGCTAGCAATTAAACATAAATTGGTATCGATTGGATCAAACAAAAACATTCAACTTTAAATGCAACGCTTAAGTCAACTGAGAAAGTTGATTAAAGTAAATTCAATTTACTTGCCACTTTTCTGATACCATTTTACAGAAAAAAAAGCTACTATTCTCTCATATTTCAGGTTCATTCTTTTGGTCTCAAGCTGATATTTAAATGGTTTCAAGCTGCAGAAGCGAGGAGAGGCAATCTTCGGCTTTGCCAAGATTAGCCCTGCCGACTGGTTTGCATACAAACAGAACGACTTCCGCTGTGTTGTCTCCTTTCTTCGAATGCTCCTGTTCAATAATATATATACTTTATGGGCTCGGAAAAGCTTCCTTCAAAATGAATACATCCTCTGCAAGGTTTTAAAAAGAATATGACAAAATTTTGCACGTGGGAACACTGCGTATTGGGGAAAATCTAAGGCCAGAAGCCATTAGAGAGCCGCATTGGGAGCTAGGAGCTGGGAATTGATAGTATTCTGCTTCTTTTTTTTTTTTTGTTTTGTTGGGGCCAATACAATTTGGCTAAAGCCACATGTTGGCCCAAGGCGACAGGTGTAGGCCGCATCCGCAATGCAAGGTAATAAACCAAAAATATGTCAACAACAAAACCACAAAACCGAAAGCAAAAACAAAAACAAAAACACAAAAACAGAGACAGCAACAGAGATAGAGAGAGGGAGGGAGACACACAGGTAAACGTGACAGGTAAACGAGGTAATTTTAATTATGGCCACAATGGAGGCAGCCTCAATATGTGTCCAGTTGATGCTGTTTCGCTACCTTGATTCATCAGGATGCCGCTGGCAGCATCTAAACATGGCCAACATGGTTGGTTTTATGGCAACAAAAAAACGCATTCGAATACGCGACGCAGCTCAGCCGTTATGGATGCGCGCCAATTGCTGCTGCTACTTTGCCTCTTAGCCAAATTACATAAATTAGTTGAGAGTTGCTTTTTTTTCCAAAATACGTATCCGTATCCGTATCCGTATCCTTTTCCAAATCAAAGCTAACAAAATTTAATGGACTCCTGTGTAAAGTTTAGAGCAACATACATAAAAAAAAAGTAAAGCGAAAACGCAGCCGAGCAAAAAGAGAGGCAACAACAAATGAAACGAAACGTCGAATACGTGATATTTGGGCTGAAAAACCACTGAAAAAAAAGCACATGAATGCTCTAAGTGGAGAGGGCTCAACTAGCATATACTCTAGAAAAAAGGGAAGGATATATTCACTCTCTCACAAGCAGACTCTGAGAGAGCTGAGACTCTCTAAAGACAACAAACAGACATTCAGACTTAGCCAGATCTCTTTAATTGATCAAAATGATCAATGTGATCAAAGGGATCAATAATATATAAAGTTCTACCTTTCCCTGTATTTTCTATAGTATACTTTTTGGAGCCTGAAAAAGTTATAGTCCCAATAATAGTCCATATTCTTTACAAAGGAATCCATTGGCTCGCAGCCGCCTGTTACCTACACCAGCTCAAAGTCAATATACCCTTCAGCGTAATTTAATAGATAATGAGTATAAAAAGTGGTACATTACTGATTTCATTAGAACATCGAAAGAGTGGTGAGTGCTGAGTTGGGTGGTATATGGAGAACTGGTTTTTGGTCGTGGTCGCTTTTTTTTTCCTCTCTTTTTTTTTTTGCTGTTGGCGGTGCACCACTGCGTATACGTAATGTTGCATTTTTAGTGTTCGTCGCAGTCGTCCTGCTAGTCGTTGTCTGCGGCTCTTGTTGTACATTTCTGCTGCAGTTTGGGAATTGCTTTGCCCCATGCCTAAACCAACCCTCTTCTCCCCCCTTCTTTAGATCCCCCCTCCTTGTGGACCCCTTTTTATCTGTCCATTTTGTGCATTTTTGCGCATACCTTTGGCAGCTTTTGGCAAAGTCAAAGGGTCTGGCCCCATAACCCCTCAGCTCTGCTCCACTTCTTCTCCCCTGTCTCTGACCGCTTTCTTGTTGCGTTTCTTTTGCGGTCATAAAATGTAGCCGACCCCAAACGAAATATGGGCCCAGGTCTCGCACATTGCACATCGAAAGAGGTAATTTAATTTATGATGCAGTAAAATTGAAAATCCTCCCGGGCATTGCATACACACACATACACACACACACACCCAGAGACAGAGAGACGGAGCAGGGAAGAGAGCAGAGGAGTTGCAATGAATGGTAATATTGCTGTGTCGCTCTGCTCGGCTCTGCTCTGCTTTTGGTGACATGCTGCCAGTGGTGTATCCCAGGTAGAACCCCAGCTGACATTTACAGATGCCCAACTTGTTGGCCTGGCTTAGAGATGAGCCAAGTTTTGCATGACAACGCGTGCCAGTTACTGCTTTGATGAGCTGCCTCACCATGGGATAGTCCACTGTGAGAAACTCATTTTCTGCTGAATTTCTCCACCGGATTTCACTTGGCAACAAGCACTGAAACTAGGTAATAAATTTTATAAGTAAATATTAGAAATTGTCTCCATCCAAATCAGTATTCAGTGATTACCCCAGGGATTAGCTACTAAACAGTACTAAAAAATTCTAAATATTTTTTTTCCGTGTATTTTTGTCAACGCACGAGCAGGCAGACAGACAGACAGACGGACCGCCAGACGGCAACTGTTACTAACAATAACAAAAGGAACAACAACAAGAAGAAAAACATTTCTACCTATAGAAGGGTACTACATATACTAGCAGAAGCTACCAAAAACTGATAACACACAGGCGAGCCGCATCGGCTGGACTGGAGGCTTGCAACATTTATTATACCCTTACAGAGGGTAGTCTAGTTTTAACATGCAAAGTGGAATTCATTGAGCAACGCATCTTATCATCAGAATAAAGAGAAGGGTTCATCTAGCCATTTCCGTCTGTCTCTTGCCAGGAAAAGTAGTTCATCAATTTTGGAGCTGAACCTGCCAGATCGAACAGATATATCATATCGAAATAATCCATCAATATATAAAAAAACTATTTTTAAATGTTTATTTTAGAGTTGAAGAGTATGTAGCCGCCGGCGGGCCGAAGATAGCCGTTTCTTACTAGCTTTCTTTTTTTTGTTTTTGGTGCTGTTGCAGCGTCTGCAAGTTGTGGTAGCCAGGCTTGGGCCCATGGCTTTGCATATTAAATATGCAACAGCCGCACGCGGCAAGGACCATAAAGCACCTGGAAATGGCTGGAAATGCTGCCACAACAGCAGCAGCAGCAGCAGCAGCAGCAACAACAACAAATGCGCCTATCGCAGCCGTGCAAAAGAATTTACGAGCTGTGCAATGTCGCGTCGAAGGGGCTGGACAGGGCGACGGAGGGGGACAGGGGGACAGGGGTGTGGCATGCAGTCGCAGATATGACGTGCATCCAATCATTTTAACGCAAATAAACCACAACAGATGGCGCTGCGTGTGCCTTGTAAGTTGACGCACGACTGCGCGTGGCAGCCACAAAACTGACAGACAGAAAACTGTAACTGGATACAGTTACCGAAGGTCCTGCAACATCGCACGAAAATGGATGCGTGTGTGCCCCGTGTGGCAGCTTATCACAGCAGCAGCAACAACTGCTGCTGCTACTGCTACTGGTGCTACTCCTAGTCCTGCTGCTGTCCTGCCCCCAAAATAAAAGTGGCACAGGCCGTAAGATGTTACTGGTTTATGCATGCCGCGGTCACTTGTGGCATGCCACCCCCCTTACACTCAGAAAAAATGCACAGAACAATTTTCTTGGATTATATCTAGAGAATTTAAGTTTATCCCTCACAACTTTGCTTGGAACCAATTGTTCCTGTAGCGGCTACTTATATGATATAGAAATCTGATCCTAAAAAAGGTTACTTCTATCTAAGCTCTTTTTTTAAGATCAGGTTTAAAAACCTTTGGCTTAATCTAAAAAGCTTTGCACCTGAATCAAGCTTTATTAAACTCATAAATTGCTATTAATTTAAGCTTATTTAGAGTTGAATTTAGCAGGACTTCTTGGTTTTTTTGAGTGTACCTTTGTTTGCGCTGCGGTCAACGTTGAAACTCGCGCAATTGGAATTTTTGTCGCATTTACCAAAGTGCAACGGGGGCAGTGGCAGCTTGTGGCCAATGTGCTGCAGATAAATCTCATGAAATAATTACACGTGTTACAGTAAATGCTGTTAAATTGCCAGGCAGTCCGCTCCAAAAACCTCTCTCCTCCTCCCCCTCCCAAAAACCTCTACTACTCCCATGGCCATGTAAAATGCATTCATGAATGAGTGGACTGCATAAGTGCCACAACAGCAGCAGCAGCAGCAGCGGTGGCAACCACGCAATGAAAACGACTTGTGAGTGTTTCAATTTGCACAGCACACTCTCATACACACACACTCACACACAGACACACGCACACTTGCACACTCAAGCACACACAGGAAGTGAAAGAGTGGAAAGAGTGCGGGGAGAGGAGGAGGAGGAGAGAGACTGAAGCCGCAGGACTTATGCCCAATTGGGGAAAATGATTTTGTGCTACTGCGGCAAAAAAATAAAATAAATATATAAAAAAAAATGTTATATATATATTTATATATAAATAAAATACACTCAAAAAAAAGAAGGGGTACAAGAAATCTTTGAGAATTTGATTGAGGCATACGAAA
The DNA here is from genome assembly GCA_018150835.1 of Drosophila repletoides. Classification (NCBI taxonomy): domain Eukaryota; kingdom Metazoa; phylum Arthropoda; class Insecta; order Diptera; family Drosophilidae; genus Drosophila; species Drosophila repletoides. The sequence continues at coordinate 14,918,978 of JAECWQ010000089.1, forward strand.
AAGCTTTTAGACAACTATATTTATATTTGTTTATATTTTTCACAAGCTTCCTATGGCATATCCTGTCCGGATGCTCACAAGAAAAATGAAGAAATTTCATTCAATTTCAATTTAATTAAATTGTGGGGATTATTTTTTTTAAGTGTAGCATATACACCCATTTGTGCTTATCCTATATAGCCCAGCCATATAATAAATGAGAGCGCATTTTGTGTGCTTTAAATTAAATTGAAAATCAACTGCGGCCACGCGAGCGTCGCTCATTAGCAGCAGTCGGCGGCGACAGCGGCAACGGCAGTGGCAAAAAAGTGTTGCCTGCTTTTTGGCGCAAGTCAATAAAATCCATTAAAACACATTTTTAACAGCTGCATCTCCATACAAAATGCCATTATTTTGGGGGCGCACCAAGCGCTTTTATAGACGTGTCGTCTGGCATAATTTTAAGATATCGAAATATTTAAATAATTACGAGTATTCTGCATATATCAAGGCTTTTATTTTCACAATTATGCAATTCGTTTTTATGGATTTGGTCAATTGCAAAGGGATATATGAAAAATATCCCAAAAAATGTGGAATATTATTCAAAAGAAATATAAAATCTGCAATGGCGATACCAAACTTTCGGAGATTTTTCCATGAAATTTTTCGATTTAAGAAGCTCGACACTATCAGACATATTAGGCCGATCTTAACTGCTGCGACACTGCTAAATTCACAGAGCAAGCTAATTTTAACAGTGCTTTTTAACAACGATCGACTCGAGAGAGCACGGAAGCTAGAAGAAACATTGATCAATACTGTAGAGCTGCAATTCGATTAATCTTCTGGTATATCGTTTACAGATATCGATGTTTTCCGACACATCGTGTGTTGGTATCGATATATCATTTATCTATCTTTTCCGGCAATGTGTTACCGATATTTCGATTATTGATATTTTCGATCAATATACTATCAATTTTTTGCGACTTATCAATTATTGTAATCAATCTGTTAACGAAAAATCAAGCATTTATATGGGGTTATCGATTGATGACAATATAAAAATGGAATTGAGATGATAATGATTATAAAATTTAAGTTTATTTTTACCATTTCTTAGTAACAGAGCTAGTTATTAACAATGAACTGGCTTTGGAAATGGAGAAAAGCTTAGCAGAAACGCCATTAGTGCTCAAAGCCAAGAAGAGTAATCGAGTGAGTGAATAAGGTAGCTATAAGAAGAAGCTATCAATCCTACAGTTGATATGACATCTTACCGGTATATCGATTATTGATATCTATATTTTGCCATCTTGCTGATTATTTGTATCTCCATTTTACAGGAAATCGATTCGGTATATTTTAAGATATATTATTTACTTATTGGAAATACAAATTTGTTAACTACTTAAAGAGAAAGGTGAAGAGAAAGCGAGAGAGACAGAGAGAGAGAGAGAGAGGAAACCACTAAAGCGGCAGCCGAGTGTTAATTGTAAATAAAACAACAAAATATTTATATTTATTTACTGCTGACAGAGTGGACAGGGGGAGAGGGGGGACAATTTGGAGCGCTTCGACCGCAAAATGTTTGCAGTCAACGGCCATTTTATGGTTCCGCCCAGTTTATTATAACATACTTATGGCCATATTTGTATGTGTATATTGGACATTTGGCTCAATGGCTCTTCTATGGCTTCTATGCCTGATTTTTTTATTTATTTTTCACATACACTTACATATATATATTTCTTGGTTTATACATACATATATATATATATATATGTTTTTTTTTGGCGCAACGCCGCCGCATTGAAGTAATCACATAAATCACGCGGCGGCTCCAGGAGCGTCCGTCGACTGCTCAATGGCTGCCCCATTATGACGCGACTCGCAGATAAAACTCTGAAGCGATGCATAGATAAAAAAAAAGGAAGGAAAAAAAGACGAGCAGAGAAGAGAAGCAAGCAACAACAGTAGCTTTATTAAGCGTAATACGGTCATAAAGCCAGTCGAGTCATAAGTGGCCCCGGCTCAGTCTCCCCCAATAATGAAAAAATAAAAAAATAAAAGAAAGCCAAAAAAGGATTACCAGGCAAAAGGTGCTACCCATTATGATTGATGAGCCATTGCGGCTAATTCTTGGCTCTCGCTTTGTTTCTCTCAATAAACTGTAAATCATGCTACACTGCGTGCCAAGTCATAAATACAAGTACTATCCCCTACCCTGCTCTACCCTCAACCCTTCAACGCTTCAACCCTCACCTTCCCCTGTTTTTCTTTATCCTTTCTATGGCCAACTGATCTAACTGCACTGCAAGCTGTAAAATGGCGTGCAGCTTTTTAATTAAGGCGCCGCATTGCCAAGCAAAATAACAGAACTTTTCTCAACTGGCAAATGACGAATATCTAATGCTCTTTCTTCCTTTCTTTTATATAAAAAATGGAAAATTCAGGAGATACCACATTCTGACTCGCAATTCTTATCAATTATTGTTTCGTATAATCCTTATTTTTTTACCTATGATAACTGAAAAGATCAAGTGGAATCAACCTGAATAAGAAACTAGTTATGCTCGCTGTGAGAGTAGCTGCATCAAAACAAAAATAACAACAAGAACAGAGGCATAAAGACAAATGGCCAAGGCGCGAAATGTTTGACAACAGCGCTGAAACTATGAACTAAGGGACTAAAGGACCAAAGGACTAAGGACTAGGGGGACTACGGGTGGGCGCCATCTATCAAAGCTGCCTGGCAGCAAGCAAATTGAAATGGCAGCCATTGCAATTATCGCAGCAGCAGGAGCAGGAGCAGCAGCAGGACGAAGTGGAAGAGGAGCACAACGCGTCATATTCAAAGGATTGGCTTTTGATCATTTTTGCCGCTAGATTAGGCCCACTGGGCTATATATAACTGAATTAGCGCCGCGGGACATTCATTTTATATGACAAATAAATAGTATGAGCTCTGAGTTTTTCGAGTCCTGAGCCTGATCCTTTCAGTCATGCATCATTTCAGCTGCAGCCTGTAATTTTTTCGTTCATATTCTATTTTTTTTTTTTCGGTTTTTTTCTGTTTTATTATTTTCTGGGTTGCCCCCAAAAAGCGAGTCCGAGAGTTACGAACTCTCCAACTGCAGTGCATCTTTTCGTCATGCCGTTAGATTTATGAACAACGCCGACAAGTTCTCTTTCCTTACCGGATCCCCTGCCCCGAATCCTCCAGCCGTTTCGTTAGCCTGCGCCTGGCAATATTGTAAATCATTTCCAAATTATTTAGTCGCTCTCTATTCATATATGTATTCATATTTTTGGCGCCTTTGCCCCACAAGACGTACAACGGAATGGAATGGAACGGAACGGACGGAACCGAACGGAACGAGGCGAGTGCGGTACGTGATTGCGTTATAAATTATGAACCACTAGATTTGCCCCCCCTTTTTTTTTCAAGCCTTTTTTTTATAACGCCGCCTGCAGGGTCGTTAAAGAGCGCTTAAGTATTTTCTTCTATTTCTAAGGCAAAATGCACAAAAATGTGGCTTTCTATAAGCTATTTGTAAGTAGATGACCATAAAAAAAGGAGTTATATAGAAAACTCTTCTGAATTCCACCAGAAAAATGCATAGCCTACTTTTTGAATCGTATTGAAATTAAATACCCAAATTCTAAGACAAACGAAAGAGTTTTTAAAATTTCTTCTTTTCGGTTCAATTCAATTGGAATGGAACAGCGCAGTTTTTCATTATTAACTACCAAGGCGAACCAAAGTTTTGGTTCAAGAATAGAGGGCTAGAGTGCGAACCTTGGTTCGTAGAAAGATTTAAAAGTTTTACTTTTATGTTCAGAATTGGAGTAACTTCGGATCAACTCATTTGCTGCCAGGAACATATTAATTTGTAGACCGAAACGATTTGCCCTAAACGAATTATTAAGTAACTGAAAGAAAGGTTTACTTTTTAATGTCTGAACCGAACCAGAAATATTGTTTCGATTCAATCCAAATTAAAGTACAGAGTCGCCTATATTTTTGAAGCCTGGTTCAGTTGGTGTAAATTAATCAAATGCTTGTAAAACTTTAAACCGAACCGGTTCGAGCCCGGGAACCGGTTCGCTTTAAAGTGGATTTCGATTACTATGACAATAAAAAAGACAACTTGACTGTACAGTTATCAAGTTCACCTATAATTGAGTTAAATTAGTGAGATATTCGGCTTGGAACTGGTTCGCCCGAAGAACGGTCTGCAGGTCCGCATCGAGAGGGACAGAAACCATTCCAAGATATTATAAAATTCATATTTAATCGCTTTGTAGCGAACTAGATCATATCATTCCATTGGGAGCATATTAAATGCCAGTTTGCCGAATGTAATTTAATATTTATAATATGTACAATATGCTGCCATTATGTTTGCATGATCTGTCAATCTAACCAATTGCCAAGCCCGTTCCGCCCCGGGCTCCAAAAGAAAACTGGAAAACGAATCTAAAAAACTGAACTGAAAAAAAGGGAAAAACAAGCAAGAAACGGAGCGAAAAGTGCCGCTATCTATTTATATCGCTTTTGGCTTTTGGCTGGCAGCAAAAACGCTGAAAACTACTAACGAACGACACCTGCAGGTGACTCCTTGCACCTTGCAGGCTGCTGCTACTCCCTCCCGGCCCCGATCCTGACCAGGCACTAGCGTGTGCCGCCTTTTTCACCTTCTTTCTCTTGTTTGCATTTGTTGTCCGATTTTTCCGTTCTTCCTTTTGTTGCGATACATACGGCGAAATTGTTGCTGCCGCTGCCGCCGCCGCTGCTGCTGCTGCTGTTGCACGAATGTTGTAAATCAAAAGTAGGCGAGTCACACGAAGGCTTCAGGCAGAGGCTCAGGTTCCAGGCTCAGGCCCAGGCTCAGGCTCCATGCTCCCATCTACGACTGCAGAGACCAAAGCCCAACGCCCAGCGCCTATTTGACTGGCAGGCCGAGCGGATAACGCTGGCAATTATCGCGCTTGTGCTGCACGAACAGCGGAAGCGGCAGAGGCGCCATCATGTTACCCCATAATCCCACCCCCCTGCCCCTCTCCAAGCACCATTTACCAAAAAAAAATATACGAAACGAGCGAGCCTAGTATTGCTCCTTTATTGTTGTTGTTCGCTTGCATCTTTTTGTGCAGCGCAATTTTTAACAAAAAACAAGAAAGAAAGTTTGACTATCGTCGGATTGCGAAGGATTTGAATACCCTACGCATGGCATAAAGTTGCAGAATCCTTTTCGAATTCTACAGAAAAAGCTTTGGCTTGCAATACTTTTGTAACTTAAAAGCTTTCGTTTTGATTTTCTATACAGCCATGCTTGGAATTCCTCTGTAATTCCACCTTTGGGAACAGGATGCATTCTTAAGACCATAACTCTTAAATTTTCAGTAAAATATCTTATATTACAAGCAAAATTGTTGTTTTCATGGAAATCCGTTAAGAATCCAAAGAAAAACCCTTCAAAAAACAAGAGATTATTCCTTTCGCAATATGAAATATTTTTAGCTAATTTTTAAATTAGACTTCCCTCTCAGGCATAACACATTTCGTTTCAATATTCAAATACCCTTTAGGAAGAGTGCATAAAAATTGAGTGTGCCGAAAATATGGCCCAAACTGCAACCTCCCCATTTTTCTTTCCTCGCATAGTGCCGAGTGCGGAGTAGGCAGTCAGTCAGTCATTGAAGTCATTTATTGCCACCAATGTTGTTGCACATTGTTTTTGCTGAACAACTGTACTAAGTTTCGTTTGCCCCCTTTTTTGTACCCTTGCCGAGGGTATTATAATTCTATCACGAAGTGTGTGTGATGCATCGAAGGCGGCATTTCCGTACCCATAAACTTTATATGACTAATCAGGACGAAGGAAGGATTAGATATAGTCATGTTCGACTGTTCGTCTGCCGGTCTGTACCACTGTCTCTCTGTCCTTCCGTCTGTTCCTGTCTTTTTAGGCATATATAAGATATGTGCTAAGTCGGTATTAGCCGTATCGAACATCTATAAAGATATAGCTTAT